>CM035845.1:181141401-181741401 GCA_020510985.1 Pholidichthys leucotaenia | reverse complement strand
GGGATATAAATTGGAATGTGAAGTTCAATAAAGCAGTTCAGTGTTCAACAGAGAGAGTTCTCTGTTCTCCATTATTCCGACATAACAGGTTCCTTTTACAATTATTTTATTTGTTTTTAAATCATTAAATGGCCTTGCCCCGCCTTACCTCTCTGAGCTCTTTCACTCTTACACTTCTGCTCGGTCTCTCAGGTCAGCTGATCATCTGCTCCTGGAGAGATCAAAATTAAAGAGGAAGCTCAAAGGGGACAGAGCTTTTTTTGTTGCTCTTCTTAAATTGTGGAATCATCTGCCTTTGTCCATTAGACAGGCTCCTTCACTGTCAATTTTTAAAACTCATCTTAAAACCCATTTTTATTCTCTGGCTTTTGACTCAGTTTGAGACATTGATTTTATTTGTTTTTGTTGCTTCTGTTGTATGACTATCATTCTATTTGTGCTGTTTTGTACTTTTTAGCTGTATTTTATTGTTTTTATGTTTTTTATACTTTATTTTTATTTTTAAACTTTTACAAAACAAACATTTAGAACATTAGGTCTTTTAGGAGAGCAAAAAGGTACACTGAATAACATATCTTACAGATGAAAGACAGAAAAAGATAAATGCTAAAATGTTACCCATTCTAGTTGCATCAACCCTTTTATCTTGATGACTACACAATATTTAACAGATGAAGGGGGGGGGGTAATTTCTATTGATAAAGAACCTTCTAGTCCTTTAAAAGTCGTAAGTGAAATCTTTGACGCAGTCCTTTACAATTTTGGTTTCCTTTTGTTGCTTTAAAAAAGGGGTGGGGTACACCAATCATATCAATTATCATGTTCATGTATTGTTCTGTCTCAGAAAATTATTCCACTTTGACCCGTATGTAACATACTTATCCATCAGAAGTCTTAAATAAAATGTCGGTCTTTCCATTCCATGAATCTCCAGCACAGTTTCAATCCATTCCAGAACTGTTGGTCCTGATTCACGTAACCACCTTCTAGTTATTGATTTTTTTACTACTCACTATCAAGATTCATAAGAGGTATATTTGTCTTTTTTACTGAGCCCACATGGCAGGTTTCCTAGGTAAATGACACTAAAGTCAAATGCTAACTGAACGCCAGTGATCTTTTTCATTATATCGATCACCTCTTTCCAAAAGGAGAACAGCTTTGAACATTCCCCCAAAATATGAAAAAGACCTGCTTGTCCCCACATGTTGATTTGTTCCCACATTTCCTCCAGCAGTGTCCTTGTTTAGAGAAGCCAGTTTGTGATACTTTAGTTTGAGGAGAAATAAAAAACCTTATAATATTCTCCCAAACAAATTCTCTCCAAGTTTCTGAGCTTGTGGTGGAGCAGAAGGTCTTTCATACTGTATATTAAGCCAGTCATGTTGCATTAGTTTAATGTTTGCCTCCTTTTCCCATCTGCTCTTGACATATAATGAAGATGTCTTATTTCTATCTTGCGGAGACTTGTATAACTGAGGAAAAAAATTTCCATTTGTTTTACCCTTGTATATGTTCACAAAAAATGCTATTAAACTAGATTCTTCTTCCTTTGTAGTTCTGATATTTTTGTTAAATAAGTTGAAGATATCTGAAAAAAGTCTTCTTTTATCCAGATAATATTTTATTGAAAGCTTTTGGAGAGAATCTAAATCTTCTTCAGATGAAATGGTACAGTAGCTGTGATACCCCTGAATGCCCACTGTTTAAATCTACCATCTAAGGTTGCTGGAGGGACTTCTGTATCATACGCCACCCAGCGCAGGAGCTTTGCTTTCCTTTCCAACACTGGATCTTTAACTAGTTTGGACCAAATCTTGAAGGGCACTAACATCCATTTATTAAATCTAGATAAATATTTTTCTGAAGATTTTTATCCCCTAATATGGCTTGTAGTGGCCCATCTACATAGTACTGTTTTATTTCTTTCTACTTTGCTTCATACCTGACATCATACCCACAGATCTAGACAGCGGAGCTGAGCTGAGCTGCTTTGTAGTAATTTTCTAGACATGGTAGAGCCAGGCCTCCTGCCTCCTTTGTTAGCTGTAAGGTTTGTAGTCTAACCCTTGGTCTTTTCTTATCCCAAATGAATGCTGATATCAATCTATTCCACTCAGTAAATTGTCTAGGCTGGATCTCCACTGGTAAAGACTGAAGAAGAAAGAGAAGCTGGGGCAGTATATTAATTTTTATAATTTCCCCTCTGTTCTGCATATTCATTGGGATCAATTCCCAGCCTTTAAAGTCTGTTTTGATCTCCTCTGTGAGAGCTACATAATTGTACTCATATATATAGGTTACATCACGTGGTATTTGGACTCCTAAGTATTTGATTTTTCCTTCCATTTGAAATTACACTGTTCATGAATTTGTTTTGATGGTTGATAGTTAAATGCGATTGTGTTTTATGCAGGTTCAATTTATAATTGGAATAATGACCACATTCTCTCAATAGGAACAGTAGTTTAGGTAGGCTTGTGTTTGGGTTAGAAATTGTTAGCAAAATGTCATCTGCATAAAGAAACAACTTGTGCTTAGTGCCCCTTATTGTTAGACCAGATATATCACTGTTTTTCTTAATGGCTTGTGCCAGGGGCTGTATATACAGTGGTGTGAAAAAGTGTTTGCCCCCTTCCCGATTTGTCTTTTTTTTTGTATGTTTGTCACACTTAAATGTTTGAGATCATCAAACAAATTTAAATATCAGACAAAGATAACACAAGTAAGCACAAAATGCAGTTTTTAAATGGAGATATTCAATTATTAAGGGTAAAAAAAAAAAATCCAAATCTACATGGCCCTGTGTGAAAAAGTGACACCCCCCCCCCCGTTAAAACATAAATTAACTGTGGTTTATCACATCTTTGGAAAGCTGTGTTCAATTTCTCTAGCCTCACCCAGGCCTGATTACTGCCACACCTGTTCTCAATCAAGAAATCACTTAAATAGGACCTGCCTGACAAAGTCAAGTAGACCAGAAGATCCTCAAAAGCTAGACATCGTGCTGTGATCCAAAGAAATTCAGGGACAAATGAGAAGCAAAGTAATTGAGATCTTTCAGTCTGGAAAAGGTTATAAAGCCATTTCTAAAGCTTTGGGACTTAAGTGAACCACAGTGAGAGCCATTATCCACAAATGGCAAAAACACAGAACAGTGGTGAACAGTCCCAGAAGTGGCCGGCCGACCAAAATTACCTCAAGAGCGCAGCAATGACTCATCCAAGTGGTCACAAAAGACCCCACAACAACATCCAAAGAACTGCAGGCCTCACTTGCCTCAGTTAAAGTCAGTGTTCGTGACTCCATCTTAAGAAACAGGCTGGGCAAAAATGGCCTGCATGGCAGAGTTCCAAGACAAAAACCACTGCTGAGCAAAAAGAACATAAAGGTTTGTCTCAGTTTTGCCAGAAAACATCTTGATGATCCCCAAGACTTTTGGGAAAGTACTGTATAGACTGACGAGACAAAAGTTGAACTTTTTGGAAGGTGTGTGTCCCATTACATCCAGTGTAAAAGTAACACAGCATTTCAGAAAAGGAACATCATACCAACAGTAAAATATGGTGGTGGTAATGTGATGGTCTGGGGCTGTTTTGCTGCTTCAGGACCTGGAAGACTTGCTGTGGTAAATGGAACCATGAATTCTGCTGTCTACCAAAAATTCCTGAAGGAGAATGTCCGGCCATCTGTTGGTGACCTCAAGCTGAAGCGCACTTGGGTTCTACAGCAGGACAATGATCCAAAACACACCAGCAAGTCCACCTCTGAATGGCTTGAGAAAAACAAAATGAAGACTGTGGAGTGACCTATTCAAAGTCCTGCCCTGAATCCAATTGAGATGTTGTGGCGTGACCTTAAAAAGGCGGTTCATGCTCGAAAACCCTCCAATGTGGCTGAACTACAACAATTCTGCAAAGATGAGTGGGCCAAAATTCCTCCACAGCGCTGTAAAAGACTCATTGCCAGTTATCGCAAATGCTTGATTGCAGTTGTTGCTGCTAAGAGTGGCCCAACCAGTTATTAGGTTTAGGGGGCAATCACTTTTTCGCACAGGGCCATGAAGGTTTGGATTTTTTTCCCCTTAATAATAAACACCTTCATTTAAAAACTGCATTTTGTGTTTACTTGTGTTATCTTCGTCTAATATTTAAATTTGTTTAATGATCTGAAATATTTAAGTGTGACAAACATACAAAAATGAGAATTCAGGAAGGGGGAAAACACTTTGTCACACCACTGTATAATGCAAAAAGAGTCGGGCTAAGAGGGCATCCTTGTCGACAGCCCCTTTCAAGAAGTATTTCATGGGACAGGCTACCATTTATTTTAATCATAGCTGTAGGGGCTTGGTACAAAGATTTTAGACATCTAATTATTCTGTTGTCAAAACCAAAACGATTCAATATCATATACAAGTACTCCCACCATACAGAGTCACAAGCTTTTTCACCATCAAGACTTATAATTATTGATTCTTCAGATGAGTTTTGCAGTGTTTTATGTTTTTATATTTTATTTATCATTGATGAACAGCACTTTGTGTCAGCTGTGGTTGTTTTTAAAGAGCTTTATAAGTAAAGTTGGACTGGATATGAAGATCATTACAACCAATGAGAAGGACAAATGTCCTTTTTAATGAAGACTTGGGCAATATTCTCCCCTCACTAAACTAGTTCAAGAGACCACTTTTTGTGTGTGTGTGTGTGTGTGTGTGTGTGTGTGTGCGCGCGCGCGCGCGTGTGTGTGTGTGTTTCAGCAGTATGCAGAGTTGACTCTCCACCACTGTGATTGTTGGTAGTGAGGTTACGCAGGATAAGAAGCTCCCTTTCTCTCTTTTCTTTCTTTCCTACTTATAGAAACAGAGTGGGCTTTTGAGTGGGTGTTTTGGAGAAGTTACTGCTGACTCTGCTGAACAAAAGTAGATCCTGGGAGTAGTTTAGTACTGGCATTGCCTGCTTGTAAAATATCACTCGGATAGTAGAAATGTAAATATTGCAAAATAAAGAAATCTGTGTTTGAGTATTTTGTGTTTGAGTATTCATCTGATTATTCTTATTCTTATTTTATTTGTTCCACAAACGTCAGCCTTTTGGAACATCAAGTTCAGTTTTATAAACAAAAATAAGAGTTTGTTTTTCTTCCTGGGTTCATGTTATGCGGGTGAAGTGACTGACTTCACTGTTGCATCTGTCAGCCGAATAACTCATTTAAGACGGGGAGACATACTATTAGCAGTATGAATGACTATCGTCCAGTAGCATTAACACCCACTGTTATGAAGTGCTTTGAGAAAATGGTATTGAAACATCTTTTGCCTAGTCTCCCCCCAGACTTTGATCAGTACCAGTTTGCCTACAGGCGGAGCAGATCCACTGAAGATGCTATTGCTATAGCTCTCCACTCGGCATTCAGCCATTTAGAAGACAAGGGGAGCTATGTAAGAATGTTGTTTGTTGACTATAGCTCGGCATTTAATACAATTATTCCCAACATTCTCATCACCAAATTGCTTCAGCTTGGTCTGCCTACTCACATATGCAGCTGGATTAAGGACTTCCTAACAAACAGAACACAGACTGTTAGACTCGGACCCCATTCCTCCTCTACAGTCATGCTTAACACAGGCTCGCCACAGGGCTGTGTGTTGAGCCCCACTTTGTATTCATTGTACACATATGACTGCATACCTGTTCATCCCACAAACATTATAGTGAAGTTTGCAGATGACACAACAGTAGTGGGGCTCATATCTGGTGAGATGGTGCTCAGATAATAATCTGCTATTGAATAAAAAAAAAACAAAAGAACTCATTATTGATTTTAGGAAGCATAGCAGTGAGCCGCCTCCTCTCTATATAGGCAAGGAGCATGTGGAGAGGGTGGAGGCTTTTAAGTTTCTGGGTGTTCATATTTCTCACAACCTTACCTGGGCAGTTAACACCATAGCTACGATAAAAAAGGCTCAACAACATCTACACTTTCTGAGGCTCCTCAAGAAGAATGGCCTGAATGCACAGTTGCTGGTTTTATTTTATCGCTCTGCTATTGAGAGCATTTTGTCATATGGTATCACGGTTTGGTATGAGGGCTGTTCAGCCGCAGACCGCAAAGCCTTCCAGAGAGTGATCGAGACTGCGCAAAAAATCACTGGCTGTTCTGTCCCTTCTCTGGAAGAGATTTCCAGGTCTCGGTACCTCAACAGAGCTACTGCCATCATTAAAGACTGTGCTCATCCAGGCCATGATTTCTTTCACTTGCTCCCCTCGGGAAAGCAGTACAGATCCCATAAAGCCCGGACTACCAGGTTCAATCATAGTTTTTTCCCAGCAGCATTTTATGAATGTCATAAACCACCTATAACAAATGCAAGGTATAAATGAACCCAATTCCCTGAAAAATGTCAATTTTAAGTTACTCATTACTGAAAACCATGAACTGTGATTAACTATCATTGTCCTGCTGCAGAACCCAAGTGTATGAGCCTTTATGTTCTTTTTGCTCAGCAGTGGTTTTTGTCTTGGAACTCTGCCATGCAGGCCATTTTTGCCAAGCCTCTTTGTTATGGTGGAGTCATGAACACTGACCTTAACTGAGGCAAGTGAGGCCTGCAGTTCTTTGGATGTTGTTGTGGGGTCTTTTGTGACCGCTTGGATGAGTCGTCGTTGCACTCTTGGTGTAATTTTGGTCGGCCAGCCACTCCTGGGAAGGTTCACCACTGTTCCATGTTTTCGCCATTTGTGGATAATGGCTCTCACTGTGGTTCACTGGAGTCCCAAAGCTTTAGAAATGGCTTTATAACCTTTTCCAGACTGAAAGATCTCAATTACTTTGTTTCTCATTTGTTCCTGAATTTCTTTGGATCACAGCACGATGTCTAGCTTTTGAGGATCTTTTGGTTTACTTGACTTTGTCAGGCAGGTCCTATTTAAGTGATTTCTTGATTGAGAACAGGTGTGGCAGTAATCAGGCCTGGGTGTGGCTAGATAAATTGAACTCAGCTCTCCAAAGATGTGATAAACCACAGTTAATGTATGTTTTTACGGTGGGGGGGGGGGGGGCAATCACTTTTTCCACACAGGGCCATGTAAGTTTGGATTTTTTTTTACCCTTAATAATAAACACCTTCATTTAAAAACTGCATTTTGTGTTTACTTGTGTTATCTTTGTATATTTAAATTTGTTTGTTTATCACATTTAAATGTTTGAGATCATCAATCAGGAAGGGGGCAAACACTTATACACACCACAGTACATACATATTTTTTGAAGGTCTGTTTATTGGCTCATTTCGCTTCAAATTTATCCACTAGAACTGTTAAGCTGTAAATGACTCTTGAATGTTATCATTTATCTGGATAAGCTTATCGAGGAAAAATAAAAGGTGGTGTTGACCTTAATTCAAAGAAAAAAGTGAACGGGCAATATTATAAGCATTTTATGTTGATTTTTTTTCTGTTTGCTAAATTTCATTTCATTAAGCTGCTTTTTCATTCCGATTGAATTTGATCTGTGTTCAGACCACATAGGCAAGTTGGTGTGTATGTATGTATGTGTGTGTGGGGGGGGGTTGATAGTGGGTGGATGAATGTATAAAGATGTGTGTGCTGGGAGGAAGATGAGGTTGAGTAGAGGAAGGAGAGAGAGTAAAAGTGTGAAGAAGACATGATGATGAGAATGAGGAGAGAAGCCAAGGCCTTTGGGTGAAGCCAAGACCGCCTACAGATGCTCTCCTCCACTCCCTCCCTTTCTCTTCGCACATGATATCCTTTATCCCTGACTTTCTCTCTCTCTCCTTCTCCATGTGTCTCCTTGTCCCAACTATTATCACAAATCTCTCTTGTTTTTTCACTCTTACTTTTCTCCTTGTTCCTTCCCTAATCTGACCTGCCCTCCTCTCACTCCCTCCTTCTTATTCACCCCCACAGGAGAAACAATGTAGGCCAGTGAAGGAGTGAAGTGAAAGGCAGACACACTCAATGAGGTTCCCTTAATAAATGAAATCATCATTTAAAAACTGGATTTTGTATTTACTTGGGTTATCTTTGTCTAATTTTGTTTGATGATCTAAAACGTTTTAAGTGTGACAAATATGCAAAAAAATAAAAGAAATTAGGAAAGGGGCAAAAACTTTTTCTCAGCACTGTATGTATAATACTGTTACTGCAGAATGAAAGGAATTTGTCATCTTTGTACTACCTTTTTAATACCCCAGTTAATGAAGAAGTCATGCATTATGGGTTAAAAATTCCTATGCATGCCAATCAACTGAAATATCTGCAGTTTGAATTGTAAATAACCTTTGATGTATTGTACATACATTTCCTTCACTGTGCAACTGGAACACAGTCACGACGGCTGAACTCAGACAACAAGGGCGCTGGTTAAAACTGACATGCATGTTATTGAGGGAGATTGGGAATGAGGCAATTCTTATAAATAGAAGGGAGGAAGGTCAGAGGGAAAGAGTCAGGCTTCCTGTATCCAGCATCATAACCGGACAAGAGCGCAACAAAAAATGTGACGCAAATGTTTTGTTTGAATCGACACCCATTTTAACAGTTTGGTGTTGATTCTTGTTCGTCTTCTTTTCCACGATCATCCTCTCATCTCCTTTGAGTGTGTGGAGAAAAACTAATGTCAGACTGTGGCTCAGTAGAGAATGCTGTTCATGCATGCGTATATTATATCTTAACAATATGGAGAGCTTAAGTCACACCCCCCTACATCAGCATATGGCCCCCTTAATTTGGAAAAATCTCCATAGAAGTGAATGGCAAGAGAAAAATTATCTTTTGATCCCAGTCAAATTTTGCCACGAGTTACACATATGTTGTAGGTTGTTGTCTGACTGTTAAGGTATAAGGTTGTGAAAATAAGTAAGTTGAAAGACTACAAACACAGACTCACGTAAGTTACGTCATCGTTTTCCAAGAGCGCCCAGGGGGAAGTAACTGGGCCCCATGGATTAGTGCCACCTCTCAAAATACAACAAAATGTGTTGTTTTTCTCCTCTTTGGATTGTTCTTTCATTGGTCAGAAAGTAGGAGGTGAGCTTTGAGAGGGGAACTACCGTAATCGTGTTTAGTGACATGTATAGTCTGAGACAAGGGGATGTAATTCACAAATGCTAGGCTCGCATTACAATGTATGGACCAGTGTTTACTGACGTTTTGGCAAACGTCTGGCTCATCCTTTTTTGTTTTTTTTTTGTTTTTTTTTTGTTTTTTTTTTTCCTTTGAAAGACAAAAGTAAAATAGAAAGATGTCTTTACCTTCTTTTTTACTTTTGTCTTTCAAAGGAAAAAAAAAAAAAGGATAAATAATTAAAAGAAGACAAAATGAACCTGTTTGACGTAAAACGTCTGGCTCTGCTCTCAAAAGTTGGTAAAAGTTAATGAAAGTTGATGTTTGTTGGCGAATGCTGGAGAATGTCATGTTCGTTGAAAATTTTCAACATGCTGAAAATTTACCGATGCTTGGAAATAAATATTGGTGAAAGTTATGCTCAGTTTGTAAAAGTTGGGTTGCTGGGCTAAGGTGTGCAGAGCTAGCCTAAGTTCGCCTAATTTAAGCGCAATTGGCAAATGCAAACTAAAATGCTGGCGGAAGCAGGTTTTTAGACAAAACTCACTTTTCAAACATGCACGGACACAAGAGAAATGCTGAGGCAGTGTCACTGTCCATGGTGCTGGAATGCCATAAAGCCAAGAGAAGGGGGAATCAAAAAAAAGAAAATATATACATATAATCCCCCCAAAATGCAACAGCCCAAAAGAAAAATCTCCTCATTGCAAAATTCACTGTTTGTATTTTCTGCTGCGTGCGAAATCCTCCGGGATTTATTGGTTTGGCTTCCATTGTGGGCAGTCGTAAAGTGCTGATGTGATGTCAAAAAGTACATGACATTTAACACAGTTAAAAAAAAAAAACCAAAGCACTGTGGGCCCTATTTTGATGGTCATCAGCAGACGTTGGCACCAGACTTCCCACCATACGCCAGTGTTTTTATTAGTTTCTGTCAGCACATCCCTATTTGTTACGCTTTGCATCACACCCTCTAATTACCAATAGACCTTGTGCACGCTTGGTGCTGCGAGGTGGACAGTCATTTCAAAGAAGTGTGGTGGCGCACAATCTCATGTGCATCGGAATTATCGTGCATGTTACGCCAATGCACTTTTGATTAGGAAAAAGGAGGTCTGTCATCAGAAGGGCAATGTTTAATGCTATTTCAGTGGCATGCTTTTAAATTGTGCAGCTCCAGAGTTCATGAGGAAACACCATGCACTGGGATTTTCTGTTATTTTAATGGAGAGAGTTGTAACAGAATCACAGTCAGTATAATCAACACAATCAATATAATCGCCAGTCATTTTATTTATATGATGATACACTAAATAGTTGGGCTTTTTTTAATTATTCCATTCACAAAGCCACAAAGATTTCCGGTACCTGATCGTTCGGCAGTGGAGCTGTAGTAGTCTGCTGGAGAAAGTGCTCTGCTTTAAAGGATTTTCTCATAGAAAGTTGGCAAACACAAGCTGACATAAAGAAAATCTGCTTTTGGTCTGTATGGATAAAGACTGTTCAAGTGTGATCAGATTAATAGCTTTGTTTTGATGCAGCTGACGCAGATCTACACGTTACTATAAAAATACAACACTTTTGTTTATGTTGATTTGTATACAGTGGGGAAATAAGTATTGAACACATCAACGTTTTTCTCATTGAACATATTTCTGATGGAGCCATTGACCTGAGATTTTCACCAGATATCAGTAAGAAGCCAAGTAATCCATACAAAGAAATCATGGCAACTGTGTTCACTAAACAAATTATGTTTAATAAAGTGGAATGACACAGGGAATAAGTATTGAACATGTTTCTTGAAATTCATTTAATATTTAGTAGAAAAGCCTTTGTTGGTAGTAACAGCTTCCAGACACCTCCTGTATGGAGAAGCTAGGCACAGGCATTGCTCAGGAGTGATTTTAGCCATTCTTCCACACAGACTGTCTTCAAATCTTGACGATTCTGTGGTTTTCTTCTATGAACGCTGATCTTCAGTTCGTTCCATAGATTTTCAATTGGATTCAGGTCAGGTGACTGACTGGGTCAATCTAGCAGCTTTATTTTCCTTCTCTGGAGCCAATTGAGAGTCTCCTTTGTAGTGTATTTGGGATCATTGACCATGTTTACATGGACACAAGTAACTGGATTAAAAGCCTGATAGGAATAAAAATGCTTCATGTAAACATGCCAATCTGAATATTCTGACCCGATCACACTCATTCAGATCAGAATTTCATTGCGATTGAGACGGGTGGGTTATGCCGATTGTTAATCCGAATGGTGCACATGAAAACACTTATTCCGAAGGTTGGGTAGAAAACATGTTTACTGCGCATGTCTGTACGCCAGCCACACGTTGACATGACGTATTTCCGCCTTTACAGCAGCTAGCGGAAGACATAGCGGGAGTAAAACAAAACTGGTCTGTATCGTCCTGCTGTCTCCCTCTGTTCGTCTTATACAGAAGTATGTACTTATAGCTTCATTACGGAGACCAGCAGAAGCAAAAGTACAGTCTGAATAACACAATACAGGTCCATTTCTAAAAGAGAAAGACACGGAGTGGGGCTTGCTAACACCAGAAGTTGCTTCTTCTTTCACTATTTTCGGAATGTCGAAATGTCGACGTGCGCATGTCAAAATGATTTATTCCGTTCAAACATGTGACACATGGAAACGCACATCCTAATCTGATCAGCTTTTTCAGTATCCATGTAAACAGTAAAGTTCTGATCTGAATTGTGATCAGACTGAAGAAATTTTGCCCATGTAACTGTGGCTATTGTCTTGCTGAAATGTCCACCCTCATTTCATCTTCAGCATCTTGGCAGATGGCAACAGATTCTTATCAAGGATGTCTCTGTACATTTGTAGATAGAGTAGTTTATTTGACAGGGACAGTGCAATAAACATAGACAATTAATCAATGACAATCAATCTGATGTGTTGCACATAGAGTGTATAGCTATTAGCTAATTTGCAACTCTTGTCCCTGGATGGGCTTTAGAAAAGAGAATCAAGTAAAGAAAAAAAAAAAGAAAAAAAATACACAATAACCACATACATCAATGCAAAAAAGATTATAAATACATAATTATAAATATTATAAATACACAAATATAACAACCTGACTCACATTTGCCTATTTCAGGCCTTTCTCCCTTCGTCACTCACTATAAACAAACACATTCATTCCTTCCCTTCATTCACTCTCACCTTGCAGACAATCAATTCATACATGAGTACATTCTTGTTTATTTTTCAGCCAGTTTTTAACCTTTTTAGTGAATGTTTTAAAGTCAGTTATTATTTTAATTACATTTGGCATTGTGTTCCAGATGTGACTGCCCTTTATAGAGAAAGCTGTTTGTCCAAATGTGGTTCTGCGGTGGAATATTTTACAGTTATTGTTAACAGAACTCCTGGTGGCTCTGCTGCTGTCCTGTCTTTGGACGAAACCAGCAAGTGGCTCGGGTGCTGATTTATGGAAACATTTGAACGTTAATTTCAGAAAACAGAGGTCAATGAAACTCTCAAAACTCAATAGGTTGTATTTTTTTTAAAACATTACAGTGATGCCACCTAATGGGCTTTTTGTCCAAGATTTTTAGGGTTTGATTATATAATGAACCTACTGTATATGTCTTATTGTGGAAAGGGCTGCTTGAGCCCAGACTGTCAAACAGTATGATATACGAGAAAAAACCATAGAATGCATATACAGTACAGCTGCTTCATAAGGTATGTAATATCTAATTAATTTAAAGCAGTTCAGATTTTTTTTTTTTTTTACTGTTTTTGAAATTTTCTTTATATGAAGATTAAATTTGAGTTGAGGATCTAGTACAATGCCGAGGTATTTGAATTCTGTAGCTAAACTGATGTCATGATCATGTATATTAACTTTAAAACGTTGCAGGTTACATTTTTTGATTGAAAAGCACATTGAGACTGTTTTCTGAAGGTTCAGCAATAGATGGTTCTGGAGGAGCCACTCTTGGACATCAACCATACTTGTAGACGGTACATCTGCAGCCTGTGCTGGAGTCTTGGCAGCTGTGTAAATAACTGCATCATCTGCATAAAGTTGGCATGTTGCAGCTGAGCAGTGTAACGGCAAGTCATTAATAAAAATGCTGAAAAGTAAAGGACCAAGAATGGACCCTTGTGGGATACCCATGCGGTTGTTTAAAAATGAGGATTTATCCTGGTGAACTTTTACACACTGTTCTCTATTCTGGAGATAAGATGCAAACCATTCTAATGTATCTGGGGAGAAGTTAAAAGATACCATTTTGGATAAAAGCAAACTGTGGTTTACAGTATCGAAAGCCTTTTTGAGATCTAGAAAAACAGCTCCTACCACATTACCCCTGTCCAAGGACTGTTTGACGTTTTCAATAAGGCAACAATTTGCTGTTTCTGTTGAGTATCCTGGTCTAAAACCAAATTGATGTGGATGAAGAAGTTGACTGTCTTGTAAATATTCAATCAGCTGTGTAGCTACAACTTTTTCAAGAACCTTAGACAGGACTGGTAAAATAGAGATTGGGCGGTAATTGCATATATCGTCTTTACTGCCTGATTTATGAACTGGTATGATGACAGATTGTACATTGTACATTCATCTTTTCTTCGATCAGTGTTTCCTCTGGCTTAAAGACCTTGGCGTGGTGGCAACATATTTTTTCCGGGGGTGGGGGGGTGCATATGACACTGTTGTTACCGGAATATGTTACTTATATATTGTTTATTTCTTTTTTAAATTTTCCACATATGGAATTTACCATTTGAAGTATTGTACAACCGAGGCTTGAATATTGGAATATTGGGCCAGTTGGGGTCTCACCCAGACGTCCTGTGACCTTTTTTATGGTGTCATCCTTCTCTCCTTCCTCTGCTCTCACCTCTCCCGGACCCTCTGCCTGAACGCTTTCCTCTCCTTGGCTCCTCTCTTCTGTCTCATCTTGCCCTCTCTGAGCTCTATCTAATTCAGGTTCTCTCTCTGTCAATGGTGGTATACAAACAGGTTAGAAAATATCAAGTGTCATGTTTTGTCCTATAGAATTTTTTTGTCATAGTTTACATAAATGACAAAAATATTTGTATTTTTTTATTTTTATTCCAGTGTTTCTTTTTTTCCATTGAGGGAGTAGGAAAGGGGAAAAAAAAAACCCATTCATAATAGTAATGCACTCATGCATACTTAAATTATATGACCAAAAGAGGGTATAGTAACCAGAAATTCTACTCATGTAAAAGCAGTGCTTTGAAATTACTAATTAAAAGTACAACCAAAAACTTCTAGTTGAGTTAAGGGGACAAAGAGCACCCACTTAAAAACTTGAGTACTGACTTCAGTCTTGAAGGTTTGAGGTTTTTCTCAAAAATTTGTAACAATTTTCTT
The DNA here is from genome assembly GCA_020510985.1 of Pholidichthys leucotaenia. Lineage (NCBI taxonomy): Eukaryota > Metazoa > Chordata > Actinopteri > Cichliformes > Pholidichthyidae > Pholidichthys > Pholidichthys leucotaenia. The sequence continues at coordinate 181,726,920 of CM035845.1, read as the reverse complement.
ATAGTTTTCTACTTATCTCTGTAAATTTATCTAAATTTGAAACCATTTTCCTCAAATTTGTCATTTCCTCTTGTAAAATTGACTTTTCTTGTACATTTGAAACTTTATTATAAATTTGTGGATTATTTTATGGCTTATTTTTGTCTGTTTTTTAAATAAATTTGAGACAGACTGTGGTATTTTTTTTTTTTTTTACTTTTTCCTTATAACAATTTATATTTTTGACCATAACTTTGCAGTCAGAACAGAACAATAATTTAACTCTTGATTACAAAGAAAAAAAATTAATAAAATTGTATTTAATGAAATAAATTAACTTTAATGACCAAGGATGCTGTTATTTCTGTTATAATATTTCTTTATATTTATAGGGTTGTTTTGGGTTTTTTTTTTAGAAATCTCCTCACCACCCAGACAGCAGGAAAAACCTCCCTTATTTTGAAATCCAAATGTTGGCACGTTTAGTTTGTCTGAAGGCTGCTGACGGATTAAAGTCATTGACTTTGTGAATTTCGGTCATCTTAACTTGCAGGTTCATAATAGGGAACATAACTTAATATTGTATATCCTCACCAATTCATCAGTCCCCCTTGCCTTTCCCTTCATATGAAGCCGGCTGCATATGAATTCTAACCACATCTGTTAGCTAAGCTAGTCTTCCGTTATTGCTCCCGTTTCCAGCGTGCTAAAACCATTATAAGCACCAGTGCTTATATTCCTCTTCTGATTTGTTTCCAGGTTTGAAGTACTTTAATAAACTCGTGTTTTTCTCGGACAGTTACACTAGCGAGAGACTCTGCCTGGTGACTGACTGGAAAGCTCGCCTGGGCGGAGCGCTTCTCAACCCCGCACGGATGACGGTCATGCACGTTGTTCGTGTGTGCACTGGCGGAAAGTCATTGCTTCATATATTTTTCTTAAATTTATATATCCTCATAAGTGCGGCAGAAATTCTTCTGCCACGGCAGGTCGCCACCCAGAAATGTTACTAGAGGAAACCCCGCTTCAATTACACAGGGTTACAAAAATGTTTTTTGTAAGTTGTCTGTGATTTTTCAACTGATTTAAGACAATTTTGCACCGCTGAATTCGAAAATGACATCCGTTTCTCTCGATCAGGTGCTAAGTAAAAACCTGTACTTACTTAGCACTTACTTAGTACTGTGCATGTAAATTGAATGTTATGTCATCAATGTTCAAAATTCAGAGAATTTCAAGACATAAAAAAGAATTTTGCATCGTATAAAGCGAAAATACACTACCGTTCAAAAGTTTGGGGTCACTTAGAAATTTCCTTATTTTTGAAAGAAAAGCACTGTTTTTTTCAATGAAGATAACTTTAAACTAATCAGAAATACACTCTAATATCTAATATACATTGCTAATGTGGTAAATGACTATTCTAGCTGCAAATGTCTGGTTTTTGGTGCAATATGTACATAGGTGTATAGAGGCCCATTTCCAGCAACTATCACTCCAGTGTTCTAATGGTACAATGTGCTTGCTCATTGCGTCAGAAGGCTAATGGATGATTAGAAAACCCTTGTGCAATCATGTTAGCACAGCTGAAAACAGTTTTGCTGGTTAGATAAACTATAAATCTGACCTTCCTTTGAGCAGGTTGAGTATCTGGAAAAAATTATTATTTCAAATACAAATCATTATTTCTAACCTTGTCAATGTCTTGACTATATTTTCTATTCATTTTACAGCTCATGGTGGTAAATAAGTGTGACTTTTCATGGAAAACACAAAATAATTGTCTGGGTGACCCCAAACTTTTGAATGGTAGCGTACCTGTACATGTAAATAAAAACGTATAAAACATGTGGCCATAATTCAAAAAGTTGACCTGATTGAGCAAAACCAATGTGATTTTTGGATTCAGCACATCAAAACTGTCCTAAATCAGCTAAAAAAAACCTTAGACAATAAATTTGGTGTTGACCAGTGTTATATGAAGTCTGCACACCATGATGCTCCCACCTCCAAACTTCACTGTTGGTATGGTGTTTTTGGGCTGATGTGCAGTGTCATTTCGCCTCCAAACATGCTGTGTGTTGTGGCATCCAAAATGTTCAATTTTGGTCTCATCTGACCAGAGTATATTCTTCCAGTATTTTAGTGGCTTGCCCAAATGTTGTGCAGCAAACAAGGTTGACGTGTGCTGAATTTAAAAAAATCTTACTCGCAAATGTATCATCAGTGATGTTTGGACTCATGTCTCTGATTTTTCAAAACTAGTGCATGTCTGTAGAAAGCAAGTATTCCTGTCTGAAACAGGTAATCCAATCAGGCTTTACAGGCCTAAATGTAGGCTGTGCTTGAAGGTGGAATACAGAGGTGTAGCCTATATGTAGGCAATCACACATGTTAGACTTTGACAAATATGAAAGGGACTGAACTGAGATTTAATTGATTGTGTGAATATTAATTACAGAATAATAGAAAATGAATGGGACATCCAATATTAGCCACTGTTTAAGAACCACCTGTTTATTTTTTTGTTTGATCTTTTATGACTTATTCATAAATGTTGTATCTTGCACTTTGGGGAATGGGAGTTGTTCAGTCATCATTATAATTGTTTTAATTTATATGTGTAGTTTATAGTCTTTCGTCAATAAACTCATGCAGTACTATAACAGGACATGTTTACAAATATTTGAGACCCACTGTAAGTGCATCCTTTTATATTTTAGCAATATTATAAGTACAAAACAGCGAACATTATTTCTTTTTTGTATTTCTCTCTCTCTCTCTCTCTCTCTCTCTCTCTCTCTCTCTCTCTCTCGTGCGCATGCGTGGGCGTTTGTGGGAGCAGGGGTGTGGAGTGGTGTCGAGTGAGTACGTTAAACTTTGTATTTTCTAACTTTTTCTCTATCTTGTGTGTTTGAGGTGTGTGTGTTTAATATAGTGGGTTGAGTGTGTGTGTGCTGGGGTGTGAGTGTTGGAGTGAGTGTGTTGGGGAACGGTAGCTTCTGCTGCCGGTTTTTCCCGGCCGGCATCATGCCGGTGATTGATGGTGGTGTGGAGTTTGAGCGCTTAACCCGGCGTCATGGTGTGAGAATCCTCCCGACAGTTCCCTGTTCTGTGGAGGAGGCCAGCCTCGCTGTAGGACAGGTGGTTGGGCATGGCAGCATAAAATCAGCATCGAGGATGAACAGCGCAATTGTGATCTTTCTGGATTCGACTGAGAAAGCTGATAAGGTGGTGGCACAGGGAGTGGTCCTAGGTGACACTTTTACTCCCGTTTTACCGCTGGCGAATCCGTCTAGGAGGATCACCATCTCAAACGCTCCTCCTTTCGTTAAAAATGATCAGCTGATTAGAGAGTTGTCCCGTTTTGGCCAGGTTGTGTCCCCTATCAGAATGGTCTCTCTGGGTAGTAAATCACCCCTGCTGAAGCATGTTGTGTGTCACAGGAGGCAGTGTTTCATGGTGTTGAAAGACAGCTCTGCTGAACTGAACGCGTCTTTTAATTTCAGGATTGACGGCTTTAGCTACTTGGTGTTTGCAACATCTGAAACCATGAAGTGTTTTGCGTGTGGCGCAGAGGGCCATCTTATTAGGTCATGTCCTGAAAAGGCGAACACAAAGAGCACTGGCGGTAAGAAAGGTGACGCCGCTGTTTCTGGTGGTCCGGAGGGTAGCGCTACATGCGGTGCGGCGGATGCCGCCGCGGCGGATGCCGCCGCGGCGCCCGCTTCTGCTGGGGCGGTCGCGGCCGCAATTGCGGCCGCGTCCGCTTCTACTTCTGCGGGGGTGTCCGCGTCCGCGTCCGCGTCCGCGTCCGCTTGTGCTGGGGCGGCCGCGGCCGCTTCTGCTGAGGTAGCCGCAGCGGGCGCGGTAGTTGCCCCCCCAAACATTGATGGTGGGAAATTTCTGTCTGGCGGCAGCTGTGATCATTGTGACGAGCCTGTCACCCGGAGTAAAGAGGCGGAGGGTGTAAGTAAGAGTGCAGTTAAACGAAGGAACGTGGGTGAGCAGACTTTGCAGGCGGGGGAGGAGCGGTTTGAGGCTGTAGCGGACACACAGAGCAAACACTGCATGACGAACGTTGCAGTTCACGAAGAAATGCAGGAATGTAGTTTTGTTGAAGAGGATCCTTTTAAAGCTGCACAAAAAAGAAAAAGTGCTGAAAACTTGCAGAGCTCTGCTAAATCTAGTAGGGTTGGGAAGTTAGATTTACTAGATGAGAGCGTCTCTGACGAAAGTGGAGCTGAGTCTGAAATGATGCAGACGCAGGAGGAGCAAAGCTCCTATTGTTTTACCAAAATTAGGCAATTTCTCCAGGTGACCAAGGGGAGCAGAGCTGTGAAAGTGGAAAATTACTTTCCAGATCTTGAGTTATTTGTGGCATCAGCTCGCAAGCTGATGAAACTGAATGATGGGAATGAGACTTTTACTGATCAGGAAATTTTTCGTTTAAAGAAACTGGTTGTCAAACTGAAATCACAAATTACTAACAGTCATGTTGACTCTTAGTTTGTTTCTTCCCTTTTATGCTAGGTGTGTGTTTTTTTACTGTACCTTATTTTTATCCTTTTTAATGCCCCACCTTAGAATTGGCACTCTTAATATAAACGGGGCCAGGGATGATGTAAAAAGGGCCTCTTTATACAAGCTTTTTAATTTAAAGGCACTTGACGTGCTGATGGTCCAGGAGACTCACAGCACTGTAGACATTGAGTGCCGGTGGAGAAAAGAGTGGGATGGCTGCATTTTTTTTAGCCACAAATCCAATAATAGTGGAGGGGTGGCTGTACTTTTCTCTCGGGGTTGTGTGCCTGTCTCTTATGAGGTAGAAGAGGTGGTGAAAGGACATGTACTCTTGCTAAAGGTACAGTTTGAAAACGTAAACTTGGTTCTTATAAACGTGTATGTGCCAACCCAGAGAGCAGAAAGGATCAGGGTCTTTAATATGCTATCAGATACGGTTAGATCCTGTAATCCAAATAGTTTTTTATTTCTGGGGGGTGATTTTAACTGTACATTAAACCACAGACTGGACAGGAACCATCAGGAACCTCACCCTGCTTCTGCCAATAGGCTGAGGGAACTAGTGAAGGCACATGACATGGCCGATGTGTGGAGATCACATCATGGGGACCAGAGGCAGTACACCTGGAGCCATGCTAAAGATAACCTCTTATCTATGGCTAGGTTAGACCGTTTCTATGGTTTTAAACACCAAATGAGTGTTTTTAAAAATAGTTGTATCTGTCCTGTTGGTTTCACTGATCACTGCCTGCTGATTTGTTCTGTTTTCATTGAAAATGTAAAGTGTAAGAGTGCTTTTTGGCATTTTAATAATACACTTTTAAATGATGTGTTTTTTAAGGGAGTTTTTCATGATGTATGGAAGTCACACAGGGAACAAAAATCTTCTTTTAGTTCTCTCCAAATGTGGTGGGATTTTGGGAAGGCACAGATAAAACAATTCTGCCAACAGTACACTCAAAATGTCACTCGTAGCTTGACCCAATCCTTGAAAGTTCTGGAGACTGAGGTGGTAGAGCTAGAGGAGTTACTCAGTTCTACCGGAAAACAGGAGCACTTAGAGGCTCTTAAGTCAAAAAGGTCAGCCTTGGCTAGCTTGCTAGGGGTCACCGCACAGGGTGCTCTGGTCCGCTCGCGCTACATGGATGTAGCTCTGATGGACTCGCCCTCCCAGTACTTTTTTGGACTGGAGGGGAAAAATGGACAGAGAAAGCTCATTCACTCCTTGTTGGGCGATGACGGGAGAACAATCTCCACAGCAGCAGAGATCAGGAAACAAGCTGCTAGCTTTTACAGTGAATTGTTTAGAGCAGAGTGGAGGGAGGACACGTCACTGGGCCAGGTTTTCCTTGATGGTCTTCCAGTGCTCTCAGAGGACCTTGTTGCCGGCTTGGATGCTCCACTGTCTCTGTCTGAGCTGCATACGGCGCTAATGAGCCTTCAGAATGGAAAATCACCAGGCATAGATGGTCTCTCTGTGGACTTTTTTAAGGAATTCTGGCCCCTGCTTGGTCCAGACCTGCTGGAGGTTCTCCAAGATAGCTTGGAAAGGGGGACCCTACCCACGACCTGCAGGAGGGCCATCATCACACTGTTGCCGAGAAAGGGGGACCTCCAGAGCCTAAAGAACTGGAGGCCGGTCTCTCTGCTCTGCACAGACTATAAGATTCTCTCAAAAGCTCTGGCCCGAAGACTGAGAAAGGTGATGAGCGAGCTCATTCATGTGGACCAGACTTACTGTGTGCCTGGCAGGCTGATTAGTGACAACGTCACTTTAATTCGGGATATTTTGGAGGTCTCTGGTTCATTGGCGGTAGAAACTGGTTTGATTTCAATTGACCAGGAAAAGGCGTTTGATCGGGTTGAACACCAATATTTATGGACAGTTTTAACAGCTTTTGGGTTCAGCCCAGGCTTCATAGCCAGGATACGGGTCTTGTACAGTGACATTGAGAGTGTACTGAAGATAAATGGGGGCCTGTCTGCCCCTTTAAAAGTCCAGAGGGGGGTTCAGCAGGGCTGCCCTCTCTCAGGGATGCTGTACTCCCTCGCCATAGAGCCTTTGCTTCACTGCCTGAGAAGGGACCTATCAGGAGTCACTTTTCCTGGCTGTGACACCACGTTCAAGCTGTCGGCCTATGCAGATGATGTAGTCATTCTGCTAAATAAGCAGAGTGACATTGACGTTCTGGTTAGGAGTGTCAATCTTTTTGGCCAACTTTCCTCTGCAAAAATAAACTGGGGAAAAAGCGAGGCTCTGATGGTGGGGGAGAAACTAGAAAATCAGCTTACGCTGCCTGGTGGGTTGATTTGGAAAAAAGGAGGTTTTAAGTATCTTGGTGTCTTTATTGGAAATCAGCAGTTTGAGCAAAAAAATTGGGATGGGGTCATAGAGAAAATTAACGGGAGACTAAACAAATGGAAGTGGCTAATGCCAAGAATATCTTTTAGAGGAAGAGTGCTCATTTTAAATAATCTTGTTTCCTCATCCCTGTGGCACCGCCTCATGTGCATGGACCCCCCTGCTGGTTTGTTGTCCAAAATTCAGTCTGTTTTGGTGGACTTTTTTTGGGGGGGTGGACTCCACTGGGTTCCTCAAGCCCTGTTATTTCTTCCCAAAGAGGAGGGGGGGCAAGGAGTGATTCATTTAGCTAGTAGAGGTGCTGCTTTTAGACTGACTTTCATACAGAGACTGCTGACGGGCCCCCAGGACCTGGTATGGAGGCCTTTGGCCTGTGTTATTTTACAGAGAGTCCTTGGGCTTGGGCTAGACCTCCCTGTGTTTTTAATGGATTTTAAGAACTCTAATGCACTGTCTTTACCCAGTTTTTACCGCAGTCTCTTTTCAGTGTGGACTCTTTTTAAAAAACAAAGAGGGCCATGCGATTCCCTCTACTGGTTGTTGAGGGAGCCGCTGGTTTTTGGTGGTCGCCTTGGTGTCCTGCCGGGAGTTGGAAGGACCTTCCTTGATAGGCTGTGTTCCAGGAACGTTCTCACTCTGAAGCAAGTGGTGGAACTGGCTGGTCCTGGCCTCAACAACGCCTCAGCTTTAGCAGCTCATCTTGGTGTCAGGTCGAATCGTTTCATCAATGGTCTTCTTGCACACTGGAAACAGGAGCTTCATGGACTTGAGCACTCCCTACTCTTGGACTTTAGCAATGGCACGCTGCAGCCGGAAAGCACTGACCCCTTTCCCTCTCTCACGCTCTATATGGACTTTGACGTCGCTCCTTGCTCCTTACTGGCATTCTGTGCTCCCACTGGTGTGGACTTTGGAGGAGCCAGTGGTAAGGCACTCTACAGACTGGTTGTGATGGCACTCAACAAGGACAGATTGAACACCTGTGTGGACACTCCTTGGAGAGCCTATTTTAAGCTAGGAAAAGGGCATCGGCCTGCCTGGAGGGCTCTTTATAAAGCCCCTCTCCCTAAGAGGCATGGAGACTTACAGTGGAGGGTCTTGCATGGTATTATAGCAGTCAATGCTTTTGTTTCTGTGATTAACAGCAGTGTCAGTGATCAGTGTGTTTTTTGTTCCTCTAGGGAGACTGTTTTTCATTGTTTTATTGAATGTCAGCGCCTGAGTGGCCTCTTTGAACTTCTCACAGAACTTTTTCATATTTTTAAGGAAGTTTTCTCTAAGCAGGTTTTCATTTGTGGTTTTATGTACAATCGTCGTTTTAAGCAGAAGTGTCAACTACTGAACTTTGTTTTAGGGCAGGCAAAGTTGGCTATCTATGTAAGCCGGAGAAGAAAACTTGAGAATGTTGAGAGTGATGTTGATGTCAAAATTTTATTTGTGAGGCTACTTAAAGCCAGAATCAGGCTGGACTTTCAGTTTTTTATGGGGAATGGGGATGTGGAAGGTTTCAGGACCCTCTGGTCCCTGGAGAATGTCCTCTGTTCAGTTCATGATGGACAGCTTTTTTTTGGGCGTTTTTTGGGGGATTAATTTTCTGTGTAATATAGCATGACATAGAAATTGTATTGACTGATGGACAAATGTGTTTATTAAAGATCTCTCTCTCTCTCTCTCTCTCTCTCTCTCTCTCTCTCTCTCTCTCTCTCTCTCTCTCTCTCTCTCTCTCTCTCTCTCTCTCTCTCTCTCTCTCTCTCTCTCTCTCTCTCTCTCTCTCTCTCTCACACACACACACACACACACACACACACACACACACACACACACACACACACACACACACACACACACACACACACAGTAAATTAGCCATTTGGCTGCAACTGTTGCATCAGTGTTGCCCATTTGTCTGTAAATATTTAGATAAAATTGATTTATTTCATTATTTGGGCATTTTTGTGTCTTGTCATTTAGTCAAAGTGTGCATATGTGTCCACATATGATATGCAGTTGATCTGGCCATTCCGCTCCACAATGAAACAGCAGTCCGGACTGCCGTCTACCACTGACTGGGCAGGCTGGCCGTGCCTCCCCGTGAACGATCGTGGAGTGCCTCGTCAGACACCGGTGTTGGAGAAGCAGCAGCTGAAACGGTGGATCGTAGTCCTACGCAAGGAGCTAAGCCCAGCCTGCCTGGTTAACGGGAGTCTTGGCTGCTGCTTTATCTGTGTGCCAGTGATGTCCTTTGCCCCCACCCCACCCCCACCCCCCGCGCGCACCTCGTGTTCTCCATGCTAAATTATCCATTAGACCTACGCAATCACAGCAACTTCATGGTATAATTTTTTAAGCATTAAATCTTAAGTATTCTCTTTTTCTAGTCTGGTTTGCTCGTGGAGCGCTGTGGTTACTGATGCCTGTGGTTAATCTGACAGATTAACCTGTGTGTCTCTGAAATGAGACAGAGCAGTGGCTGGCATTCCCCAAATTATCCTTTAGATGTACAAAATCATGGCAACGTTACAGTATAATATTACAGTGTAATTTTTTTAAGCATTACATCTTCACTGTTCTCTCTTGTCAGATTTGTCGCTTTTCACTTCCTTTTTGTGTTTGCGAAACACTGTGGTGACTGACTGGTCGTCATGCCGTATATTATCCAGTCAGCATGGCCGTCATGCCGCGTATTGTGCAATGAACACGGAGTCAATCCAACACCCCTCACACACTGAAGGGCATGAAGAGACAGAGCGGTGGCTAAACTTTTTTTGATAAAAATTACATATTTTGACTGAGCGACTCCATACTCGGGGATGCCCACCCTCATAACCTCAGCAAAGCACGTATAAAATCTAAGGTCAGTCTGAGGAATGGTTCAAGAGATATGCGTGGAACAGACAGACAGACAGACAGACAGACAGACAGACAGACAGACAGACAGACAGACAGACAGACAGACAGACAGACACAGACACACACACAGACACACACACACAGACTTGGTGCATTTATAGATAGACGTCGGTAAATGTCGGTCCAAACAGTGTAGTGTGAATCCACCCTAAGCGGTTTCACAAAAACTAAATAATTCTCTTTTATTATATGACAGCCAACAACTTTAATTACGTGGAAAATTATTTTTTAAATTGACAAACATCATATGTGTAACTTGTGGCAACATTTGATCGGAATCAAAAGATAATTTCTCTTCTGCCATTCACTTCAATAAAGATTTTTTTTCCAATTTAAGGTCTCATATACGGAAGTCGAGGAGGCATGACTTAGGCTGTCTATAAGGTGTTTAAATTAGAATTTTGAAATGTGTAATTTTAGAAATACTTTACAGGTGCATCATGGAAAAAAAACTGCACTAAGATTTGATATAAGTTGGGCTTGGTGATACTGCGATGTAATTTTTCTATCGCAATGCAAAAATACATATCGTGATATGTATTTTGTATACTGAATGTCCTTTTAAATTTTGTTTTACTTTATATATATATATAAAATCATTTCACTTATGAAAAAGCTGAATAATTAAGTGAAAACGTATGTCAGAAAAATTCTTCACAACAATACATAGCTTAGCAAAGTGTCTTTTTTCCTTTGTTTAACAGAACTCACATTATCAAGTCATCAAGTTTATCCAGAAATGTTTCAGTTTACCACATTCCCCCCCCCCCCCACACACACACATTTCCTGTGCTTCCTGAGCCTAGATCCTAGGTTTTGTTTTGATTTCTTTGTGAGCATGCAGGGGGCGGGACAGCAAGTAGGGCTGGGAATCATCACTAATTTCCAGAATCGATTCAATTCTGATTGTTGAGGTTCTGAATTGTTTCAATTCTGATCCCAGCTCAATCAGGGAAATTACCATTTTAGTAGCTATTTTACACACCAGGAAAAAAGAAATCTTAGAGACCTAATGCTGCAAATTGTAGCAGGAACACTCCAACTTTGTTAATACATAAATTATCACATGTGTATCGTGTCAAATTAACAACAATGCATGAAGCATGTTTACATAATCTCAGTCGTCAGCTGTTTTTGTGATTGTTGCAGCCCGAAAAGCCTGAATTTGTGGGAGCTTTCCAAAAACGTGCTAAAAGTTCCAACATTTTCAGAGGTTTATTTTTTTTTATTTATTTTTAAATAAATTTTTAAAAAAAATAATTTAAAAAAAACCTCTAAAAATGTTGCAACCTTTTGCACAACTTTTTTGCTGTTTGCTGTTTTTTTGCCGCTTTTTCCATAGTTTACAGTGATGCTATTCTATGTAACACCACAAGAAAAGCACAAGATTGCCAAAAAATTCTTGTTGAGCAGTGATTTATTTAGAATTAAATGCTCAGGAAAATTGTCATAAAATGACAAACATTGCGTTCTTGCTGAGAACTTAAATAAAAAAGATAAATGAAAGAATCAGCCATTACAACAACTAAATTGCATTGGATATATGTTAGAGTATGGAGAAAATTGTGGCAGCACCTTCTTGAGTCTTGAATTTGAAAACTAAGACCCCTGAAAAATTTGAGGTCTTCTTCTGTGCTGAAATCAACAATGAAGCAGGGATGGCTCCTCCACTGACAACCTCTTCCCTTCAGAACGTCTTGGTGCAGGATGGACCTTGGAGTGGAAACCCAGTCATCACAGATCTGAAGGGGATATGAAAAGAAGAATATATTTCAAAGGAAAATTAATAATCATATTTTTAGATCCCCACACCACAGTAGGGTTTAATAATTTAGGTTCTTTTAGTTTTTGTTGTTTATATTTTAACTCCAAATTAACTTTCAATTTTTATCCTCCGCCGGTCGAAGCCCAGAGGGATTGAAGAGCCCTTTGGGCGAAGACCGAAGGGGGATTATGTTATAGGTCCGTCCATCTGTCTGTCTGTCCTACTTTTGGGGAATCAACTTATCCTACAGTTTTGGTCCGATTGTTTTGAAACCACGAAGCACCCCCCACAAAAAAAAAAGTGTGAAGAGGGAGCTTGTGGTGTAGTGAAGAGGGAGCTTAGTTCTAAGGCAAAACTGTCGATTTACCAGTCATTCTACGTTCCTACTCTCACCTACGGTCACAAGCTTTGGGTAATGACCGAAAGAACAAGATCACGGATACAAGCGGCTGAAATGAGCTTTCTTCGTAGGATTGCTGGACTCACCCTCAGAGATAGGGTGAGGGGCTCAGTCATCCAGGAGAGGCTCAGAGTAGAACCGCTGCTCCTCCACATTGAAAGGAGTCAGTTGAGGTGGTATGGGCATCTGATTAGGATGCCTCCTGGACGCCTCCCACTTGAGATGTTTCAGGCACGTCCCACTGGGAGGAGACCCCGGGGCAGACCCAGGACTCGGTGGAGAGACTATGTCTCCCAGCTGGTCTGGGAACGCCTTGGTATCCTCTCTGAAGAGCTGGAGCAGGTGGCTGGGGAGAGGGAAGTCTGGGCTTCTCTGCTCGAACTGCTGCCTCCGCGACCCAGACCTCCGGAAAAGCGGTAGAAGATGGATGGATGTTTTGAAACCTGGTACCAAGGTTTGATATATACTGAGATTCAAGAGTCAAAGCCTTTATTATCATGTGCACAGTTAAGAAATGCAACATTTCCTGAGCAATGAAATTCTTACTCTGCTCTCCGAATGAATGTCAAGGTAATAAATACACATCAGTACTAATAAAGGTAATAAACACACCTTAATACTAAATACTAATAAATACACATTAAAAGCAATTAGGACAGTTAAAGCAGTCAAAACTAGAGGAAACGAGAAGAATGAATATTGAAAATTCACTGGATGACTATAACATGACCCTGAGTGAGTAAAATTCACTGAATGAGTATGACTCGCCTCTAATAATACCCAATAGACTGTACAATGGTAATTTTAATATCAGACATGATATGAACCTGAGATGGCATGAGACTATGTACAATGTGCAAATGAGCAATGTACAAATTAGCACCCAGTGTGAGAATTTCTCTGTGTGAAGTTGTGTGCAGTGATAATACCCAGTAGACTGTACAATGATAATTTAGCAGCAAAGATGATATGGACATGAGACGGGGTGAGAGTATGTACAATGTGCAAATGAGCAATGTACAAATTTAGAATCCAGTGTGTGAATTCCTATATGCAAAGCTGTGTCCGGAATTGTGTTATTTATTCAGGAGTCTGATGGTAGTGGGAAAGAAGGAGTTTTTTAGTCTGGATGTCCTGCATTTCACACTTCTGTACCTCCGGGCTGAGGGTAGAAATGTGAACATTCTGTGCTGGGGGTGGGTGGGGTCCTGGAAGATGGAGGCAGCTCTCCTTTGGACTCTGCGGTGATAGATGCTGTGCAGAGAGAGAAGGGGAGTTCTGATGATCTTCTCCGCTGTCTTCACCACTCTCTGCAGGTGTTTGTGGTCCAAAGCAGGAGTGCTGCTGTACCACGCAGTGATGCAGTTGGTCAAGATGTTCTCAATGATGCAGCTGTAGACGTTGTTGAGGACCTTGGGGGACATGCCAAACTTCCTCAGCCTCCTCAGAAAGTACAGCCGCTGTTGAGCTCTCTTAACCAGCTCTGTGGTGTTAAGTGCCCACATAAGGTCCTTGCTGATATGGATGCCCAGGTATTTAAAGCTGCCCACCCACTCCACCTCAAGCTCCCGGATGAACAGCGGCCAATGAGGTCTCCTCCCCTTCCTCATGTCCACTATCATCTCCTTTGTCTTGTCCGTGGTGAGGGTGATGTTGTTGTCCTCACATCATGACACCAAGCTGGCCACCTCCCTCCTGTAGGATGCTTCATCACCATCAGTGATGTGTCCTATCACTGCTGTGTCATCCGCGAGCTTTAAGATGACATTGTCCTTTTGGGAGGCGACACAGTGATGGGTGAAGAGGCTGTAGAGGATGGGGCTGAGAACACAACCCTGTGGGACACCTGTGTTTGTGATGATGCTGGCTGAGGTCCTGTTACCCATCCTGACAGACTGAGGCCTGCCAGTCAGAAAGTCCAGTAGCTAGTCACAGAGGGTGGGGTGCAGACCAAGTAAAGACAGTTTGTAGGTGAGTTTGTGGGGGATGACCGTGTTGAAGGCAGAGCCGTAGTCAACAAAGAGCATCCTGATGTAGGAGTCTTTATCTTCCAGGTGGGAGAGAGAATAATGGGGTGCAGCAGCAAAGGCATCTGAGGTGGACCTGTTGGGTTGGTAGGCGTCCTGCAGGGGGTCCAGGGTATCCGATATGCTGTCCTGAAAGAGGGGCAGCACCATTCTGTCAAAGCACTTCATGATGATTGGAGTGAGTGCTACCAGCCTGTAATTATTCAGGCAGGTCGGCGGGCTCTTTTTGGGGAGGGGGACGATGGTTGTGGTTTTGAAGCAGGAGGGGACTATGTTCTGGTTGAGGGAGAGGTTAAAGATAGATGTGAGAACATCAGTCAGCTCGGCAGCACATGCTCTTGAGAACCCGCCCAGGGATGTTGTCTGGTCCTCCTGCCTTGCGGGGGTTGATACTCCTCAGTGCTTTGTTTACCTGGATTGAGGAGACTTGTAGTGGAGGGGGAGGGTGCATGTGTGTGTGTCTCTTCTCTGCACTGTAGCTGGAGGTCTCAAAGCGGGTGTAAAAGATGTTGAGATCATCCAGCAGGTTGTCTGTGGAGCTAGTGGTGTTGATGGTGGTTCTGTTGTAGTCTGTGATGTGCTGCAGGCCTTGCCATATGCGCCCAGGGTCAGGAGTGGAGTAGAGGCTGTCTAGTTTTTCTCTGTACTGCCTCTTGGCTGTTGTTATAGACTTCCTCAGTCCATACTTTGCAGCTTTGTACTCAGCCTCATTGCCTGATTTAAATGCAAGAGAGCAAACATGCAGCATCTGATGTACCTGACTGTTTATCCAGGGCTTCTGGTTGGGAAACTTCCTGACTTGTATGGGGGGTACGATGGTATCAACACAAGTACTAATGTACCCAGTCACATGTTCAGCATAGTCCTCTATGTTTACAGAAGAGTCCTCCCTGGTGGTTGCAGCTTTAAACACATCCCAGTCTGTCAGGGCAAAACAGTCTTGCAGGGTGCTCTCAGCCTCTGGAGTCCAGCGTTTATTTTGTTCAATAGGATGCAGATGTGCATATTGCAGTTTGGTTCTGATCGGATGATTTTTGCGGGAATTGTAGCCCCTGACCTATGACCTCCTTCTTCTTCTTCTTTTAGATTTGATTGGCAGTTGGCAACCAGCTTACAGGTGCATTACCGCCACCTACCAGATATGTTCTTGACAACATTATCTATATCCATAGGTGAGCTATGGACGTTTGATTGATCGATTGATTGATTTTATTTATTTGAACATTCTGACAAAAAGAAAAAGAATTTAAAACAAAAATCAAGCCAAAAAATAAAATGTTTAAAAGGAGTGGGAAGAAGCCAACGCTTATATAGTCCCACCCCTTTTCCATACCCAACAAATTACATCACTCTTAGTCATCATTCATCTCACAACCACATTCACCATTATACACCCCATAGTCAAATTATGCAACAGAAATGACACAACGACAGTCCACACTGACAACAATACCAACATCCAACAATAATTGTAACAATAATAAATAGATACTTCTGGTATGTTCAACACAATCACAGACAACACCATCACCATCACAATCACCATAACACAATAACACACACAATAACAACCTTTTTTCATTGAAGACACGTTGTAATATTGCTGCCCTCTATTTTTATATTGCTCAAAAATCATTTCTTTATATATTGATTTAAATTTATGGATGTTTGGACATTGCCTGTGTTTCTCCCCCAACCCATTCCACAATTTTACCCCCCACACAGACACACAAAAACCCTTCCTAGTAGATCTTACTAAATGCATTTTAAATTTTGTGTTCCCCCGTAAATTATATTTCCCTTCTCTCTCACTGAAAAAATTTTGTATATTGTGTGGCAAAAGGTTTTTATTGACTTTAAACATTAACTGTGCTGTATAATAGTCAACCAGATCCTGTAATTTCAATAACTTTGAATGTATAAACAATAAATTAGTATGTTCAAGATACCTGACTTTGTGTATAACACGGACTGCCCTTTTCTGTAATATTAGCAATGAATTAAGTATACTTTTTATAATTGTTACCCCAGACCTCTATACAATAGGTCAAGTATGGAAGTACTAATGAGCAATACAAGATATGAAGTGATTTGTAATCTAGGACTTGCTTAATTTTATTTATAATTGCAATATTTTTTGCAACTTTGTTTTGTATGTATCTGATGTGTGGTTTCCAACTAATTTTATCATCTAGTATTACACCCAAAAACTTGATCTCCTTAACATTTTCAATAATTACATTATCTGTTTGAATATATATATCTTCATTTTTACAATTACCAAATATCATTACCTTAGTTTTATTTATATTTAGTGATAATTTATTACAATCCATCCATTTTTTAAGCTTATTTAATTCATTATTTAGAGTATGGATTAGTTGATTATAATTATTTCCAGAATAAAATATATTAGTATCATCAGCAAATAATATTATTTTTGTAGGAATCGTGAAATGATGACACTGGATGATTTCTCAGTATTGGTTTAATTCCATCTCACGTCCCACAGCTCCTTCTCTCAGTCAGGGAATAAGAGGGTGAGCTGCGGTAAACCACATACATTTATACTTCCACATCAAACACAGAATCACATCCACATTTAATCCCTCTATTGTCCTCTCGACTCCTCTGTCTGACCCCAGGAGGTCAGACAGTCCTTTCAGGTTCACTCTCCAGATCTTCTCACTTCTTCCCCAGTTCGCAGGTGGTCCAGACTCATTGTCCATTTGAGGCGTGATGTCAATACACACCGCGAGTTCAAAGTTCTTTAATGTTTGGGTCTCTGCCAAGGAATATGTGAGCTACCTAATGTTACGCCACATTTTTAATAATTTAGAAACTTGGAATATATCATTTATACATATGTTAAATAATTTGGGGCCCAATACTGACCCCTGGGGGACCCCACAGGCAATTCCCATACATCCAGACAGATATTCTCCCATCTTCACAAACTGTTGTCACTCAGATAAATAACTTGTAACCCAATTCAGAGCCATTCCCCTAATACCATACATTTGCAGTTTATCAAGAAGTATTGAATGATTTATGTATCAAATGCTTTTCTAAAATCTACAAATACACCAATTGTGTATTTTCCTTGATCTAATGCATTTATTATTTCCTCTGTTGCTTCCATTATCGTCAACAATGTTGTACTCTTTGCTCTAAATCCATATTGATTCTGATTAAGCACATCGTGTTTATTTATAAAGTCCTCTAATCTGTTGTTGAAAAGTTTTTCCAGAATCTTTGAAAATTGTGGGAGAAGCGATACTGGTCTGTAGTTTGTGTAGTGGTGTTTATTTCCTTGCTTGAATAATGGTATTACTTTTGCTATTTTCATTTTCTGCGGGAATGAGCCAGTTTGAAATGATAGATTACAAATATGTGTAAATGGTTTTAATATGCCGCCAACAGTTCTTTTTACTAGTGCCATATCAATACCATCACAATCAGTAGATAATTTATTTTTACACTTTTCAACAACAGATTTACCTCTAGTTCATCCACCTCTGAGAGAAAGATTGACTGAGGGTTATTTCCAGTGTTTCACTCACGGTGTCTCTTCCTTGGTTTGGAATTTTTGCTGCCAACTCTGGTCCAACATTTACAAAAAAAATATTCATTTTATTTACTACCATGTTCTTATCATGATTATCGCCACAATTATCAGTAAAATACTCTGGCTATATCGTTTTCTTAGTTCAGTTTTTCCTTAATTTATTTAATGTATCCCATAGTCCTTTTATATTATTTTTATTTTCATTTAACATTTTCCTATAGTATAATTTTTTACTAGTTCGTATTATTTCAGTTAATTTATTTTTATATGTTTTATATCTTTTTTCAGATTCTTTGGTTCTTAATTTAATGAAATTTTTATACACATAATTTTTCTTTTTACAAGCATTTTGTAGCCCCCTGGTTAACCATGGGCAATTTTTGTATAGCTATGTATAGCGTTCGTAGCTATGTCATCCCTATGACCTCCTTTTCACCTCACTTCATAGACAGTGACTGTCTTTTGAAATCAACTCTTCCTACAATTTTGTTCCGATTGTTTTGAAACTTGGTACCATGGTTTGAGATACTCTGATGCACGTATTGCAATTTCACTCTG
This sequence comes from Pholidichthys leucotaenia, assembly GCA_020510985.1. Lineage (NCBI taxonomy): Eukaryota > Metazoa > Chordata > Actinopteri > Cichliformes > Pholidichthyidae > Pholidichthys > Pholidichthys leucotaenia. The sequence goes on along the minus strand of CM035845.1, from coordinate 181,708,827 downwards.
ATTGTATAACCTTGAGGTCAAAGGTCAGAGATGAGATTTTTCCCTAAATCTTCTAAACTTTAGCGACTGAAAGAAATGATGTAGGCTTTTCAAATCGATACAAGAGTTGTCTCTAATACACATCTTGGATGACTTACACCCTCACTTAACTATGGGTTTGGGGTCAAAGGATTCAAAGGTCAAAGTTCAGAGTTAACATTGCAATTGCGCTATGGTAAATGGTAAATGCTACATTTACTATTACTATAAAATGAGTAAAGCTAGGGCCACCAAACCTGGTATATAGGTTCCCCTTGGCATCGTGACCTCTGACTATGGGTTTGGGGTCAAAAGGTCAGGGTTAGCATTTCATTTGCCATATTACTATAAAACAAGTAAAGCTAGGGCCACCAAACCTGGTCCACAGTTTCACCTTGGGATCGTGACCCCAGAATATGGGTTTGAGGTCAAAGGGTCAAAGGTCAAGGTTAACATTCCCTATGCCTTAGTACTGTACAATGAGTAAATTTAGGGTCACCAAACTTGGTACACAGGTTCACCCTGTGACCCTGAAGTGTGACTATGGTCTTGAGATTGCAAGGTCAAAGGTCAACATCAAAATGGCTTATAAACTATATCTCAACGACAAAGAAAGCTAGGGTCACCAAACTTACTGCACAGGTTCAACTTGGGACCCTGACCTCTGACTATGGGTTTGGGGTCAAAAGATCAAAGGACAAGGTTAGAATTTCTTATGCCTTATTACTGTACAACAAGTAAAGCTAGGGCCACCAAACTTGGTACACAGATTCACCCTGTGACCCTGAAGTATGACTCTGGTCTTGGGATTGCAAGGTCAAAGGTCAACATCAAAATACCTCATAAAGTATATCTCAACAACAAAGAAAGCTAGGGCCACCAAACCTACTACTCAAATTCACTCTGAGACCATAACCTCTGACTACAGGTTTGGGGTCAAAAGGTCAGAGGTCAAGGTTGGCACTCCCCATGATCTCTTACTATAGAACGTGTAAATCTCTCTAGGGTCATTATACTTGCTACATGGGTTCATCTCGGGATCCTTGCCTACAGCTATGGGTTGTATACTTTGTTGTATATTCGTGGATGATGGGCTTATCATAATTTGATTGTGCTACATTAATTATATTGAAAAGTTGAAAATGGCTGTCTGTCCGTAAGTATTGGGATCGTCAAAGAAAATGGAGGATATTGCACTCTCCTCAGAGTGCACTTGTTGAAAAGGGTTTCAGTTCATTTCCTGGAAGATTTGGTTATTTCAGTTTAGTTCTATTGAGTAAAAATGGCTCGTTGTACTGCAGCCTTTATTAATTCTGCCATTTTCATGGATGAATTATTAATTTACAACACGAATGTTAGAAAAAAAACAACAATGATGTTTTACTTACCCCCAGCAGCTGCAACAGTTTCCTTCTCTGGTCTGTTGTCATTCTCTGTGTGTTTTCCATTTGAAAAATTGTTTATCAATCGTCAACTTTTATGTTCCAACACAATGCTGCATGTAGTACAAAGCCGTTTATCCCCGCTTTATGAAAAATATTCAGGAACTGTTGAGCAGTCTTTAGCCATGATTTTTGTTGCTAAATTAACATTGGCAAGTCTGCTCTGTGGCTGCCTGCCAAATGTAAGCATGGAAGTAATGTGAGCATGCGGCACATGGAACTCTCACATGATGAATAATCACAGGAGACTTCAGCTGGCTGCTTGTGTTTTGTGTTTCACAGACTGTAAAATTATGCTATTAAAAGATCAATCCATGGATTTTGTGGATCGATATCGGCTCAGTCAAACATGGATCAATTCAAATCTTTGGATCAATCTTTTGAACCCACCCCTAGCAGCGAATAGCTCATATTAATGAGATAAATATTCAAATATACGCGATACAATCATTTATGTATCATGGGTGGCCAAATATACCGATACAACAAATATATTTGGTATATTGCCCAACCCTAGATATACAGTGGGGAAAAAAAGTATTTAGTCAGCCACCAATTGTGCAAGTTCTCCCACTTAAAAGATGAGAGAGGTCTCCCATTTTCATCATAGGTATACCTCAACTATGAGAGACAAAATGAGAAAAAAAAAAATCCAGAAAGTCACATTGAAGGATTTTTAATGAATTAATTGGTAAATTCCTCGGTAAAATAAGTATTTGGTTAATAACAAAACAATAACAGGCGTGTGGCGCCTCCAGTTCCGCCGGACCGGTGGCGCCACACGAGTAGGCTGCCCGTTGCAACAGCCTTTTTTTTTATCTTCCTTCTTCTTTCTACACCTTTCACTCTGTATATATATCACGGACGCACAGATCGCCCCGGGGGTCTCCCGGGTCGGCGGACGGAGCCACGGTTTGCAGCGGGAGACGTTACAGCGGGGAGGAGCTGGTGCCAGCTAGCACTTGGCCGCCGCCCGGTGCTAATGGCAAACTCGACATACCGGGAGCTGTAGCGAAAACGACGCAGGTGCCAGGCTGGAGTTTAGGCGGCGTGCAAGAAATAGAAGACAGAATAATAAAGAGCGATGGCAAGAACCAAGCAGACCGCCCGTAAAATCTACTGGAGGAAGAAGCCCCCCAGGAGACAGCTAGCCACCAGGGCTGCTCGGAGAGGCGCTCCGGCCACCGGCAGAGTGAAGAGGCCTCGCCGTCACAGGCCCGTGGCTCTGAGAGAGATCCGTCGCTACCAGAAATCCACGGAGCTGCTCATCCGTAAGCTGCCCGTCCAGCGCCTGGTGAGGGAGATCGCTCAGGACTTCAAGACCGTCCTGCGTTTCCTGAGCTTTGCCGTCATGGCTCTGCAGGAGACCAGCGAGGCCCACCTGGTGGGTCTCTTCTTCGCTAAGGGGGTCACCATCATGCCCAAAGACATCCAGCTGGCCCGCCGCATCCGCGGAGAGAGAGCTTAGACTTTCTGCTGCACATTCACCAACCAACCATAATGCTCTGCACTGTGTGTCTATATATATACATTTATAGTAATATGGACATATGTTTACTAGATGTTGTTTTTTCTTGCCTTCTGATTGTTGCTCTGAGTGTTGCTATCCCTGTGCTGTTGCAATCCTGGAATTTCCCCATTGTGGGACTAATGAAGGCTTATCTTATCTTATCTTATCTTATCTTATCTTATCTTAACAAAAGTTCATCTCAGTACTTTGTTATATACCTTTTGTTGGCAATGACAGAGGTCAAACGTTTTCTGTAAGTCTTCACAAGGTTTTCACACACTGTTGCTGGTATTTTGGCCCATTCCTCCATGCAGATCTCCTCTGGAGCAGTGATGTTTTGGGGCTGTCACTGGGCAACACGGACTTTCAACTCCCTCCAAAGATTTTCTATGGGGTTGAGATCTGGAGACTGGCTAGGCCACTCCAGGACCTTGAAATGCTTCTTACGAAGCCACTCCTTCGTTGCCCGGGCAGTGTGTTTGGGATCATTGTCATGCTGAAAGACCCAGCCACATTTCATCTTCAATGCCCTTGCTGATGGAAGGAGGTTTTCACTCAAAATCTCACGATACATGGCCCCATTCATTCTTTCCTTTACACGGATCAGTCGTCCTGGTCCCTTTGCAGAAAAACAGCCCCTAAGTATGATGTTTTCACCCCCATGCTTCACAGTAGGTATGGTGTTCTTTCTCCTCCAAACATGACAAGTTGAGTTTTTACCAAAAAGTTCTATTTTGTTTTCATCTGACCATATGACATTCTCCCAGTCCTCTTCTGGATCATCCAAATGCTCTCTAGCAAACTTCAGACGGGCCTGGACATGTACTGGCTTAAGCAGGGGGACACGTCTGGCACTGCAGGATTTGGGTCCCTGGTGGCGTAGAGTGTTACTGATGTAGCCTTTGTTACTTTGGTCCCAGCTCTCTGCAGGTCATTCACTAGGTCCTCCCGTGTGGTTCTGGAATTTTTGCTCACCGTTCTCGTGATCATTTTGACCTCACGGGGTGAGATCTTGCGTGGCGCCCCAGATCGAGGGAGATTATCAGTGGTCTTGTATGTCTTCCATTTTCTAATAATTACTCCCACAGTTGATTTCTTCACACCAAGCTGCTTACCTATTGCAGATTCAGTCTTCCCAGCCTGGTGCAGGTCTACAATTTTGTTTCTGGTGTCCTTTGACAGCTCTTTGGTCTTGGCCATAGTGGAGTTTGGAGTCTGACTGTTTGAGGTTGTGGACAGGTGTCTTTTATACTGATAACAAGTTCAAATAGGTGCCATTAATACAGGTAACGAGTGGAGGACAGAGAAGCCTCTTAAAGAAGAAGTTACAGGTCTGTGAGAGCCAGAAATCTTGCTTGTTTGTCGGTGACCAAATACTTATTTTACCAAGGAATTTAGCAATTAATTAATTAAAAATCCTTCAATGTCTTTTATTAGGGGGCATATTATTAGTTATACAGGATCAAAATCTAAGAAGACTCGAGAGGAGAGAGCTAAATTGGAACATAAAATAAAAAATCTTCAGGAAAAAGTGTATGCAGGAAGTGACCCAAGGTTGGAGAATGAATTACTGATTTTGAGAGCTGAATACGACAAAAAATCAGCGAATAGAGCTGCCTCGAGTCTTCTAAGATTGAAACAATCTTTTTATGAACAAGGTGAAAAATCAGGAAAATTATTAGCATGGCAGATTAAACAATTGGAAATTAAAACACCAATTACCAGTATTATAAGTAATGGACAGGTAGTTATAGATCCTTTAGAAATTAATAGAGCCTTTAGAGATTACTATGAAAAATTATATGATACCAAAAATGAACCTGATTTAACAAAACTAAATGGGTTTTTGAACGAACTATCTATACCGTGTATTCCAAATGAAAACAGGGAGATATTGGAGTCTAAAATTAGTCAAGAAGAAGTTGGGCTAGCCATTGATAATATGAAATCAGGAAAAAGTGCAGGACCAGATGGTCTTCCAGTTGACCTTTATAAAAAATTTAAGAATAAATTAATAAAACCTTTTTTGGAAATGGTTTTAGAAGCATTTCAAAATAATAATTTACCATCATACATAAATAATGCCTTAATTATACTGCTGCCAAAACCAGGTAAGCCCTCTAATAAATGTGAAAATATGAGACCAATAAGCCTATTAAACGCCGACCTTAAGATAATCTGTAAAATTTTGGCAAGACGAATACAAGAAATTTTACCAAATATTATTAATCGAGATCAGAATGGCTTTATAAAGGGTAGACAAGGCTTCCATAATGTAAGAAGACTATTTAATATTATCTATTTTAATAAAGAAGCACCGGATACAGCTCTCCTATCATTGGACGCCGAAAAGGCCTTTGATAGAGTTGAATGGCCCTTTCTTTTTGAAGTCCTACAAAGGTTTGGACTTGGAAATAATTTCATAAAATGGGTTCAAATAATATACAATAATGCTACAGCAGAAATCCTAACAAATAACAATATTTCAAAACCAATAAAAATCAATAGAGGATGTCGACAAGGCTGTCCACTCTCACCTTTACTGTTTACTATGGCAATTGAACCTTTAGCGATAGCGATACGTTTACATTCACAAATATATGGAATTAAAGTTGGACCAACAGAACATAAAATCTCCCTGTACGCCGATGATATAATTTTGTTTATGTCGAATCTAAAAAAATCAATTCCAACCTTGTTGAATTTAATAAAGAATTTTGGGGAAATATCAGGATATAAAATAAATAAAACTAAATCTTCAATATTAATGCTAAATGAGACCCAGAGAAATTACCCAGCCCCTGAGGTAAATCAATTCAATGTTGTAAATCAGTTTAAATATTTAGGAATCCAAATTATGCCTAAGCTAGAATCAGTCGCCAGTGTCAACTATGAAGCCTTAATGTCAGATATCAGTGAGTTAACTCAGAGATGGATGTCACTACCAATGTCGATGATCGGGAGAATCAATATACTTAAAAGTAATATTTTACCTAAAATACTTTATTTATTTCAATACATTCCCTTATCACCACCTTTAGATCTATTCTCAAGAATAAAAAAAAAGTTAGTGGAATTTATATGGAACAACAGGAGGGCTAGATTACGTCTGTCTTTATTATATTTACCATTTGATCGTGGAGGTCTGAAATGTCCAAATTTTATGTTGTATTATTGGTCGGCACAACTGAGGTCTATGACATATTATTTTTCATCAAATGATCTCCCTCACTGGACTGAAATGGAATCATACAATTTACCTTTACCTCTTCCCATATTCATATACTCAGATTCGGCAAAAAAATTACAAAAACAAGTTAAAAATCCATTTGTAAAGCATATGATCAAAATATGGTGTGAAGCTAAAAACTATTTAAAAGAACCACAGTTACTGTCACAATTTAGTCCAATATGGGGTAATCAATATTTTAAACCAGGGAGAGCGGACGCTGTATTTAAAGTATGGAATTTAAAAGGGATACAAAAGATTCAGGATTTATATTTGCCATGTGCAGACAACATAATGTCTTTTGAAGAGCTGAGGATCAAATTTAATCTCAATAGAACACATTTTTTTAAATATCTTCAACTTAGAAACTTTATTCGATCAAATCAAAATAAAGCTCTCACTCGACCTATTTATTCATCCTTGGAAAAAATGATGATGAAAGATAGTAAAAGAAAGGGTATTATTTCAGAGTTTTATAACTCATTGACACTATCTTCAAGTGAAAATTCACTGAAAAGATTAAACTACTGGAAAGAAGATCTGCAAATTGAAATTTCAGAGGAACAATGGGAATTGGCTTGTACAGAAGCTCAAACCAAATCAATAAATGCACGCCTTAAATTGATACATTTCAAATGGTTAATGCGGATGTATGTTACACCGGAGGAGTTAAATAGATATAACAAAAATATACCAGATACATGCACAAAATGCATGGAAAGTAAAGGAACCCTATTTCATTGTTTATGGGAATGTAGATTAATAAGAATGTTTTGGGAAGAGGTGAGGGTAACAATTGAAAAAATAATCTCAAAACAAATCATATTGAATCCTAAACTGGTTTTGTTGGGTCTGTACCCAGAAAAGCATAATTTCAATAAAAGTGAAAGAACATTCATAGACCTCAGTTTGCTTAATGCTAAAAAATGTATTGCACTATTATGGAAAAAGACTCATAGACCAGATGTGACTCAGTGGTTAAGACAGATGTTAACAAACCTTCCATTAGAAAGAATAACATATATACTGAAATCAAAGGAAATTGTGTTTGAGAATATATGGAGACCTTTTATTGATTATGTAAAAAATTTAAACATAACTCTTGAAGAAGAAGGTGAATGATGTGTGTGGACCTTGTAAATTCCAAACTGGTGAACATAATATGTATACTTATGTATTGGATTGTCTAGACTAAACAGAGGAGCATTGTTGAAGACTTGATTTTGTTGGTGGTTGTTGGTGTTTTTAGTGCTTTTTTTTTTTTTTTTTTTGTAGTACTTTAGTGTTAGTGTTTGATTGTTTGTATCATGTTTGTTAAAAAAAAAAAAAGGTTCAATAAAGATATTGTGGAAAAAAAAAAATCCTTCAATGTGATTTTCTGGATTTTTTTTTCTCATTTTGTCTCTCATAGTTGAGGTATACCTATGATGAAAATTGGAGACCTCTCATCTTTTAAGTGGGAGAACTTGCACAATTGATGGCTGACTAAATACTTTTTTGCCCCACTGTAAGGATGCAGATTATCAGCTAATTCATTAATCATTTGTTGGTTCACCTTATCAATTAATGATGATTTGACAAGCAGCAATTTACCAGAGAATCTGAATTTCCCTCAATATCAGTACAGTCCATCTATAGGATAAAATGCTAAACATTGATTTAAGACATACTCAATAAACTATATAGTCATATTCCTTATTTAATGAATTCTTCTTCCATTTGGGATACAGTGCAGACAACGGCATTTTTATAATATAAAAAAATTCGGCATAGAAAAATTTGTGGGCTACATAACATGAAAATAATGAAAGGGGGAATAAAGCATTATTTGTGCCTTACTTTGATAACAGTTCTTGAGACACATGTCACTGATGCCACATCTCTCCTGCAGAGTAAGCAAAGAGCTCGACAAAACCAAAGCCGTATGTAAGAGTTGCAAAGCGAACATGAAATATTGCGGAAATACCACAAATTTCAGAAAGCACTTAACAAGGCATCACCCAGATATGACTCTAGCAAAAATGCTTGACCAGAAGCACACTGCACTGGCAATGGCATTTGCAGTGAAGTTTTCTCAGCGTGACAAAAAAATAATGGAATCTATCCCAACTTTCATATGTAAGGATTTAACGCCACATACACTGTTGTTGAAAATGTTTTCTTCCAAAGTCTCAGAAATACACTCGAACCACGCTACATTTTACTGAAATGCAAACATTTTGGTGAAACAGTAATCCTGAACTTGTATGACTAAATAAAACACTGTGTTGCAACTTCAACTGAAGCAGTGACAGGCGGTGAGTTTATTTTCTGGTGAGGGTATGATGCTTTCAGGGTCAGATTTACAAATCGGATTTTATAAATAATTTTAACAAAACAAGTGTAAAGTATTTTATTTTTTTACCTCTTAATGCAATACACAGAAAAGGCAGTAATAAAAGTCCATGTTTTCATTTTATAACTCTCCTTGAGTAAAGACAATGTGCAAAGACCCTCGGTTACACAAGTATAATGTATTAAGTTATTTTACAAACAACTTTTTTGGGCACAAACTTCATTATACTTCGTTTCTGACAAAGGAATAATGTAAATTTTAGTGGCTCAGAGAGCTGCATCTCTCTCTGTGTTGCAGCTCCACAATTTGCGCTCATTATTACAAATTATTATTAGTTTTTACAACTACTATGCATGCATGGTCTTACCTTTCCTTGTAAATGAAGTAAATTTGCCTATCCCTCTGGACAAAAATTGCTGTGACTTTGTTCAAAAAATGTCCTTATCTTCTAGGGGAGGGAATCGTGAGGGATCTCGCAATTTGATTCGGATCGCGAAGCTTAGGTCACGATACGATCCTGTCATAATTCAATGATAATCACGATATTGTGACATCAAGTATCACAATCCCATATATTTCAAATTTTTTCAACTTACTCAACCTCAAATCATGTCCCAAAGTAAAACTGTTGCTGTCGCTTTCATACAATAAAGTATTCTCCGGGCTTCATTTTCCACAGAGACATGTCTCTGCACACAGGAAGGGCAGTGGATGACGTTTGTTTGGAATAGATTCCCACTCTAGCTAGGTGTAGCTGACATTCTGGACTCTTAAAAAGCAGCTGAAAACTTATTTTGTTTAACGAGGATTTCCGTTGAGTTTCAGTTCAACTGCTTTTTAATGATAAGACTGATATTTTAAAATTATTTTAATCCTGTGTTTTAACTCGTTTTTGTATTTTTAAAATTATTTTTATCAATCAGTTTCCTTTTATTCCATTTTGTTGTGCAGCGCTTTGTGACTACAGTGGTGTGAAAGTGTTTGCCCCATTCCTGATTTCTCATTTTTTTGTATGTTTGTCACACTTAAATGTTTCAGATCATCAAACAAATTTAAATTTTAGAAAAAGATGAAACAAGTAAACACAAAATGCAGTTTTTCAATGAAGGTGTTTATCCTGTGTGGAAAAAGTGATCCCCCCCCCCCCCCCCCCCCATGTTAAAACATAAATTAACTGTGGTTTATCACTTCTTTGGAAAGCTGAGTTCAATTTCTCTAGCCTCACCCAGGCCTGATTACTGCCACACCTGTTTTCAATCAAGAAATCACTTAAATAGGACCTGCCTGACAAAGTGAAGTACTGTAGACCAAAAGATCCTCAAAAGCGAGACATCATGCTGCAATCCAAAGAAATTCAGGAACAAATGAGAAACAAAGTAATTGAGATCTGTCACTCTGGAAAAGGTTATGAAGCCATTTCTAAAGCTTTGGGACTCCAGCAAACCACAGTGAGAGCCATTATCCACAAATGGCGAAAACATGGAACAGTGGTGAACCTTCCCAGGAGTGGCCAGCCGACCAAAATTACCCCAAGAGCACAGCGATGATTCATCCAAGAGGTCACAAAAGACCCCATAACAATATCCAAAGAACTGCAGACCTCACTTGCCTCAGTTAAGGTCAGTGTTCATGGCTCCACCATAAGAAAGAGGCTGTGCAAAAATGGCCTGCATGGCAGAGTTCCAAGACAAAAACCACTGCTGAGCAAAAAGAACATAAAGGCTTGTCTCAGTTTTGCCAGAAAACATCTTGATGATCCTCAAGACTTGTAGGAAAATACTTTGTGGACTGACGAGGCAAAAGTTGAACTTTCTGGAAGAAGTGTCTCCCATTACATCTGGCATAAAAGTAACACAGCATTTCAGAAAAGGAACATCATACCAACAGTAAAATATGGTGGTGGTAGTGTGATGGACTGGGGCTGTTTTGCTGCTTCAGGACCTGGAAGACTTGCTGTGATAAATGGAACCATGAATTCTGCTGTCTACCAAAAAATCCTGAAGGAGAATGTCCAGCCATCTGTTGGTGACCTCAAGCTGAAGTGCACTTGGGTTCTGCAACAGGACAATGATCGAAAACACACCAGCAAGTCCACCTCTGAATGGCTTAAGAAAAACAAAATGAAGACTTTGGAGTGGCCTAGTCAAAGTCCTGACCTGAATCCGATTGAGATGCTGTGGCATGACCTTAAAAAGGCGGTTCATGCTCGAAAACCCTCCAGTGTAGCTGAATTATAACAATTCCACAAAGATGAGTGGGCCAAAATTCCTCCACGTCGCTGTAAAAGACACATTGCCAGTTATCGCAAGTGCTTGATTGCAGTTGTTGCTGCTAAGGGTGGCGCAACCAGTTATTAGGTTTAGGGGCAATCACTTTTTCCACACAGGGCCATGTGAGTTTGGATTTTTTTTCCCCCCTTAATAATAAACACCATTTAAAAACTGCATTTTGTGTTTACTTGTCTTATCTTTGTCTAATATTTAAATTTGTTTGATGATCCTCCCACATGCCAAAAACATGCAAGTTAGGTTAATTGGCATCAAACTGGGGATTCTAAATTGTCCTTAGGTATGACTGTGAGAGTGAATGGTTGTCTGTCTCTCTGTGTTGGCCCTGCGATGGACTGGCGATCTGTCCAGGGTGTACCCTGCCTGTCGCCCAAAGATGCTGGGATAGGCTCCAGCCCTCCCGCGACCTGAAAAGGATTAAGCGGAAGAAGATGGATGAATGAATGAATAAATGAATGATCTGAAACATTTAAGTGTGACAAACATACAAAAAAATGAGAAATCAGGAAAGGGGCGAACACTTTTTCACACTACTGTATGTGTCTGTAAAACGCTTCATAAATAAAGTTTACTTACGTGGCGCTTGGAGAAAAAGCAAGCTCCATTTTGATGTATTTTTAGCTTAGCTGCAGCTAATGCTGCTCCGAGACATGTGCTGGCCTGCATATTCTGAGCGTTTTTGTTTTTTTTTTTTCTTGCAGCACTTCTTGCAGGTTGTGTGTCATGTCAAGGTCTTTCCTTCACACACATGCGTCACACACATATGCCCCGCCAATTGCTTGTTGCTGTTTGTTGTTGCTGTGAGGTGCTTGGGTGTGTGTACGCATACACAACACTACACTCGTGTAACATTTGAATGTATTGTTTTGTAGCACCGTATCTCTTGCACTTTAGCATATCCACTTTGTACAGTTTTATTGCAGTTGTTCTTCTCGTGTATTTTTTTTTTTTGTTACTTATTTGTACCCGTAGGTAGATTCGGTTTGCAGTCTGGTGACAAGCCACCGGCTGCTGGTCGCTGCGTGCGCGAGTGCCCTAAACCTACATGTTTTTGGTGTGCGGGAGGAAACCGGAGAAATCCCGGAGTAAACCCGCGCAACACGGGGAGAACATGTAAACTCCACACAGCTCACTGTTGGTTGGGGGCTGGGATCGAACCCACGATCTCATGATCCCTGCGATCCCCCGGCCGAGGGTAAAACTGTGCTGCCACAGTGCTAAACCACTGCGCCACCGTGTATGATTGTTTGTGTATTTTGGTGACCCGCCGGGGGGCTACAGATGCAAATTAGCAGTATATCTGGCATACTTACATTTGTATTAATGTTCATTAGTATGTAATGTCCCTTTCAAATAAACATTAAACTTAAAACTAAAATTCAGTCTTTGTTATAAAATCCAAAAAAGGCCTGACATTTGAGCTAACTTTGAGCTGCTTCCTGACTTTCAAAGCTGGCTGCAAATCTTGTGAGACAAGATATGGCTTCCACCAACAATCGGCGCTTTTTCACCATCTGGTTGCAAATAGGAGACAAGCCATGACTTCACTTGACTGGGTGCTTACTTTGCACCATCTAGTGAACTGAAAATGCAATTGGTTGAATACACAAGAGAGTATGCAACGTTTACATCATCACTCTATATGTTATTCCAGAAATCTCTGTCACGACGTCACGATCATAGGACTCGCTTAAAGATCATAGGACTCACTATGACATCATCAAAGATCAAAGGCAGGCTTCACTCAAGGGTAAAAGATCAATCCATGCGTTTATGGATCGATGCATTGTCATTAGTGTCAAGTATCGCAATCCATCACTGAATCGATAATCAATCTTTTGTCCCACCACCCCAATTATCTTCCTTTATGTAAAAAAAAAAACAAAAAAAACTTGTGCTTGCGGTACGCAAGCAATGCCCCCCCCCCCAACTGGGGCAACAGTAATGTGCAGCCTCTGACCATGATTTTCAGCCTCACTTGCCCCCCCCCCTCCCCCGACCACACGTCACTAAACTGAAGTTGGCAGAGAGAGCTGCTGTAATGTGTGACAGCAGGACATCTAAGCATCGATTGACACTACCCACCCTTTGCACTAAAGAAAACACTTGTTAGCATGTTGTCAAATCATGTTGTATAAAAAAGGCATTATTGCAGCTGATTTGGGGTTGGTTTTTAATGTGATTATTTATTTAATTAACCAAGTTATTGTATTCCTGGTACAATTTGCAGCATTGTGTCTGAGATGTTTTTCTCCTATGCAAGTAAAATAGCTTTTTTAACAGTAATTTCCCTGGAGTGAATCAATATCGGATTGAACCAGAATGAAATCGATTTGGAACCACAAGAATTGGAATAGAATTGATCCTGAAAATTACTGGCAATCCCCACTCTATATCAGCATCTGCTCTTATGACTAATAGTGTTTTCCATGTATTTTTTCAATTCATTCATTCATTCATCTTCTTCCGCGTAATCCTTTTCGGGTCGCGGGGGGCTGGAGCCTATCCCAGCATCTCTGGGCGAGAGGCAGGGTACACCCTGGACAGATCGCCAGTCCATCGCAGGGCCAACACAGAGAGACAGACAACCATTCACTCTCACAGTCATACCTAAGGACAATTTAGAATCCCCAGCTTTGATGCCAATTAACCTAACTTGCATGTTTTTGGCATGTGGGAGAAAACCGGAGAAATCCCGGAGTAAACCCACGCAGACACGGGGAGAACATGCAAACTCCACACAGATCACTGTTGGTCGGGGGCTGGGATCGAACCCAGGATCGCCTGGCCAAGGGTGAGTTGCTGTGCTGCTGCAGTGCTAACCACTCCGCCACCGAATGTCTGTTTTCTCTTTATATTAATCCATGCATAACTCCCTATGTGCCTCTGTGTTAGTCCCCTTGCATTTAGAAGAAGAGTGCCCACATAATAACTTGTGTTTGTGTGTGTGATCATGAAGTCAGTGATCTAATCAGAGTTGATGGTGTACCCAACTGCAGCTGCTCTCGCACACCTACTCTCTGTCAGAGATGCACAGAGAAGAGAAGATAGACTGTAATTACATTTAAAATACTAAAGTGGAGAAAAATCACAGCTTAGTCAGAAACAAACTTGAGAGTTAATAATTTCCAGAGAACCCATGAGGAGGGACCATATTCCACTTATGTGAGGGCCCATTTACAATCTTACACTGATTAAGTTTTTTTCTCAGTATCAGTCACATGTAATGGTAAGCTACTGCAGCTGTACTTTCTGTCTGATGGGAAACATGACAGAGCAAAGCTGATAACATGACATTCATAAAATGGCAGGGATCAAACTAGCGTAGTGCTGTGTGGACATGTTGCACCCTACTGTCAGGTCACCTCTCTGGGTTTCAAGTTCATCAGTGTCAATTTTAATAGCATCATCAGATTGATGTGTCTTTGTAACAGATTATGTCAATATTATATCTAAGCTTTTAGTTTAGATTTAATAGCTTAGCATTTTGATGAAGTAGTCATTTAAGCAATATTACACAAGAAGGAGTATGGTGTCAGTGAATATAGTAACTGTGGGTGTGATATGTCTGAGGGCATTAGAGGATCACACCTGTAGTTAGTATATTCATGGTACCGTAACAACCTCAAGTGTAATATTGCTTAGTTCCGCAAGCAGTTTATTACATGACAGCAATACTGGACAAAATATTATGATTTGTTTGTTTAACCAGTTATTTTGCACAGCTGAGAAAAAAATAGTCCCTTCTAAATGTAGCCAGTAACTTGTTAAACATCTCAGTCAGCATGAAGACGTCTATTGTCATCGCACACATATGTAAACAAATTAAATATTGTCAAGTGCAAAAGCGTTTAACATATACCTGTTGAGTCAGTACTGCAGAAGACCGGAGATCAAAACGTAACCAATGCTGGTAACTAGCTGGTGGTTAGTAGTTAGCATGCTAGTGATTTAGCACACTTCGCTTTCTTTTCTTCGCATTTTCAGATGAAACCAACAGTCCATCACCATAAAAGTATTGTGGTTTGTTAATCGAGACAATAAATCCAACTCTAGCACTGCCTATTTTTTTAAACAGATGTGAAATAGCTTCTCGATGTTTATACAAGGGCAGACCGTAAGCTACCGAATAAAGCTTTTTTTCACAAGGGTGGGACTTCCGGGTCAGGTAAGAAATCTTTTCAAACAGTGCCCCACTGTGGAAATTAAAGTATTTAACACAGTATTAAGATAAGATAAGATAAGATAAGATAAGCCTTTATTAGTCCCGCAACGGGGAAATTCCAGGATTGCAACAGCACAGGGATAGCAACACTCAGAGCAACAATCAGAAGGCAAGAAAAAAACAAGCAAGCAAGAGCAGCTAATATACATATGTACGTATTACTATAAAATATATATATATACACACACACACACAGACACACAGTGCAGAGCATTGTAGCTGGATGGAATAAATATATGAATATATGAACACACAGTGCAGAGCATTGTAGCTAGATGGAATAAATATGTAAATATATAAACACCCACAGTACGGAGCATTGCAGCTAGGTGGAATAAATATGCAAGTATATAAACACACACAGTGCGGAGCAATGTAGCTAGATGGAATAATATGTAGATATATAAATATATAAACACACCCAGTGCTGAGCATTGTAGCTAGATGGAATAAATATGTAAATATATAAACACACACAGTGCAGAGCATTGTTGCTAGATGGAATGAAACAGCATAACCGTCTACTTAGTTATCCTACATGGTATGATTATGTGCCCATACATATTCTCACCCTCCATAGCGACCGGTATGTTCCTAGTTGTATGCCGGAGGGGACCATTGTGTAAGTCTATTGCATCTTTTGCATTCAAAAAACTATTAGTTTGTTACGTCTTTTTGCTATCTCTGCGAGCAGCCCTGCTTAGGTTGTACAGTCCTGACAGCCGTTGGTAGGAAGGACCTACGAAACCTCTCGGTTGTGCACCTGGGATGATGTAGTCTGCTGCTAAATGAGCTCCTCAGTGCATTCAGTATGTCCTGCATAGGGTGGAACTCGGACTCCAGCAGAGATGACAGTTTAGCCACCGTCCTTCTCTCTCCTATCTCCTCCATCGGATCAAGGCGCTGCCCCAGGACAGAGCTAGCTTTCTTAATCAGTTTGTTCAGTCTCTTCCTATCGGCTGCAGTAATGCCACTGCCCCAGCAGACCACTCCAAAAGTGATGGCTGATGCCACCACCGTGTCATAGAATGACTTCAGCAGCGCCCCTTGTACACCAAAAGACCTGAGTCTCCTCAGCAGGAACAGCCTGCGCTGTCCCTTCTTGTAGAGTGCATCAGTATTGTGTGACCAGTCTAGTTTATTGTTCAGATGAATACCCAGGTACTTATAGGATGTCACCATCTCGATGTCTGTTCCCTGTATATTTACTGGTACTGTGAGGGGCTGCCCATGCCTGCGGCAGTCCACCACCAGCTCCTTAGTTTTCCTCGCGTTGATCTGGAGGCAGTTCCGATGGCACCAGTCCACAAAGTCCTGGATAAGCCCTCTGTACTCAGCTTCATCTCCATTGGAGATGAGGCCAACGATCGCAGAGTCATCAGAGAACTTCTGTAGATGGCAGTGTGTTGTGTTGTGTGAGAAGTCCGCAGTATAAAGAGTGAACAGGAAGGGAGCCAGCACCGTTCCCTGGGGGGCCCCCGTGCTACTGATGATCGTGTCGGACACACAGTCCCGGGTTCTCACAAACTGAGGCCGGTTCGTGAGGTAGTCCAGGATCCATGATGACAGGTGCTGGTCCACCCCTGCGCGCAGCAGCTTGTCCTTCAGGATCATCGGTTGGATGGTGTTGAAAGCACTGGAGAAGTCAAAGAACATGATCCTCACCATATTCCCGGGCTTCTCCAGGTGGGACAGAGAACGGTGAAGGAGGAAGATCACCGCATCCTCCACCCCAATGCCATGCTGGTAGGCGAACTGGAGTGGATCCATCGCTGGTTCCACCAGGGGGCGGAGGTGAGCAAGGAGCAGTCTCTCCAGGGTCTTCATCAAGTGGGACGTCAAGGCCACCGGTCTGTAGCTGTTCAGGTCTTTGGGGTGGGAAGTTTTTGGTACAGGTACCACACAAGATGTTTTCCACAGCTGTGGTACCCTCCCCAGTACCCTCCCCAGTATTGCAGTTGTCAGTGAGAATTAGTTGACAGTAATTTAGTGTTAGTAATTAACAGTTACATGAACACCTTTGAGGCGGAGTGATACATAATCAGTGAAACGTTGGAGTGCAATTATCGTGGATTTTATTAGTTCTTGGAATCCCTATTGTGCAATCAGATTGCTCGGTTGGAATTAACTGTTGTGTAATATAGAATACACACACACACACTTTCGGCTGCTCCCTATTCGGGGTAGCCACAGTGGATCATGGAGTGGATCACAAGGAGTCCATAGATTTTTGCTTCCCCCCGTGGCTGGGTTAAATAGTCATTACAGAATACAGTGTAGTTGCAGCTGTTTGTTAAAAGCTCTCTATAGTCATTTACAGACATGTAATGTACAACATTACTGCAGTTATCAACCCTGTTAAAGTTATTGAGTCATTCAGGCATGTATTGTCCTTTCAGCTTCAAAGCAGGGAGGGTGAAACTTGCGGTACACCCACATTATTAGTGCATGTGTGACCAGTAATGCCACAAAAGATAATTCCTGTTTTTTTGATGAATAATTTCAGAAAAGGAAATGTAATCCACTGATTTTCTTATTTTCTTGACCAATTTGACGACACATTTTAGATTGTTATGCTTTGAACTGAAACAAAACTGTTTGCAGTCACAACAGGAGTTGTTAGGCCAGTGTCTTTAATGCAAATTTTGCTGCAGCTGTAACAGTATCACTTCCTAAATTGTCCAGTGTCCAGTGAGTGTAGCCACTGCACTGTTGAGATTAAGGCCTGAATAGGGTTTTATCACCTTCCTCATGCACAGCAAATAGGTTGTTTCTCCTAAAATCATTACAAGTACCCTTTGTCTTTTTGCCCAAGTAAATGCTGATTTTGATATTATCCAATTGAACAACTTCTTTAGCTTTTATAGGATTAAAACCAAAATAATGCCTTTATCGCCTTTTATCAGCATGACTCAGAGTAGGTGTATATCAAATATTGGACTGAAATCAGGACATTCTTAACAAACCCAATTCTTCAGGCAATTGAGTCTGTGATTAATATAATGGATAACAACCTGTTTTGCATGGTAAACTCATCATTAACAATTGCTCCAAACTGAATGACCTACAAAAGGTTTTTTTTCAACCGTCTGGAAAACTGTTAAACATAAATGAAAATTTATAAGTGAACATAGTATCTGTACAAACAATGCACAAGTGACTCAGAATGTTTCCCCCTAGTTTTACAGTAGGAAGAGGGCAACTTCACACAGATGTGATGCTGTGTAAAGCTGGTGCCTGAAGTGTGCAGCGCATTTGGTTCTGCTCTTTACATAACGTTGTCCTTCATGGATGACCACATCATTATCGTTAATATCATTCCAGTTGTAGTTTTGGTTTGGATCATCCTTTAATCAGGTGAGAACTAAGGCTGCTTCTGTAGAAATTGCCCTTGACCTATTTGAGGGGAACTGTCTGCTGAAAAGGTTCCATAGGAAGTAGAGACCGCCAAGTTTTGTTTATTTTTTGTTGAACTCAAAGTTACAATAGGTCTGCTGATAGTTGGCATAGCAGCAGCTACAGGTGCCAAGGAGGTGGTTATGATGTGCACTGTGTCCGTTTCTCTTTCTGATGACTACAAAGGTGGAAATGCAGGGTTTTCTTGAGAAAAGTTGCTTTATCCTGGCAGCCATGTAGGACTTCAATCGATAGAGATGCTACAGTATTTTACTCAAAGAATGATTAATCTGCTATAGTGCTTCTAGACTGATGTGTCACAGATTGAGCAGCTTTGCATAAACTGTCAGTATGGGGTTTCACTTTGTTGTAATCCTGTTTCAGTTTTTGTTTTTCTCTACATTACTTCATATACCACGTATAGCGGCAGAGAGGAAACATATGCATAAATTCTCTTTGAATTTGTCACCATCTGAAAACGGTTTTACCTCAGCTATTTCTAAAAGATTTACATATGCATTCAGAGTACACCTACAGACACTTTTATCATCAGGCTTCTTCCAGACAGAGGAGCTGCCCATGGTGAACATTAGAAAGATTCAGGGCTTAAGGCACATTCACATATGCTTAACATTTCAAACCAGAGTTATCTTAGTGCAGTGTTACTGCCTCGTCAGAATCTGATTCCGTTGTTTTACTGTGATGAGTTAATGCCAGAGGATTATCTGCCGTGGCATGCCCAAAAAATATTTCTTGTTTTCTTTTTCTTTCTGTCTTTTTTTAAGGTCTTCAGTGTCTGCAAGGAGGCAAGAGCCAAATATGTTGTTACATAAATCGGCCAATATTAAACCCAGACATCCCAGAAATTCCTGACAGAAAGACTACCATTTCCACACCTACCTCGTCGAGTTTGACGAGTTTGGGACATGCTCAGTCACGATCAGAACTAGGTCTGCTACGCTTGACACACATGGCTCATATGTTGTGGCACCAATTTTACCAGACAAAGAGACCATTCAAACATAAGTGTTTCGTAATCTAATTTTAGCGTAAGTGTGCCAGTTGTGTCAGCAGTGCTTGTTTTCATGGTTCACAGGTGCATGTTCAGTGTGGCTCTGCAAAACAGAGGGACAGCTGGAGAAGTTTATGGTGATCCTCCACTGGACACACAGACTCTTAACAGGGTTGTGCAGATGGACAGACAGACAGACAGACGGGGAGGAATGATGCAGTCTCGGATAAAAACTGGGAAGGAAGTCTGAGTAGGGTTTCTATGACAACCACACACTTCACACCCTGTCCCCTTGCACACGTTCAAATAGACACGTTGAGCAATTTAAGACAAAGATTGAAAATATGGGAACAATTAGAATGCTCATATTTTATTTAAAAAAATCTATTTTTTTAATATTGACAATAAATAACCACACTAGCATAGCTCTCTGTCTGTGTGCCTTTTGTCTGCTGATGTCTTCCTCCTATTGTCAGCTGTGGTGTACGTGTGTGTGTGTATTCATGTTCCTGTGTATTTCAGTGTGTATTTTTTGTGTGCTGCAGGTCAGACTGAGGCTGAATCTGGAAGCCACACACAGCTAATGATGACCACTGCAGCTTCCATTATGTCATGTTAACTAAAAATAGAAGATAAACTTGGCACAACCCCATTGAAACCATTTATCATCATATTTTGGAGACGTAAAATGTGGCTGACCGATCATACAGATGAGAGGATAAGATGATCATCCTCCTATAGAACTGAAAAAAATTCAGGTAGAGAAGGCAGACTTCACCCTCACTGTGCTGGACCATCATTCATTGTTTTTTAGTGGTGGACCGTGATTAAACATTTTAAAAATTGTGATTAATCTCCAAAACTTAGCATTTATTCCTGATTATTTGCAATTAATTGCCTTGTGATTCACCTTAAACTTGTCATTTTTTAATCTTTTTTACACTCTTATTAACATGGGAGTGGACAAATGTGCTTGCTTTCTGCAACTGCAGGTTTATTTAAAGCTTTCAACTTGTCAAAAAGGACAACTATCCAGAACATTCTCCAAAAAACCTTATAAGTACTAAGGGTGGGGAAAAAAAGATCGATTCAGTGATGGATCGCGATACTTGGCACTGGTGACAATGCATTGATCCATAAACACAGGGATCGATCTTTTGTTTTAAAAAAATGCGCACACATATACTTTTGGGTTATCAGTTAATCAATGACATTTTCAGTCCACTAGATGGCGCAAAGCCAGCACTCAGTCAAGTGAAGTCATAGCTTGTCTCGGAGACTTGCAGCCAGCTTTGAAAGTTAGGAAGGAGTTAGCTTAAAATGTCAGCTCAAATGTTGGGCCTTTTTTGGATTTTATAACAAAGATGGAAAGAAAGACCTTGACATGACACACAACACGCAAGAAGCGCTGCACGAAAAAAAGAAAAAACACTCAGAACAGAGCGGGCCACACATGTTTTGGAGCAGCATTAGCAACAGCTAAGCTGAAGAGACACTGGCATGAAGCTTTTTCTCCAGTCGCCAAGAAAGTCAAGTTTATTTATGAAGCACTTTTCAGAGACCTACAGTCACAAAGTGCTGTACAATAAAGTGGGATAAAAGGAAGTTGATAGATAAAAATAATTTTAAAAATAAAAAAATAAGTTAAAACACAAGATTAAAATGATTTAAAAATATCAACTTGCCATTAAAAAGCAGATGAAACTCCACAGAAATCATTGTTGAACAAAAACGTTTTCAGCTGCTTTTTAAGAGTCCACAGAGTCAGCTTAACATATCTGGAGTGGGAGTCTATTCCAAATGCTGTCCACCACCCTCCCTGTGTGCAGAGACATGTCGCCGTGGAAAATGAAGCCCCAAGAATGGATGGATAGATTGATACTGTAGATGGATAGATGGATGGATGTACTTTATTGATCCCAAACTGGGAAATTGCAGTTCTTTATTATATCAGAATCAGAATAAGTTTATTGCCAAGCACATTTACAAGTAAATAACAGGTAAATATACAAGGAATTTGACTTGACACTGAAAACGACATAAATGACATTCTCAATGACGCGGCGAGCCGTGGAGGCGCCTGTCAGCAGGAGGGGAGCAGAAGGCAGTGGGGGGAAGGGGGGGTAAACACAGTAGGAGAGAGAAAAAAGCATTGTTTATCAGAATAAAGTTCATATATGACCGATATTATGATTACAAGAAAAAAACTCTCAATGCACAATTAGCAGACAATAGAATCCACACAATGACACAAAGAGGGCAGTGAGTGTATATCTTCAACAGTCAGTATAGTGGATCAGTATGTGTGAGTTGGATGCAATCAGTGGCAAATCAGTTTGGAGGACAACAAAAGTCTCTTCCTCAGCAGATGTTATGACTACAGTCTGAGCAAAGGCACGTGTCCTTGAGCACGGCAGATGGAATATTTTTGCCAGCCAGCTGTCCTTGAGAGTCAGATGCTGCCCGCCAGTGTTATGAAAACAAATGTACTGTTGATTATCTGGAGGACTGAGTGCTGAGGGTGCCGAGAAGAACAGGTCGAATAGCACTGACTTAAGAGAAAAAACTTTCTATTCTCTTACGGATTCAGTGCTCGCAATTCCTTCATGGCCAGGCGTTGAAATCGATTCGTGGACAGCTCTCAGCGTGATCGTGATGTAATCCATTTTCCTGTACAGTTCTCCATTGGCCGCTGTCAGAGTCCTGCCCAGTTGGTCAATTTGATGGGTGAGCTTCGCCGGGTCCGCTTTTTGATAAGCTCTATCCATCTTCTTCAATTTGCGGTACACCAGAACAATCCCAAATCCAATCAGTAGAATTCCGATGACCATTGCTCCGAAAAGATATAAATCTTCAATATCTTCAATAGAAAGATCACACAGGCACAAGAGTTTCCAATTGCCTGTGTCCTTTAAATAACCCGCAGCAGCAGTTCCTGCAGGACAGATCGGCTCCCCCGGGCCAGATTTCCTCGTTGAAAAAACAGTGTCAATTGCGTTCAAAGCCCAGCTTATTAAATCCATAATTTCGTTAGATAAATCAGCAGTAAAGACACGCAGACAGACGATAGCAAGCTGGGATCCAGTCAGTTAGGGAGGGAGAGAAAGATAGGGAGCCGGAGCTGGGAGGAAAAGCGTCTGCTCTCTTTGGAGGGCGGAAGTGAGAATATATGAAAGAGATGTCAATAGTTTTACTTTGGGGAATGATTTGAGGTCGAATCAGGTGAAAAAATTTGAAATATATGGCATCGTGAGATTCGATTATAGCAATATCGTGATTATCGTTGAATTGTGATAGGCTCGACTCGTGATCCAAGTATCGTGAGCCGAATCGGGAGCTCCCTCGCCATTCCCACCCCTAATAAATACTGCAGAAATGTTGTGTATGTAAACTAGTGACCACTTTAGCATTATTACACAAGTCGTTATCTTACCTGTTAGCCTTTAACTGAGCTGTTAGCCCTCCTCTTAAGCTGCGTGTCCACCTCTTCTGTCTCCTCTGTCAATATATTCGCTTCTCTCCAGCATTCAGGTCTGGGATTGTGCATTGATATGGTCCATGTGTCCCCATAGTATGACAGCAATACTCTAGCACATTGATCTGAACACCCAGAATTAAATAAAAGGAGGAGTTTGTGCCATGAATTTGGCTTGATGTGTGTCTGTTGAGTCATAGACTGTCCAACTGAAAACACTACCCATGTTTTGAGAGCTCTGTTTTTTCATTCCAACGTGATTAACCATGACTAATCGCAATTTTAGAAAATTGTTCGTGATCAACAGGATGTGTGTTTATTCGCAATTAGTGCAATTAATAGTCCCACCACTAGTTTGTTTTGTCTTTTTAGTGGTATAAATGGTATTTCTTAAAAAAAAATTATATATATACAGTGTATACAGTACAGTTCACATACAGGTACATCTCAAAAAATTAGAATATCATGAAAAAGTTCAATATTTTTTGTCACTCATTTCAGAAAGTGAAACCCATATATTATATAGATTCATTACACAGAGACTGATATATTTCAAGTGTTTATTTATTTTAATTTTGATGATTATGGTTTACAGCCCATGAAAACCCCAAATTCAGTTTCTCCAAAAATTAGAATATTACATAAAATTAATTTTAAAATATAGTTTTTTTTAATACAAATCTGGACCGACTGAAAAGTATGTCCATGCACACACTCAATAAGTGACTTTCACATTACAAGTGCACATGTGCGGACTATGTGAGTTTAAAGTTCACAACAACCATACATTCCAGTAGCCGCCTTGCTTTTGTATAGAGACAGTACTGTCACACCTGAACAATTGCCATTTAAAGTCTGCTTCAAGCTTTAAATCGCGGTTATGCCAGGTGCACACTGTGCCGCAGTGAAGTGTGGGAACAGCATGTATCATCTAGAGCGGTGGAAAAAGCAAACTTGCAGCATACATGCGTGTAACTTGGGGACCAGCGTGTGCACATGTCCGCCACCATTCATGTTATATACATTCCCCATGGAGCTGAAGGATCCGGACGGACATAATTTTTGGATTAAAGCAGTAAGTCTATATTATAACATAATTAAATAGTGTTGTGTATTGTTCAAGTTCTAGCCTAATTGACACGAGTCTAAACCGTGAAGTATAGGTAGGCCTGGATCTAGGATATAGTTCTTTGTATATTGGTAATGAAGCTTGATCTACACACACATGTAATTAAGGCCATTGATAAGTAGGCTGGTGTAAAATAAAATTGCAAATCATTGAAATCGTATGGTACTTAAACTATAGTAGTATTGACCTATAGATCTAAGTAAGCAGGCTATGCCTTGTAGTGAAATTTACTCAAAATGACAAAACCAAAGTTGAGCTGTCAAACCACTCACTTACCTTCTTTGTAGTCATTTCAGAGTCTCACAAGTAAGGGTGCTTGGTCCTTTGACAACAAAAAATCTGCTGTCATCATACATACAGGGGGGCCATTTTGGCCAATTTCTGCAACGTGGCTGCAAATGCAAGCGCAACTAGTTCATCCTTGCGTTTGCGGGTACAACTGGAAAGACCCCTACGCATACAGTATGCTCGTAGATCAGGAACTTTCCATAAATTAAATGTATCGATAGAGCATGTTTGGTAGCCACGTTCCCATGATGCTTTGCGCGAGCCGAGATGAGAAAGTCGCTTATACTTGGTCAGGGCTCCTTTTGGATTAATTACTGTATCAGTGTGGCGTGGCATGGAGGTGATCAGCCTGTGGCACTGCTGAGGTGTTATGAAAGTCCAAGTTGCTTTGATAGTGAACTTCAGCTCATCTGCATTGTTGGGTCTGGTGTGTCTCATCTTCCTCTTGACAATACTCCATAGATTCTCTATGGGGTTTAGGTCAGGACAGTTTGCTGGCCAATCAAGCACAGTGATGCCATGGTCATTAAACCAGGTTTTGATACTTTTGGCAGTGTCTGTGTGTGTGGGGGGGTACTGCTGGAAAAAGAAATCAGCTTCTCCATAAAGCTTGTCAGCAGAGGGAAGCTTGAAGTGCTCTAAAATTTCCTGGTAGATGACTGTGCTGGCTTTGGTCTTGATAAAACACAGTGGACCAATACCAGCAGATGACATCGTTCCTCAAATCATCACTGACTGTGAAAACTTCACACTAAACCTCAAGCTACTTAGATTCTGTGCCTCTCCGCTCTTTTTCCAGACTCTGGGACTTTGATTTCCAAAAGAAATGCAAAATTTACTTTTATCTGAACAGAGGTCATCTGCTGGTTTTTGTCCACTGTGTTTTATCAAGACCAAAGTCAGCGCAGTCGTCTACCAGGAAATTTAAGAGCACTGCATGCTTCCCTCTGCTGACAAGCTTTATGGAGAAGCTGATTTCTTTTTCCAGCAGGACTTGGCACCCCCCACACTCCAGGACTTTGTGGACTGGTGCCAACGGAACTGCCTCCAGATCAATGCGAGGAAAACTAAGGAACTGGTGTTGGACTGCTGCAGGCGAGGACAACCCCCCCACAGCACCAGTAAACAGACATTGAGATGGCGACATCCTACAAGTACCTGGGTGTTCACCTGAACAATAAGCTGGGCTGGTCACACAACACCAATGCGCTCTACGAGAAGGGGCAGCACAGGCTGTTCCTCCTGAGGAGGCGCAGATCTTGTGGAGTGCAAGGGGCACTCCTGAAGACCTTCTACAATTCAGTGGTGGCATCAGCCATCACATTTGGAGTGGTCTGCTGGGGCAGCGGCATCACGGCTGGAAGAGACTGAACAGGCTGATCAAAAAAGCTAGCTCTGTTCTGGGGTGGTGCCTCAACCCAGCAGAGGGAATAGGAGAGAGGAGTATTATGACTAAGCTGTCAACTCTGCTGGAGTCTGAGTCCCACCCCATGCAGGACGCGCTGAACGCACTGAGGAGTTCATTTAGCGGTAGGCTGTGCCATCCTAGGTGCGCGACGGAGAGGTTCCGCAGGTCCTTCCTACCTACTGCTGTCAGACTTTATAACCTAACCAGGGCTGCTCGTAGAGGTCATATTGAATGTACAAAACTTAACAACCTTGCTTAATAAATGGTCCCCTCCATTATACAGCTAGGACAATATCAATCATTACTGAGGGTGATAAAATGGCTAATTCAAATACGAAATATACTGTCTGGGTACATATTCATATTCTGCAGGGTAACTTAGACTGAATGCTGTCTATACCACCTAGCTGCAATGCTCCCGCACTGTGTATATATCTGTGTATATACGTATATTCATTTGTTCTTATTTTCTTGTCTTATTAGTTATTGCTCTGAGTGCTGCTATCCCTGTGCTGCTGCAATCCTGGAATTTCCCGATTGTGGGACTAATAAATCTTATCTTATATACTGTATGTGCAAGCATAGCGGAGGGCACTAGAGCATTACACCTGGACTTAGTATATTCATGATACTCTAACAAACTTGAGTGTAATATTGCTTTTATACAACAGTTCTGCAACAGTTCCGCAAGCACAATTTATTAAATGACAGCAATACTGGACAAAATATTATGATTTGTTTGTTTAACCAGTTTTTTGTGAAAAAAAAACAGTCCCTTCTAAATGTAGCCAGTAACTGCTGCTAAACATTCAATTCAATTCAACTTTATTTATATAGCGCCATTCACAACAACAGTCTTCTCATAGCACTTTCAAATGTAGGGGAAACCCTCACAATTGCAGAAAGACCCCAGCAATCAGGCGATCCCCTGTGAGCAAGCGCTTGGTGACAGTGGAGAGGAAAAACTCCCTTTTAACAGGAAAGAAACCCCTAGCAGAACCAGGCTCAGGGAGGGGCAGTCATCTGCTGTGACTGGCTGGGGGGTGAGGGGATAGAGAAGATGAGAAGAACAGACATATAGAGAGCAAACATTAAAGGGGAGAAGCCCAATACATTATTGGAGGTCCCCTGGCTGTCTAAATCTATTAGCAGCATAACTAAGGGAGGGTTTAAAGACACATGATCCCTCCTAATTGTAAGCTATATCGAAAAGGAAGGTTTTTACCCTATTCTTAAAAACAGAGATCGAGTCTGACTCCCGAATCCAGATTGGTAACTTGTTCCACAGGAAAGGAGCTTGATAACTGAAGGCTCTGCCTCCCATTGTACTTTTGGAGATTCTAGGTATTACAAGTAATCCAGCATTTTGGGAGCGTAATGCTCTATTAGGATGATAGGGTAGTATCAGATCTTTTAAATAAAAAGGGGCCTGATGACTTCCGGTTATGGCTGCCACGTAGGACGGACGTGTCTCGCTCTGCTCTGCTCCTGGAAAAAAAAAATCGGCAAATAACTCTCTCATTTGGGACAGAACGTATCCCAGCATTTGGGCGAGGATATGTCGGCGAAGCCTAAGGCTGGAAAACCAGGAAAAGGAAAAAGCGAGCCGCCGAAACAGTCCAAATTAACGGACTTTTAGGTCTGTGACGCAGCAAACAAAACTCCATATATGGCGGAGGAGGCTGGCAACGCTGCGATTTCTGCGGGGAATGGCGCAGATGCGCTGATGGCAGCCATGAGTTCAATGAGAGCGGACTTTTCCTCTAGATTTGATGGGATTATGACAGCGTTGGAAGGAATAAGAAAGGAATTGGGTGACTGTGTAGAACGAACGGCGCAGATGGAGCTCCGTCTCGCTAGTGCTGAAGATGACGTCACCCGTCTTCAATTAAAGGTGCGCACTTTGGAAAAAAAAAATAAATCTCTGGAAGATAATATTTTGGATTTGGAATCTCGGTCGAGACAGAATAATTTGAGGCTGGTGGGTCTTCCAGAGGAATCAGAAGGTCGGGACGTATGTTCCTTTCTGGAAAAGTGGATTCCGGAGGTGCTGGGCAGCGAGGAGTTGCAATCAGCAGTGGTTCTGGAAAAAGCACATCGTATTGGCCCACAGAGAGATAAGGGACCGCCGAGGACCTTAATTATGAAGTTTCTTAGCAACAGAGACAGGATGAAGATCTTCAACGCTGCACGTGCTAAAGGAGAGATTAAACACCAGGACCAGCAGGTGCGGTTCTACCCAGATTTGGCCACAGGAATCCAACAATTGAGGAAGCAGTTTGATCCCGTACGTAAGGAGCTGCGCAACCTTGGGATTCGTCATGGTGTAATCTATCCTGCGAGACTGCTGACCACGTATGAGGGCAGAACCCACATCTTCAAGACCCCAGAGGAGGCGCAGGAGTTCATCAAGAAGATCAAAGAAGAAGAAGAGACTGGTGGGAGCTAAGCATGAACAAAATATAAGGTAGAATAATTAAGCATTTGCACAGGCATCTGACTGACTTGAAGTAAATAGTAAGTTTACAAAATATAGATTGTATTATATATTAAAAAACAAAACAAAAACAAAACAAACAAACAAAAAAAAAACTATGATGTACAAAGTTGTTAAAAATTTTGGAGTTAAGTTGGAAAACTACAGAGGAGAGTTAATGTTATGTCATTAAAAGCAGTAGAGTTAGGGTGATTGGGAGGATGAAGAAGGAGTGGCTTAGGCTGTTCCCCGTGGGTGTGGAACGGTCGATGGCTATATCGGGAGACAGAATTTTTCTTTTGATTTTGGGGGGTTTGCCACAAGTGTGGGAAGGGGAAATTTGTTTGTGTGTAGTTTGTAGGATGAATGTTCAACCACTCATGTTTTTGCTTCTCTGTATGAGCATGTTTACACTGCAAGGTAATCCCAAACTCTCTATTGATCATGGACCAAAGTGTTAATCTTAATTTAACTTCATGGAATTGCAGAGGTCTACAAAATTTAAAAAAACTTAAACAAGTTATGAATAAAATAAAGGACATGGGTTCAAGAATTGTGTTTTTACAAGAAACTCATCTGATAGAGGAGGATGTTAAAAGAATTAGGAGTAGATGGCAGGGAAGTGTATTCACCTCTTCATTTTCATCCCGAGCCAGGGGAGTTATGACTCTCATACATAAATCAGTTCCTTTTCAAGTGAAAAATGTAATTGGAGACAAATTTGGAAGATATGTAATCATTCAAGGTTCTTTGCTATTAGAAAATATAAATCTTGTGAACTTATATGGTCCCAATATAGATGATCAGAAGTTCTTTGCTAATTTATTTCTCATCTTATCATCACTTACAGGGCAACATATAATAGCAGGGGATTTTAATTGTACATTGAATCCAGGTGTGGATAGATCAACAGGACTGGATTGTACGCACATTGGATGTAGGATGACTATTAATCATTTTATGAAAGAATTGAGATTGTTAGATATATGGAGAGAAATGAAACCACAAGTTAAAGCCTATTCTTGTTATTCCAGTACCTACAAGACATTCTCACGTATTGATTATTTTTTGATTTCCACAGAATTAAGGTCCAAGATTCAAAACTGCTTTTATGATAACATCGTGATCTCTGATCATGCACCCTGTTGTCTAATATATGTAGATAAAAAATTGACAAAGGAATCAGGTAGATGGCAATTTCAGCATAAATGGCTTCAGGATGAGGAATTTGTCAAGTATATAGAAAAACAGATAGACGAGTTCTTTGACATCAATACTACACAAACATCAGCATGTGTAAAGTGGGAGGCTTTCAAAGCTTTTATTAGGGGACATATTATTAGTTATACAGGATCAAAATCTAAGAAGACTCGAGAGGAGAGAGCTAAATTGGAACATAAAATAAAAAATCTTCAGGAAAAAGTGTATGCAGGAAGTGACCCAAGGTTGGAGAATGAATTACTGATTTTGAGAGCTGAATACGACAAAAAATCAGCGAATAGAGCTGCCTCGAGTCTTCTAAGATTGAAACAATCTTTTTATGAACAAGGTGAAAAATCAGGAAAATTATTAGCATGGCAGATTAAACAATTGGAAATTAAAACACCAATTACCAGTATTATAAGTAAAGGACAGGTAGTTATAGATCCTTTAGAAATTAATAGAGCCTTTAGAGATTACTATGAAAAATTATATGATACCAAAAATGAACCTGATTTAACAAAACTAAATGGGTTTTTGAACGAACTATCTATACCGTGTATTCCAAATGAAAACAGGGAGATATTGGAGTCTAAAATTAGTCAAGAAGAAGTTGGGCTAGCCATTGATAATATGAAATCAGGAAAAAGTGCAGGACCAGATGGTCTTCCAGTTGACCTTTATAAAAAATTTAAGAATAAATTAATAAAACCTTTTTTGGAAATGGTTTTAGAAGCATTTCAAAATAATAATTTACCATCATACATAAATAATGCCTTAATTATACTGCTGCCAAAACCAGGTAAGCCCTCTAATAAATGTGAAAATATGAGACCAATAAGCCTATTAAACGCCGACCTTAAGATAATCTGTAAAATTTTAGCAAGACGAATACAAGAAATTTTACCAAATATTATTAATCGAGATCAGAATGGCTTTATAAAGGGTAGACAAGGCTTCCATAATGTAAGAAGACTATTTAATATTATTTATTTTAATAAAGAAGCACCGGATACAGCTCTCCTATCATTGGACGCCGAAAAGGCCTTTGATAGAGTTGAATGGCCCTTTCTTTTTGAAGTCCTACAAAGGTTTGGACTTGGAAATAATTTCATAAAATGGGTTCAAATAATATACAATAATGCTACAGCAGAAATCCTAACAAATAACAATATTTCAAAACCAATAAAAATCAATAGAGGATGTCGACAAGGCTGTCCACTTTCACCTTTACTGTTTACTATGGCAATTGAACCTTTAGCGATAGCGATACGTTTACATTCACAAATATATGGAATTAAAGTTGGACCAACAGAACATAAAATCTCCCTGTACGCCGATGATATAATTTTGTTTATGTCGAATCTAAAAAAATCAATTCCAACCTTGTTGAATTTAATAAAGAATTTTGGGGAAATATCAGGATATAAAATAAATAAAACTAAATCTTCAATATTAATGCTAAATGAGACCCAGAGAAATTACCCAGCCCCTGAGGTAAATCAATTCAATGTTGTAAATCAGTTTAAATATTTAGGAATCCAAATTATGCCTAAGCTAGAATCAGTCGCCAGTGTCAACTATGAAGCCTTAATGTCAGATATCAGTGAGTTAACTCAGAGATGGATGTCACTACCAATGTCGATGATCGGGAGAATCAATATACTTAAAAGTAATATTTTACCTAAAATACTTTATTTATTTCAATACATTCCCTTATCACCACCTTTAGATCTATTCTCAAGAATAAAAAAAAAGTTAGTGGAATTTATATGGAACAACAGGAGGGCTAGATTACGTTTGTCTTTATTATATTTACCATTTGATCGTGGAGGTCTGAAATGTCCAAATTTTATGTTGTATTATTGGTCGGCACAACTGAGGTCTATGACATATTATTTTTCATCAAATGATCTCCCTCACTGGACTGAAATGGAATCATACAATTTACCTTTACCTCTTCCCATATTCATATACTCAGATTCGGCAAAAAAATTACAAAAACAAGTTAAAAATCCATTTGTAAAGCATATGATCAAAATATGGTGTGAAGCTAAAAACTATTTAAAAGAACCACAGTTATTGTCACGATTTAGTCCAATATGGGGTAATCAATATTTTAAACCAGGGAGAGCGGACGCTGTATTTAAAGTATGGAATTTAAAAGGGATACAAAAGATTCAGGATTTATATTTGCCATGTGCAGACAACATAATGTCTTTTGAAGAGCTGAGGATCAAATTTAATCTCAATAGAACACATTTTTTTAAATATCTTCAACTTAGAAACTTTATTCGATCAAATCAAAATAAAGCTCTCACTCGACCTATTTATTCATCCTTGGAAAAAATGATGATGAAAGATAGTAAAAGAAAGGGTATTATTTCAGAGTTTTATAACTCATTGACACTATCTTCAAGTGAAAATTCACTGAAAAGATTAAACTACTGGAAAGAAGATCTGCAAATTGAAATTTCAGAGGAACAATGGGAATTGGCTTGTACAGAAGCTCAAACCAAATCAATAAATGCACGCCTTAAATTGATACATTTCAAATGGTTAATGCGGATGTATGTTACACCGGAGGAGTTAAATAGATATAACAAAAATATACCAGATACATGCACAAAATGCATGGAAAGTAAAGGAACCCTATTTCATTGTTTATGGGAATGTAGATTAATAAGAATGTTTTGGGAAGAGGTGAGGGTAACAATTGAAAAAATAATCTCAAAACAAATCATATTGAATCCTAAACTGTTTTTGTTGGGTCTGTACCCAGAAAAGCATAATTTTAATAAAAGTGAAAGAACATTCATAGACCTCAG
The DNA here is from genome assembly GCA_020510985.1 of Pholidichthys leucotaenia. Lineage (NCBI taxonomy): Eukaryota > Metazoa > Chordata > Actinopteri > Cichliformes > Pholidichthyidae > Pholidichthys > Pholidichthys leucotaenia. The sequence goes on along the minus strand of CM035845.1, from coordinate 181,676,568 downwards.
TTTGCTTAATGCCAAAAAATGTATTGCACTATTATGGAAAAAGACTCATAGACCAGATGTGACTCAGTGGTTAAGACAGATGTTAACAAACCTTCCATTAGAAAGAATAACATATATACTAAAATCAAAGGAAATTGTGTTTGAGAATATATGGAGACCTTTTATTGATTATGTAAAAAATTTAAACATAACTCTTGAAGAAGAAGGTGAATGATGTGTGTGGACCTTGTAAATTCCAAACTGGTGAACATAATATGTATACTTATGTATTGGATTGTCTAGACTAAACAGAGGAGCATTGTTGAAGATTTGATTTTGTTGGTGGTTGTTGGTGTTTTTAGTGCATTTTTTTTTTTTTTGTAGTACTTTAGTGTTAGTGTTTGATTGTTTGTATCATGTTTGTTAAAAAAAAAAAAAAAAAGGTTCAATAAAGATATTGTGGAAAAAAAAAAAAGGGGCCTGATTGTTAAGAGCTTTGTAAGTGAGAAGAAGGATTTTAAACTTAATTCTGAACTCTATGGGAAGCCAGTGAAGGGAGGCCAAAACCAGAGAGATATGATCTCACTTTCTAGTACCTGTTAAAACTCTTGCAGCAGCATTTTGGATCAACTGAAAACTTTTTAAAAATATTTTAGGACAACCTGATAATGGTTACAATAATCTAATCTAGGGCTAACAAAAGCATGGATCAGTTTCTCAGCATCACTCTGAGACAAGATGCTCCTAATCTTGGCAATATTATGCAAATAATAGAAGGCAGCCTTAGAAACAAATTTAATATGTGAATTGAAAAACAGATCTTGATCAAAAATAACTCCAAGGTTCCTCACAGAACTATTCAGAGAAAGAGTAACCGCATCCAAACTAAGAGTTTGATTTAGAAAGGTATTTCTAAGGTTTTTTGGACCAACAAGAATAACTTCAGTCTTATCTGAATTTAATAGCAGGAAATTACAAGTCATCCAAGCTTTGATTTCCTTAAGACAGGCTTCTAACTTGGCTAATTGATTACTATCTGGCTTCATTGATAAGTATAATTGTATGTCATCTGCATAACAATGAAAATGTATACAGTGCTTTCTAATGATGTTGCCTAATGGAAGCATATATAAACTAATAAACTAAAAAGAAAAATATATAAACTAAAAAGAGTAGGGCCTAGCAAACATGTCTTCTTCTTCTTCTTCTTCTTCTTCTTCTTCTTCTTCTTCTTCTTCTTCTTCTTCTTCTTCTTCATCTTCTTTTAGATTTGATTGGTGGTTGGCAACCAGCTTACAGGTGCATTACCGCCACTGACTTGATTATCATCACTCTATATCTTTGTATAAGGCGTTCTTATAAGGAGTTCTGAACAACTCCTTATGTTTGAAAAAATTATCCATCCTTCAGAGGAGCCTGCCTGGCAGTTGGCAACCTAATGTCACCAACTGCTCAATCAGCATGAAGAAGGCTATTATTTCACACACACGTAAACAAATTAATTACCTGTATTGTCAAGTGCAAAAGTAATAAGTGTTTATAAAACGTACCTGTTGAGTCGGTACTGCAGAAGACAGATGATCAAAACGTCAGTCATGAGAACACTGGTTTTTTGCAAAAACGATGTCTGCCACTGTAGTATTCTCTGGGCCCCTCCCCAATCTGACCAGTGATGACATGTTTAGTCGCTCGTCATCCTTGAACCGCTGGCTGTCTGTGTGGTGTCCTAAAAATGACGTGGGCTACATTGACAATTGGAGCTCTTTTTGGGGAAAACCTGGTCTTATGAGACGAGACAGCATTCATCCCACTTTGGATGGTGCTTCTCATTTATCTAACAATCTGGCATCTTTTTTATCCAAATTTCCAAAACCATGACTACTCAGAGTTGGGACCAGGAAGCAGAGTCGCAGTCTTACACGCCTCTCTGCAGCTCCTCTTCATCCGCCACCCCTCAGCTTAGCCCCTGTCTTCCCCATCAGAGAATCGTTGTCTGCTCCCTCCAAAGTAAATAAAAATATAATGTATAAGCATCCCAAAGTGATAAAGCAAAATATTGGTAAAACTCAAATTAAACATAAAGCCTCTAAATTGAATGATTTGGCCTCTGTTCCTCCTCATAATTTAAAAATTAAATGTGGTTTATTAAATATTAGGTCTCTAACTCCCAAGTCTCTGTTAGTCCATGATCTGTTAATTGATCATCAGATTGATTTAATTTCCCTTACAGAGACTTGGTTAGGACAAGAGGATTATGTTGGTTTAAATGAATCAACTCCCTCTGGTTATTTAAACTGTCAAAATCCCAGAAGTTCTGGTCGTGGAGGAGGAGTAGCATCAATTTACCATTCCAAATTACTAGTTAATGTAAAGCAAAAAACATGTTATAATTCCTTTGAGGGCCTGGTCCTCAGTGTTGGGCACTTTAGCAATTCCAGGTTAAACCCAATTTTATTTGCCATAGTTTATCGTCCCCCATCAACCTATTCAGAATTTTTATCCGAATTTCCTGATTTCTTAGCTGATTTAGTGCTGAAATCTGATAGAATAATTATAGTAGGGGACTTTAATATACATGTGGATGTAGATAGTGACTGCCTTAATGTGGCTTTTAATTCAATATTAGACTCGATTGGGTTTTCTCAGAAAGTAGGAAATTCTACTCATTACCTCCACCATACATTGGACCTTGTTCTGACATATGGCATAGAAATAGAAAATCTTGTAGTGTCTCCTCATAACCCTGTACTGTCAGACCATTGTCTGTTAACCTTTGATTTTACTATTTCTGACTATTTGGCTCCTAAAGAAAAATATTATCACAGTAGATGCCTCTCAGATGATGCTGTTTCCAAATTTATGCAGATTGTTTCCTCTATGCCATGTGTCAACACAACGGAAATAAGCTATAGACAGCTTGCTCCTTCTGTAATTGATAACATGGTGGATAGTGTTTCAGCTTCTCTGCATCAGGCTCTAGACTTGGTGGCCCCCTTAAAAAAGAAAAAGTCTAATCAGAGATTTTTAACTCCTTGGTTCAACACAGAAACTCGTAGCTTAAAACAGAAGACTCGTCAATTAGAAAGAAAATGGCGCTCTACTAATTTAGATGAAATCTATTTAGCTTGGAGAAATCATCTTTTAATTTATAAAAAATCTCTTAGAAAAGCTAGAACGAGTTATTACTCTGCATTAATAGAAGAGAACAAGAATAATCCCAGGTTTCTTTTCAGTACTGTAGCCAGGTTGAGAAAGAGTCAGGACTCTGTCAATCCTAGCATCCCCTTAGAGCTTACTAGTCAGGACTTTATGAACTTTTTCAATAATAAAATTTCATCCATCAGAGATAAAATCAATCAGATTCTTCCCACAGTTAACTTAAATACTGTAACTACTACAACTCCTTCTATTGATGTCTGTCTTGATGAGTTTACTCCAATCAACCTTTGTGAGTTAGACAAAATAGTTTCCTCATCCAAACCTTCAACTTGTCTTTTAGACCCTATTCCTACCAGGTTATTTAAAGAAGTCTTCCCACTTATTGGTAGCTTTATTCTTCATATAATCAATTCTTCATTAACTTTAGGCCATGTACCACAGGCTTTTAAAACGGCTGTAATTAAACCCTTACTCAAAAAGCCAACGCTAGATCCAGGAGATTTAGCTAACTATAGACCAATCTCTAATCTCCCTTTCATTTCAAAAATCTTAGAAAGAGTTGTTGCTACGCAATTATTTGACCACCTGCAGGGAAATGGTTTATTTGAGGAGTTTCAATCTGGGTTTAGAATCCATCATAGCACTGAAACAGCCTTAGCGAAGGTCACTAACGACCTCCTCATTGCATCTGATAATGGACTAGTTTCTGTACTTGTCCTTTTAGATCTTAGTGCAGCTTTTGATACTATTGATCATAATATTCTACTTGATAGATTAGAACACTATGTTGGACTTAATGGAACTTCGTTGCAGTGGTTTAGATCTTATTTATCTGATAGGTTCCAGTTTGTTCATGTAAATGATGAGTTTTCTTTCAGCTCAAAGCTTAGTCATGGAGTTCCACAGGGATCTGTGCTTGGCCCTACTCTTTTTAGTTTATATATGCTTCCGTTAGGCAACATTATTAGAAAGCACTGTATACATTTTCACTGTTATGCAGATGACACACAATTATACCTGTCAATGAAGCCAGATGATACTAATCAATTAGCCAAGTTAGAAGCCTATCTTAAGGAAATCAAAGTTTGGATGACTTGTAATTTCCTGCTATTAAATTCAGATAAGACTGAAGTCATTCTTGTTGGTCCAAAAAACCTTAGAAATTCCTTTCCAAATCAAACTTTCAGTTTGGATGCAGTTACTCTTTCTCTTAATAGCTCTGTGAGGAACCTTGGAGTTATTTTTGATCAGGATTTGTCCTTCAATTCACATATTAAATTTGTTTCTAAGACTGCCTTCTATCATTTGCGTAATATTGCCAAGATTAGGAGCATCTTGTCTCAGAGTGATGCTGAGAAGCTGATCCACGCTTTTGTTAGCTCGAGATTAGATTATTGTAATTCTTTATTATCAGGCTGTCCTAAAACATCTTTAAAAAGTCTTCAGCTGATCCAAAATGCTGCAGCAAGAGTTTTAACAGGTACTAGAAAGAGAGATCATATCTCTCCGGTTCTGGCCTCTCTTCATTGGCTTCCCATAGAGTTTAGAATTAAGTTTAAAATCCTTCTTCTTACTTACAAAGCTCTAAACAATCAGGCTCCTTTTTATTTAAAAGATCTGATACTACCGTATCATCCTAACAGAGCACTACGCTCCCAAAATGCAGGTTTACTTGTAATACCTAGAATCTCCAAAAGTACAATGGGAGGCAGAGCCTTTAGTTATCAAGCTCCTCTCCTGTGGAATCAGCTGCCAATCTGGATTCGGGAGTCAGACTCGATCTCTGTTTTTAAGAATAGGGCTAAAACCTACCTTTTTGATATAGCCTACAATTAGGGAGGGATCATGTGTTTCTGAACCCTCCCTTAGTTATGCTGCTAATAGGTTTAGTCAGCCGGGGGACCTTCAGTAATGCACTGGGCCTCACTCCTTTCCTCACTCTCTATGAAATATTTTTTTTTTTTTTTTTTGCTGGTCATTAACATTTGTTTGTTCTCTCCCATAGATTGAGTCCCCATCGTGCTGTTTGCTCTCTACATGTCTGTTCTTTTCTTCTTCTCTGTCCCCTCACCCCCCAGCCAGTCGCAGCAGATGACTGCCCCTCCCTGAGCCTGGTTCTGCTGGAGGTTTCTTCCTGTTAAAAGGGAGTTTTTCCTCTCCACCGTCGCCAAGTGCTTGCTCACAGGGGATCGCCTGATTGCTGGGGTCTTTCTGCAACTGTGGGGGTCCTCCCTACAGTTGATAGTGCTATGAGATGACTGTTGTTGTGAAATGGCGCTATATAAATAAAGTTGAATTGAATTGAATTGAATTGGTAGCTATTCGGCAGCTAGTAGTTCGCATGCTAGTGATTTAGCACACTTTGCTCGCTTTTCTTTGCATTTTCAGATGAAACAAAAAGTCCATCAGCAGAATGGTATGGTATTGTGGTTTGTTAATCGAGACAATAAATCAAACTCTAGCACTGCCTATTTTTTTAAACAGATGTGAAATGGCTTAATGAGCTTAAAATGACATTTATAGAAGGGTAGACTGAAACAGTTTTTTGTTTTTTTTTGTTTTTTTCACAAGTGTGAGACTTCTGGGTCACAGATGTATAATTTCTTGTCAAACCATGCCTCACTGTGGAAATTAAGGTATCCAAAACAGTACTGCAATTGTCAGAGTTGATAGTAAATTACTGTTAGTAATTAGCGGTTACATGAACACCTTTGAAGCAGAGTGATACACATCCAGTGAAGTTGGAGTGCAGTTATCGTGGAATTGACAAGGTTCAGAGGCTAAGACCCAAAAGCATACACGGATTGAACTGATAAGTTGAGTGAAACAATGACCTTTATTTACAGTAAATGTGCAAAGTAACTGTGCAGCAAGGATCTGGCAACCCTGCGGGGAGGAGAGCAGAAGCAAGGGTAAGTATAAGGGCAGGTAGTGATGAGATGATTAATGTTGCCTAATATGCTTACAGACTCTGCTGGTGAGGGGAGCGTGGACTTGGTTGATAATCCTCCAGTGCAGGGGAGCAGGTAACTTGGCTGTGGATCCTTCAGAGCAGGGGAGCAAGCAACCTGGTTGTGGATCCTCCAGAGCGAGGACTGTGGTGCAGGGTTCCTGAAGAGAACCGGGATCAGGCTGGCCGGGTCTGGGAGTGGGAGAGGATAGGAGGTGAAAGTGGCAGTGAAGATAAACGGTGGTAAGTCAACTTATTTTGGGTGAGAGGGAGATGTGCACAACCCGAGAGACAACTGATCCAGTCCGTAAGGCAAGTTCGGTAATCCAGGGGCAGGCGGGGGTCAGGGCATGGTAGGCGAATACAAAGCAGGCAATGGTCCAAGGCATCGAGCAGGTACAGGGTCTAAGGCAAGCAAAGGTCAGCGCACAGCAAGACAAGGCAGGGTTTAATAACACAAGGCAATAGTCAGGATATAGCTGGTTGAGAGTAATGTGGTCAGACAGAATGAAGGGAGAGCGTCCTATTTAAAGGCCCTCTCTGATTGGTAGCAGGTGGTGTTCAAAGGTTGCAGGGACAGTGCCTAATCAGAGGGAGAGAGAGAGGCAGGGGCAGAGAGCGTCCAGGAACCCTTACAGGAATATAGTAACTCCTGGAATCCCTATTGTCCAATCAAATTGCTCGGTCGGAACTAACTGTTGTATAAATATATTTATATAATATTTTTTTTTTAATTCCATTCAATTAATTTTATTCATATCTTGTGGCACTGCAGTTGGTATCTCTGCTAGAAGCTGCAATTTTCAGGAAACAATGTAAAACTATTTTTATTATTGTTGCCAAGGAGGTGATGTTTTTGCCAGCACTGGTTTGTCTGTCTGTTAGCAACATTACTGAAAAAGTTATGAATGAATTTTGATGAAATTTTCAGGAAAGGCTCTTAGTTGTTATTAAATATAGACTTCTATCTAAAATAATTGAAAATGATTTGACTTTTTATAATATTTTTAACAAGATGTTCCCTTTTTCTCTCCCTCTACCAGGCTGAAGCTTTGCATCTTCATCTTCAATGAAACCAAATATTCAGAGCTCAGAAAGTGAAAGTGATTTTAATTTATAGTTTGGGGAGCAGAGACTTACAGTATTTGGTGAACCATTGTTGTTTAGCACTTCTGTTGCTTTTGGCTCCAGAAAACGAAAAATGAAAATGGTTAAAGTGTCAAACTAAAAGCTGCCTAGTGTACAGGTTGTTGTGTGTGGCTCCTTGTTTATAATGTTGTGACCCTCTTGTCTCTGTCTTTCACTTTTTGGTTGTATTTTTCTGACACGTGGTGATCATTCTTCCTTCATCTGTCACACTTGCACACCCTCTGTCTTCCCATTTATCTCCCACATATACAGTACATGTCCACATGCTTGTACACACTCTGGGCATGCTGTGTCACCGGCGGCAATGTACGAGCCTTTCACACTGACCCACATAGAGGCAAAGAGAGGAGAGAATAAAAAGGAAAAAATTGGGATGAGATTGAAATGGGAGAGATAAAGAAATGAAGTGGAGCGACAGCAGAATAGAACAGGCATTGGGTAGATAATGAAGGACATGCTTCAAGTACTGAGGTGTCCTTCGATTTCAGTGCTGATGTTGAAGCTCTATGAATTATGCCTGTACATCCACATGGGTGGGAGACCATCGTAAGGTTGAAGCTGCAACTTCATGTATGTTTAAGCTGAACGATTTTCGTGTCCCAGGCTGTGGAGTTGAATCATCTTGTGGTTGACTCTGCTGAAAGTGATGAAGTTAAGTAACTTAAACTACATGAATATACCATCACTTTAAGCCAATTACTTTTGTAATAGCAGCAGGTCCCATTTTCTCTATTGTCACCTCCTTCATGATGCTTCTTTCCTAGTTGGGTCCAGCTCTGCTCAATGAAGAGTATAAACTGAATTTTCTGCCCTTTCCAGTGACTGTTTTAAAACAGTTAAGACTTCTGTTGGCAAAATATCCCAATCCTTCCAATTCTATTGCACAAGTAAAATTTATTCGTCCATTTGAGGCTGGTCTTAAAGGGGTCATTGACTGAAAAATGGTGTTTTTGTAGGTTTTAACCTTCTGAAAAGCTTCCATTGGTCACCTCCAAAATGTATTGGGTTTGTGTGTAGGCCTAGAGTCACTTTTGGTGAAAATTGCATCAAACTCTCCTTTCTGTTTCTGTCCATTAGTATTGGAGTATTGTTGCTAACACACTGTGAGAAGATAAGAGCCTTGGCTGAGGTATGCATTCTCAAATTATCATTAAAACGTAATGGGGTCGTCTGTAGCCCAAGAACCACCTCTGTTGAAAATTTCCTTCAAATCCATCCAGCAATTTTGGAGTATTGTTGCTCACACTATGAGAACATAAGAGCCTTGGCAAAGGTATGCATTCTCAGATCATCACCAAAATGTAATGGGTTCGTCTGTAGGCCAAGAACCACCTCTGGTGAAAATTTCAATCAAATCCATTCAGTAGTTTTGGAGTACTGTTGCTAATACTCTGTGAGAAGATAAGAGCCTTGGCGGAGGTATGCATTCTCAGATCCTCACCAAAATGTAATGGGTTCCTCTCTAGTTCAAGAACCACCTCTGGTGAAAATTTCATCCAAATCCATCCAGTAGTTTGTGTAATCCTGCTGCACAACTACAAACAAAGCCCTTGCTCAAGGTATGCACACTCAGATCATCACCAAAATGTAATCATCTGTTCCCCGTGCCATTACACACCTTTCCTGAACATTTCATCAAAATTTCTTTATAACTTTTTGAGTTATGTTGGTAACAGACAAACCAACCAACAAATCTACCAACTAACGCTACCGAAAACATTACCTCCTCCCTTGACGGAGGTAATAAGGCTGTAACATAACAAAATGTGGAAAAAGTGCTGTGAATACTTTCCAGATGCACTGTATATTTGAGCTGCTTTGCAAGGTAATATAATTCAAAGTTAGGGGCTTCTAGTTCTCCTTGAGATTTTGTTTTTGTAGCGTTAAAGGTTTACGAGGGGGTTTGTTTTTCTAATAAAATTTTGACACAGATATGGCCCATTTCTGTGGTCTTCAGCTCTGTTAAAGTTTAACCAGCGGAGTTAACAAAAATCTGTGAGGGATAACCATTATCAAATACTGTATAGCCCATATCTTAGTCAAATAAATACTTTGTACAAAATTAATTTAACATAGTAGCTACTCACCCTACAATGCAAAGATATTAATATACGTATCTTGGAAGCTGAAAGGGGAATTCATTTTTCTCCATTCTATCAAATAACTACAGTTTTAAAAAAAAATATTTATTATTATTTTTTTTTTATTTTGTGTACTTTATTGATCCCCAGAGGGGAAATTCAGGCCGTCCACCTAGATGGAGGAAGCAGCCACAGTACGGCGCCATCCCTTCACCATTCACACCTAGGGCCACTTTTAGAGTCTCCAGTTAATCTAACTTGCATGTTTTTGGCCTGTGGGAGGAAACTGGAGTACCCGGGGTAAACCCATGCAGACTCGGGGAGAACATGCAAACTCCGCACAGAAGAGTCACTGGTCAGGGAGTGGGATCGAACTCACGATGGTCAGGGAGGGGAATCGATGCCGTGATCTTCTTACTGTGCTGCCACTGTGCTAACAACTGCGTCACCGAGCTGCCCAAATTTTCTGTTTAAATCTGTTTTCTTTGCCACATTGTAAAGCAGGGCTGTATATTGCAATGTGGAAATTGGTCTATGTGAAGAATGAACGAACTCAAGTGGCACCAGTGCGATGAGAAACAGACCCATTTGTGTGTATATAGCCGCTTTCAGACGACAATTAAGCCGCTTTCAAACTGTGTTTGGCGAGTTGCAGTTGCGAGTTCCATTAGCATAAATTCACAACTCGATAATCTTCCACAGATAACAACGCATTTCTCTGGGATGACAAGTTTCATGTCCTCATATCGCTGATCGTGCCGGTAAGCCCGGAAGCTATACAGGTTGCTATTGAGTCACTGGTGTTTTTATATATCTTTAAATTTTGTTGCCACATGTTAAACTCTGCACAGATCAATGGTAAAATACACCAATCTCTGCTACAACGGAGAGGACCACAAGATGCGCCCAATGCTGATCGGAGTTCCTTTCTCAAGTTTCTTCTTCATATTCATTAGGGGTGGGAATCAGATTCAATTCGGATCACGATACTTGGGTCACGATCCGATCCGATCACGATTCAACGATAATAATGATATCGCAATATCAAGTATCACGATCCCATATATTTCAAATTTTTGCAACTTGCTCAACCTCAAATCATGTCCCAAAGTAAAGCTATTGACATCTCTTTCATATCATAAAGAATTCTTGGGGCTTCATTTTCCGGTAAAACTGTTGACAGCTCTTTCATGTAATATTCTTAGGGCTTCATTTTTTGTGGAGACATGTCTTTGCATACAGGGAGAGCAGTGGACAGTGTTTGGAATAGAGTCCCACTCTAGATACTACAGCTGACTTTGTGGATTCTTTTAAAAAGCAGCTGAAAACTTTTTTGTTTAACGAGGATTTCCGTTGAGTTTCAATTCAACTGCTTTTTAATGGCAAGTCTGATATTTTAAAATTATTTTAATCTTGTTTTAACTTGTTTTTGTATTTTTTAAAATTATTTTTATCTATCAACTTCCTTTTATTCCATTTTATTGTACAGTGCTTTGTGACTATATGTCTGTGAAAAGCGCTTCATAAATAAACTTTGCTTACTTGGCGCTCGGAGAAAAAGCTCCATACTGGTGTGTTTTTAGCTTAGCTCTTGCTAATGCTGCTCTGAGATGTGTGCTGATCCATGTGTCCCAAGTGTTTTGGGGGGTTTTTTCGTTCACCGCTTCTTGCGGGTTGTGTGTCATGTCAAGGTTTTTTCTTCCATGTTTGTTATAAATTCCAAAAAAGGCCTGACATTTGAACCAACTTTGAGCTAACTGCTTCCTAACTTTCAAAGCTGGCTGCAAATCTCCGAGACAAGCTATGACTTAACTTGACTAGGTGCTTGCTTTGCACCATCTAGTGGACTGAAAACGCAACTGGTTGAATACCCAAGAGAGTATACAATGTTTACAAATTAATAAAAGTTTGATCCATGCATTTAGGGATTGGTGCATTGTCATTAGTTTCAAGTATCGCAATCCATTATTGAATCAATCTTTTGTCCCACCCTAAACATTCATATTGTTTTGTGTTCTGCAGTGTTTTCTCCTGGTTTACTTGAAATATATCTTTTCAAAAAGGATATGCTTATGGTGTTTTTGTATTTATACAGTTGAAACTAGAAGTTTACATACACTGTATAAAAAGACACCTTGTGGAGGAAGAAAGCAGATGAGGCAACGAGCTGGACGACACGTGAACTTTATTTTCTCTTCCATCATCAAGTAGTAAAAATCCCTGCCTGGGTCTGTGCATCCTCTTTTTATAACCTTTAATTTCATGCATTGAGACCCAGGAATCTCGACCATAATACATTGCGTGGAACAAAGACATGCGTGGCACATTAGCATAACATAACAGCAGTACCGCTTCTCACACCCTTTCTTCCTCCAGCGGCTCTGGCGCTTCCTCCTCTCCCTGAGGGGCGAATAGTCTTTACTGTCCCGTCTGAGACCCTCAGTAACACTTCCTCCTTCAGCCCATTGTTCCCTCTTTCCTCAGTTGCCGTCTCTGTGTGGAGAATCCCCCACCCATGCCACCACACAGCCCCCCCCCCCCAACACCCAGAAAGAGCACTAACCCCCCCCGTCCTTTGGGCTTGAGCCAGCGCCCATAGTGGCTGTAGCGGGGGGTCGCGATCCAGTTGAAACACCCTGCTGGCGAGGTGTACAGGAGGGCACGTCAGTCTGTGGAGGGAAAAAGGGAGGGGGGGGGAACACATTAACTTTGCGAGCGCAGGTCCCTACTGAGGAATCACCAACTTGTGGAGCCACCAATGGTGGATGTCCGCGCTGGGGAGCTTGGGCCAATACCACCTGCTCGTCTGCCAACATAAAACTGGGCTTCAGCCTGTCAATGCAGACGGTCTCCCTACACCCCCCCCCCCCCAAGTCTAACACAAAATGATTGCCCCAGGTTCCAACACCCTGAACGGTCCATCGTACGGTGGGCACAGCAGGGTCCGGGGCGCATCGTGCCTGACAAAAACAAAACTGGCGTTCTGTAAAGTCTTGAGGTCAAAAGTGCGGGGAAAACAATGGTGGGCCGGCCCCGGCACGTTAAAAGCCTCCGTACTGATGCCTTCTATCCAGCAACAGGTTGAAGCCATCCCTTAAATGTACGCAGAATGGTATAACGCCAAGGCAGGGCGATAAAGCTGCTGTGACCGCCCCAGCAGGTTGCTTTTTTTCTTACCAGCGTCTGGGTCAGTGCTGCCAGACTCTTTTCTTTTTTTTCCGTCCGAGTCCAAACTGATGTTCACTTTTTATGTTTGTTGTGGTGCTCGTACCGTAAAGACACATAAGCTGAGTGCTACCGATGTGACTGACTGGCAGTGGCAGACAGGGAGGAGGAGCCAGTCAGCCAGCACAGGTATGAGCTGATCGGATTGGTTAAGAACAAGCTTCAGTTTCTGGTGATGTGTGGGTGTTCACGTAAATCAAAACTTTTTTTTGGGGGGGGGGGGCGCGCATGAGAATGCCAAAACTATCGTCTATTTGGCCTTTTTAAAAAGTTTGATTGTTTATTGTGTAGCCCCTAAGACTATTGTATATCTAGCAACACAACACTGTGCAGCAGTCAGAGAGGAGAGGAGATCCACACCACTTGGGTTCAGATTGCAAATGAATTGCGCATGCGCAAACCTTCCGCCAAACCTGCTCTGTTTTACAGAGTGGGATGCGAATGTTTCTTCACCTCAGTGATGGCGTATTTAAATGGCAAAATTAAAGCAAGCAAACCAACAATCAACAGAAGAAAGTTAATTTGTAGTTCTGAACTTATTTAGGGTGTTTTTACTCACTTTTTATCTCTCAAGTGACGTTGTTCTTCTCTACTACAGCGTCCATTACAATTACATACAAATGACCAATTATGCAATTTAGGTGATGATGCCATTTATTGACTTTTAGGACAGCCAATAGCTACTGTTTTTACTGAGGAGCTGGCAACGGTGTCTCTCATTGTTCTGGCATTTAGCAAATAGAAATAATTTTGGTAATCCTAAATGACCTAAAACAGCAAGAGTTTAGTCTTATTTAATGTCAAACAGAGAAAAAAAGGTTATGTATATTTTTATACTGTGTACGAGGAAGGGGGGCTGAAAAATTCATAGTGGTCAAATTTGACCAAATGTGGTTTATTTTTCAACATAGTCTTCCCTTCGGTCCATACACTTCTTCCATAGGTGTTGCAGCGCTTGGATCCCTGCGGTTGAAAAATAAACCACATTTAGTCAAATTTGACCACTGTGAACACCCCCCCCCCACCCCATATGTAAACTTGTGGTTTCAGCTGTAAATGTTCTGTCAACAGATACTGCTACTTTCTTCATTTCAGTTACAGCCTCCTCTGGTACATACAGCGGGGAAAATAAGTATTGAACACATCAACATTTTTCTCATTAAACATATTTCTGATGGAGCCATTGACCTGAGATTTTCACCAGATATCATTAACAACCCAGGTAATCCATACATACAAAGACATCAAGGCAACTGTGTTCATAAAACAAGTTATATGTAATAAAATGGAATGACACAGGAAATAAGTATTGAACATGTTTCCTGAAATTCATTTAACATTTTGTAGAAAAGCCTTTGTTGGTAATAACAGCTTCCAGATGCCTCCTGTATGGAGAAACTAGGCACAGGCATTGCTCAGGAGTGATTTTATCCCATTCTTCCACACAAACTGTCTTTAAATCATGAAGGTTCTGTGGGTGTCTTCTGTGAACTCTGATCTTCAGTTCATTCCATAGATTTTTATTTGGATTCAGATCAGGTGACTGACTGGGCCATTCTAGCAGCTTTATTTTTCTTCTCTGGAGCCAGTTGAGAGTTTCCTTTGCTGTGTATTTGGGATCATTGTCTTGCTGAAATATCCACCCTCGTTTCAGCTTGGCAGATGGCAACAGGTTTTTATCAAGGATGTCTCTGTACATTTGCCCAGTCATCTTTCCTTCAATTATATGAAGTCTGCCTGTACCATGTGCTGAAAAACACCCCCACACCATGATGCTCCCACCTCCAAACTTCACTGTTGGTATGGTGTTTTGGGGCTGATGTGCAGTGCCATTTCTCCTCCAAACCTGCTGTGTGTTGTGGCATCCAAAAAGTTCACTTTTGGTCTCATCTGACCAGACTATATTCTCCCAGTATTTTACTGGCTTGCCCAAATGTTGTGCAGCAAACTTTAAATGAGCTTCAGCATGCTTTTTCTTCAGTCTTCAGCCTTGCGAGGTGAACGGGCATAGAGCCCATGTCGGTTGAGTACATTACTTATTGTTTTCTTTGAAACAGCAGTACCTGCTAGCTCCAAGTCTTTCTGGAGCTCTCCATGAGTGGTCTTTGGCTCTTCGATATCTCTTCTGATAATTCTTTTGACTCCTCTGTCAGAAATCTTGCGAGGAGCTCCTAGTCCTGGCCGATTTATGGTAAAATGATGCTCTTTCCACTTCCGCATGATGGCTCCAACAGTGCTCACTGGAACATTCAGCAGTTTAGAAATGTGCCTGTAACCAGTGCCATCATTATGTTTTGCAACAATAAAGTTGCAAAGGTCTAGAAGGAGCTCTTTGGTTCTACCCATCATGAGTTCTTTGTGGTGTGACAATCTGATATTCACAGACCATTTTAAAAGCTATCAGTCAGGACTTAACCAGCTGAAATTAATTTGCACTGATGGGGGGTGGGATTTGTCCTGGCTGTGGCACATCAGACCAACTCTTTGACCTCTCGAGAATCCTTGAGGGTTCATGGGAGTTTGTCCAACCAGTACACATGTGTTTTGTGGACTTGGAGAAAGCATTCGATCGTGTCCCTCGTGGTCTCTTGTGAGGGGTGCTGCAGGAGTATGGGGTATCGGGCTTGTTGTTGTGAGCTATCCGGTCCCTATATGACCATTGCAAGAGTTTGGTTCGTATTGCCAAGACCCAGTCGAACTCATTTCCAGTGAAAGTTGGACTCCGTCAGGGCTGCCCTTTGCCACCAATCCTGTTCAGAATTATGGACAGGATTTCTAGGCGCAGCCAGGGAATTCAGGGTGTCATGCTTGGTGACCACAGGATCTCATCTCTGTTGTTTGCAGATGATGTTGTCCTGTTGGCTTCATCCAGCAATGACCTACAGTTCTTGCTGGGACGGTTTGCTACTGAGTGAGAAGCGGCTGGGATGAGAATCAGCAACTCCAAGTCAGAGTCCATGGTCCTCAGCCGGAAAAGGGTGGATTGCCCTCTCCAGGTTGGGGACAAGCTCCTGCCCAAAGTGGCAGAGTGAGCCACCGGAGTGGTGGCTCAGTTGGTAGATCATCCGCCCCACACCCGGGAGGCTGGGTTTCAAATCCCGGCCGGGTCATGCCGAAGACCATATGAAAAAACAGAACTTCCTGCCGTCCAGCTTGGTGCTCAGCAATAATGGACCAGAGGAGGGAAATTTGTGGCAGTGCCTTGCATGGCAGCAACCCCTCTGATTCTAGATGTGATTAACATTGTAGATAAGAGAAACGTAATTTCGTTCTACTGTACATGATTAGCTGTATGGATTGAATGACAATACAGTTGGCTTTACTTTTACCTTTAAGTGGAGGAGTTTAAGCATCTTGGGGTCTCATTCATGAGTGAGGGGAGAATGGCGCAAGAGATTGCTGGACGGATCGGAGCAGCATCTTGAGTGATGCGGACGTTTTACCGGTCTGTTGTGGTGAAGAGGGAGCTGTGCTCTTAAGGCAAAGCTTTATCAATCTACGTTCCTACCCTCACCTATGGTCATGAGCTTTGGGTAATGACCAAAAAAATGAGATCGTGGATACAAGTGGATGACATGAGCTTTCTCCGTAGGATTGCTTGACTCACCGTTAGAGATAGGGTGAGGAGTTCAGTCATTCGGGAGAGGCTCAGAGTAGAACCGCTTTTCCTCCACATCGAAAGGAGGCAGTTGAGGTGGTTTGGGCATCTGATCAGGATGGACGCCTACACTCCTAGACGCTTCCCACTTGAGGTGTTTCCAGCACATCCCACTGGGAGGACACCCCGGGGTAGACCCACGACGCACTGGAAAGACTACGTCTCCCAGCTGGCCTGGGAACATCTTGGTGTCCTCTCTGAAGAGCTGGAGTAGGTGGCTGGGGAGAGGGCGGTCTGGGCTACTCTGCTTGAGCTGCTGCCTCCACAACCCAGATCTCTGGAAAAGTGGTAGAAAATGGATGGATGGATGGGTGGGAGTGGGATGGCTTCCTAAATTCTGATAGATTTCAGCTGGTTTCTTGGCCTTCTGTGCCTTTTTGCACCGCTTTTTCTTTGTTTTCAATACTTATTCCCTGTGTCATTCCACTTTATTAAATGTAACTTCTTTTGTGAACACAGTTGCTTTGATTTCTTTTGTATATATGGATTATATATTATATATATATATTTTTTTTTCTTGCCTTCTGATTGTTGCTCTGAGTGTTGCTATCCCTGTGCTGTTGCAATCCTGGAATTTCCCCGTTGTGGGACTAATAAAGGCTTATCTTATCTTATCTTATCTTATCTTATTACTTGGGTTGTTACTGATATCTGGTGAAAATCTCAGGTCAGTGGCTCCATCAGAAATATGTGTAATGAGAAAAATGTTGATGTGTTCAATACTTATTTTTCCCGCTGTATCAGTGATGTGCCCAGACATTTTTGGGTTGGTGCTCAACCAAAAAAAGGTGCACTTGTAAGTACTGAAAAAACTTACTGTAGTAGTAAATGTACAAAAAAAAAAACAAAACATGAAAATTTGAAAAAAAAAAGTTTCAAATTTTATAGGAAAAATGTTGCAAGTTTTTGAATATATTATAAATTTGTGTGGAGAAAAGGTAACAGTTTTATCATAAAACAAGGCAAAATTATAGGAAAGAAAGTACTAAATTTATTTCAAAAGTAATTCATTTGCCAGGGGGGAAAATAGCTCATTTATTCAAAAAAGTTAACTTTCCATGAAAAATGTTTCAAGTTTACAAGAAAAGCCTCACTAATTGGTGGGAATTTATTAGGAGAAAAAAAAAAAACTTGGTGTCATTACTGATAGTGAGAAGCTCACGTGCAAGGCAGCTAACAACAGAGGAAGACAACTTCAGACGCGGAGTAAAACGCTGAACACAGTTTTATTGAAAAAACACACAACCGTAAAGAAAGCGATGCACGCCGAGGGAGCACACAGCTTGTAGGGGAGAGAGACGAGAGCTGATTAGAGGAGAGGAGTTTAACTGGGATAAATGGGCAAATGGTGAGATAATTTTCACAAGAGATGAGCAGAGAGCCCGGCAGGGGAACCCAGCGAGGAATTGGGAGGACCCAGCAGGGCTGGCGGAAGGTGAGGAAGGGAAGGAGCTGTGGAGAGTCTGACAGGGTGGAGTAGGCAGTCCAGGGAAATGATGGCGGTGAAGGTAGGTGAGCGCACTGCAATCCTGGAGACGCACCACTGAGATGACAGCAACCTGGGTAGAGAGGAGAAGGGAGATTAAGCTGAGTTTCAGTAAATAATTTCAAACCTTAGCTTAAGGCAGCAGTACCCAACAGTCCAGTGCTGAAGCATACACAAACTGGTCCTTTTAAGCGCTGGCAGTGAAGAAGCAGCAGGTGCGTCCACTCACGCAGGTGTGGTGATGACCTGCGGAACCGGGAAACAGATGAAGGACCTCCCGCAGAAGGGAGGGAGAGCGCACTCACCCGATCATAACACTTGGTTCTTGAAAATTGGCAAAAATTTTACTCCTAAATTTGTGACTTTATTGTTGTAAATGTATTTTTTATTGGAAATCTTTTTTTTTTTTTTTTGTCATTTTGGCAGTGCTCATGCACTGGTCACACAGAATTTAATTGGGTGGCAAAATATATTTCATCATCATCATCATCATAGCAGTCTGTTGGGGGCGACAATGACTGTTTCATTTAGGCCTGATCAGATTCCTCCACGCAGCTCTGTCCTTCGCCTTCCACTGCCAGGAACTCCTGGCCTTGTTAACCCAGGCGATGTCCAAGCCGGTATGAGTTGCTCTCTGACTGACCATTTCATGAAACTGCTTGCAAAGTATTTGAGTACCGCTAGCTTTTGCTGGACTAGTGGCACATTCTTGGCAGATAGAGGTATAATCATTGGCAAGGACAGGCCAAGACAAACTGACTCCAGTATCTATTGCAGTGACTGACCAGATGATAGGTTTGTTTATCTCTGCTCTTTGTGTAGTGCATGTTACGATGCACCGACTGGCAAACGTCCACCACAGACCTTGCGACAGATGTGCTTATCTGCCAGGATGTCCAGTCTCACCTCGTGTAACTGAGAGTGGTCCACCACAGACCTGTGACAGATATTGTTTTTAGTTCTGCCAGGATGCCCAGTTTCACCCTCCTCGCCCTTGAAAGTGCGGGGTTGCTGGTTAAGTCACCGACGGCCCGACCCATGAGACAGGTAGTACCGGTTTTCATGGTTATCCGGTAGCAAGCAAACCAATGCCTGACCTGACTCTTGGCAAAATATATTTAGCAAACATTAAAACACATTTGGTCAGCAATTGGTGTCCTTTAAAAAACACTCTTGTGAAGGGCACTTCAGAAGGAAGACGGCAAAGGGGCAGGTGGTTATGCACCACCTAGGGTCTATTTGTGCTCATGCCAGGTACATTTTATCTCCATTATATCTTCTATTAATATAAAGAAGAAGTACTAATATTCTGGTACAGTCCCAGTTGCATCTGCAAATTTTTCATCCCAGTTTGTTTAGTCAATTTCTGACAGCTTCATAATCCATTTTGTTATAATTGAGCTTCATTTTTATTATACTTGGTTGATTATTCTTGTACAAATGCATTAAATTTGAAATTTAGGACACAGTGATCACTTTTCCAAGTAGGTCATGGTACTTTATATCTGATACCGTCCCCTCTTTACACTTTAGTCCCAATGCCAATTAGGACAAGCAGGATGTTTCTATTGTAAATTATTGGGGGATTTCACAGCTGCTCCTTCCATCTTACACCTCATCTGTAGTCCTGGTACAATAGGAAGCTGACAGACATAAATATAAATCCTTATGCATTCAACCATTTCTAACACTTTAATATTTCTTTTTGCCTTTTTTTAGAAAGTTGTTTGTTTTTTCAGAGATTTCATTTGTTTTGTTTTTTCTTTACAAGCTGCATTCTTAAAATATACTGCAATTACTTTGGATAAACGGGGGCGGCTGTGGCGCAGGTGTAGTGTGGCCACCTACTGATCAAAGGGTTGGTGGTTCAATTCCAACACTCTCTGCAGTCTGCATGTCGAAGTGTTGAGCAAGATACTGAACCCCCAGTTGCTCCTGGTGGGCCAGGCCAGTGCCTTGCATGGCCGCTCCGCCGCCATTAGTGTGTCAATGGGTAGCTAGCAGAATGTGTAAAGTGCTTTGGTCTTCCAGAGGTGAGGAAAAAAAGCACTGAATGCTTACCATTTAAATCCACTTACTTTTCTTGGCCTGGCTGAATGCCTGTGGGGTTTTTTATTTGTTTTTTTTAAGTGATGCATAATAACAATGAGCTCATGTTCTTGCATGTCTGTGTGTTTTTCTTGTTGCTCTTGCCAGGTTATCTCTTACGTAGTCGACTTCCCAAAATAGAGAAAGTTCACCGATTAAGGCAATGCAGAAAAAGGAGGCAGATTTTGGGTGCAATATAAGGCTGATTAGGGAGGGAAATTACATAGCATAGAGATCCTATTTTGCCACTATCACTCAGTTGATTATAAATTACTTTTTAATAACATAAACCAAGTTAGCAATGTATGGCTTTGCACATTTATGCATCCTTTGTCCTATTATAGTCACATAAAAACAGGCTTTGTTCAATTCTTTTCCTGCCTCTTTTATTGTTAAGGGTGGACAGGTGGTTCAGTGGATCTGGTGTCATAGTTCATTGGACACCACTGCTGTTAAGCTTACCCTTGCATCTGTGTATGAATCTCCAGTTTAGATGTCCTGACCCTGAACTCAGTCTATCAGTGTGCTGGTTCTTTGCAAACCTAATTGAAAACCAACCACCTGTAATCTTAAGATAAATCATAACTGAGAAGTAACTCAGCCTACAGTAATCAAAAAAACCCCACTCCTGCACACATGTACTGTTACTCAGCACGGAGCTCAGATGTCTGGTGTCGGGTCTCCCCTGCCTGTCACGTTGATTGGCATAATTACCTGAGCCGTGCTGTGAGCGTGCAAGGAAGTAACTGCTAGCAGTTCCAGACTGCACGGGGGAAGCTCGTCTGTCTTACCCTGGCACAGAAACATTATCAACCGAGTAAGTGAGAAAACCCTTAGAACACAATAATGATAAATATTGAAAGCAGCCGACAGGCTGGAAAGAGGGGGAAGAAAGTGCGCTGGTTTCACCGGCTTTTTGGCTACAGGTGAGTGAAACCACTGGGATGATAACTTTATTATACAGGAGTTCAAACCAGTGAACATGTTATGCCTTTGCTGTTATTGGGGAGTGAAAAAACAATAGGTGTTATAATACTTACTGGTGTTAAGAACTCTGAATCACCTGAATGTTAATGTGGACTGACATGTGCTTATGTATGTGAACTCTTTGGTGTCAGACTGTCAGGAGTTTGTGGAGTCTTTGAATTTAGATATTACTGTTAACTGTTAGTAAAAACTTTATTTAACAACCAAAAATCACTAGATCATCTCATAAAGCAATAGCATTTAAACCTGAGAGTAGGGTAATAATAATGTTTATGATACTGGCAGCATTCACCTTGTTTCCTATGAAGTTTGGGCAGCATGCGAAAACATTTCAACCCCAAACCCGATAGTTTCAGATTTTTTATATAAATGTATGTTGTACTTGCTAACTCTGAATAAATGAATAAACAAATAAATCACTGGACATATCCTTCAAGCTGAAGTTAAAGATAAATCAGATAAAGTTTTCGTTTATTTATTTATGAAGCAATGAAACAAACAAGACAAATGTGCAGTTTATATTAGGGCCGTGCATTAATTTAAAACTCATTAACTCCACAACTTTCTATGATCAAACTCAGATCAGTTTTTAAATATTTAGAAAAAGGGCACAAAAGTTGTCTTTCAGTTAAAAAAAAAAAAATTAAGTTCCTTCTCAAGCTTCCCCTTTTATTTTGAAAGGTATAGCCAGCAGGAAGTCAGTAGCTGCTACTACAGGTAACTTTATGCAAGGAGCTGTTGTGGAAAATGAAGTGAATTGGGACGCTAGTTAGAGTACACAAACTGCATAAAAATCAGAGTTTTAAAAAGTTTCATCCAGTACCTTTTAGCAACCATATTAAAGCTCATTGTTGTTCAGGTAGGTCGACTGGTGCTTTTAGACAGAATTATAAAATCTCTGACATGCTGCTGTTTGTATTTGATAATGCATATGACGTTGCAGTTTCAGATTCTTGTTTTTCGTGAGGCACTATCTCAGCTCCAGTGAACAAAGCATAATAAAGGTGTAGAAAAAGTCCAATATCATCATAAGACTTGCTTGAAGAAATCATGTTTGCACAAAAATGATAGTTTCAGCTCGTTAGAAAAGTATATATTAATTGGTTATGTAAAACAAACATCTTTTTCTTTTTTCCCTTTTTTCACAGCCTGTGCAAAGAAACTGACTTTATACCCACACTGGTGCAGTTGTCTCTTTTGTTAACCAGCTTCTCCCACGTAATGATCACAACATCTCCTTGAGTCCGAAGATGTTAGGCCCGATTCCTCCCACTTGCAGCTGCCTTTTTATTTTTGTGGCCATTACTTTTGTTCTCACTTTAGCTTTGATTATAAACAGTGTTGCGCAGGCCTCCATGTGTACACAGGGATTTTTTCAGAAACTGGCTAAATGACTGCAGCGAAGATTACACCAGTGTAAGCTTGTTTGCCTCCTACCACGGGTCTCTCATTTTCTTTCCATCTTAATCGCCTGCTGTAAATCGTACCTAAAACTTCACAGTATCTGCTGTAGTAACTATTGATTCCTCCTTGGATACAGAGGATCTGTATTTAGAAAACATTTGAGGAATTACATCATCCTTGGTGTGTAGGCTGGAAATTGAAGAGGGTTTATCAGTGTAACTTGGTATCCATGTTCACGCAGTCATCCCACAAAGGGTGATGGGGTGTCTGTCTAAGTAACTGCATTTACTGTAAAGTTGCTGAAATGTGCTCATACTTGGAGCTGATTCTCCACCAGTGTAATTACTGGATGAGCTGCTGATGCTCCCGCTGTGCTGTCGCCACGGCAACGCCGACAGTCAACCTCTACAGGAAGGAGAGGTGGAGGCTGAAAATAAGGAGATGAAACGAGGAGGGGGATGAGAAAGAAGAGCGGAGGATGACAGGAGCGTGAGGAGGGGAGGAGCAAGATGGTGGGAGGAGAAAGGAGGAAGATTACGGGGGGGGGGGGGGAGAAGAAGAAGGGAAAGGATAGTTTGAGAAGAACAAAGAAACAAGGGAGGTAAAGGGGAAAATGGACATAAATGGGAACAAATGGTAAGAAGAGAGTAGGTGGTGTCTGAACTGGGAGCAGAGAGCAGCTGTATTCAATGCTTCACTATACAGTCCTTTAATCTCTTTACCGGTTGCATTATACAGTCCATTTTTCTCTGACAAAATCCACTACCATTGTTTAACTATGCTGTTAGCTGGTGAAGCATATTTATCAATCTCAGAGTGAGTAAAGTTGTGATTAGATTACCAGTCATCCTCCATTTTATGTTCTCTTTTAGAAAGAAAGGCAAAAAAAGTGACTGTAAAAACATGTAAAATTAAAAAGCTGGGTATACTTTAGCCTTCCAACAATGAACCCACTTAGAGCTGCATTCCATCTAATGGTTGGCAGATGGCAACACCTGTGGTTGCAAAAAAGATTATTGTAGAAGCCTGTAAGAAAACAAAACATCACATTTCACCACTTTTGAACTAATGAGCTCAATATTTAGTTTGAATGGTGCAATATTTTATAACTAGAAGGATGGTAAAGCTTGTGATTGACAAGTTCTACATGAGCAAGTGGTCTCAGTCACCTCTTAGTCGTTACATCTAGATCTTGTAGACCAAATGAGTGTCATCACACAAACAACATCCTTCCACCCACAGTTAATGGCAGTAACTCATGAAATGGGGAAGTCACCACCGCCCTAGCTGGTTAGCAGTGACTGAGCTTTCAAAATAGGAAGAGAGGATTGTCATTGTGTTGTTGTTTTTTAAGAGATGAAAAAAGGAAATAAATGACATATAAAGGAGACACGTGCACATTTTCTACATGTTGACATAGTTCCCCGGAGTCTTAATAAAATGTTTGTGGATTCTTTGGTCAAAATACTTCAAGGTGTAAATATTGCTCCCAACTTAAGCAGCCTTCCTCAGAATGACCTATTTCAGTACGTGTTTCTTCAAATGCTAAAGAGCTCCAGGTCACTCCACCCTCCCTGTTTTGTCACAGCTTAGATCTATGGTTGAGGAGAACAGCCAATTAGGGAATGAACATGTTCTTAAAGAGCACTTTTCTAGTCTCAAAGACCACTAAAGTGCTTCACTAATACCCTCTATTCTAAAGCTGGATTTATGCACCCACATTACATCGACGCCATTACCGATGTCCATTGCAGATGCAGTGATAGGCAATTTTGTCTTGTGTATTGGGTGAAATGTATTGTTCTGTTGCCAAAACGGGTTTCAGCTGATGTGTGCAGTGATCTGTGTTTGTCGTGTGTTTTTGTTTATGAAATAGCGATGGATAAGAGCAGATTGTGATGAAGTTGGAGCTAAAAAATGTGAAGAAAAAGAAACTTTTAATCCAATCGTTGCACAGAGAAAAAGAAGTTGGAGAAAACGTGCACCACTGCCGTTTTGACAATCTGTGTAATTAGATAGATGTACTTTATTGATCCCAAACTAGGAAATTACACTGGGGTTATGATGAGCCACAAAATGTTCTGTATGTGCTTACTTCCTCAATTTTGTTTTGAATTTGGACCACTGTTTAACCAACTTGCCTTGGAAGTTGTGCTGCCATGAACAGGCAGAGCGAAGCAGCGGCAAGAACCAGGAAATGTGAAGGAGGAGGCAGAATGGACCAATCACAGATCTTACAGCCTGCGTCGCCGACGTGCACCTCTCCTTCTCTGTAGAGGTACATGTTGGGCGACGCAATAAGAATGTACATCGCTGCTGTGTCGACACCGTCACAGCTGCGTCATGTTGATGCGTTTGCATAACTTGTGCTTTAGGGCCTATCGGAGACCAATACCGAGGGACAATTTAGAATCACCAGTTAACCTAACATGCATGTCTTTGGATGATGGGAGGAAAGTGTGGGAACCAGAATAAACCCACACAGCACAGAGAGAACATCCAAACTTCACACAGAAAGGTTCCTCTGCCAGCCTTGGGATTTGAACCTAGAACCTTCTAGCTGTTAGGCATCAGTGCTAACCACTGTACCACCGTGCTGGCAAGCTAATATCCAATAAGCTAATAAATCTGGTCGCAAAAACAGCCTAAGCTAAAAAAAAAAAAAATGTCTGAATGTGAGAATGCAAAATCCTAAATAAAGTATTATCAGGGAAAAGGGGTGGTGGTGTGAGTGTTCAATATGATGTGACCTGTCCTTCGAGTGTAGAGCATAAACATCCCTGAATGAGTGAATGGGTAACTCTGCTAATGGCAGCTAACTGCTGTATCTGCTGGCCGAGGAATCATCCCAACCAGGGTATATTAAACTGCTGTAAAATGAGCTAAAGTACAGGTGCATCTCAATAAATTAGAATGTCAAAAAAAAGTTGATTTATTTAGGTAATTCAATTAAAAAAAACTAATCTTCTATATTATATAGTCATTGCACAGAGAGTGATATATTTCAAGTATTTATTTGTTTTAATTTTGATGATTATGGCTTACAGCCCATGAAAACCCCAAATTCAGTTTCTCGAAAAATTAGAACATTACATAAAATTAATTTTAAAAAAATAGTTTTTTAATAGAAATGTTGGCCGACTGAAAAGTGTGTCCATGTACACACTCAATACTTGGTTGGGGCTCCTTTTGGATTAATTACTGTATCAGTGTGGCGTGGCATGGAGGTGATCAGGGCCTGTGGCACTGCTGAGGTGTTATGAAGGTCCAGGTTGCTTTGATCGTGACCTTCAGCTCGTCTGCATTGTTGGGTCTGGTGTCTCTCATCTTCCTCTTGACAATACTCCATAGATTCTCTATGGGGTTTAGGTCAGGAGAGTTTGCTGGCCAATCAAACACAGTGATGACATGAGTGTGGGGGGTGCCAAGTCCTGCTGGAAAATGAAATCAGCTTCTCCATAAAGCTTGTCAGCAGAGGGAAGCTTGAAGTGCTCTAAAATTTCCTGGTAGATGACTGAGCTGACTTTGGTCTTGATAGAACACAGTGGACCAACACCAGCAGATGACCTCTGTTCAGATAAAAGTAAATTTTGCATTTCATTTGGAAATCAAAGTCCCAGAGTCTGGAGAAAGAGTGGAGAGGCACAGAATCTAAGTTGCTTGAGGTTTAGTGTGAAGTTTCCACAGTCAGTGATGATTTGAGGAACTATGTCATCTGCTGGTGCTGGTGCCAAAATGACACAAGATATATTATTAACTGTGAATTAATCAACTAGGTGGGCATGTCTGGTGGGGTAAGTAGAATTTTTAAAAAAAGCCATTAAAAACCACAGTCACTAAGCTAATTCTGTAATAGCACTGGCGGTGTTTGGATTTAGACACTCACAGGAATACTGCCACTAGGGTGGTGCAATATGACCAAAATTTCATATCCCCATATTCGTAATCTTATATCCCGAGAACAATATATGTCCCAATATACTACATTTTTAGTCAATTCTAGATTTATAATGACCACATAGACAGGACCATCTCTTTTTTTGAACATTTTAAATGACATACTGAAAAAAAATCTGTTGTACAAATTCATCTGTCATTAATTTTCTCCTTTTATTTAAAGATGTAATAATATCTAATTGCTATTCCTCTATTTTTTCCTCTCTCCTGTCCTAATGTAGGGTTGGAAAACATTAAATATCAGAACAAGGTTTACTTTAACTACACACCAGCATTGATCTTAATGTTTCACAGACTTGATTAACTAGTGCGGGAGTCGACAACCCACAGCTCTGAAGCTGTATGCGGCTCTTCAGCCCTCATGCTGTGGCTCCTTGCAGTTATATCTCAAAACACATGAAAATTAATAAAGTTCATTTTAATTTTTATTTTTTTCAAATTATTGTTTATTGTAATTGGATACATTTCTCAAATGAAATGCATACTTTTATGAAGTAAAATATATATTTTTAAAATTATTTATTATGTTGTCAACAGTGGCTCACATACACGGAGAGCCACTCAGCCTCTCCTCAGTGCCTGTGGACACAGAGAGCAGCAATTTCCTGCCACCCTTGGTAAGACATAAACAGATCCAGAAAAAGTAAAATCAGACAAAAATGGAGTTTAATTCTGTGTGAACAGATTAATTTGCATTTATGTATGGTTGTTATGTGGAGAGAATTTCCCCACAAAAACACAATGAAAAAAATCGCCGCCTCATTAGTGTCTGCAGGTCCATAAAAAGTCATAAATATGATTATCTAAAATCAGTGCCTTAATTATCCTTAAAAATGAGAAACAATCCTTGAATTCCTGCTCCGCAACATTAAAATTAGTAGCTGGATTCACTATACATGAAGTCTGAATTAGTGTGAATTTATTTTCACCATCACATCTCAATACTTCCTGAGTTGTGTAAAAATAAAAGCCCTCCACAGCAATTCAATTTTCAGAATGGTTGTTTCAGTTATGTGCTTTTATTCTGAAACACCGTCAACCGGATATACTTGCCTAAAATAAGACCTACAGGTGACAGTTTTCCATCACAATTTGAAAATATTGGCTGTGGGCGACTACTGATCCAAGGGTCAGGGGTTCGATTCCTGCTCTGTCTGCAGTCTGCATGTCAAAGTGTCCTTGAGCAAGACACTGAAACCCCAGTTACTCCTGGTGGGTCAGGCCAGTGCCTGTGTATGGCAGCTCGGCCACAATCAGTGTGTGAATGGGTGGATAGCAGGATCTGTAAAGTGCTTTGGTCATCCAGAGATGAGTAAAATGCACAATGTAAGTGAACGCCTCTTCTCTGTGGAGAGGACTGAGGCAAATCACCAACTATCGGCCTCAGGCTTCTAAAGGTCAGGATGACAAAGCCCTTTGTCAGAAACTGTCCCAACATTACGCCCGTTTTGACACCTCGTCAGCTGTGTCCAACTCACCCACTCCACCCAGCTCCACTGCCTCCTCAGCCCCTAATTCATCAAAAGCGGTCTCCTCCTCCTCCTCCTCCCCCCTTCCCCTTGTCATCAGTGAGCAGGACGTGCACAGACAGTTCTCCAGACTGAACCCGCGCAAGGCCCCCGGGCCGGACGGTGTGTCTCCCTCCACCCTGAGACACTGTGCGAAAGAGCTGGCTCCTGTCTTCACAGACATTTTTAACACCTCCCTTAAGCAATGTCACGTGCCGACCTGCCTCAAATCCTCCACCATCATCCCTGTCCCCAAGAAGCCACGGATTGCTGGACTTAACGACTTCAGACCTGTAGCGCTCACCTCTGTAGTCATGAAGTCCTTTGAGCGCCTGGTCCTGTCTCACCTCAAGTCCATCACCACACCCCTCCTAGACCCGCTGCAGTTTGCCTACCGTGCTAACAGGTCTGTGGATGACGCAGTCAACCTGGCCCTCCACTCCATCCTGCAGCACCTGGACTCCCCGGGAACCTACGCCAGGATTCTGTTTGTGGACTTCAGCTCCGCATTCAACACCATCCGCCCCGATCTGCTCCAGGACAAGCTGTCCCTGCTCAATGTGCCTGACTCCCTCTGCAGGTGGATCACCGACTTCCTGACGGACCGGAGACAGCATGTGCGGCTGGGGAAGTCTGTCTCAGACTCTGTTAGCATCAGCATTGGATCACCCCAGGGCTGTGTACTTTCCCCCCTACTCTTCTCCCTTTATACCAACTCCTGCACCTCCTCCCACCAGTCTGTTAAGCTGATTAAGTTTGCGGACGACACCACCCTCATCGGGCTCATCTCCACCGGCGACGAGTCCACCTACAGGGAAGAGGTGGCCCAGCTGGTGTCCTGGTGCAGCCACAACAACCTGCAGCTGAATGCTCTGAAGACAGCGGAGATGATTGTGGACTTCAGGAAAGTCACAACCCCCCCTGCCCCCCCTCACCATCACAGGCTCTCCCATCACCATTGCAGATTCCTTCCGCTTCTTGGGCACCACCATCACCCGAGACCTCAAATGGGAGCCAACCATCAGCTCCCTCATCAAAAAGGCCCAGCAGAGGATGTTCTTTCTGCGGCAGCTGAGGAAGCTCAAGCTACCCACCAAGATGTTAGTGCAGTTCTACACGGCCATCATCGAGTCCATCCTCACCTCCTCCATAACTGTGTGGTATGCAGGAGCCACTGCCAGGGACAGACTAAGGCTGCAGCGCGTCGTGCGCACTGCTGAGAAGGTGATAGGCTGCGAGCTCCCATCTCTCCAGGACCTGTACATCTCCAGGACCCGGAGGCGTGCTGGCCGGATCATAGCAGATCCTTCACATCCTGGTCACGTACTGTTTGCTCCCTTCCCCTCAGGTAGAAGACTTCGGTCCATTCGGACTAAAACCTCCCGGCACATGAACAGCTTTTTCCCCTCTGCCATCAGACTGCTGAACATTAAGTGACTTTTTGACTCTTGTGCACTATGTACAGCAGCTCAACCAGACTCACGTCATTCATCACTGTTTTCTGTTGCATTATCGACTGCACTATGTGGTACTTCACATTATCTGCTACTTGCTAATTTTTTAAAACTGCCTTGACTAGTACTACTCATTATTACTAGTATTGTTATTATTATTATTATCATTATTACTTATTATTACTTATTTTTCTACACTTATTGCACGTTTTCAGTCCTTTAGTTTTTTAGTTTATCTCTTTTTCTCATCATGTTTTTAATGTTGCAGCATGGCATCGAGACAAATTCCTAGTTTGTGTACTACATGAACAATGGCAATAAATCTGATTCTGATTCTGATGTTTTACTGTGGTGTTTAGTTTTAACAGCTGAAGATTCTTTTGTGCCTCGAATTACTAAATGCTCTCTGCAGTCTTTCACATGCTTGCTTCTTGCAGCGGTCACCATATGTTGGATCATGCCAGGACATGCTCCATCCAATCTGCGCATGTGCAGACTGCAAACCGCCATGAAAATGATGTTGATACTGTTGTAAATACTGCATTTTGTGACGACTAGATATACGTAAATGATAGTTTTATATGAAACTCTAGACATTTTTATCTCATCATCCAATATATATTGTCATATCGCACATTCCCACAGACATGTGCAGACATGAATCTGGGAGAGTGGTATCTTTCCAGTACGCTCCAGTCCTCACATCACAACCGGAGCCAAATCAAAACACTCATTTAATGAGAGTAAGACCAAAGCAAACTCTT
The DNA here is from genome assembly GCA_020510985.1 of Pholidichthys leucotaenia. Classification (NCBI taxonomy): domain Eukaryota; kingdom Metazoa; phylum Chordata; class Actinopteri; order Cichliformes; family Pholidichthyidae; genus Pholidichthys; species Pholidichthys leucotaenia. The sequence continues at coordinate 181,646,719 of CM035845.1, read as the reverse complement.
AACAGTTAGAGGATTGGGGGGGGTTCCATTTTTTTATATTGGTAGCCATTCAGATACCCAAGTTCATACACAAAATCACAAAAAAAGTCACTTTTCTCATATTTCCTCCTTTGTCTCTCTTTGCACTACATGCCATTTTAACTCTCTATGTGCCCTGATACAGTATCTGCTTTAAGTTACTTCATGCTCTGTTAATTTTTTATCATATTTAGTTATTTTGCACACTCTTAGTCTTTTTAGTTACAGTAGCTTCTGGTTGGTGGGTTGGTTTTCTTTGCACTGATGTTTCAAGTTTAATGTTTGGTGATAGATGTTATACTTTATAGTCATATTTCTTACTTAGTGTTTACCTTGCTGCACCATGGGTCTCAGAGTAACGTAATTTCAATTCTCTCTATGTATTCTACGTATGGCAGAATTGGCAGTAAAGTTGACTTTGACTTGACTTTAAAGCTGACAAAAATTCCAAAATATGATCAGTTACCTCCTTCCAGTAACACAGAAGGTATTAGGTTGTAGCCATGAGATGTCAGTTGGAATTAGGATGTGTAGGGTTTGCAGAAAGATCTGTATCCATGTGGTGTTGGATGTGGACCAGAGCAAAAAATTTTGAAACTTAAAATCTGTGTGTCCTCTCTGTGTGCAATATATCATATTAGGATAAAGGAAGGTAAAAGGAGGATCACAATGCAAGAGCAGATACAGGGATGGGACCAACACCCCCGTAAATGTGCTATTTTCCTTTTTTTTTTTTCTATAGTGCACACAGCAGTGTTTGTTACTTTGTGACTAAAAAATATTGTGGGTAAGTAAAGTTAAAGGGGTCATTGACTGAAAAATGGTGTGTTTGTAGGTTTTAACTGTCTGAAATGAGTCCAAAGAGTCTACTTTCATCAAACTTTTTCAGCTCCTCCACAACTGCGGCAAATCGGCTTTTATTAGTGGGCCAATCTCTCCTCACAGCCGTGGATACGGTCTCTTCAGCCAAATCCTTTCCCTCCACACCTGGCTTCTCTCTGCCTGCAAAATCCACAACCTGGGCTTCACTGACAACTTTAACCTCTTCTGGGGCCGTAAAGCATTTTTAAAACCACACTCCATCCCAGTAACTTAGGCAGCTGTATTTTACCAGCTAATTTGCAGTTCGTTGTCCAAACTGTCCAACGGCCACATGACTATTTACAGTCCGCACTCAGCCCCCCCCCACCCACCCCCCGGCTTCAACTCAGTGTTCCACCTCCTGCTGCAGCTCTCCCTACAGGCCCCAACCACCACTGCTCCCTCCTGACACTGCTTTCCTCATTCACCCCATAGTCGCAGTCAGATCCTCATCACATCATCGCAATAAATTGCAGGTAAACCTGTCTACTCTCCTCCCCATTCCTCAGTCCTCTCAGCCTGTCTCAAAGCAACGCCACCTGAAGCTGGCTGTACTCAACACACGCTCACTGAACGATAAAAGCCTTATCATGAACAAATTCATTACCAACAATAACCTGGACTTTGTTTGCATCACTGAAACTTTGCACAAACCCGTGGACTATTTTTCACTCAATGAAACCACACCCTCAGGATTCATCTACATCGCCAAACACCGTCCTGATGGCCGGAGAGGTGGTGTTGCTGTCATTCACCAAAAAACATCAAAATATCCAACATTCCCATCCCTACAGTCCACTCATTTGAACATATTGCCTTCAAACTCTCTGGTCCCACCCGCTTGATCATTGCTGTTATCTATCCCCCCCCACACACACACACAAGCTAACAATACTCCATCTCAGCAGCATCAACCTCCATATCTCTGACCACCTGGCAATCGTCATGGACATCAATGTCCTCATCCCCTCCCCTAAAGAAAAGCACCCAATATCCCTCAGAAATATCAAAACCATCACTCCTTCAGTCTTCTCAGCCTCACTCACCAGCATGATGTCTGCCTCCCCCCGCTCTCTGACGACCCACGGATCTTGTGGGCTCTTACAACACCACTCTCTCCTCCTGCCTAAACCAGTTAGCCAGCCATCCATCCATCCATCCATCCATCCATCTTCTTCCGCTTAGTCCTTTTTGGGTCGCGGGGAGGCTGGAGCCTATCCCAGCATCTTTGGGCGAGAGGCAAGGTACACCCTGGACAGATACCCCCATCAAAACTAAAACAGTCTCCTTCACTCACTCTGCACCCTGGTACACTCCCGAACTCCATGCCATGAAATCCCATAAGTGACAGCTGGAAAGACTTTACAAGAAAACAAAGCTAACAGTTCAGCTTCAAGCCTACACGAACCACCTCCAACAATATAAGACTGCCCTCAACACAGCCTGGTCTAACTTCTACTCTCACCTCATACACGCTGGCTCCAATAACCCCAAAACACTCTTTTCCACAATAAACAATCTTCTCAAACCCATCAACAACACCTCCCTGTCGTTCACTGCTGAAAAGTGCAACTCATTCCTGTCCTTTTTCCAAACAAAGATCACCACCATCCACAGCAACCTGACCACCTCCCCTCCGATCCTGACCTCTCCATCAGTTCCTTCCCCCACCTCTATTCAGCCACTGTCTCATTTACCCACACTGACTTCCCTAGAATGCACTAAAATTACCACAGGCATGAGAAGCCTCACATCCGTACTGGATCCCATCCCCTCTACACTTATCAAGTCCTGCCTCCCATCTCTCTCCCCACTCATCTGCACCATCATCAACACCTCACTCAGGTTTGGCTCAGTCCCTGACCCCTGAAACTCGCCATCGTCACTCCAATCCTCAAAAAACCTGAAGTAAACCCCAACATCATGAATAACGTCCGTCCCATCTCCAGCCCGCCCTTCCAATCAAAAATCCTAGAACATGTTGTTGCCACCCATCTCAAAACCCACGTCACCTCCAATGACCTCTTTGAGACATTCCAATCTGGATTCCGTTCATAACATAGCACCGAAACAGCCCTACTCAGAGTGACAAATGACCTCCTCCTTTCAGCCAACTGCAGACTCCTGAATATTCTCATCATGTTCGACCTCACAGCCGCCTTCGATACAGTCAACCACTCCATTCTCCTTTCCTGTCTGGAAACCTTCCTCAACATCACTGGTACAGCTCTCTCCTGGTTCCACTCATATCTCACCAACAGACAGCAATTCATCCACGTCAACAATTTTATCTTTATTTGCACTATGGGATGTCTGGGTTTTATCTTTTACCGTTATTTGCACTACGGGTAGCATTACTGTACATAGAATGCTGTTGTTGTTGTTTTTTTAGCCTTATTCCTTTTTTTTTTTTTTACATTGGACACACCACTGAAGAGAGAGAAACGGCATTTCAGTTCTCCTGTATGTCCTGTACGTGTCATCAACCGCCCTTGTTAAGGGCTAAGAAGGACACCAAATGCACGCTGTGAGTTTACACATTTATTAACAAAAAGACGAACACTACATGAAACACTAAACTTACATATAAAGAGATGATGAAAGTGCCGGAGAAGAACGGGGCTCATATCCAGGAAGGAGGAGAACAGCCTGGGAAAAAACTGGCTGAGGTGCTCGGACACGCCGGGAGAAAAAAGAGATTATTCAGCCGGAGTCACACCCGAAGAGACATGGGGCTCATGGCTGAAGGAAATGGTAAAAAGGTGAAAAAAAAAAAAAAGAAACCTGGTCCGAGTGCTCCTGTTCACCTCGACGGCAAACCCAAACTCACTCAGAGTAGTCTGCAACTTCTGAAGAGGAAAACAGTAGGACACGGAAACGGAGAAACGTTGCCGTGTTGTTAAATAGGTGTGTTGATAAATGACAGATGAATGACAGGTGTGGGTACAGGAATGAGGAAATGATCACAACAACAAGTGACAACTGTGCAGCCCACGAAACCGAGTTTGACAGCTGAATGCTGCAGAGCACTGTCAAAATAAAAGCACAGACCAGACACAAAGTAATAATACAAGAATATGATAACACAACCCCAAAATATGTAAATAATACCATAAGTGACACACAATAAATAGACGAGACTGAAGGCAAAACTAAGAATACAAACACTTCATAAATAAAGACCAAATACAATAGACCATAATGCCTGCAACTTAAAGAAGCAAACAAACAGAAAAGGACTAAACTTAAACTGGAGAGTGAGCACGGCACCCAGCCATGCTCAGGATCATGACAGTACGTATAGTAGTATCGACAAATAAAATCTTTGAATCTTGAATTGTACCTCCCACACAGCCCCCCCTCTCCCATGATGTTCCCCAGGGTTCTGTGCTTGGCCTTCTCCTCTTCATCATCTGTTACCTGCTTGGTAACATAATCCCCCGATATAGCCTTAACTTTCATTGTTATGTCAACGATGTTCAGATCTACATTTCCACTGACTGCATAACCACGGTAACCTGCTTCATGCTGGAAAATTGTCTTTCTGACATAAAATCCAGGATGCAAAAGAACTTTCTACACCTCAATTATGATAAATCTGATATGTTGATCACTGGCCCGGAATCCCTCATCAAAACCACCCACAACTTCAACCTCACTATTGCCAACTCCACACTTTCCCATCCCCACAGATATGAAACCGTGGAGTCATCTTTGACAGCCACCTCACTTTTGAACCGCACATCAAATGTCACCAAAACTGCCTTCTTCCACTTAAAAAACAAAGCCCAACTCCATCCCTCAGTCACCTTCTCCACCGCAGAAACCCTCATACATGCATTTATCACATCCAGGCTCGACTGCTGCACCGGCATTCTTTATGGCTCATCATCCAAAGTCCTCCAGAAACTTCAGTACATTCAGAACTCAGCCGCCCGTCTCCTTACGCAGTCCCGGTCCCATAACCACATCACCCCTGTCCTCCAGAACATCCACTGGCTCCCAATCTCACAACACATACAGTTCAAAGTCCTTCTCCTCACCTTTAAAGCCCTCCACCACCAGGCCCCTTCCTCTCTTACTGACCTGTTGCACCAGCACCCCCCCACCACCTCCATTCCTCTGATGCAAATCTCCTCTCTCCACCAGAAAGAACCAAGCACAGAACCTGGGGGGGATAAAGCCTTTTCCATCGCTACCCCCCTCCCTCTGGAACTCTCTCCCCCAACAGATCCGTGACTGCACAGACTTAAACTCTTTCAAATCATTACTCAAAACTCAACTGTTCAGACTTGCTTTTAATCTTTTATTTTTATTGTGTGGTTTCTTTTTCTTTTTTTTTTCTTCTAATGTGAAGCATCTTTGAGTACCTTTGAAAGCACTATACAAATAAAATGTTATTATTATTATTATTATTATTATTATTATTATTATTACTGGTCACCTAATTATCTCAAAATTTTCAAAACAGTCAATTCTCTTGGGAAAAAAAAAACAACACAGCCTTTATCTCGTTTTTCTATCCCAGTCGCCAGAAACATTTTTGACTTTTTTGTGGAAATCGTTAACGTCACATTTAGAAAAAGCCAGCCCACTGCTCTATTATTGGCCCGCCTAGCTGTTTATCACGTAGATGGAAGTGGTGCTAAAGGTAGCCTATTAGCCCCCAAACTAAAACTGGTAACAGGAAGCTGGAACCGAGCGCCGCTTATATTGTTATTTTCTTCAGATCTTAGTCACCCTCATAACCATCCCTGTTACCACCTGTTTCATCGGTCCGCGGTCCACAATGTGCCCCACATCGCTTTGGCCCGTCTCCCGGTGGTTTTGCTGTGATTCTGTGGTGGGGCGCCGGCATGCCGGTCACGGGAAGCTGAGAGCCAACAACTCCAGGCAGCATCCCTGGCTCATGGCAACTGCCTACGCTGGCATATGCAGCGCAGCACAGGCAGTTGCTGCGACCCCACCATCCTCCGGGCAGACTCTCACAAGTAGCATGGGGGAGCCACTTCGTGATTGTCTCATACCCTGGCTGGCCGTGGGAGAGGAGCGGAGTACTGCGGAGCAAGACATTGCACTTTGAGATCCCATAGCTCGGCCACTGACCTTGGTTTGTGGCGATCGGTGGAGCGCGCAGGGATGGCAATTTAATGTGGTGTCTTGGTGAGGTTGTTGGGGGGGTGGGCTGGGATAATGTGAGATGCACAAACGACTGCGGATTGGAGAACCATCACTGCTCATCCAAGCTGGAAGGAGCCGGCTAGAAGCTTCTCAGTTAATGGCTGACTGACATAAGAGGGAGGGGGGAGTTGAACAGCTGAAGTCTGTTTCTTAAAGTGACAGGCTATCAATCAGAGCGTTTGAAGAAAGCCAAGAAAAATAAAAAACAAATTTGCTTCATCTATCCATCCATCTTCTTCCGCTTAATCCTTTTCGGGTTGGCGGGGCTGGAGCCTATCCCAGCATCTTTGGGCGAGAAGCAGGGTACACCCTGGACAGATCACCAGTCCATCACAGGGCCAACACAGAGAGACAGACAACCATTCACTCTCACAGTCATACCTAAGGACAATTTAGAATAACTTGCATGTTTTTGGCATGTGGGAGGAAACCGGAGAAATCCCGTAGTAAACCCACGCAGACATGGGGAGAACATGCAAACTCCACACACATCACTGTTGGTCGGGGGCTGGGATCGAACCTGGGATCCCCCGGCCAAGGGCGAGTTGTGCTGCCACAGTGCTGACCACTCCGCCACTGCGCTAAATATGTCACAAGCACTTCATTAAGACATGAGTGAGCTGTTAAAATGTGGAAAAAGTGCAGTCAATGGCCCCTTTAAACATAGAAAAATACATGTTTTTACCTGTTTGCATCCCTGGTGGTTAGTTTGACACAGAGACCGCACAATCAAAGAGCAAAGTCAATGTGTAGATAATGTTTTTGTGCACAGATCCTCAGCACTGACAGGCAAAAACAAATTGCAATTTAAAGTATTTAATTTTGATTTTCTTGTATGTAATACAATAATTGTGAAGAGACTGTGGAAGGTATGTTTATTGCATATTAAGTATTATACATATGACACCTTATTTTTAAAAAAAATGTTAAGTTTTTATGGCTATAGCAATAATCATCCCGTCTTTGATGTGTTTTAAGAAGCTCTGTTTAATAGTGTCAGTGGGTTTTTTTTCCTCTCCTGCAAGTTAGTTTCCCTTTTTTGGGCTGTCATTCCATTCATTTGATTGCTTTTTAGGCACGGTTTATTTTTAGATTGATGCACTTTTTTCTTTACAAATCTACTTAAAATAACTCAAAGCCAGGCATAGTGCCCCTGTGTTACCGTGTTAGATGTGAGCAGACCACAAAAAATGCTTCATGTTGCAGATTTTTTTTGTTTAGATTTTAGGACTGAGGCCTAATGCCTATGATCCTGTCTGCTTTTAGTAGATTAGGACTCACTCAAATGTAATGGTGTCTCATGACCTCAGACCTCCATGTGTGCGTTTGCATAGTTAGGAGTGCATGTCCTTTTGTGGGTTTTTTATTTTTAGATGCAGTCTTTTCTCCGCCAACAAAATATTTTCAGGTGCATGCTTTCCCTCAAGAGTCATTTCATTATGAGTAAGACGTACTGTACTTGCGCACACATAGAAGAATAAGGCCTGTTCATTCATATCTGGTGAAACATAATCAGGTTACAATAATCCCCATCACCCGACAATAAGCAGCATGATTAAATGTGTTTGTGTGTAGAAATAACAGCATTTGTAACAGTGAGAAGTCCGTCTGACGATATGTAGTTGTTAACACCACTCACGGTTACTTGCACATTAAATTGAAGTCATGTAGTATGCATGAAAAACAAGTGAATGTTAACTGTCTTGATTACTGTATGTATATATTCAGTGTGTTTTGAAGCCAACTTTGAGCATAAAAATGGGAATTACAAAATGGAACGAAAGCTTCAAAAACATCTTCAGGTCTTGCAGTGTTAGAAAAGAGCAAATAATAAACACATTTTTCATTTTCACTTCCTCTTTCATGTACACTTTCAAAAACAACTTTCCATACACATAAATCATGTGCACACATCCTGTCTAGTGAGACTACATAAAACACAAGTCTGTTTTGACTTAAGGTGGTTAAAAATTTCTTTGGTGGCTGGGCCCCAGGGGTGGACGAGATTCGCCCTGAATACCACAAGGCCCTGGATGTTGTAGGGCTGTCATGGTTGAAACACCTCTGCAACATTGCGTGGAGGTCGGGGTCAGTGCCTTTGGCATGGCAAACCAGGGTGGTGGTTCCTCTCTTCAAAAAAGGGGACCGGAGGGTGTGCTCCAACTTTAGAAGGATCACACTCCTCAACCTCACTGGGAAGGTCTATGCCAAGGTACTGGAGAGGAGAGTCCGGCCATTGGTCGAACCTCGGATTCAGGAGGAGCAATGTGGTTTTCATCCTGGCTGTAGCACATCAGACCAGCTCTTGAATCCGTGAGGGTTTGTGGGAGTTTGTCCAACCACATTACATGTGTTTTGTGGACTTGGAGAAGGCATTCGACCACGTCCCTCGTGGTTTTTTGTGGGGGGTGCTTCGGGAGTATGGGGTATCAGGCTTGTTGTTACGAGCTATTCGGTCTCTGTACGACCGTTGTGAGCGATTGTTTCGTATTGCCAACACTCGATCTGACTCATTCCCAGTGAGAGTTGGACTCTGCCAGGGCTGCCCTTTGTCACCGATCCTGTTTATAATTTTTATGGACAGGATTTCTAGGCGCAGCCAGGGAACGGAGGGTTTCATTCTTGGTGACCACAGGATCTCATCTCTGTTGTTTGCAGATGATACTGTCCTGCTGGCTTCATCCAGCAATGACCTACAAGTCTTACTGGGACGGTTTGCTGCTGAGTGTGAAGCGGCTGGGATGAGAATCAGTACCTCCAAGTCCATGGTCCTCAGCCGGTAAAAGGTGGATTGTCCTCTCCGGGTTGGGGACAAGCTCCTGCCCCAAGTGGAGGAGTTTAAGTATCTTGGTGTCTTATTCACGAGTGAGGGGAGAATGGAGCGAGAGATTGACAGACGGATCGGAGCAGTATCTGCAGTGATGGGGACGTTGTACCGGTCTGTTGTGGTGAAGAGGGAGCTAAGCTCTTAAGGCAAAGCTGTCGATTTACCAGTCAATCTATGTTCCTACCCTCACCTATGGTCATGAGCTTTGGGTAATGACCGAAAGAACAAGATCGTGGATACAAGCAGCTAAGATGAGCTTTCTTCGTAGGATTACTTCCCTCAGAGATAGGGTGAGGGGCTCAGTCATCCGGGAGAGGCTCAGAGTAGAACCGCTGCTCCTCCACATTGAAAGGAGCCAGTTGAGGTGGTATGGGCATCTGATTAGGATACCTCCTGGACGCCTCCCACTTGAGGTGTTTCAGGCACGTCCCTCTGGGAGGAGACCCCGGGGCAGACCCAGGACTCGCCGGAGAGACTATGTCTCCCAGCTGGTCTGGGAACACCTTGGTATCCTCTCTGAAGAGCTGGAGCAGGTGACTGGGGAGGGGGAAGTCTGGGCTTCTCTGCTTGAACTGCTGCCTCCGCGACCCGGACCTCCGAAAAAGCAGTAGAAGAAGGATGGATGGATGTTTTGACTTAAAACAACTCTAAATTTTTACACATTCACTATCTGATGTCAGTTTCACTTTCAAAAATGGGGTTTTAATTCTGGGTTTGTGCATGGTCTGGGTGGTTTTCTAGATGTGGCGCTTTCCTTTCATGGCAGGTAATGTTATTGGTGCACTTTTTCCTTCTGTTTGTTGGTTGGTTTGTGTGTTTGCTAGCTTGATTAAATATAAACTACAGATCCAGTTTCAATATATTTTCTCATAGAAAGCTGGAGCTTGATCCACAAAAAACATTACTTTGAAGTGGCAAATCAAGGGGTGATTTTTCTTTAATATTGGGTAGGGATTGAGTGATACTTTAGCATTAAATTTGGGGATTTTGCATAAAAGAGTACTACAGATGCAATGTCTGCTTTAAGAGTGTTGATAGAGAAGTATGGGGAAGGTCAGAAGGAGCTGCCCGTGTCTTTGTGGATCTAGAGAAACCATATGATAGGGTGCCAAGAGAGGAAGTGTGGTACTGTATGAGGAAATTACGAGTGGCAAAAAAGTATGTAAGGGTGGTGCAGGACATGTATGAGGACAGTGAGATGGTGGTGAGGTGTGCTGTAGGAGTGACAGTTGGATTCAAGGTGAGGGTGGGATTACATCAGGGATCAGCTCTGACCCCATTCTTGTTTGCCGTGGTGAGGGACAGACTGACAGACAAGGTCATGCAGGATTCTCCTTGAACCATGATATTTGCAGATGACATTATGATCTGTAGTGAGAGTAAGGACCAGGTGGAAGAGAACCTGGATAGGTGGTGGTATGCACCGGAGAGAAGAGGAATGAAAGTCGTCAGAAGCAAGACAGAATACATGTGTGTGAATGAGAGGGAGGCAGGTTTAATAGTGAAGATTTAAGGAGTAGAGGTAGTGAAAGTAAATGAGTTTAAATGAATGCCTGGGGCCATCCATTCAGTGCAATGGAAAAAGCAAAAGAGAAGAAGAGAGTGCGGGGGGAATGGGTGGACACAGGTGTCATGGGTGATTTCTGACAGAAGGATAGCAACTAGAGCGAAAGGAAAGATTTACAAGAGGTTAGTGAACCTTGCTATAATGTACAGTTTGGAGAAAGTGGCACTGACAAAAAGACAGGAGGCGGAGCTGGAGGTGGCAGAGTTGAAGATGCTAAGATTCAAACTGGGAGTGACTAGGAGGGACAAGATTAGAAATGAGTATATCAGAGGGACAGCTCAGGCTGAGTGGTTTGGAGACAAAGTAAGGCAGGCAAGGCTGAGATGGTTTGGACATGTGCAGAGGAGGGAGAGTGGATATATTAGACAAAGGATGTTGAAGATGGAGCTACCAGGCAGTAGGAAATCTCAACAGTAACACATTCCAGAATCCCTGGTAGTGCAAAGGACATTCCATTTACAAGGTTACACCTATACAATTCATCAATATACAGTGCAACACCACCACCCTTTTTTTGAGATCTGTTAATACGAAACATCTGATATCCCTCTATTGCCATCAAAGAAGCCTGCTCTTCATTGAGCCAAGTTTCAGAGACTGCGATCGCTGTAAATTTTCTGTCTAGCTGTTTTAAATAGTCCTGAATCTGTGGAAAGTTTGTGTTAAGACTTCTGCTGTTCAAGTGTATTATTGATAGTTTACCATCTACTTGCACTTGACTTTTGAATTGCTTTTCAGTGTAATATTCACAGTGATTATGAATATTATTGAAGAAGTGGTTATCAGGATCAATATCATTCTCCATCTCTTGTAGTTTATGTTCAGCATAATGAGATGTTTTCAGAGTCTGAATTTCTCTCTCTGTGTCAGATGACTTCTTCCAACTGGGGATGATTGATGTCTACTAAAGTCAGTCATGAGTTTTTGGTTTTTTTTGTTTGTTTGTTTGTTTTGGGGTTTTTTTTGTTTAAAGTACATTATCATGTTATGTCACAAAAGGACTGTTCTTGCCATGTGTGTGGGTATGGATTATCATAGTCTTTTAATTTTCTTAATCAGTGTTCATCTATATTTATTTAAGTCAGTGAGATCTCTTATTATTATGGCCTTTGCTTCCTCAGGTGTTCTATTTAGTTTAATCCAGACTACAGTTTCTTGTCCATGTTGCCTGTATCTTGTTTTGTCTTTTCAACATCCGTGCTTGCCGTGCTATTTCAGCATTAGTCTTTGTTAAATGTTCATTTAGGTAAACTTCTGTTCCCCGTAGCTTTCTCGCCTGCCTCAGTATGTCATTTTTTACTCTTCTGTTCACAAAGCGCATCACAATTGATTTCTTTGTTTTACTATCCTTTCTGGGTAGTGTATGGCAGGCTGAAATTGCATTTACTTCAACCTTTATGTTTCTGCTTTCAAGGAACTGAAGCACCTGGTTTTCCAAGGAGATTGATTCGCTTGGGGGAGTCTCCTCACCTCTCATTCCTGCTGTAGCATGAGCATATGATTGATATTTAATGTCTAGTCCACTAATGATTAAATCATCCATACGAGTATATTGTTCAAGATCCTCGATGCGTCGCTCCAAGTCTGCAATTCTTTTTGTCTCTTTACTTAATTGTTAATTTCAGCTCTCAGACTACCTCCATTAGCCCTAATAATTTGGACTGTTGATTGGCCACATTGGTAAGTTCTTCTGACATGAAGTTCAGAGACTTTTTAATCTCTTCCATTTCCTCTTTCTTTGGTTGCATTTTTTACTGACCTGATGATAGCAGGATAATTTCTGCTGGTGTTGCCGGTATCTGGCCAGCTGACCTCGGATCCGGCTGGGGCCTCAGCTAGCCCCCTCTGCTGCTAGCCCCGCCGCTTACCACCACTGTAGTTGAGCTTCGATCCAGCTGGGGCCTCGGTTAGCTCCTCCGCTGAGCTCTGCCGCCTACCGCCACTGCAGTTGAGCTCCGATCCGGCTGGGGCCTCAGTTTGCTCCTCTGCTGAGCTCCGGCGCCTACCACCGCTGTAGTTGAGCTCCGATCCGGCTCCTATCCAGCTGGGGCCTTGGTTAGCTCCTCCGCTGAGCCCCGCCGCTTACCGCCACTGCAGTTGAGCTCCGATCCGGCTGGGGCCTCAGTTTGCTCCTCTGCTGAGCTTCGGCGCCTACCACCGCTGTAGTTGAGCTCCGATCCGGCTGGGGCCTCAGTTTGCTCCTCTGCTGAGCTTCGGCGCCTACCACCACTGTAGTTGAGCTCCAATCCGGCTGGGGCCTCAGTTTGCTCCTCTGCTGAGCTCTGGCGCCTACCACCGCTGTAGTTGAGCTCCGATCCGGCTGGGGCCTCAGTTTGCTCCTCTGCTGAGCTTCGGCGCCTACCACCGCTGTAGTTGAGCTCCGATCCGGCTGGGGCCTCAGTTTGCTCCTCTGCTGAGCTCCGGCGCCTACCACCGCTGTAGTTGAGCTCCGATCCGGCTCCTATCCAGCTGGGGCTTCGGTTAGCTCCTCTGCTGAGCCCCACCGCCCACCACCGCTGTAGCCGAGCTCCGATCCGGCCGGGGCCCCCGCTAGCCCAAGGATGATCAGTGAAAACAGGATGCACTTCCTCAGATCTCTCCAGAGATGTTCAATTGGATTCAAGTCTGGGCTCTGGCTGGGCCACTCAAGGACATTCACAGACTTGTCCTGAAGCCACTCCTTTGACATCTTGGCTGTGTGCTTAGGGTCGTTGTCCTGCTGAAAGATGAACCATCGCCCCATTCTGAGGTCAAGAGCACTCTGGAGCAGGTTTTCATCCAGGATGTCACCGTACATTGCTGCATTCATCTTTCCCTCTATCCTGACTAGTCTTCCAGTTCCTGCCACTGAAAAACATCCCCACAGCATGATGCTGCCACCACCATCGGTGTGGTTATGAGTGGTACCTGGTTTCCTCAAAACATGACGCCTGGCATTCATGCTAAAGAGTTCAATCTTTGTCTCATCAGACCAGAGAATTTTGTTTTTCGTGATGTAAGAGTCCTTCAGATACCTTTTGGCAAACTCCAGGCAGACTACCATGTGCCTTTTACCAAGGAGTGGCTTCCGTCTGGCCTCTTTACCATACAGGCCTGATTGGTGGATCACTGCAGAGATGGTTGTCCTTCTGGAAGGTTCTCCTTTCCCCACAGAGGAACACTGGAGCTCTGACAGGGTGACCATCGGGTTCTTGGTCACCTCCCTGACTAAGGCCCTTCTCCCCCGATCGCTCAGTTTAGACAGCCGGCCAGCTCTAGGAAGAGTCCTGGTGGTTCCGAACTTCTTCCCTTTATGGATGATGGCGGCCACTGTGCTTATTGGGACCTTCAAAGCAGCAGAAATTTTTCTGTACCCTTCCCCAGATTTGTGTCTCAAAACAATCCCATCTTGGAGGTCTACAGACGGTTCCTTTGACTTCATGCCTGGTTTGTGCTCTGACATGCACTGTCAACTGTGGGACCTTATACAGTGGGGCAAAAAAGTATTTAGTCAGCCACCAACTGTGCAAGTTCTCCCACTTAAAAGATGAGAGAGGTCTCCAATTTTCACCATAGATATACCTCAACTATGAGAGACAAAATGAGAAAAAAAATCCAGAAAATCACATTGTCTGATTTTTAAAGAATTTATTTGCATATTATGGTGGAAAATAAGTTTTTGGTCACCTACAAACAAGCAAGATTTCTGGCTCTCACAGACCTGTAACTTCTTTAAGAGGCTCCTCTGTCCTCCACTCGTTACCTGTATTAATGGCACCTGTTTGAACTCATTATCAGTATAAAAGACACCTGTCCACAACCTCAAACAGTCAGACTCCAAACTCCACTATGGCCAAGACCAAAGAGCTGTCAAAGGACACCAGAAACAAAATTGTAGACCTGCACCAGGCTGGGAAGACTGAATCTACAATAGGTAAGCAGCTTGGTGTGAAGAAATCAACTGTGGGAGCAATTATTAGAAAATGGAAGACATACAAGACCACTGATAATCTCCCTCGATCTGGGGCTCCACGCAAGATCTCACCCCGTGGAGTTAAAATGATCACGAGAACGGTGAGCAAAAATCCCAGAACCACACGGGGGGACCTAGTGAATGACCTGCAGAGAGCTGGGACCAAAGTAACAAAGGCTTTCATCAGTAACACACTACGCCGCCAGGGACTCAAATCCTGCAGTGCCAGATGTGGCCCCCTGCTTAAGCCAGTACATGTCCAGGCCCGTCTGAAGTTTGCTGGAGAGCATTTGGATGATCCAGAAGAGGATTGGGAGAATGTCATATGGTCAGATGAAACCAAAATAGAACTTTTTGGTAAAAACTCAGCTTGTCGTGTTTGGAGGAGAAAGAATGCTGAGTTGCATCCAAAGAACACCATACCTACTGTGAAGCATGGGGATGGAAACATCATGCTTTGGGGCTGTTTTTCTGCAAAGGGACCAGGACGACTGATCCATGTAAAGGAAAGAATGAATGGGGCCATGTGTCGTGAGATTTTGAGTGAAAACCTCCTTCCATCAGTAAGGGCATTGAAGATGAAATGTGGCTGGGTCTTTCAGCATGACAATGATCCCAAACACACGGCCCGGGCAACGAAGGAGTGTCCAAGATAGTGATCCAAGATGGCGCCCACAGTGGTCGCCATGGTGCTTCGCTGCACCCTTTGTTTGTTTTTGTTTGTCAATTGTGTGTCTGCTTGCTCTTATACCCGTGAAGAACTTCTAAATATCAGGACTTTCACTCCCATGGACCTACTCCCAGTTTTTTTAGGTCCTGCCGCCGATCTGGTTCATTGCTTGGCTCGAAAAGTGAGATGGCGAAAGAGAGGAAGACGAGCGGGCGCTCTCGTCCGGCTTCGCAGGAGAGGCACGCGCACGGCGTTGCCTGGCATATTTCTGTCCAATACCAACTCTCTCTCTAACAAGGTAGATGAACTGAGACTGCTGATGCGTTTTAAGGACCTCTCTTCCTCGGCTGCCCTCTGTTTTACCGAGACCTGGCTCAGGGAAAACACACCGGACAGCGCGCTGCGCCTCGAGGGATTTCAGCTGTTTCGTGCTGATCGTGACACAGAGCTCTCCGGCAAGACCACAGGAGGCGGAGTCTGCTTTTACATCAACAGCAGCTGGTGCTCTGATGTAACGGTAATTTCCAAACACTGTTCTCCCGCCCTGGAATTTCTTTTTATTAACTGCAAGCCATTTTATTCCCCGCGGGAGTTTGCCTCATTCATCCTCGCTGCTGTGTACGTCCCTCCCGACGCGGACACGCGCGAAGCTCAGCGCGTGCTCGCGGATCACATCCAACACACGGAGCGGATTTTTCCAGACTCTCTGGTTATTGTGGTTGGCGACTTTAACCAGAGCAATCTGAGCCACGATCTCCCCCGCTACAAACAGTTTATTAAATGCCCCACCAGAGGAATAAACACGCTGGATCATTGTTACACCACAGTGAAAGACGCATATCGCGCTGTTCCCTGCGCTGCGCTGGGATTATCTGATCACGTGATGGTCCACCTCATTCTCACATACAGACAGAGATTGAAGCTCACTAAACCTGTTGTGAGCACTACGAAGAAATGGACCAGTGAAGCTGAGGAGAAGCTGGAAACGTGCATGGAAATAACTGACTGGGGCATGTTTAAAGGAGCCACGCATGATCTGGATGAATACACGGACACTGTGAACTCTTATATCCACTTTTGTGAGGAGGACATTCTTCCATCGCGCACCAGGGTGAGGTACTCTAATGACAAGCCCTGGTTCACAGCTAAGCTCAGACAGATCAGGAAGGAGAAGGAAGCAGCGCTGAAAAGTGGAGACAGGGACTGCTACAGGGAGGTTAAGTATCGGTTTAACAGAGAGCTGAAGAGAGCTAAATCTGTGTATTCTGAGAGACTCCAGCAGCAGTTCACTGCTAATGACTCGGCTTCTGTGTGGAGAGGACTGAGGCAAATCACCAACTATCGGCCTCAGGCTCCTAAAGGTCAGGACGACAAAGCCCTTTGTCAAAGACTGTCCCAACACTATGCCCGTTTTGACACCTCGTCATCTGTGTCCAACTCCCCCCCTCTCTCCAGCTCTACAGCCTCCACGATCCCTACTTCATCAAAGGCGCCCCCCCCCCCCCTGCCCTTGTCATCAGTGAGCAGGACGTGCTCAAACAGTTCTCCAGACTGAACCCGCGCAAGGCCCCCGGTCCGGACGGCGTGTCTCCCTCCACCCTGAGACACTGTGCGAAACAGCTGGCTCCTGTCTTCACAGACATTTTTAACACCTCCCTTAAGCTATGCCACGTGCCGCTCTGCCTCAAATCCTCCACCATCATCCCTGTCCCCAAGAAGCCACGGATCACTGGACTTAATGACTACAGACCTGTAGCGCTCACCTTTGTAGTCATGAAGTCCTTTGAGCGCCTGGTCCTGCCCCACCTCAAGTCCATCACCACCCCTCTCCTGGACCCGCTGCAGTTTGCCTACCGAGCCAACAGGTCTGTAGACGACGCAGTCAACCTGGCCCTCCACTCCATCCTGCAGCACCTGGACTCCCCGGGAACCTACGCCAGGATCCTGTTTGTGGACTTCAGCTCCGCATTCAACACCATCCGCCCCGCTCTGCTCCGGGACAAGCTGTCCCTGCTCAACGTGCCTGACTCCCTCTGCAGGTGGATCACCGACTTCCTGACGGACCGGAGGCAGCATGTGCGGCTGGGAAAGACTGTCTCAGACTCTGCTAGCATCAGCACCGGATCACCCCAGGGCTGTGTACTTTCCCCCCTACTCTTCTCCCTTTATACCAACTCCTGCACCTCCAGCCACCAGTCTGTCAAGTTGATCAAGTTTGCGGACGACACCACCCTCATCGGGCTCATCTCCAACAGCGACGAGTCCGCCTACAGGAGAGAGGTGGCCCAGCTGGCGTCCTGGTGCAACAACAACAACCTGCAGCTGAACGCTCTGAAGACAGTGGAGATGATTGTGGACTTCAGGAAAGTCACAACCCCTCTGCCCCCCCTCACCCTCACAGGCTCTCCCATCACCACTGCTGATTCCTTCCGCTTCCTAGGCACCACCATCACCAGGGACCTCAAGTGGGAGCCGACCATCAGCTCCCTCATCAAAAAGGCCCAGCAGAGGATGTTCTTCCTGCGGCAGCTGAGGAAGCTCAAGCTACCCACCAAGATGTTAGTGCAGTTCTACACAGCCATCATCGAGTCCATCCTCACCACCTCCATAACCGTGTGGTACGCAGGAGCCACTGCCAGGGACAGACTAAGGCTGCAGCGCGTCGTGCGCACTGCTGAGAAGGTGATCGGCTGCAAGCTCCCATCTCTCCAGGATCTGTACATCTCCAGGACCCGGAGGCGTGCTGGCCGGATCATAGCCGATCCCTCACACCCTGGTCACGTACTGTTTGCCCCCCTCCCCTCAGGTAGAAGACTTCGGTCCATCCAGACTAAAACCTCCCGTCACATGAACAGCTTCTTCCCCTCTGCCATCAGACTGCTGAACACTAAGTGACTTATTGACTCTCGTGCACTATGTACAGCAGCTCAACCAGACTCATGTCAATCATCACTGTTTTCTTCCTGCATTACCGACTGCACTATATGGTTCTCCACATTATCTGCTGCTCGCTAATATATTTTAACTGCTGACCAGTATTACTCACTCTTATTCTACACTTTATTGCATGTATAGTTTATTTCTTTTATTTTATCATGTTTAATGTTGCAGCATTGCACCGAGACAAATTCCTAGTTTGTGTACTACATGAACAATGGCAATAAATCTGATTCTGATTCTGAAGGAGTGGCTTTGTAAGAAGCATTTCAAGGTCCTGGAGTGGCCTAGCCAGTCTCCAGATCTCAACCCCATAGAAAATCTTTGGAGGGAGTTGAAAGTCCGTGTTGCCCAGCGACAGCCCCAAAGCATCACTGCTCTAGAGGAGATCTGCATGGAGGAATGGGCCAAAATACCAGCAACAGTGTGTGAAAACCTTGTGAAGACTTACAGAAAACGTTTGACCTCCGTCATTGCCAACAAAGGGTATATAACAAAGTATTGAGATGAACTTTTGTTATTGACCAAATACTTATTTTCCACCATAGTTTGCAAATAAATTCTTTAAAAATCCTTCAATGTGATTTTCTGGATTTTTTTTTCTCATTTTGTCTCTCATAGTTGAGGTATACCTATGATGAAAATTGGAGACCTCTCTCATTTTCCCTTGAACTCCGGGATTCCGCGGGCGGTCACGTCTCTGCGTCCTAGTGCGTCTCAGTGCGCACTGTGCGTCTCAGTGTGCACTGAAAAAAAAAAAAGCTGCATTTCCTTTCTTCCTGTACAGACACAGCCGTGAACAGAAAGCCAAAGGAGTGTTTGATTGGTTTAGATTTGATTGACCTCTCATTCGACTAATAAGAGCCTTGAATTGGGTTTCTGAAACCTTGAAGAACCAATGACTGAAAACCTAGCAAGAAGGGCCTGCCTACCAATGACCGTGAATACAACAAGCCAAATGAAGCAGAGAAGTTCGACGATTGAAACGCGTGCGTCCCGTGCGTAAAATCTGTTTTGTCTAAGCCGCTGGGTGACACACATTGAGACCTGTGTGTAACGGTAGCGTTAGCCACTCTCAGCCGTTAGCCAGTCTTTTTTTATTACTACTGTTCTTATTTGTTTTGAAAAATCGTTCGAAAAAACCGCAATCATGGAAGTGGAGATGGTTTGACCGGGTCGGGTGACCAGAACCACGAGTCCGTAACAACCGGACCAGCTTCATGTTCGTCTGACAATGAGGAACAGATGTTTGCCAATGACACTGCTGTTGTGGACAGGTAAGTGTTATAAGCTAAATTATTCTTTATCAATGAAAATAGTAATAAAAATGACTTTTGACCGATCGGTAATTACAACGGTCCGTCATGGCCACATGACGGACCGTTGACGGACTGTTTTTTGTGCGCCGAGCTCCTCTGTAGTGAGGGGGGGGGGGTTGTTATCCTCTACATTGCAGATATTTTAGCATAATTTTTATTGCACTGTAGGTTATTTTTTCTTGTAAAAAAAAGGCCACACATTTTTTTACGTGGCATGTTTCTTTGTGTGTGGGGGCTTGTTTGTTTATTCATTCATTCATTCATTCATGAATGAACAAACACCCCCCCCCCACACACACACACACACACAGCCCTGAGTGTCACCTTTCATTAGAGCCCAGAATGAAGCTTCTATGTTGAAGCATTCAAAAGTTATAGACGTTTTTCCAAACTGTGCCATTTGGCACAATTTGGCACAGTTCAAAAACGCCTGGGAACAACCTGAGAAAAAAAGTTGTGTAATATATTCATTTTTTGTGGTATTGTTACAAAATTTTGACCTCAGCTTGATAACACTTGGTTCTACATTTCTGTTGCATTTTCCAGCCAGTGTCTGACAGCTGTGTGTTATTTGCAAGCATTTGTATCTAAAAAAAAACCACCCAGGCGAACTTTATTTTCTTCAGATTCAGTATGTTTAGATGACTGTTACTCAGTGGCAGGAGCACTTAGAGAGATTATGACTATTTTGCCAAAAAATTCAAAGTGTTTTCTTTTAAATGAGACCAACCCCATGAAGATGCTGCAAAGGGCTGAAGAACAGCTTTTGATTTACTTTGGGTATGTTATTTTTAGGCATTTTTAGGGAAATTGACCAGAGTTCAAGGGGTTAAGTGGGAGAACTTGCACAATTGGTTGCTGACTAAACACTTTTTTGCCCCACTGTATAGACAGGTGTGTGCCTTTCTAGATCATGTCCAATCAACTGAGTTTACCACAGGTGGACTCCCAATTAAGCTGTAGAAACATCTCAAGGATGATCAGTGGAAATAGGAGACACCTGAGCACAATTTTGAGCTTCATGGCAAAGGCTGTGAATTCTTATTTATGTGTGATTTCTTAGTTTTTTATTTTTAATAAATTTGGCAAAAATTTCAAAAAATCTTTTTTCACATTGTCATTATGGGGTGTTGTGTGTAGAATTTTGAGGGAAAAAAATGAATTTAATCCCTTTTGGAATAAGGCTGTAACATAACAAAATGTGGAAAAAGAGAAGTGCTGTGAATACTTTGTGGATGCACTGTAAAGAGGAGTGGACCAAAGTCCCTCCTGAGATGTGCATAAACCTGGTGACAAACTACAAGAAATGTCTCACCTCTGTGCTTGCCACCAAGGGTTTCTCCACAAAGTACTGAGTCATGTTTTTGTGGTGGTCTGGGCTGGGTCAGACCGGTTCACACTTTGTTTTTTTTTTAATTCATTATTGTCATTATTATTATCATCATTGGGGTTTCACTCTCATTTCAGTTCTCATCATTATTGTTATGTTTCCCCTTCTCAATTACATTTGTATATTGTATAATTTCTTGCTTCATCATTCATTTCTGAGTTGGCTTTTATTTTAACAGTATTGTTTGTTACTTCCTTTCTAGCACAGATCATCTTTGTTGAACTGATTATTGTTCATGGCTGTTGCTCATTAGTTTCATTATGTTCATTTCTATTTATTGGGTTGCACTCCCTTATCCCTTTGTTGGGTCCTAAGCTATCGTATTCAGTTGTGTTAAATTCACTGTTTGGGTTTCCTCCCCCAGCGTTTTCTGTTTTACTGCTGTGGTGTCTTATTTTATGTTCATCTCTCATGCTGCATTTATTTTTGCATTAATCTATGTTCAACTTCGTCCTGCGAGTGAGTCTGTTCATCTGCACCAGACGGGTGCTTATGACAGTTTTGCTTGGGGACCAAATACTTATTTCCCTTGATCAAATGCAAATTAATTTATAACCCTTATTATTACCTCTGCCAGGAGGTTATGTTTTTGCCGGGGTTTGTCTGTCTGTCTGTCTGTTTGTCTGTTGGTTAGCAAGATAACTCAAAAACTTTTAGACGGATTTCAATGAAACTTTCAGGTATTGTTGGAAATGGTACAAGAAAGAACTGATTAAATTTTGGGGATGATCCGGATCACCGTCCAGAAGAAAACCGCCATTACGGAAAATGCCATTTTCGTGAATAACTACTGAACCACTGATCCTATCATTGTCAATCCAATTGCTAGTCATATGTTTTCATGGTCAAGGAATCTGAAAATGTACACACAAACACTGTATGGGGGGAACAGTGGCCGCCATTACGGAAAATGCCATTTTCGTGAATAACCACTGAACCACTAATCCTATCATTGTCAATCCAATTGCTAGTCATATGTTTTGAATGAATGAATGAACGAATGAATTTATTTTATGAATGAATGAATTTATGAATGAATGAATGAATTTATTTTATTTCGGATAGTACATTACAGGTTAAAAGAAACTGTATAATATAACAACAAGGTCAAATTAGACAAAGACTCCTTCTACTATACAATTCCACGTGAGTTATCCGAAATGGGTGATGGCTGAAGCCGCAGCTTATATTGCCCACCCATATTCCATCCAAGAATTCAAAGGAGAAAAAAGAGAAAACAAGACAAGAGCGATTACAATTTAAAACAAGGCTAAGACAAAATATGACTGAGAGAAAAAGAAAACTGAGCTAGTCTAAGTTAAGCGGTTACTATTCAAAAACAAATCTAAGACATAGTGTCACAGAGAAAAAAGAAAAACTAAGCTATAACACAACACAGGCTGGAAATGTCAATCCTTATGTGAGTTTACATGTCGTCTTGTAAATATGTTTGGAGTATTTCTTCCTTTAGTTTTTGTTTAAATTGTCCAAGCTTTGTACATGATTTTAATTCAGGTCCAAAATCGTTCCATAATCTGACACCTTGCACTGAAATACAGTGTTGCTTGGTAGTTGTTCTCACTGTAGGCTTTTGAAATATACATGTTCCTCTGAAGTGATATCGTTTCTCCCTTGTTTGGAACAACTTTTGGATATTTGCGGGCAGTGATAGATTCTTCACTTTGAACATTATTATTGCGGTTTTAAAGTCGATCAGATCTTTCAACTTGAGAGTTTTTTGTTTAAGAAAAAGTGGGTTTGTTGGTTCCCTGTAAGCTGCTTTGTTGATTATTCTAATAGCTCTCTTTTGAAGCATAAAGAGTGGATATATGTTTGTTTTATATGTATTTCCCCATACTTCATTACAATATGTCATGTATGGGAGTATTAATGAATGATACAAGGTGTATAGTGTGGGTTGATTCAGCAAATTTTTTCACTCTGTGTAATATTGCAATTGATTTGGATACTTTACCTTTTATATAATTAATATGTGGCTTCCAACACAGTTTGTTATCAATTATTACTCCAAGGAATTTAGTTTCGGATACCCTTTCAATCTCTACACCATTTACACTGAGTTTGGGTACTGGGTAGTTGTGATGGTTGTTAAAGACTATAAATTTTGTCTTGCTTAAATTGAGCGTTAATTTGTTTGAATCAAACCACAGTTTCAGCTTTCCTAATTCCTTTCCGAGTGTATCCAGAAGTTGTTCCAAGTTGTTTCCACTGCATAGCAGGTTAGTGTCATCAGCAAACAATATTAAGTCCATTTTTTCTGAAACTTTACATATATCATTTATATACATATTGAATAATAATGGTCCCAAAACTGAACCCTGTGGGACTCCACAGGTGACCTTCAGTAGCTCTGAGTTTTTGTTGTTAACACATACAAACTGATATCTATTCTTTAAGTAACTTCTTAACCAGGACAGTGCTACCCCTCTGATACCACAATTTTGTAGTTTCTTTAATAATAGATTGTGATCTACTGTATCAAATGCTTTTTTAAGATCCAGGAATACTCCAACTGAATACTCTTTATTTTCAATGGCTGTTGATATTTTTTCTGTAAATTCCATTAAGGCATATGCTGTTGTCCTTTTGTGTCTGAACCCATATTGCTGCTCACACAATAAATCATTCTTCAGTATGAAGTTGTCAATTCTCTCATAGAATATTTTTTCAAGTATCTTGGAAAATTGCGGTAATAGTGAAATTGGTCTGTAGTTGGAGAGTTCCCCTCTGTCGCCTGTCTTGTAAATTGGAATTACTTTAGCTATTTTCATTGCATTGGGAAATATACCTGATTGGAGAGACAGGTTACAGATATACGTCAGTGGTTTCACTATGCATTCGATAACAGTTTTGACTAGTAGCATATCAATACCATCGCAGTCAGTAGATGTTTTACTTTTGAACGATTTAACAATTTCAATGACCTCTCTTTCGTCTGTGTTCTTTATGAAGATGGTGTCTTTTACAGCAGTGTTATTGCATATTGAATCACCTGTTGGCACCGTAGTGGGTATTTCTCGGGCCAGTTTAGGTCCAATGTTAACAAAAAAATTATTAAATTCATCTGCAGGTGAAGCTATATTCACATTCGGAGTCGATTTATTATTTTTTGGAGTGTTAGTTGGGTAGCTGGTATTTCTGCTTTTATTTCCAAGGATACTGTTGATTATTGTCCATGTATTTTTAATATTGTCTTTGTTTTTTTCCAGTTCTTTACTGTAATAGTCTCTTTTACTATTTACTTTTACTTTATTTACTTTACTTTTCATGGTCAAGGAATCTGAAAACGTACACACAAACACTGTATGGGGGGAACTGTGGCCGCCATTACGGAAAATGCCATTTTCGTGAATAACTACTCAACCACTAATCCTATCCTTGTCAATCCAATTGCTAGTCATATGTTTTCGTGGTCAAGGAATCTGAAAACGTACACACAAACACTGTATGGGCGGAACTGTGGCCGCCATTACGGAAAATGTCATTTTCGTGAATAACTACTCAACCACTAATCCTATCATTGTCAATCCAATTGCTAGTCATATGTTTTCATGGTCAAGGAATCTGAAAACGTACACACAAACACTGTATGGGGGGAACTGTGGCGCTTGGCGGAGGTCTGCGCTCTCCGAGTGCTTTTCTAGTATTCTCTATTGTCCATCCAAAATTTCTCATTTGCCTCTTGTCCTTCTCTTGGCAAAGCTTCAGCACACTGTGTACTGGGTGACTGTCACTAAATTTTCTGATGTTGGTTCAGTATGGTAGCTGCTATCTGAGTTCTTCTTAACTCCAGAGGCATCTCGCCCATCTCCACCTGGAGCGCTACTATTGGAGTAGTTTTTATGGCCCCACAGCACAACCTCAGAGCTTGGTATTGAATTATATCCAACTTTTTACCTCTGCCAAAGGGGGAGGTTATATGATCATCGGCGTTGGTTTGTCTGTCTGTCTGTTTGTTTGTCTGTTTGTTTGTTTGTTTGTTAGCAAGATAACTCAAAAACTTATGGACGGATTTTCATGAAATTTTCACAGATTGTCAGAAATGGGGTATCCTACAGATGACTACATTTTAGTGGTGATCCAGATCACCGTCCAGAAGAAAACCACCATTACGGAAAATGCCATTTTCGTCAATAACTACTGAACCACTAATCCTGTCATTGTCAATCCAATTGCTAGTCATATGTTTTCATGGTCAAGGAATCTGAAAACGTACACACAAACACTGTATGGGGGGAACTGTGGCCGCCATTACAGAAAATGCCATTTTCGTGAATAACCACTGAACCACTAATCCTATCATTGTCAATCCAATTGCTAGTCATATGTTTTCATGGTCAAGGAATCTGAAAACGTACACACAAACACTGTATGGGGGGGAACTGTAGCCGCCATTACGGAAAATGCCATTTTCGTGAATAACTACGGAACCACTAATCCTATCATTGTCAATCCAATTGCTAGTCAATCCACTGCGCCCAGCCGGTGGCACAGTGGTTTAGCACTGTGGCAGCACAGTTTTACCCTCGGCCGGGGGATCGCGGGGATCATGAGATCGTGGGTTTGATCCCAGCCCCCAACCAACAGTGAGCTGTGTGGAGTTTGCATGTTCTCCCCGTGTTGCGCGGGTTTACTCCGGGATTTCTCCGGTTTCCTCCCGCACACCAAAAACATGTAGGTTTAGGGCGCTCGCGCACGCAGCGACCAGCAGCCAGTGGCTTGTCACCAGACTGCAAACCAAGTCTACCTACGGGTACAAATAAGTAACAAAAAAACAAACAAAAAAAAATATGTTTTCGTGGTCAAAGAATCTGAAAACGTACACACAAACACTGTATGGGGGGAACTGTGGCGCTTGGCGGAGGTCTGCGCTCTCCGAGTGCTTTTCTAGTTTAATATTTTTTCCTGGTCTTTTTTTTTTTGATAGTCTGTCTCTCTATGTTAAAATAAACCTACCATAAAAATTATGGACTATCCGTTTTTTTGTAAGGGGTTAAACTTACAAACTCAGCAGGGGATAAAATAATTATTTTCCCAACTGTATGTGGAGGGCACGAGCATGACAGGTGGAGCGGTACGATGTTTAACACTGGCCGCTACCTCTGTCCTTTCCCGGGATGTGAGCCCATAGAGCTGGTCAACAACAGACGGCGAGTCACAGTCTATTTGTCCACACCATCCGCCAGCCGGAGGTGGAATCGCCACTGGTTCTTTTTAGTCAACCAGCACATTTATTTAATTTGTTTTACAAATCTCAACAGCTTCATCTCAATTATTAGACAACAATGGTGGCAAGTTTATCCCATGCACCCTACTCTGTATTTATTTTGTGCATAATTATTTCTGTATGATTTCAGCATATTTTATTTTGCTGCCCTGCATCAAGCTGAAATTGTCAGATGATTACAGCACCAACAAATCCTCATGGTTCCTACCCCCATAATAAATGGAAACACAACAGGTCATCATCATCATCATCATCATCATCGTAGCAGTCCGTCACGGGCAACAATGGCTGTTTCATTTAGGTCTGATCAGATTCCTCTACGCAGCTCTGCCCCCACCCTCTGCTGCCAGGAACTCCTAAGCCTGGCAGAGTGCCAAATACAAGAACAGCCCTTAAGTTCCTGGCCCCTTCAGTTAGTTCCTGGTCCCTGTAAGTGGAAACGGGGCTATTGTGATTGGTTGAAACAAAAGTGAGCATTGATTGTGGGCTTCATCAGCAACCACAATATTACAGTAGTTGTTAATGTGTCTACAGCTACCCCCTTGTATTTAAATCATGAATTAGTTTGTGTGAATGCAACAAGGTCTGTAATTCCTGTAACTTACATTTTGATATGAGTGCATGTAAGTTTACAAAGGTAAATTCACAACGAGCAGCAGACATTGATCTAACTAAATAACACAAGAAAACATAATTAAAAGGACTCAGCAGTTGCAGCTTTTTTTCTTCCCTTGATCTGCTACTAATACACTATATTGGTTTGAACTGAACATGTCTTGTAATGTATCCCTGGGTGACTGTAGCTGCAAGGATTTCCGGGTATTCACTATAACGGACAACTACAATAATGTAATTGATGTAAACAGTTTGACTGTGCGCAGTATTTGTCCTTGCTATTCTGTTTGTGTTTCATCCAACTTCATGTTAAACCGATTACCACCATGACTGAGATGTGGGTCACGTTGAACGACCATCCCCCATTTTGTGCATATTGAGGTGTTATGTATATAAAGGTTATTATGCAGGAAAAGATGTGAATCTGAATTTTGTACAACTTAAGCGTCTCAGATCTACCTTCAGAGAGCCACTAGTTATCACAAAATATGGGGCTGATGGACGTACATGAGCAAAGTAGTGGACCACAGCTTTTTATTTGTAAAAATGTATTTCCATGTTAGTATTTGATTTAACAATTACTTTTCTATTGTGAACAGCCCTCAAAAACTAACAATGCTATTATCATTTTACTGCAATACTGGAGAAGGTTCTGCTATACTGTTTACCACAGCTGCTGGTATTCTACTGTAAGATTGATGAGCTTCTTTACTGTGTATTGTTCCCCGTTCTATGTGGCATATGTCCAGTCCCCATATGTCCTTGCATTTGTCCCGTCACCTGCACTGTGCTATTTTTATCCTAAGAGATGTGAGTGTTTGTACATGCTCGTGTGTGTGTGTGTGTGTGTGTGTGTGTGTGTGTGTGTGTGTGTGTGTGTGGTCAGGTTACAAGGTGTGTAAGTGGACTCGTCTTTGTCCAGGCTGATAATTTTAGACAGACGGCCACTGAAACTTTCAACAGGGGGGGTCAGATGCTCTGTGTAACCTTTTCCACTAACCCACACGCACACACACGCACGCACACACACGCACGCACACACACACACGCACACACAAATTGCGCAGTATTCCCTGTTGGTGTCTTTTTTGACAATGGGAAATTTACAGAGGGCTGATTCTTTGATGTACTGTGCTCATATTGCAGAAGGATAGAAAGTTTATCCAAAAATTGTAAATTGTAGATTTTTGTTAAAGGTGTGGTTTTATATTTCAATGTGGATAACAAAGAACAATTTCAACAGAAAGGGAAATCATCCCCCCCCCCCACCCATATAATGCTTCTCTTGGCAAATGACTAGATGTCAATGTGGGTGTTGGGACTGACTCAAATCCTTCTTTTAAAACTCATATCAAAAGTCTTTATCAAGGGTCAGAATGCTTTTAAGTGATTTTAGATTTGTTAAGAACTCTTATGTCCACCAGCACAGCAAAGTAGTATTTGTTTGCAATAATTCTGCCACATCTTACAAATTGTTTAACAAGTTGTGCACAGGCTTATAAGTGGTCTCTTGAAATTCTTTATAAATGTTCTCTGAAAGTTCTGGAGCAGAAACCAAGCAGTTATCACACATAAAATTTTGAACAAATACAACTTTCTGAGTAGGTAAAACCTAATTGTCATGACCTCTGTCTGGGCTTGAAAATATTACATAGTGCTGCTACTCCTCCATTACAGGTCTTTGTCACTCAGAGAATCAGCTCTCAATGTACCAGAGGAACTATAAGAGGAGATCTTATTTCATTTAGAAAAAGTGCTTTTAGTAAGTCAGCCTTTTCTGTAACAGCATCTAAAGAATGGAATTTATTACCTGGACATATTAGAGAAATAAACACCTTTGGCTCCTTCATAAATCAGATTAAATTATGGCTAATCAAGAATCAAACGTGCACACTGAATTGACTGCCTCTGGTATGCTGTCTGTTTTTTTTTATTAATTTAATTGTAATTCATTTACATCATTTTATGTTGGTTTTATTTTAAATTGATGTTATGTATTTATTTTAAAACAAAGATAAAACTGGCCTTGTTCTTCTATTCAGACAATAGAAGGACGAGACCAGTTATATCACTAAGAAGACAAAATGAACTTGTTTGAGTTGAAACAAAGATGTTGGCTAACTGTGTTGCCCACTGTTGTGGGAGCCATTGTGATCATTTTTGTGATGAGGACCGCTGTTTATCCCTAGATGCTCATGTAAATCAGCTGACTCGCTCTGCTTTTTTTCACCTGAGAAACATTGCCAGACTGAGAGGCATGGTGTCTGTGGCTGAGTTGGAAATGGTTATTAATGCTTTGATCTCTTCCCGTTTAGACTATTGTAATTCACTTTTTAATGTTTTTAACAAAACTTCCTTAAATCGGCTCCAGATGGTTCAAAATGCTGCTGCAAGGCTTTTAACTAAAGTTAACACACGATCTCACATCACCCCCATTTTACCTAATCTTCATTGGCTCCCTGTTACTTTTAGAGTTCAGTTTAAAATCCTGGTGTTAACTTTTAGAGCCTTGCATGGTCTCACAGCTCGCTACACTGCAGACCTCATTCAGCCATACTCCTCCTCTCGGCCCCCCTGCTCCTCTGGTCAGCTTTTATTAGAGGTACCTCGGACGTATTTTAAAACACGTGGTGATCAAGCTTTTCAAGCTGTAACACCAAAGTTGTGGAACTCTCTACCTCCTTTAGTCCATTTGACTGACTCTGAGGTTATATTTAGGAAGCAAATTATAATAGTGTTGTTTAGACAGGCCTTTAGGTAAGAGGAAGGGGGTTATTTGTTGGTTTTATTTGTTTTATTTTACTATATTTATTTGTTGTAATCTATTCTTGTGTTTTTTCACTGTAAATTTTACTCTTAATTTGTGCTTCTTTGTCATTTAACCCCTTGCATCTGTGTTGTATTTCATGTAAAGCACTTTGTGACTTTTGTCTGTGAAAAGTGCTATACAAATAAAGTTCATTCATCCATCTTCTTCTGCTTAATCCTTTTTGGGTCGCGGGGCTGCTGGAGCCTATCCCAGCATCTTTGGGCGAGAGGCAGGGTACACCCTGGACAGATCGCCAGTCCATCTTGACACATCTTGTCAAGTTTTGTGATTTATATAAATTAAATTGGTATGAACTGTTAATCTGTGGATGGAACTGCCGGGTGCCCAGTTTCTCCTCTGTCTGTATTGGTTCATTCTGGTTTTGTTGGGTTAATAATGGCCAGTACATGGCTTCATGGTGCACTGGGTTTCAGCTCGACCTCGCTGGACCCTAAAATTATGCAGACACATCATCTCCTCTTGTCAGAGGGATTTAAAGGTTTTAACCGTATAAAATACAGCCATGGGCCACATGTGCAGTTAAAATATTTCAGCACTCACTTCACAAAGAAATATGCATTGCCTTTATTTAGTTAAATTCCTAAAGAAATAAGCATATTGTGCTTCCTGGATTTTATGAGATTACAAACCAGTAAGTCCCTGACCTTCAGTTAACAAAACAAACACACCCTGTCTAATTTCTTACTTGTGATCGGCCCCATGGGCTCACTGATATTAATGACCAGGCTGAAAATGACTGTTTCAGACAGAGCTTGGCAGCTTGTTTGATGAGCTGTGAAACAACACAGAATGTTTAACTCTTTCGAACTGCATAGGTACTGTGTATGTCCCTGGGGGTGTCAGAATAGAAAAGCCCATGAATATGCACATTGGCGATACTGTGATTAGCCCTTTCACATGCCTCTGAGTGAATAAAAACTTTCCTTTGTATTTTTAAAGATGGAGGAGGTATGCATTAGGAAGAAGGAAACGGATGAACATTTCGATAGAACATTAAAGAAAATGTGAATACGAGATATTATGGAGTGAGAGTCAGAAACTGAAACATGGAGAGATGGCTGCTGACTCATCCTCTGACAGAACAGATCCGTCTCCGACTCTTTCCCGTCACCCCAAAGTGATGCTGGCAGTCGCTCCACCAAGCTGTTCTCCGTTCACCTCAAATAAATATCTCCAGCTGAGCCCGCCGAAATGCTGTCTCATCATATGAATAATTAATTTACATACTAAATTATGCTGAAGCATCCCAGTGATTCAACAGCTCTGTTGTAGATAAATATGATAGTGTTGATTTTCACATCTGTGCAGTCTGTAACGTTTTCTTTTTGTTTCATGTTGTTTTTAGGAAGGCCATCTCCCGCTCCGGCCTCCATTACCTGGGGCCGCCCCAACCACCACTTCCTCCTGCATCCAACGGCCCAAACAAAGAGCTGCCTACCTGCATGGACTGGACGGTCAGAAGCAAAAAATGCAAACATTTATTTTATAAAGTTTATTACAATCTTGTTTATTTATTGCACTTTTGAACATGTATGTATATGACATGAATACCACGTCATATGTGCCAAATGCAGAGATGTATTTAAATTTCTAATACTAGAGAATAAAGATGCCAGTAACTCTTTCTTTTCTGCTGATTCAACAGGCGACTTTTTAATTTTGATCCTGTTAGTCTAGTTTCAGTGGCTACATGTTCCTTCAGAAATTAAAACATAATTTTCTTATGGTCACTTGTTAAAAAAAGAGTTTATGTAGCATTTAATGGATTTTTATTACAAAGATGAATCACGCAAATGAATAGCCGTTTCAAAATATTCTATTATTTTATGTAAGTGGAAAAAATACCAAATGGAAAATTGCAGTGAAGATCAAAGAAGCAGCACAGCAAAATGTTACTTAAAATTACCGTATTTTGGGGACTATAAGGCGCACCAGATTATAAGGCGCACTATCAATGAACGGTCTATTTGATGGTCTAATTTCATACATAAGGCGTACCGGATTATAAGGCACATTAAAGCGAGGTAGTCGGAGCCGGGAAAAAAAAAAATTTGCGTGCATGGAAAGAAAATCCTATCTATAGTCATTATAGACACATATAGCGCGATTGTCTGCGAGTGTGAATGACCTGTTCCATGAGCAGACGGAACGTTTTTAGTCCGTGGCTGTTTACATCGCCATATTGGCCAGAATATCGCTCTGTACTCGATACGGCTTGCTCTCCGGCAGAGAGCGAGCCGTATTTACAGCCGTAAATACATATTTACAGCTGTATTTACAGCTCCTGTTCACAGCTAAATGGGAGCAGTTTCGATGCCGAAATTTCACATACAAATCCTAATATACGTGTTCTATACACCATCGGCTTTTGGGTATCGACTACCTTGCGAGATAGTCGGATCTGGGATTTTTTTTTTTTTTTGCGTGCATGGAAAGAAAATCCTATCTATAGTCATTATAGACACATATACGCAGTGCGATTGTCTGCAAGTGTGAATGACCTGCTCCATGAGCAGGCAGAATGTTTTTAGTCTGTGGCTGTTTACATCGCCATATTGGCCAGAATATCGCTCGGTACTCGCTTGGTACTCGATACGGCTCGCTCTCCGGCAGAGAACGAGCCGTATTTACAGCTGTAAATACGTATTTACAGCTGTATTTACTGCTCCCGTTTACAGCTAAACGGGAGCAGTTTCGATGCCGAAATTTCACATACAAATCCTAATATACGTGTTCTATACACCATCGGCTTTTGGGTATCGACTACCTTGCGAGGTAGTCGGATCTGGGAATTTATGGGGTTTTTTTTGCGTGCATGGAAAGAAAATCCTATCTATAGTCATTATAGACACATATAGCGCGATTGTCTGCGAGTGTGAATGACCTGCTCCATGAGCAAATGTACGTTTTTGGTCCGTGGCTGTTTACATCGCCAGGATACTCGCTCAGTAATCGATACGGCTCGCTGTCCGGCGGCAGCCCCGAGAAGTAAACAATGCAAACAAATGCCGGGATGCTTGAATTCTTTCGTCCCGAAAATATCATTTTTGAATATTAATTACAGCTAAACAGGAGCAGTTTCGATCCACGATCCATTGGCAGATAGTGGCGTAACTCGCTAGCAATTTAACTTTGAACGACCTGTTGACACCAATATAGCGGTTGGAGTTCTTTGGTTAATCCACCCGGAATGATGGCAAGCTCTGAATTAGTTTGCGTCACTTGGGTTTTGACAGTATCGGTGAGATGGGTGCGCATGGAGTGGCAGATCAGTAGGGATGGAGATTTGTGGAAAAAGCCATCTGGCCATTATGTTGAAGCACGTATTACTCCGCGAGGCTCCTGACTACCGTAATGCTCCGACAATCCATCAAGCGGTTCGGCTTCGTAACTTACCAAAGTCGTACTAAAACATTTTTGACAGATTTTTGAGCGCCGTGTACCACATAAAATCGGTTCGAGGTCAGTAAGCACAACCAGAATTAATACATAAGGCGCACCGGATTATAAAACGCACTGTCGATTTTTGAGAAAATTAAAGGATTTTAAGTGCGCCTTATAGTCCAAAAAATACGGTATATGAATAAATATGAGTAAAGCTGTTTCACCTTACAATAACTACAAGTCATGCTTTCCCCCCATTTTAGTCACAGCACTGCACACTTAATTATTTTTATACATATATCATAAAAATGCAGATAACTCCGAAAATTTTGTCCTTGCATTATCCCAAGATTGTAAAATTATCAAGAGTACTAGGAGGCATTTTAGTTCTTGTCAAGTATTCATACAGAAAAATAAAGCTGTCCAGTGGGAATCAAACATCCCATCTCATCAAGCATCACCTTGGAGTGATGCCACAGATGAACCATTTTGAGTTTCATAAAGAACCTTTTAGCAAGAGGTTCTTCAAAAAACCTTTACAGCAGTTTGCGTTAGGCTGCGTGTCCACCGAGCACGTTTTGTTTTTTTTTTTCTCTGAGTTTCTGTTTTCTGTTAATTTTCTAAGTAGTCCAACATTTAATGCGCTCAGCACCCTCAGCACAGAAAGGCTCTCAGTAGGGAGTGTCTCTTGTCACTGCACTCACAGCGCTGAAAGTTGAAAAAAGTTCAACTTTATAGGAGCACACACCTCTCTAATCATCTGATCAGAATTAGACTAAAAGGATGCCATGATCGGTATTTAATAGCAAAAGCTTGGAGGGATGTACAGTCATGTGAAAAAATTTGGACACCCCTTTAAATATTTAGTTCTTTATTAAGAAATGTTCACATATCTATGTCTAACCTTGTTTTTGTTTTTATTTGCATTTTTTAACATTTATTTTAGCCATTTTAAGTGGGAAGAATGTGGGGGTGTCCTAAAAAAGATGGGGGTGCCCTAATTTATGCCTCATTATTTGTTTAGAATTACATTTTACAGAAAATTTGAAAAAAAGTCTTTAATTCATTTTTAACTATTCAGTTGTGTTACGCGGATCTCCCAGTATTTTTTTTTCCACAATATCTTTATTGAACCTTTTTTTTTTTTAACAAACATGACACACACAATCAAACACTAACACTAAAGTACTACAAAAAAAAAATGCACTAAAAACACCAACAACCACCAACAAAATCAAGTCTTCAACAATGCTCCTCTGTTTAGTCTAGACAATCCATTACATAAGTATACATATTATGTTCACCAGTTTGGAATTTACAAGGTCCACACACATCATTCACCTTCTTCTTCAAAAGTTATGTTTAAATTTTTTACATAATCAATAAAAGGTCTCCATATATTCTCAAACACAATTTCCTTTGATTTCAGTATGTATGTTATTCTTTCTAATGGAAGGTTTGCTAACATCTGTCTTAACCACTGAGTCACATCTGGTCTATGAGTCTTTTTCCACAGTAGTGCAATACATTTTTTGGCATTAAGCAAACTGAGGTCTATGAATGTTCTTTCACTTTTATTAAAGTTATGTAGAAGATGTGCTCAAATGATGAGGCTGAGTTTAGTCGTAAACCAGCTTTATTGACAGAACACAGCTTCTAGCATTCTCAAAGCAGGAAAGAGAAAGAATCATATCTCATCACCCTTTTATATGTTTCCAGCATCAGAATTCAAGTCACATGGTGTTTTCAGTAAACATACAGTCACAAAGCATCCCTTTGAATCTTCACCATTGTCTCTCATTTCCTGATGAACCGGAAATCTCTCCGGGGCATCTTCTGTGGGACAAAGAGACAAATCTCACACCTCCTTGTTATCTTCTGCAGATTCGAGTCCTTTGTCCTTGCAGACACCCTCAATACACATGCAGTCCTGTCTCTGTGGAAACGTGAGCCCACAATGTGTGTCGCCCACACTACCCCCCCCCAAACGTCTAGTAAGGCAAAACCTGCATGGCATAAAAAAAAAAGAAAAACACAAAACACTCCATACATCGCTAATCAATCCACCAACTGTCTAGGTTTTAACTTTCTGCCGAATCTGCTGCAACCTGGCTTGGCTGCACCTGCAACATCTCTCTGCACCTGTGGATTAAAGCTGTTAGCACCTTTCTGTGAAGATTTTGGAGAATGTCCTCTCGGCGGCCTGCCACGGCGGGGGGGCCTCGCGAGCTGCACTTCCTCATCAGCCAAAACAAAGGCGGGTTTGAGCCTGTTTATGCAAATCAACTCCCTTCTGCCCCCTAAATCTAGCAGAAAATGCTTCTGCCCGGTCTCCAGCACTCGGAACGGTCCGTCATAAAACGGCCGCAAACTTGGACGCTGAGCATCATGTTTAACAAAAACAAACTCTGCATTTTTTAAAGACTTTGGCACAAAAATGTGTGGTAAACTGTGATGGACCGGGCCAGGGAGCGTGTTTGCTCCCGAGTCGCTCTGCCACGGCTGAGCAGGGGGGCCATTTGGTGCGGGATTATCGGGGAGAAATTCCCCCGGCAAACGGAGAGGTTGTGCAAAAACTAATTCAGCCAGGGAAGCAAGCAAATCTTCCTTAGGTGCAGAACGCAACCCCAATAAAACCCATGGAAGTTTGTCCACCCAATTTGTATCCGTCAGCGACGCTCTGAGGGCTGCTTTTAATGACCTGTGAAAGCGTTCGCATAAACCATTAGCCTGGGGGTTATACGCGGTAGTGCGATGAATCTTCACCCCCAAGCTGCGGGCCATCGATGACCATAGTTCGGAAATAAATTGGGGACCCCTGTCGAACGTTATGTCCGACGGTACACCGAAACGCGCAACCCACGCTGCTAAAAATGCTCGCGCAACTTCTTCCGCTGTGGTTGATGTCAGAGGAATCGCCTCTGGCCAGCGCGTGGTGCGATCCACCATCGTCAAAAGATGTGTGTGCCCGTGTGATAATGGGAGCGGGCCCACCAAGTCAACATGCACGTGATCAAAACGCTTAGCGGGGATGTGAAAAGGTTCCAACGGGGCCTTAGTGTGTCTGTGTATTTTGGCTCGCTGACACACTACGCAGGCTGCCGCTCATTCCTTGACCTGTTTGCGCAACCCGGGCCAAACAAGTTTCTCCCCCACCAACTTAATCGATGCGCGCACCCCCGGGTGCACGAGAGAATGGACTGAATCAAAAACGCGGCGACGCCACGCGGCTGGCACCACGGGGCGGGGCCGTCCCGTGGAGACATCGCAGATTAGTGGGGGCATACCACTTTGTTGCTCCCTGTGCTCCAGCCTTAACCCTGTTGGTCCAGACTGGAGCGCGCGCACGTCCGCGTCGTTAACCTGCTCCGCAGCCATAGCTGCATAATCTAACCCAACACAGACCGGGGCTGCGCGCGCTCCCACGTCGCTGCCCGGGCCCACGGCCACGGCTGCAGAGTCTGCCCCTATGGGGCTTGGTGGTGCTACCGCGCGCGAGAGGCAGTCTGCCACAACATTGTGTTTACCCGCGACATGCTGAATATCAGTAGTGAACTCCGATATTGCGGCTAGTTGCCTTTGTTGCCGGCCTGACCAGGGTTCTGAAATTTTGGCCATCGCAAACGTTAGCGGTTTATGATCCACAAACGCGGTGAAACGTCGCCCCTCTAACCAGAACTGAAAATGACGGATGGCCAAGTGTAGGGCCAAAAGCTCCCTGTCAAACGTACTGTATTTACGCTCACTATCGCGCAAAGTCCTGCTGAAAAATGCGAGGGGTTGCCAGGTACCTGCCACAAACTGTTCAACTACTGCCCCCACCGCTACATCGGAAGCGTCAGTGGTGAGCGCCATGCGGGCCGTTGGAACTGGGTGCGCTAACAAAACTGCGTTTGCCAGGGCTGATTTGACCTGGGCAAAAGCGCGCTCCCGCTCCGGAGACCATTCAACTTTATTTGCGGGCTTTTGTTTTTTTAACGCGGTGTACAATGGCTTCATGAGCCGTGCTGCGCTTGGGAGGAACCGGTTGTAAAAATTAACCATCCCTAGAAACTCCTGAAGCGCCTTGACCGTTTGAGGTTGTGGAAAATCCGTTATGGCACGCACTTTATTTGGAAGAGGAACCGCTCCTTCTGCCGAAACACGATGTCCCAAAAAATCAATCTGCGCCACCCCAAACTGGCACTTCGCTGGGTTAACTATTAACCCGTGCTCTGCCAGCCTCCGAAAAACTGCTGTGAGGTGTTTTTCGTGCTCGCCCTCGGACGCGCTGGCTACCAAAATATCGTCCAAATAAACGAACACGAAAGGAAGGTCGCGTAAAACTACATCCATCATGCGTTGGAAAGTCTGCGCGGCCCCCTTGAGGCCAAAAGGCATGCGCAAAAACTCAAAAAGGCCGAAAGGAGTTATGACCGCTGTTTTGGGTACATCTTGCGCGCGCACTGGAACCTGGTGGTGACCGCGCACCAAGTCTATTTTAGAAAAAATGCGCGCCCCCGCCAAATGAACAGAAAAATCCTGAATGTGCGGAATCGGGTAGCGGTCATGAGCTGAAACGTTGTTCAACCTGCGGAAATCGCCGCAAGGTCGCCACGAGCCGTCAGCCTTTGGGACCATGTGTAACGGCGAAGCCCAAGAGCTCTTGGAGCGTCTAACAATGCCCAGTTTTTCCAGATTAGTGAACTCCTCGCGCGCGATGGCCAGTTTAGCTGGGTCCAAGCGCCGAGCTTTTGCAAAAACGGGAGGGCCGGTGGTTGTTATGAAATGCTCCACCCCATGTTTAGCCACCGTTGCCGAAAACGTGGGGACTGTGAGTGCTGGGATCTGAGCAAGCAATGTGTGAAACTTACCACCCGCAGCTGAGACGCTGGCATGTGCAGTCGGCGGGGCCACCCGAGCTGTGCAAGGAATAGAATGAAAGGACAGTGCATTAATCAGACGTCTATTAGCAAGGTCAACCAGTAAACCATGTGAGCACAAAAAATCAGCCCCTAACATGTTGAAACTGACTGCTACTACAATAAATGTCCACTCAAATGAACGGCCCTGTAAGGACAGAAGCATGGTCCTCTCACCGAACGTTTTAATCGTGGAGCCGTTCGCTGCTGACACTGACACCCAGGGAGCTTTAGAAGGCATCAGCCGTTCCGCGTAGGTGGGTGTGACGAAACTCAGCTGAGAGCCCGTGTCCACGAGGAACTGTTTCCCCGAGCGTGCATCCGTCAGGTAAAGCAGCCTGTTCTCGTTGCCGAGGGTCGCAGCTGCTACCAGCCCTCGGTCTTGGCGTTTCCCTGGCGCTTAAAGTTGCACGGTGGGACGCACCTGTGCGCTCTCTCTGCAAAACGGCGGTGGTAGAAGCACGGGCCGTCCTCCGCTCCGCGTCGTCTGGCTCCCGTCGCCGCCGTCGTTGGTGCGTCTGGCGCTGCGGCCGCTGGACCTGCGCTGTCTCCGGACGCCGTTCCCGGGCTAGCCGCCGCGGCCGAAACCGTGTTCCGCTTGTGGGCGTCGACCAACCGCTGCGCCTCTTTGCTCAACCCATGGTAGTCTCGCCTGGCCAATCGGGGCGACTCTGCCAGGGCCACTCTCACTGCTGGCGGCAGGGTCCGAAGGAAAAGGTGGGCGAAAATGAATTCGCCATCCTCAAAGAGTCTTTGAGCTTCAGCATCTTCACCATCAGGTCTGCAGGTCTATCGTTTTCTGACTCCGTCAACGTCAGGAGTCCCTCTGCTCGTTGTTGGACTGAAGGGGTGAAATGGCTGATCAGCGCGTCCTTCAATGCGCTGTACTTGTCGCTGTCTGGTGGATGATTAACCAGATCATCCACTCTCTGGACCGTGTTGCTGTCCAGCTTCGCTACCACGTGGTAGAATCTTGTGTCATCGTTGGAGATTCTCCGGAGGTTGAACTGCGCCTCGACTGCGCTAAACCATGAGCGCGGGCTGTGCTGCCAGAAATCGGGCAGCCGGATCATGGAGGCGGCCATCAGGCTGGCTTCCGCCGAGCCCCGCTCGGGAGAATTCTGTCTGCTCATTTCTCGTCGTAGGTCACCAGTGTAGAAGATGTGCTCAAATGATGAGGCTGAGTTTAGTCGTAAACCAGCTTTATTGACAGAACACAGCTTCTAGCATTCTCAAAGCAGGAAAGAGAAAGAATCATATCTCATCACCCTTTTATATGTTTCCAGCATCAGAATTCAAGTCACATGATGTTTTCAGTAAACATACAGTCACAAAGCATCCCTTTGAATCTTCACCATTGTCTCTCATTTCCTGATGAACCGGAAATCTCTCCGGGGCATCTTCTGTGGGACAAAGAGACAAATCTCACACCTCCTTGTTATCTTCTGCAGATTCGAGTCCTTTGTCCTTGCAGACGTGACACCCTCAATACACATGCAGTCCTGTCTCTGTGGAAACGTGAGCCCACAATGTGTGTCGCCCACAGTTATGCTTTTCTGGGTACAGACCCAACAAAAACAGTTTAGGATTCAATATCATTTGTTTTGAAATTATTTTTTCAATTGTTACCCTCACCTCTTCCCAAAACATTCTAATTGTTCTACATTCCCATAAACAATGAAATAGGGTTCCTTTACTTTCCATGCATTTTGTGCACGTATCTGGTATGTTTTTGTTATATCTATTTAACTCCTCCGGTGTAACATACATCCGCATTAACCATTTAAAATGTATCAATTTAAGACGTACATTTATTGATTTGGTTTGAGCTTCTGTACAAGCCAATTCCCATTGTTCCTCTGAAATTTCAGTTTGCAGATCTTCTTTCCAGTAGTTTAATCTTTTCTGTGAGTTTTCACTTGAGGATTGTGTCAATGAGTTATAAAACTCTGAAATAATACCCTTTCTTTTACTATCTTTCATCAACATTTTTTCCAAGGATGAGTAAATAGGTCGAGTGAGAGCTTTATTTTGATTTGATCGAATAAAGTTCCTAAGTTGAAGATATTTAAAAAAAAATGTGTTCTATTAAGATTAAATTTGATCCTCAGCTCTTCAAAAGACATTATGTTATCTGCACATGACAGATATAAATCTTGAATCTTTTGAATCCCTTTTAAATTCCATACTTTAAATACAGCATCCGCTCTCCCTGGTTTAAAATATTGATTACCCCATATTGGGCTAAATTGTGACAGTAAGTGTGGTTCTTTTAAATAGTTTTTAGTTTCACACCATATTTTGATCATATGCTTTACAAATGGATTTTTAACTTGTTTTTGTAATTTTTTTGCCGAATCTGAGTATATGAATATGGGAAGAGGTAAAGGTAAATTGTATGATTCCATTTCAGTCCAGTGAGGGAGATCATTTGATGAAAAATAATATGTCATAGACCTCAGTTGTGCCGACCAATAATACAACATAAAATTTGGACATTTCAGACCTCCACGATCAAATGGTAAATATAATAAAGACAGACGTAATCTAGCCCTCCTGTTGTTCCATATAAATCCCACTAACTTTTTTTTTTTTCCACAATATCTTTATTGAACCTTTTTTTTTTAACAAACATGATACAAACAATCAAACACTAAGACTAAAGTACTACAAAAAAAAATTGCACTAAAAACACCAACAACCACCAACAAAATCAAGTCTTCAACAATGCTCCTCTGTTTAGTCTAGACAATCCAATACATAAGTATACATATTATGTTCACCAGTTTGGAATTTACAAGGTCCACACACATCATTCACCTTCTTCTTCAAGAGTTATGTTTAAATTTTTTACATAATCAATAAAAGGTCTCCATATATTCTCAAACACAATTTCCTTTGATTTCAGTATATATGTTATTCTTTCTAATGGAAGGTTTGTTAACATCTGTCTTAACCACTGAGTCACATCTGGTCTATGAGTCTTTTTCCATAATAGTGCAATACATTTTTTGGCATTACACTAACTTTTTTTTAATTCTTGAGAATAAATCTAAAGGTGGTGGTAAGGGAATGTATTGAAATAAATAAAGTATTTTAGGTAAGATATTACTTTTAAGTATATTGATTCTCCCGATCATCGACATTGGTAGTGACATCCATCTCTGAAGTAACTCATTAATATCTGTCATTTAGGCTTCATAATTGACACTGGCGACTGATTCTAGCTTAGGCACAATTTGGATTCCTAAATATTTAAACTGATTTACAACATTGAATTGATTTACCTCAGGAGCTGGGTAATTTCTCTGGGTTTCATTTAGCATTAATATTGAAGATTTAGTTTTATTTATTTTATATCCTGATATTTCCCCAAAATTCTTTATTAAATTCAACAAGGTCGGAATTGATTTTTTAAGATTCGACATAAACAAAATTATGTCATCGGCATACAGGGAGATTTTATGTTCTGTTGGTCCAACTTTAATTCCATATATTTGTGACTGTAAACGTATCGCCATCGCTAAAGGTTCAATTGCCATAGTAAACAGTAAAGGTGAAAGTGGACAGCCTTGTCGACATCCTCTATTGATTTTTATTGATTTTGAAGTATTGCTATTTGTTAGGATTTCTGCTGTAGCATTATTGTATATTATCTGAACCCATTTTATGAAATTATTTCCAAGTCCAAACCTTTGTAAGACTTCAAAAAGAAAGGGCCATTCGACTCTATCAAAGGCCTTTTTGGCGTCCAGTGATAGGAGAGCTGTATCCCGTGCTTCTTTATTAGAATAAATAATATTAAATAGTCTTCTTACATTATGGAAGCCTTGTCTTCCCTTTATAAAGCCATTCTGATCTCGATTAATAATATTTGGTAAAATTTCTTGTATTCGTCTTGCTAAAATTTTACAGATTATCTTAAGGTCGGCATTTAATAGGCTTATTGGTCTCATATTTTCACATTTATTAGAGGGTTTACCTGGTTTTGGCAACAGTATAATTAAGGCATTATTCATGTATGATGGTAAATTACTATTTTGAAATGCTTCTAAAACAATTTCCAAAAAAGGTTTTATTAATTCATTCTTAAATTTTTTATAAAGGTCAACTGGAAGACCATCTGGTCCTGCACTTTTTCCTGATTTCATATTATCAATGGCTAGCCCAACTTCTTCTTGACTAATTTTAGACTCCAGTATCTCCCTGTTTTCATTTGGAATACACGGTATAGATAGTTCGTTCAAAAACCCATTTAGTTTTGTTAAGTCAGATTCATTTTTGGTATCATATAATTTTTCATAGTAATCTCTAAAGGCTCTATTAATTTCTAAAGGATCTATAACTACCTGTCCATTACTTATAATACTGGTAATTGGTGTTTTAAATTCTAATTGTTTAATCTGCCATGCCAATAATTTTCCTGATTTTTCACCTTGTTCATAAAAAGATTGTTTCAATCTTAGAAGACTCGAGGCAGCTCTATTCGCTGATTTTTTGTCATATTCAGCTCTCAAAATCAGTAATTCGTTCTCCAACCTTGGATCACTTCCTGCATACACTCTTTCTTGAAGAATTTTTATTTTATGTTCCAATTGGACTGTCTCCTCTCGAGTCTTCTTAGATTTTGAACCTGTGTAACTAATAATATGTCCCCTAATAAAAGCTTTGAAAGCCTCCCACTTTATACATGCTGATGTTTGTGTAGTATTGATGTCAAAGAACTCATCTATCTGTTTTTCTATGTACTTAACAAATTCCTCATCCTGAAGCCATTTATGCTGAAATTGCCATCTACCTGGTTCCTTTGTCAATTTCTTATCTACATATATTAGACAGCAGGGTGCATGATCAGAGATCACGATGTTATCATAAAAACAGTTTTGAATCTTGTACCTTAATTCTGTGGAGATCAAAAAATAATCAATACGTGAGAATGTCTTGTAGGTACTGGAATAACAAGAGTAAGCTTTAACTTGTGGTTTCATTTCTCTCCATATATCTAGCAATCTCAATTCTTTCATAAAATGATTAATGGTCATCCTACAACCATTGTGCGTACAGTCTAGTCCTGTTGATCTATCTATACCGGGATTCAATGTACAATTAAAATCCCCTGCTATGGACTTCCGGTTATGGCTGCCACGTAGGACGGACGTGTCTCGCTCTGCTCTGCTCCTGGAGAAAAAAAATCGGCAAATAACTCTCTCATTTGGGACAGAACGTATCCCAGCATTTGGGCGAGGATATGTCGGCGAAGCCTAAGGCTGGAAAACCAGGAAAAGGAAAAAGCGAGCCGCCGAAACAGTCCAAATTAACGGACTTTCAGGTCTGTGACGCAGCAAACAAAACTCCATATATGGCGGAGGAGGCTGGCGGCGGTGCGATGTCTGTGGGGAATGGCGCAGATGCGCTAATGGCTGCCATGAGTTCAATGAGAGCGGACTTTTCCTCTAGATTTGATGGGATTATGACAGCGTTGGAAGGAATAAGAAAGGAATTGGGTGACTGTGTAGAACGAACGGCGCAGATGGAGCTCCGTCTCGCTAGTGCTGAAGATGACGTCACCCGTCTTCAATTAAAGGTGCGCACTTTGGAAAAAAAAAATAAATCTCTGGAAGATAATATTTTGGATTTGGAATCTCGGTCGAGACAGAATAATTTGAGGCTGGTGGGTCTTCCAGAGGAATCAGAAGGTCGGGACGTATGTTCCTTTCTGGAAAAGTGGATTCCGGAGGTGCTGGGCAGCGAGGAGTTGCAATCAGCAGTGGTTCTGGAAAAAGCACATCGTATTGGCCCACGGAGAGACAAGGGACCACCGAGGACCTTAATTATGAAGTTTCTTAGCAACAGAGACAGGATGAAGATCTTCAACGCTGCACGTGCTAAAGGAGAGATTAAACACCAGGACCAGCAGGTGCGGTTCTACCCAGATTTGGCCACAGGAATCCAGCAATTGAGGAAGCAGTTTGATCCCATACGTAAGGAGCTGCGTAACCTTGGGATTCGTCATGGTGTAATCTATCCTGCGAGACTGCTGACCACGTATGAGGGCAGAACCCACATCTTCAAGACCCCAGAGGAGGCGCAGGAGTTCATCAAGAAGATCAAAGAAGAAGAAGAGACTGGTGGGAGCTAAGCATGAACAAAATATAAGGTAGAATAATTAAGCATTTGCACAGGCATCTGACTGACTTGAAGTAAATAGTAAGTTTACAAAATATAGATTGTATTATATATTAAAAAAACAAAACAAAAACAAAACAAACAAACAAAAAAAAACTATGATG
The DNA here is from genome assembly GCA_020510985.1 of Pholidichthys leucotaenia. Lineage (NCBI taxonomy): Eukaryota > Metazoa > Chordata > Actinopteri > Cichliformes > Pholidichthyidae > Pholidichthys > Pholidichthys leucotaenia. The sequence goes on along the minus strand of CM035845.1, from coordinate 181,602,729 downwards.
TACAAAGTTGTTAAAAATTTTGGAGTTAAGTTGGAAAACTACAGAGGAGAGTTAATGTTACGTCATTAAAAGCAGTAGAGTTAGGGTGATTGGGAGGATGAAGAAGGAGTGGCTTAGGCTGTTCCCCGTGGGTGTGGAACGGTCGATGGCTATATCGGGAGACAGAATTTTTCTTTTGATTTTGGGGGGTTTGCCACAAGTGTGGGAAGGGGAAATTTGTTTGTGTGTAGTTTGTAGGATGAATGTTCAACCACTCATGTTTTTGCTTCTCTGTATGAGCATGTTTACACTGCAAGGTAATCCCAAACTCTCTATTGATCATGGACCAAAGTGTTAATCTTAATTTAACTTCATGGAATTGCAGAGGTCTACAAAATTTAAAAAAACTTAAACAAGTTATGAATAAAATAAAGGACATGGGTTCAAGAATTGTGTTTTTACAAGAAACTCATCTGATAGAGGAGGATGTTAAAAGAATTAGGAGTAGATGGCAGGGAAGTGTATTCACCTCTTCATTTTCATCCCGAGCCAGGGGAGTTATGACTGTCATACATAAATCAGTTCCTTTTCAGGTGAAAAATGTAATTGGAGACAAATTTGGAAGATATGTAATCATTCAAGGTTCTTTGCTATTAGAAAATATAAATCTTGTGAACTTATATGGTCCCAATATAGATGATCAGAAGTTCTTTGCTAATTTATTTCTCATCTTATCATCACTTACAGGGCAACATATAATAGCAGGGGATTTTAATTGTACATTGAATCCAGGTGTGGATAGATCAACAGGACTGGATTGTACGCACATTGGATGTAGGATGACTATTAATCATTTTATGAAAGAATTGAGATTGTTAGATATATGGAGAGAAATGAAACCACAAGTTAAAGCCTATTCTTGTTATTCCAGTACCTACAAGACATTCTCACGTATTGATTATTTTTTGATTTCCACAGAATTAAGGTCCAAGATTCAAAACTGCTTTTATGATAACATCGTGATTTCTGATCATGCACCCTGTTGTCTAATATATGTAGATAAAAAATTGACAAAGGAATCAGGTAGATGGCAATTTCAGCATAAATGGCTTCAGGATGAGGAATTTGTCAAGTATATAGAAAAACAGATAGACGAGTTCTTTGACATCAATACTACACAAACATCAGCATGTGTAAAGTGGGAGGCTTTCAAAGCTTTTATTAGGGGACATATTATTAGTTATACAGGATCAAAATCTAAGAAGACTCGAGAGGAGAGAGCTAAATTGGAACATAAAATAAAAAGTCTTCAGGAAAAAGTGTATGCAGGAAGTGACCCAAGGTTGGAGAATGAATTACTGATTTTGAGAGCTGAATACGACAAAAAATCAGCGAATAGAGCTGCCTCGAGTCTTCTAAGATTGAAACAATCTTTTTATGAACAAGGTGAAAAATCAGGAAAATTATTAGCATGGCAGATTAAACAATTGGAAATTAAAACACCAATTACCAGTATTATAAGTTATGGACAGGTAGTTATAGATCCTTTAGAAATTAATAGAGCCTTTAGAGATTACTATGAAAAATTATATGATACCAAAAATGAACCTGATTTAACAAAACTAAATGGGTTTTTGAACGAACTATCTATACCGTGTATTCCAAATGAAAACAGGGAGATATTGGAGTCTAAAATTAGTCAAGAAGAAGTTGGGCTAGCCATTGATAATATGAAATCAGGAAAAAGTGCAGGACCAGATGGTCTTCCAGTTGACCTTTATAAAAAATTCAAGAATAAATTAATAAAACCTTTTTTGGAAATGGTTTTAGAAGCATTTCAAAATAATAATTTACCATCATACATAAATAATGCCTTAATTATACTGCTGCCAAAACCAGGTAAGCCCTCTAATAAATGTGAAAATATGAGACCAATAAGCCTATTAAACGCCGACCTTAAGATAATCTGTAAAATTTTAGCAAGACGAATATAAGAAATTTTACCAAATATTATTAATCGAGATCAGAATGGCTTTATAAAGGGTAGACAAGGCTTCCATAATGTAAGAAGACTATTTAATATTATTTATTTTAATAAAGAAGCACCAGATACAGCTCTCCTATCATTGGACGCCGAAAAGGCCTTTGATAGAGTTGAATGGCCCTTTCTTTTTGAAGTCCTACAAAGGTTTGGACTTGGAAATAATTTCATAAAATGGGTTCAAATAATATACAATAATGCTACAGCAGAAATCCTAACAAATAACAATATTTCAAAACCAATAAAAATCAATAGAGGATGTCGACAAGGCTGTCCACTTTCACCTTTACTGTTTACTATGGCAATTGAACCTTTAGCGATAGCAATACGTTTACATTCACAAATATATGGAATTAAAGTTGGACCAACAGAACATAAAATCTCCCTGTACGCCGATGATATAATTTTGTTTATGTCGAATCTAAAAAAATCAATTCCAACCTTGTTGAATTTAATAAAGAATTTGGGGGAAATATCAGGATATAAAATAAATAAAACTAAATCTTCAATATTAATGCTAAATGAGACCCAGAGAAATTACCCAGCCCCTGAGGTAAATCAATTCAATGTTGTAAATCAGTTTAAATATTTAGGAATCCAAATTATGCCTAAGCTAGAATCAGTCGCCAGTGTCAACTATGAAGCCTTAATGTCAGATATCAATGAGTTAACTCAGAGATGGATGTCACTACCAATGTCGATGATCGGGAGAATCAATATACTTAAAAGTAATATTTTACCTAAAATACTTTATTTATTTCAATACATTCCCTTATCACCACCTTTAGATCTATTCTCAAGAATAAAAAAAAAGTTAGTGGAATTTATATGGAACAACAGGAGGGCTAGATTACGTTTGTCTTTATTATATTTACCATTTGATCGTGGAGGTCTGAAATGTCCAAATTTTATGTTGTATTATTGGTCGGCACAACTGAGGTCTATGACATATTATTTTTCATCAAATGATCTCCCTCACTGGACTGAAATGGAATCATACAATTTACCTTTACCTCTTCCCATATTCATATACTCAGATTCGGCAAAAAAATTACAAAAACAAGTTAAAAATCCATTTGTAAAGCATATGATCAAAATATGGTGTGAAGCTAAAAACTATTTAAAAGAACCACAGTTATTGTCACAATTTAGTCCAATATGGGGTAATCAATATTTTAAACCAGGGAGAGCGGACGCTGTATTTAAAGTATGGAATTTAAAAGGGATACAAAAGATTCAGGATTTATATTTGCCATGTGCAGACAACATAATGTCTTTTGAAGAGCTGAGGATCAAATTTAATCTCAATAGAACACATTTTTTTAAATATCTTCAACTTAGAAACTTTATTCGATCAAATCAAAATAAAGCTCTCACTCGACCTATTTATTCATCCTTGGAAAAAATGATGATGAAAGATAGTAAAAGAAAGGGTATTATTTCAGAGTTTTATAACTCATTGACACTATCTTCAAGTGAAAATTCACTGAAAAGATTAAACTACTGGAAAGAAGATCTGCAAATTGAAATTTCAGAGGAACAATGGGAATTGGCTTGTACAGAAGCTCAAACCAAATCAATAAATGCACGCCTTAAATTGATACATTTCAAATGGTTAATGCGGATGTATGTTACACCGGAGGAGTTAAATAGATATAACAAAAATATACCAGATACATGCACAAAATGCATAGAAAGTAAATGAACCCTATTTCATTGTTTATGGGAATGTAGATTAATAAGAATGTTTTGGGAGGAGGTGAGGGTAACAATTGAAAAAATAATCTCAAAACAAATCATATTGAATCCTAAACTGTTTTCGTTGGGTCTGTACCCAGAAAAGCATAATTTCAATAAAAGTGAAAGAACATTCATAGACCTCAGTTTGCTTAATGCCAAAAAATGTATTGCACTATTATGGAAAAAGACTCATAGACCAGATGTGACTCAGTGGTTAAGACAGATGTTAACAAACCTTCCATTAGAAAGAATAACATATATACTGAAATCAAAGGAAATTGTGTTTGAGAATATATGGAGACCTTTTATTGATTATGTAAAAAATTTAAACATAACTCTTGAAGAAGAAGGTGAATGATGTGTGTGGACCTTGTAAATTCCAAACTGGTGAACATAATATGTATACTAATATATTGGATTGTCTAGACTAAACAGAGGAGCATTGTTGAAGACTTGATTTTGTTGGTGGTTGTTGGTGTTTTTAGGGCTTTTTTTTTTTTTTTTTTTTTTTTTGTAGTACTTTAGTGTTAGTGTTTGATTGTTTGTATCATGTTTGTTAAAAAAAAAAAAAAAAGGTTCAATAAAGATATTGTGGAAAAAAAAAAAATCCCCTGCTATTATATGTTGCCCTGTAAGTGATGATAAAATAAGAAATAAATTAGCAAAGAACTTTTGATCATCTATATTGGGACCATATAGGTTCACCAAATTTATATTTTCTAATAGCAAAGATCCTTGAATGATTAAATATCTTCCAAATTTGTCTCCAATTACATTTTTCACTTGAAATGGGACTGATTTATGTATGAGAGTCATAACTCCCCTGGCTCGGGATGAAAATGATGAGGTGAAAACACTTCCTTGCCATCTACTCCTAATTCTTTTTACATCCTCCTCTATTAGATGAGTTTCTTGTAAAAACACAATTTTTGAACCCATATCTTTTATCTTATTCATAACTTGTTTCAGTTTTTTTAATTTTTGTAGACCTCTACAATTCCATGAAGTTAAATTAAGATTAACGCTTTGGTTTATGATCAATAGGGAGTTTGAGATTACCTTGCAGTGTGAACATGCTCATACAGAGAAGCAAAAACATGAGTGGTTGAACATTCATCCTACAAACTACACACAAACAAATTCCCCCTTCCCACATTTGTGGTAATCCCCCCAAAATCAAAAGAAAAATTCCGTCTCCCGATATAGCCATCGACCGCTCCACACCCACGAGGATCAGCCAAAGCCACTCCTTCTTCATCCTCCCAATCACCCTAACTCTACTGCTTTTAATGACATAACATTAACTCTCTTCTGTAGTTTTCCAACTTAACTCCAAAATTTTTAGCAACTTTGTACATCATAGTTTGTTTTTTTTAATATATAATACAATCTATATTTTGTAAACTTGCTATTTGCTTTAAATCAGTCAGATGCCTGTGCAAATGCTTAAATATTCTACCTTATATTTTGTTCATGCTTAGCTCCCACCAGTCTCTTCTTCTTCTTTGATCTTCTTGATGAACTCCTGCGCCTCCTCTGGGGTCTTGAAGATGTGTGTTCTGCCCCCATACGTGGTCAACAGTCTCGCAGGATAAATTACACCATGACGAATCCCAAGGTTGCGCAGCTCTTTACGTACGGGATCAAACTGCTTCCTCAATTGTTGGATTCCTGTGGCCAAATCTGGGTAGAACCGCACCTGCTGGTCCTGGTGTTTAATCTGTCCTTTAGCTCGCGCAGCGTTGAAGATCTTCATCCTGTCTCTGTTGCTGAGGAACTTCATAATAAGCATCCTCGGTGGTCCCTTATCTCTCCGTGGGCCGATACGATATGAGCTTTCCAGAACGACTGCTGATTGCAGCTCCGCGCTGCCCAGCACCTCCGGAATCCACTTTTCCAAAAAGGAACATGTGTCCCGACCTTCGGATTCCTCCGGTAGACCCACCAGCCTCAAGTTGTTCCGTCTCGACCGGGACTCCAAGTCCAAGACATTATCTTCCAGACATTTTTTTTTTTCCCAAAGTGCGCACCTTTAATTGAAGGCTAGTGACGTCATCTTCAGCACTAGAGACACGAAGCTCTACCTGCGCCATTCGCTCTACACAGTCACCCAATTCTTTTCTCATTCCTTCCAACGCTGCCATAATCCCATCAAATTTAGCGGAAAAGTCTGCTCTCATTGAACTAATGGCATTAAGCACTGCACCTGTGCCATTTCCCACAGTCACCGCACCGCTGCTAGCTTCCTCCGCCATATATGGAGCTCTATCTGCTGCATCACAGACGTGAAAGTCCGTTAATTTGGACTGTTTCGGCGGTTCGCTTTTTCCTCTACCTGATTTTCCAGCCTTAGGCTTCACCGACATATCCTCGCCCAAACGCTGGGATAGGTTCTGTCCCAAATGAGAGAGTTATTTGCCAATTTTTTTTCTCTAGGAGCAGAGCAGAGTGAGACATGTCCTTCTCCCGTGGCCGCCATAACCGGAAGTCGATCTCCCAGTATTTTTAACATTGATATTAAATATCCATATATCCAAATATGTTAAAAAAACCACACAGGCTTATACAGGGTGTCCTAATTTTTTCACGACTGTATGTTTTCTTAACAGTTTGATGTGGTTTAGTACAGTTAGTAGAGAACTTCAGGGCAAAATATGTGAAACACCAGTGGCGAGCTGTGAGTGACAGGTCAAGTGGTTGCTAGGATACAGAGCAGCAACCTTTTTTTAAGCGTGCCTGTGAATTGCGCAGAAAAACAGGTTTAGAGTGTTTGTACGTGGCCACTCAACCTTATTCTGTCTCTATACAACTTCAGCAGAAATTTGAAGAAACTACAGTACCAGTCAAAAGTTTGGACACACCTACACGTTCATTTGGAATGAGTTGCTGTGTCTGAACTTTTGACTGGTAGTGTATGTAAAGAACCATCATCTAAATAAAAGGTTCTACAATAAGTGATGGCTCTCTAAAGAACCATGGAGTTCTGTGAAAAATCATTTAAGTTCCATTGTTTTTCTGTGTAGGTACTCCAATGCATACTTGACTGTATGTGTGATTTTGGTGTGTGTGATTCATTCTAGACTTATCCTGAGCCAACTGGGATATTTAAAATATGTGTTAACATCAGCTGCAGTGCTTAAAAACAGTTAGAGCTACAGATGGAGCAAAACACACATACATGGACCAACATTAAAGGTAGAATTTTATTCCACTTATGCAAAATGAGTTCTGTGTTGACATTTTGTTATGTTGCACTGTTAGACAGTTTAGTAAAAAAAAATATGATTATAAAACAGTGATGTAGAGCTCTTCTGATGAAGGCTGCAGTGTACAGTCGAACCATGTTAAGAAGGTAAAGACATCTCCTTTCTATTCTTGTCTTTAATAAGAACAAAAGATAAATAAAGTGATATAGAAGTTTAGGATTTGTCAAGCTTATGTACAGCAACATAAAATAGCATGCTTTTTTTTGTTGAAAATAATTTTCCTCTCAACAAAAATGAAATTGAAAAACTAACCCTAACCCTGTATTTGACAGTATCGGGCCTTCTGTTGTTGGAATTTTTAATTTTTCTCTTTTAACTGGTGTGGTTCCCAGCTTTTTCAAACATGCCATTATTGAACTAATTCTTTAAAAGCCCAGTCTTGATCCTTCGCTATTTAAAAACTACAGGCCAGATTCTAAAGTGCTTTTTATGTCAAAAATTTTAGGAAAAAAAAAATGGTTCCAGAGCAGCTGACTTCCTTTCTGATGGAACACAAAATCTTTGATAACTTTCAATTTGGTTTCGGAAAGAATCACTCTACAGAAACAGCATTATTGAAAGTTACAAATGACATCATGATGTCAGCTGACGCAGGGAAAACTTCTGTTCTAGTGTTATTGGAACTTTCATTGGCTTTTGATACTGTTGATCATAAAATAATGACTATCAGATTGCAAAATCTTGTTGGCACGTCTGGATCTGTTTTAAAGTGGTTTTCTTCTTATATTTCTGATAGAACTTTAAGTGTTTTTACAAATATCATGTCTGAAACTGCAAAGCTGTCATGTGGGGTTCCCCAGGGTTTGGTTTTAGGGCCTATTCTGTTCCTTTTATACATGCTCCCTTTAGGACAGATAATTAGACAGTGCAATGATGTATCATATCATTTCTATGCTAATGGGATCCAGTTATACTGCTGTTTTAAGGCATCTGAGCTCCATAAGCTCACTTCCTTAACATACTGCCTAACTGCCATCAAGCAGTGGTTCATTGACAACTATTTGTCACTAAATTCAGAAAAAACTGAAACCCTAATTATTGCACCTGATGATATTATCCCACACATTAGACAAAAGATTGGTGTTCTTTCCTCTTCTGTGCAGTCAAGTCTCAGAAATTTAGGTGTTGGTCCTGGATACGTCCATGTCACTGAAGACTCACTGCTGGAAACTTTTTAAAAGCTGTTATTTTCACCTGAGAAACATTTCCAAACAAAAATCAGTGGTTTCAAAGAATGATATGGAAATTTTTATTCATGCTTTTATTGCGACACGTTGGGACTATTGCAACAGTCTTTTTACTTTATTAAATAAAAGAGAGCTTGACCGTCTCCAGGTTGTTCAAAACTCTACTGCAAGGCTTTTTACTCACACCAGTAGAAGACCACACATTACTCTGGTTTTATCTTCTCTTCACTGGTTGCCAGTTCATTTTAGAGTTAATTTTACAATCTTAATTCTTACTTTTAGAGCCTTACACGGTCAAGCTCCCTCATACATCTGTGATCTGATCGTCCCTCACATCCCTGCACGAAACCTAAGGTCATCAAATTTGATGCTCCTGAAGGTTCCACACACACATTTTAAAATCAGAGGTGATTGATCATTTCAGTCTGTTGCACCAAGACTGTGGAATGAACTCCCACTTTCTTTATGTTGTTTAAATTGTGTTGATTCCTTTTAAAAAAACAGCTGAAGACTCTGCTTTTCAAACAGGCTTTAAGTTAGACTCAGGATGGATGTCTGCTTTTAGTTCTTTTATGTTATCTGTTTTAATGTTTTTACTTTGATGTTTTTATCTTTTTCTGTGAAGCACTTTGTCATTTCTGTCAGTGAAAGGTGCTATTCAAATAAATTTTGCTTTGCTTTGCTTCGTGTAAGATAACAGGCCTGTCTCTTTGATCTGCCCACAGCCATTGAACTTAACAACTGTTTTGACAGAAACTCTGACATTCCATCTCTATCATCATCAGGCACCAGACTAAGCTCCCATCACAGCAGCCTGCGTTAAGTTTGTAGCCATTGCTGTGCCAACGGCCTGGTGACCTGATGTGGGAACACAGAAAATAAAAATGGCTGTGGATGTCTAATACAGTTTTTTCTGTGGCATTTTCTCATTTAATGGTTTCCCTTAAAATCTGCCCTCAAAATATAGAACTTCAGTATAAATATGTGCCAGTTCTGATTAATATGATGTTTTAGTGAGATTTTTAGGCAGATATCATCTCAGAAAGACTATAATCACTACACCAAACTCATTAAACAAAATGGGGGGAAAAGTAAAAATACTTCAAATTCATTAGAAAAAATGTGCCAGCATTGTCTTTTGTGTAATGAAGCTGTAAAACACGTGTGCGCTAATCTGCTGCAATGAATAATTTTGCTCTGAATGAATAGAGCCTAGATAATGAATAGTAAATAAAATGTGCTGCATTAATAACGGGTTTGAGTAAGTAGACTATCAGTTGTGGGTCCACGGCTGAGATGTCCCTTGGTCCCCGTCTGCAGGGACACTTCCAGCACGTCACTGGTGCCCTTTATCTCTCTGCAAGACGCACATGCTCAGACTCATTATCGGTGTACCTAATCACTCAATAATGTATGCTCTCTGAGGCTTTATGGTCCACTTTTAACTGCTAATAAGTCCAGCAGGGCCTTTCCATATTCCCAGTGAGGCTGTGCAAACAATCGAAGATATCGGAGGAGGAAATGGAAATCTATACAAATGATATTTCAGATTGATTCGCTTTGGCAAATCGACTTCTGTGGCAGAGGCAATTTTGCCTGTCAGTGACAAACAGAGAGGGAGATTAGAAGAAAGATTTAAGACAGATGGACTCTTCTCACCATTGTGCAGTTAATCATGGTTTCATTAATATAAGATGGAAACACAACAAATATTTAATAAAAAATTTTTAACTTGGAGATGTCTGCTCTGTAGGTGTCGTCAGGGCTTGACATTAGCAAACTGTCACTTTGACAGGTGGGATATTCTCTTTTTTAGTCAGTAAAAAGTCAGCTAGAGTAATAAACCAGTCGTGTTTCTAAGAAAAAAATCAATTCATGATAAAGCCACCGATTTGTAAGGAAAAAAATTACAAGTTTATGACAAGAAAGAGGCAAATTTGAGTAAAACGAAATCCCATATTAGCAAGAATAAAGTTGCAAATTTATCCAAAACATACAAATTTACTATATAAAAAAAATAATTTTGAAAACCTCACACATTTATGAGGAAAGGATCAAGTTTGTAATCAAGACCATTTCAGATTTATGTGAAATGTGCAAATATACAGCTCTAGGGGGGAAAAAGAAATCAGAGATACCATCCATCCATCTTCTACCGCTTTTCCAGAGGTCCGGGTCACAGAGGCAGCAGTTCAAGCAGACAAGCCCAGACTTCCCTCTCCCCAGCCACCTGCTCCAGCTCTTCAGAAAGGATCAGAATCAGAATCAGAATCAGAATCAGCTTTATTGGCCAAGTATGCACAACACATACAAGGAATTTGACTTTGGCTAAAAACTTGCTCTCGTTGTTCAGGTGAAGGATTTAAATAAGGATTCAATGACAAACAGAGTATGTACAGTAAATTACAGTCTGTCCACGTTTCTATAAAAGGATGCAAATATATACAGGAATATATGCAGTTATTTACTCGGACTAACCACACTTTGCAGAAATATATGAAAAAATATACAATCACACAGTATTTCAATGTGGACTCAGATTCTGTGATATAATGTGAATGAAGTAAAAAGCAGTGTGAGAGTTATGTGCAATGTAAGAATGGATGAAAAGTCATGAGTACAGCAAACAGGTAGGACTAGGTGAATGTTAGGAGTTCATCAGAGTGATGGCTTGAGGAAAGAAACTGTTCCTGTGACGGGTGGTTTTGACCTTCAGTGATCTGTAACGACGACCAGAAGATAGAAGTTCAAACAGTTTGTGGCCGGGGTGTGATGGGTCAGCACAGATGTTTCCCGCCCGTTTCCTGGTTATGGACCGATATAAGTTCTCAATGGAGGGTAGGTCGGTACCAATGATCCTCTCCGCAGACTTAATGATCCGCTGCAGTCTGGTCTTGTCCTGTTTAGTGGCAGATCCAAACCAGACAGTGATGGAAAAGCAGAGGACAGATTGGATGATGGCGGTGTAGAAGACAACCAGCAGCTCCTGAGGCAAATCAAACTTCTTGAGCTGACGCAGAAAAAACAACCTCTGCTGGGCCTTTTTCCGGACAGTGTCTATATGGGAGGACCACTTCAGGTTCCGGGAGATTGTGGTACCCAGAAACTTGAAGGAGTCCACAGTGGACACTGTGCTGTTGAGGATGGTGAGTGGGGGGAATGAAGGGGGGTGTCGCCTGAAATCCACAGTCATCTCCACCGTTTTGGCTGGGTTAAGTTCAAGATGGTTCTGGCTGCACCAGAGGATCAGCTGCTCCACCTCCCGCCTGTATGCAGACTCATCATCATCCCGGATCAAACCGATGACTGTGGTGTCGTCCGCAAACTTCAGGAGCTTCACCGAAGGGTCCTCTGAGGTGCAGTCGTTGGAGTAGAGGGAGAAGAGCAGTGGGGAAAGGACACATCCTTGGGGGGCGCCAGTACTAATTTTTCGGGAGCTGGATGTAAATCTCCCTAGCTTCACCTGTTGCCACCTGTCAGTCAGAAAGCTGGAGATCCACTGGCAGGTGGAGGGGGGGCACCTTGAGCTGGAGGAGTTTCTGATGAAGAATGCCTGGGATGATGGTGTTGAACGCTGAGCTGAAGTCAACAAACAGGATCCTGGCGTACGTCCCTGGGGAGTCGAGGTGTTGCAGGATGTAATGTAGTCCCATATTCACTGCATCATCCACTGACCTGTTTGACCGGTAGGCAAACTGCAGTGGGTCCATCAGGGGGCCTGTGATGACCTTCAGGTGGTTCAGCACCAATCTCTCCAAGGATTTCATGACCACAGAGGTCAGGGCAACAGGTCTGTAGTCGTTTAATTCTGTAATAGAGGGTTTCTTGGGAACTGGAATGATAATGGAGCGTTTGAAGCAGGAAGGCACTTCACGCAGCTCCAGTGATCTGTTAAAGATCCGGGTGAAGATGGGGGCCAACTCGTTGGAGCAGACTCTCAGGCAGGACGGAGACACACCATCAGGTCCTGCAGCCTTCTTGATCTTTTGTCTCTGAAAGACCCGGCGCACCTCCTCTTCACAGATCATTAGTGCTGGTGGGAGGTCAGAGTGGAGGAGGGATGGAGTTCCTGGGGCTGCAGATAATCCTTTTGTGTGGGTGGGAGGTGAGAACTGTAGGTTCTTTTCAAACCTGCAGTAAAAGCTGTTTAGGTCATTAGCCAGCTGGAGGTTTTCCGCAGGGTGGGGGGATGGTCTCCTGTAGTTGGTGATATTCCGTAGGCCTCTCCAGACAGAAGCAGAGTTGTTAGCTGAGAAGTTTTTTTGTAACTTCACACTGTAGCTCCTCTTAGCAAGCCTGATCTCCTTCGTCAGCATGTTTCTGGCCCGCTTGTACAGAGTCCAGTCACCAGTCCTGTAGGCCTCCTCCTTGGTCTGACGTAGCTGCTTCAGTTTAGGAATGAACCAGGGTTTATTGTTGTTGTATATGCAGAAGGTCTTGGTCTGCACACACATGTCCTCGCAGAAACAGGTGTATGACGTCACAGTGTCAGTGAGTTCATTTAGGTTAATGGCTGCAGCTTCAAAAACACTCCAATCTGTACAGTCAAAGCAGGCTTGTAACTCCAGCTTTGATTCCTCAGTCCATTTCTTCACAGTCCTTACAACAGACTTGGAAGTTTTTAGTTTCTGTATGTATGTTGGAATAAGATGGAGCAGACAGTGGTCAGAAAAACCCAGAGCTGCACGGGGGACGGCATGATAGGCGTTTCTTAAAACTGTGTAACAGTGGTCAAGTGTATTTGTGTCCCTGGTGGGACATTTAATATGCTGTCTGTATTTAGGAAGCTCATTTGTGAGATTAGCTCTATTGAAATCACCCAGAATGATAAGCAGAGAGTCTGGATGTTTTTCCTCCACCTCTGCTATCTCCACCTCTGATACCAAGGCGTTCCCAGACCACCTGGGAGACATAGTCTCTCCGGCGAGTCCTGGGTCTGCCCCGGGGTCTCCTCCCAGTGGGATGTGCCCGAAACACCTCAAGTGGGAGGCGTCCAGGAGGCATCCTAATCAGATGCCCATACCACCTCAACTGGCTCCTTTCAATGTGGGGGAGCAGCAGTTCTACTCTGAGCCTCTCCCGGATGACTGAGCTCCTCACCCGATCTCTGAGGGTGAGTCCAGCAATCCTACGAAGAAAGCTCATTTCAGCCGCTTGTATGCACGATCTCGTTCTTTCGGTCATTACCCAAAGCTTGTGACCATAGGTGAGAGTAGGAACGTAGATTGACTGGTAAATCGACAGCTTTGCCTTAGAACTCAGCTCCCTCTTCACCGCAACAGACCGGCACAATGTCCCCATCACTGCAGATGCTGCTCTGATCCATCTGTCAATCTCTCGCTCCATTCTCCCCTCACTCGTGAATAAGACCCCAAGATACTTAAACTCCTCCACTTGGGGCAGGAGCCTGTCCCCAACCCGGAGAGGACAATCCACCTTTTTCTGGCTGAGGACCATGGACCCAGACTTGGAGGTGCTGATTCTCATCCCAGCCGCTTCACACTCAGCAGCAAACCATCCCAGCAAGAACTGCAGGTCATTGCTGGAAGAGGCCAGCAGGACAAGATCATCTGCAAACAACAGAGATGAGATCCTGTGGTCACCAAGCATGACACCCCCCGTTCCCTGGCTGCGCCTAGAAATCTTGTCCATAAAAATTATGAACAGCCTTCCGGTCTGGACACCATGGTGTTAGCAGCTTAACGCTGAAGCTCCCAGACCCAATCCAGGAAAATACCTTGAAAATCAGATTTAACGGATTTTTGGAAGAGTGAAAATCAAAAGACAAAGTCATCATGCTTAAAGGAAAACAGAAGAAATCGACATTTACCAGGCCAGCACACGCACTGGCCAGAGAATCTGATCCGGAGGATTTCCATTCAGAAGACGAGGAGCTGAATGAAGCTAGCAAAAAGGTTAGCTTAAAAATGGTATTTAAAGAATTAAGACGATTTCGCCGAGAGTGTTGGGCCGATTTTCGTGAAATCAAAGAAGAAATAAAAAGGACGAACAGCAGAGTGGACCAGGCCGAGGACCGAATCTTGGAAGAGGAGGAAAGAATAAAAGGGCTGGAAGATACCGTGCTCGATCTACACAATAGACAGTCAAGACTGGAGGCTAAGCTAACCGACCAAGAAGGAAGACTAAGAAGAGACAACATAAGAATTCATGGTCTGAAAGAAGGAGTCGAGGATGGTTTCACCACAATGGCGGCATGCGTGGAATCCTTATTGAGAGAAAAGTTGGATATTCCCCAATCCACCGACTTGAAGATAGAAAGGGCGCACCATACATTAGCCCCTAGGCCAGCGGCGGAAGCGCCTCCACGATCAGTGGTGGTGAGGTTTTCCAACTCCAAAATAAAAGAAGAGGTTGTAAGACTGGCTTGGCAGAAAAAAGGATTTATGCACCAAGAGAGAAAAGTTTTCGTGGAACACGATTACGCCCCAGAGGTCCTTAAAAAGCGTCAGGAATACAACAACGCTAAAAAGGTATTACGAGAGAAAAAACTGCACTTTCAGACGCCATTTCCGGTGAAGTTGCGGGCTTTCTACGGCGACGAGACGTGTCTCTACAACTTGGCGGAAGAAGCAACCTCGGATATGGCGAGAAGAGGGCTCCCGGTAACGGTGTTTAAACCTGCAGCAGACCCGATTGAAAGAATCAAGGCTCAAATGTGGTCCACACTGAAGCCCTCAAAATCCACAGGCCAGCAGCGGGAAACCCAGCGCCAGAGCTACAAGGAAAAACTGGCCGTTTACAGGAGGGAATAACGATATTTTTAGTCAATCTGCACGTCCAACCCCCCTCCAACAAGGTAACAAACATTAAAGGAGATGCAGAATCAGCATGTGGTAAAACATTTCATGGAACAGTCATAATACTAGAAACAAATAAGTCTTTTTTAAAAAAAAAAAAAACGTGTTAAAATAGAAATGTGACAATGATCCACATGTTCTCTCCACACTAACAAATACTGTATTAACGTGAATGTTTGCTGTGATGGTGGTGGGAGGGTGCACACAATTTCATAGGGTATAGGCATAAAAAAAAAAAAAATCATTACAAGTTCGGATTGGGATCTGAAATTCACGTTAAAAACATGGGACAACTTACAGGGGTAAGAGAGGGCCCTCAGCACGTAACGGAATCTGAGGAATTTCCCTCAGAGCCTACACACCATCAAGGCTCTTCTAGGGTCACTAAAAAGACCTCAGCTCAGGAAGATCTTTTGTCAGTTTTTTTGTTTTAAAGTTTTATACACTATGTTCTTAATGTTTTTTATGTTCTTAATGTTCTTTCAGTTTCCGAGTAGCATAAAAGAGGGCCACCACACTGTTATACTCAATAAGACAACACAATGGAGAAACAGGGTGTAACCACAATAATCTCATATAATGTAAAAGGGATCCTGAATCCAGTTAAAAGATCCAAGATTCTAGGCAAAATGAAAAAAGACAAAGCAGGAATAATATTTTTACAAGAAACCCACCTAACAGACGTGGAGCACACTAAACTCAATAGACGAGGGTTTAAAATGATCTCTTCATCTTCATATAAGTCGGGGAGGAGGAGGGGAGTAGCGACATTGATCTCAATCAAAATTACATTTGAAAAAAAATCAGAACACAAAGATAAAGAAGGGAGATACAGTTTGGTACTTAGGCGGCTAGGGAGAAGATATCACCCTGCTGAATGTATATGCACCTCCAGGGGCTAACTGGAAATTTTATAAAAATGTATTTGACCTAATGATAACTAAAGCCCAAGGTTTAGTGATATGTGGTGGAGACTTCAATCTAAGACTGAATCCATACTGGGATGCATCAGGTAATTCTCCGCATCAAAATAACACTCAAAGTAGGAAAACTCGGATGCTACTAAAAGAAATGGGAATCTGTGATGTGTGGAGGGAATTCAACCCCAGTGTAAAAGATTATACATTTTACTCAGCACCACATTCATCATACTCAAGGATTGACTGTTTTTTATGTTTAATAGAGACATTGGAAGAGTAAAAACATGTAAAATAGGACTGATGGATCTCTCTGACCACAGTCCGATCTATATGGACTTAAGTATCCAAAAATACACAAATAATACATTTTCTTGGAAGGTTAAATTCAAATGTCCTGAAAGGACACTGAAAGATGAATTGGAATCAGATATTCTCAGATATTTGGAAGAAAATGATAATGGAGAAGTATCCCCTTTAATACTGTGGGACGCATGCAAAGCTGTAATAAGGGGAAAGATTATTGCAAAACTGACAATCCAAAAGAAACTGAGACAAGAAAAACTAACCACATTAGAGTCAGAACTTAAGAACGTAGAAAAGGAGCACAAAGACAACACTCATTCTAATGACTCACTCAAAATTAAGGAAATTAAAAAACAAATAAATGAGATCTACACAATAGAAATCCAGAAGAAACTTACATTTCTGAAACAAAAATACTATGAAGCAGGCAGCAAATCGGCAAAATTACTAGCCTATAGATTGAGGAAACAACAAGCAGAGAGAGCAATCTACAAAATCAGAGACCCAGTATCAAAGGAAATAAAATTCAGAATTCAGGATATTCTTAAAAGCTTCGAGAACTACTATAAGAACTTGTACTCCCTCAAAAAACATAAAAACGCATCCGAAGCATTCCTAAACACGTTAAACCTTCCCCAACTTACTGAGTCTCAAAATAAAACACTACTGTCAGAAATACAACCTAAAGAATTAGAAAAAGCAATTATGAAACTTAAAGCTAACAAATCCCCAGGAGCAGATGGTTATACAGCAGAGTGGTACAAAACCTTTAAACAGCAACTATCTCCTCTCCTCCTGAAAACATTTAACTATGTCCTCCACACAGGGGAAATCCCCCCGTCCTGGAGAGAAGGGGTCATTGCAGTCATACCTAAACCTGAAAAGGTTAAACTAGACTGCTCCAACTACAGACCAATCAGTGTATTAAATCAGGACTATAAGCTTTTTACCACTATCCTTGCCAAAAGGTTAGAAAATATACTGACAGACTTAATTCATTTAGACCAAACAGGTTTTATAAGACAAAGACAGACACAAGACAACATTAGACGTACTTTACACATAATTCATCATATAAAAAAAATAACTTAAATGCAGCCATATTGGGATTAGATGATGAAAATGCATTTGATTCGGTTGACTGGTCTTTCCTATATAGAATCTTATCCAGTTTCAATTTTCATAACAACTTCATTAGAACTATCCAGGCATTATATAAAAAACCAACAGCTAAAATATGGATTAACGGTAATTTATCATCATCTTTTGAGCTGGAAAGAGGATGTCGTCAGGGCTGCCCCTTGTCTCCACTGCTCTTTGCAATCTTCATAGAACCTCTGAGCCAAAGGATAAGACGGAATCAAAAAATTCAAGGTATTACACTTGGTCAGAAGGAACATAAAATAGCACTCTTTGCTGATGACATTTTAATATACCTGGGGCAGCCGGACACCTCTTTTCCAGAACTAATCTCAGTTTTTTCAGAGTATGGAGATTTATCAGGGTACGAACTAAACATGCATAAAACCCAAGTTTTAACATTCAACTATGACCCAAATCAATATTTACTAAGCAAACTCAAAACTAACTGGGAGTCGGAATCTATGAAATATCTGGGGGTCAATATCCCGAAACAACTCAACAAAATTATAACACTAAACTATGATCCACTGGTGGCAAAATAAAATCTGATCTAGCAAGATGGAATATGATACCATTCTTGGGTACTGCACAAAGAATTGAAGCAGTCAAAATGAATATACTTCCACGTCTTCTATACCTTTTCCAAACAATACCGGTAGAACCTCCCAAAAAAACATGGCAAGAACTGGACAGAAGGATCTCAGTATTCATATGGCAGGGCAAGAGACCTAGAATCAGATATAGAACCCTACAGCTAAACAAAGACAAAGGTGGGCTCGCGCTGCCAAATATCAGGGACTATTTTAAAGCCGCACAAATTAAAACTTTAGTAGAGATATGTAACCCAGTCTACACTGCACAATGGAAGGAGATGGAATGCCAAATAACAAGTGACATCCCCCTACAGGCGATAATAGGGAATAATGCCTTACCTAAACTTTTGAATAACACTAACCCGTGGATAGAGACCCCACTAAAAATTTGGTTTAAGATAGTCCGAGAGAATCAAACTAAAGAACCCTATCGATTTCTGCAATGGATTGCCTATGATCAAGACTTTACTCCCAATAAAACAGACACTAGATTTAAAAAGTGGAAAGAGAACGGACTGATAAAATATTACGATTTTTTTAAAGGGCAAATTTTAAGAAGTTTAGAAGATTTGAAAAAACAAGTTCTAATAAATCAAGACCTTTATAGGTTCTTTCAGCTTAGACACCACACAAACAATATACTTAAAAAGGAGGATTTGGAAAGGGCCCAGTCAGGTGTTCTGAAGGTCTTCTTAATGGCATATAAAGGGATCCCAGGGATCAGATACATCTCTAAAATATACCAAGGTCTTCAAGACTTAAAAGGAGGCAACACATTGTATATAAAAGAGAAATGGGAAAAAGAGGGGAATTTCACTTTACAATTGGAAATATGGGAAAAGCTAAATAAACAACAATGGAAAAGTACCTCATCCCTGCAGTGGAGAGAATTTGGATGGAAAAATTTGGTAAGATTTTTCAGAACACCTGCACAAAACAAATTTACTCATAAGGGGTTGAATTGTTGGCGCTTGTGTGGTGAAGAGACCGCAAATCATTTTCATGTGTTTTGGTCATGCCCAGTTATCCACCAATATTGGACCAAGGTACAGACAATATTGGGGAAAATATTCAAAATAACAGTCCCCTTTTCTTTTGTAACTTTGTATTTGGGTTTACTACCGGATTCACTGGAAAGACGAGGAGAAAAATACTTATTCACAGTTTTAATATTGGCAAGTAAAAAAGCCCTAACTAAAAAATGGATGTTGAAGGACTGTCCAACACCTGAACATTGGATTAACGTGATCCAAGACATTTACTCGATGGAAAAGTTGACATTCGCACTGAGACAGGACATGGATGGGTTCTTGAACTTTTGGCAACCCTGGATCGCATATGTGTCTTCCATTAGATCTAATCTTTGACAAATACCGTTTCTATAATGGCACCGTTCTTTGTTCCAACGCTACTCAGATGCTCTTTTATTTTTATTTATTTATTTTTATTTTATTTTTATTCTTTCTTTTTTCTTTGTTTTTGTTTTTTGCTCTTTTGTTTTTGTTTTGTTTTTTTGTTCTTTCTTTAATTTCATTTTTTCTTTCACTTAAAAAAGGGGGTGTTGTAATAATTATTCTTCCAATGTTGTCAAAAAACAAAAAAAAGGGAACGTGATGAAAATGTAAACAATGCAATGCTGTAATGACGTGTATACCCTTTACAAAAACTTAAATTAAAAAAAAAAAATTATGAACAGGATCGGTGACAAAGGGCAGCCCTGGCGGAGTCCAACTCTCACTGGGAATGAGTTCGATCGAGTGTTGACAATACAAACCAAACTCTCACAACGGTCGTACAGAGACCGAATAGCTCGTAATAACAAGCCTGATACCCCATACTCCCGAAGCACCCCCCACAAAAAACCACGAGGGACACAGTCGAATGCCTTCTCCAAGTCCACAAAACACATGTAAACTGGTTGGGCAAACTCCCAAGAACCCTCGAGGATTCTCAAGAGGGTAAAGAGCTGGTCCGATGTGCTATGGCCAGGACGAAAACCACATTGCTCCTCCTGAATCCGAGGTTCGACCAACGGCCGGACTCTCCTCTCCAATACCTTGGCATAGACCTTCCCAGGGAGGCTGAGGAGTGTGATCCCTCTAAAGTTGGAGCACACCGTCCGGTCCCCTTTTATTGAAGAGAGGAACCACCACCCCGGTTTGCCATGCCAAAGGCACTGACCCCGACCTCCATGCAATGTTGCAGAGGCATGTCAACCATGACAGCCCTACAACATCCAGGGCCTTGACGTACTCAGGGCGAATCTTGTCCACCCCTGGGGCCCAGCCACCAAAGAGATTTTTAACCACCTTGGCAACCTCAGCCCCTATGATAGGCGAGTCGTCCCCCTCGTGCACAAGCCCTGCTTCCTCTGTGGAAGGCGTATCAGTGGGATTGAGGAGATCCTCAAAGTATTTCTTCCAATTCCCAACGATATCGCCAGTCGAAGTCAACAGCGCCCCATCCGCACCATACACAGTGTGGACAGGGAGCTGCTTCCCCCTCCTGAGCCGCCGGACAGTTTGCCAGAATCTCTTTGAGGCTGACCGAAAGTCTTGTTCCATGGCCTCACCGAACTCCTCCCATACCCGAGTTTTTGCTTCAGCAACCACCCGAGCTGCACTCCGCTTGGCCTGCCGGTACACCTCAGCTGCTTCGGAAGTCCCACAAGCCAACCAAGCTTGATAGGACTCCTTCTTCAGTTTAATGGCCCACCCCACCACTGGTGTTCACTACTTGGTTCAGTGGTTGCCACCACGAGATGCTCCGACGACATTGCTGCCGCAGCTCTGGGCTGCTGCTTCAACAGTGGAGGTGGAGAACATGGCCCATTCAGACTCCATGTCTCCAGACTCCCTCGGAATGTGGTTGAAGTTCTTTTGGAGGTGGGAGTTGAAGACCTCCCGGACAGGGGCCTCAGCCAGACGTTCCCAGCACACCCTCACTATACGTTTGGGTCTACCAGATCTGAATGGCATCCTCCCCTGCCATCGGATCCAACTCACCACCAGGTGGTGATCAGTTGACAGCTATGCACCTCTCTTTACCCGAGTGTCCAAGACATACGGTCGCAGGTCTGATGACACAATAACAAAATCGATCATCGACCTGCGACCTAGGGTGTCCTGGTGCCAGGTGCACATGTGGACACCCTTATGCTTGAACATGGTGTTCGTTATGGACAAACTGTGGTTAGCACAGAAGTCCAATAACTGAACACCTCTCAGGTTCAGATCGGGCAGGCCGTTCCTCCCAATCACCCCCTCCAGGTTTCACTGTCATTGCCCACGTGCGCATTGAAGGCCCCCAGTAGGACAATGGAGTCTCCAAGAGGAGCACCCTCCAGCACCCCAGTCACAGACTCCAAAAAGGGTGGGTTCTCTGAACCATCATTTGGTGCATAGGCACAAATGATGGTCAGGACCCATTTCCCAATCCGAAGGCACAGGGAAACAACCCTTTCGTCCACCGGGGAAAACTCCAATATGGAGGCAGCAAGGTGGGGGGATACAAGAATACCCGCCCCTGCTCGTCGCCTCTTGCCCGGAGCAACTCCACAGAGTAGGCCAAGCTCCAGCCCCTCTCCAGGAGACTGGTTCCGGAACCGGAGCTGTGTGTTGAGGTGAGGCCGACTATATATAGTCAGTATCTCTCAACCTCATGCACCAGCTCAGGCTCCTTCGCCACCAGAGAGGTGACATTCCACGTACCAAAAGCCAGTTTAGGAAGCTTGGGATCAGTCCGCCAAGGTCTCCACCTTTGACCGCCACCTGATCCACATAGCACCGGACCCCCATGATCCCTCCTGCAGGTGGTGAGCCCACTGAAGGACGGACCCATGTAACTCCTTCAGGCTGAGCCCGGCCGGGTCCCATGGGTGGAAACCCGGCCACCACACGCTAGCCATCGAGCCCCTCCCCCAGGCCTGGCTCCAGGGTGGGGCCCCGGTAACCCCATACCGGGCAGGGTACACTGAGTCCTTGTTCTAGTAGTTGTCTGTTGGATCGTTCTTAGTCTGGCCCTTCACCCAGGACCAGTTTGTCTTGGGTGACCCTACCAGAGGCAAATTGCCCCGGACAACATAGCTCCTGGGATCACTGGGGCACGCAAACCCCCCACTATGATAAGGTGACAATCCATGAGGGGAAATCAGAGATACCACTGCAAAATTATCACTTTGGCTGTGTTCGGATTGCTTACTCACTTCCTCCCTTCCTACTCGCTATATAGTGAATTTAGATATAGTAGACTATATAATGAACTCAATATAGCAATAAAATTAACAGCTTTCGGACACTATTGAGCTTGTTTTTGTGGCGTGGTTAATGACATCATCACGTGAGACAGTAAAACATAACAGAGCAGCGGTGGTAAAAAAATGAATGCCTGCATGTAATTTGTAGTAAATATATATTAAATCAAATGATTTTTCCCGGATTAATAAATATAAATACCTTAAGGTAGTTTATGTTGTGATGTGAAGCTCTCCTCTCACTGCTCCATTGGCTGTGCTTTGCATTATGGGATATATTGGCTAATGTTGTGACCATCCGTTGTACACTACTTTTCAAAATGCATTGTGGGATATTTTGAGTGTGTATATATAGTGAATGAAATTTTCAGTTAAGATTTCGAACAGCACTACAAAACAGCTGATTCACTATATACAGCCATGGACAAAATTGTTGGTACGCCTCTGTTAATGAAAGAAAAGCTCACAATGGTCACAGAAATAACTTGAATCTGACAAAAGTGGTAATAAATAAAAATTCTATGAAAATTAGCCAATGAAAATCAGACAATGCTTTTGAATTGTGGTTCAACAGAATTACTTTAAAAAACAAACTCATGAAACAGGCCTGGACAAAAATGATGATACCCCAAGAAAAGATTGAAAATAATGTGACCATAGGGACATGTTCAACCAAGATGTGTCCTCTAATTAACATCACAGCTGTCTACAAACTTTTAATCAGTCAGTCAGCCTATTTAAAGGGTGACAAGTAGTCAATGTGCTGTTTGGTGACATGGTGTTTACCACATTAAACATGGACCGGAGGAAGCAAAGGAGAGCGTTGTCTCAGGAGATTAGAAAGAAAATTATAGGCAAGCATGTTAAAGGTAAAGGCTATAAGACCATCTCCAAGCAGCTTGATGTTCCTGTGACTACAGTTGCACATATTATTCAGAAATTTAAGATCCACGTGACTGTTGCCAACCTCCCTGGACGTGGCCGCAGGAGGAGACGGATAATACGAATGGTAACAAAAGAGCCCAGAACAACCTCTAAACACATTCATGGTGAACTCCAAGGTCAAGGTACATCAGTGTCAGATCGCACCATCTGTCGTTGTTTGAGCCAAAGTGGACTTCATGGGAGACGACCAAGGAGGACACCACTGTTGAAAACAAATCATAAAAAAGCCAGACTGGAATTTGCCAAACTGCATGTTGACAAGCCACAAAGCTTCTGGGAGAATGTTCTATGGACAGACAAGACAAAACTGGAACTTTTTGGCAAGGCGCATCAGCTCTATGTTCACAGACGCAAAAATGAAGCATACCAAGAAAAGAACACTGTCCCTACTGTGAAACGTGGAGGAGGTTCTGTTATGTTCTGGGTCTGCTTTGCTGCATCTGGCACAGGGTGTCTTGAATCTGTGCAGGGTACAATGAAATCTCAAGACTATCAAGGTATTCTAGAGGGAAATGTGCTGCCCAGTGTCAGACAGCTTGGTCTCAGTCGCAGGTCATGGGTCTTGCAACAGGATAATGACCCAAAACACACAGCTAAAAACACCCAAGAATGGCTAAGAGCGAAACATTGGACTATTCTAAAGTGGCCTTCTATGAGCCCTGATCTAAATCCTGTTGAACATCTGTGGAAGGAGCTGAAACATGCCGTCTGGAGAAGGCACCCTTCAAACCTGAGACAACTGGAGCAGTTTGCTCATGAGGAGTGGGCCAAAATACCTGCTGAGAGGTGCAGAAGTCTCATTGACAGTTACAGAAATCGTTTGATTGCAGTGATTGCCTCAAAAGGTTGTGCAAGAAAATATTAAGTTAAGGGTAGCATCATTTTTGTCCAGGCTTGTTTCATGAGTTTGTTTTTTAAAATAATTCTGTTGAACCACAATTCAAAAGCATTGTCTGATTTTCATTGGTTAATTTTCATAGAATTTTTATTTATTACCATTTTTGTCAGATTCGAGTTATTTCTGTGACCATTGTGGGTTTTTCTTTCATTAACAGAGGGGTACCAACACGTGTGTAGTACACTATATGGGGAAGGAGTGAGCATTTCGAGCACAGCATTTATCTGTTTTTTTTTTCCACAATATTTTTTATTGAACCTTTTTTTTTTTTTTTTTACAAACATAACACAAACAGTCAAACACCAACACTAAAGTAATTTAAAAAAAAAATTGTTCTAAAAACACCAACAACCACTAACAAAGACAGGTCTTCAACAATGCTCCTCTGTTTAGTCTAGGCAATCCATTACAAAAGTATACATTCACCAGTTTGGAATTTACAAGGTCCACACACATCATTCACCTTCTTCTTCAAAAGTTATGTTTTAAATTCTTTACATAATCAATGAAAGGTCTCCATATATTCTCAAACACAATTTCCTTTGATTTCAGTATGTATGTTATTCTTTCTAATGGAAGGTTTGTTAACATCTGTCTTAACCACTGAATCACGTCTGGTCTATGAGTCTTTTTCCACAATAGTGCAATACATTTTTTGGCATTGAGCAAACTGAGGTCTATGAATGCTCTTTCACTCTTATTAAAGTTATGTTTTTCTGGATACAGACCCAACAAAAACAATTTAGGATTCAATATGATTTGTTTTGAAATTATTTTTTCAATTGTTACCCTCACCTCTTCCCACAACATTCTTATTTTTCTACATTCCCATAAACAATGAAATAGGGTTCCTTTACTTTCCATACATTTTGTGCACGTATCTGGTATGTTTTTGTTATATCTATTTAACTCCACCGGTGTAACATACATCCGCATTAACCTTTTAAAATGTATCAATTTAAGACGTACATTTATTGATTTGGTTTGAGCTTCTGTACAAGCCAATTCCCATTGTTCCTCTGAAATTTCAATTTGCAAGTCTTCTTTCCAATAATCCAGTCTTTTCTGTGAGTTTTCACTTGAGGATAATGTCAATGAGTTATAAAACTCTGAAATAATACCCTTTCTCTTACTATCTTTCGTCAAAATTTTTTCCAAGGATGAATAAGTAGGTCGGATGAGAGCATTATTTTGATTTGATCGAATAAAGTTCCTAAGCTGAAGATATTTTAAAAAAAATGTGTTCTATTAAGATTAAATTTGATCCTCAGTTCTTCAAAAGACATTATATTATCTGAACATGACAAATATAAGTCTTGAATCTTTTGAATCCCTTTTAAATTCCATACTTTAAATACAGCATCTGCTCTCCCTGGTTTAAAATATTGATTACCCCATATTGGGCTAAATTGTGACAATAAGTGTGGTTCTTTTAAATATTTTTTGGTTTCACACCATATTTTGATCATATGCTTTACAAATGGATTTTTAACTTGTTTCTGTAATTTTTTTTTGCCGAGTCTGAGCATATGAATATGGGAAGAGGTAAAGGTAAATTATATGATTCTATTTCAGTCCAGTGAGGGAGATCATTTGATGAAAAATAATATGTCATAGACCTCAGTTGTGCTGACCAGTAATACAACATAAAGTTTGGACATTTCAGACCTCCACGATCAAATGGTAAATATAGTAAGGACAGACGTAATCTAGCCTTCCTATTGTTCCATATAAATTCCACTAACTTTTTTTTTAATTCTTGAGAATAGATCTGAAGGTGGTGGTAAAGGAATGTATTGAAATAAATAAAGCATTTTGGGTAAGATATTACTTTTAAGTATATTAATTCTCCCGATCATCGACATTGGTAGTGACATCCATCTCTGAAGTAACTCATCAATGTCTGTTATTAAGGCTTCATAGTTGGCACTGGCGACTGATTCTAACTTAGGCACAATTTGAATTCCTAAATATTTAAACTGATTTACAACATTGAATTGCTTTACCTCGGGAGCTGGGTGATTTCTCTGGGTCTCATTTAGCATTAATATTGAAGATTTAGTTTTATTTATTTTATATCCTGATATTTCCCCCAAATTCTTTGTTAAATTCAACAAGGTCGGAATTGATTTTTTAAGATTCGACATAAACAAAATTATGTCGTCGGCATACAGGGAGTGACATAATGCTCGGCTCAGGAGACGCACACACACAGGCTTAGAGTAGTTCAAAGAGTTTATTAACAGCAGGGGAGAATGAGTGCGTGTCTGCGGGATGTAAATGTGTTGGTGATGGTGTCTGCCCCAGGCACAGAGGCAGGTGACCGTACAGCCGAGCAACCCTATGGAGAGAGCACAGGGAGAGGGTGACGGGCATACACCAACACAGGAGGAATTTATGGCGAGAGAAGGACTTACTTGGTGGGTCAGGACAGCTGGCACAACAAGGGGGTGAAGCCCGGAAGACAGCCACCTGGAGAGCTCCGTGCAGCAGCGAGGATTGGGCGATGGAGAGGAGATGTCCGCCGCTGGGAAATCCACCTGTGCACAGGGGAGAAGACTGAAGAGAAGAGGTAAGCGATCTTCTTACAAAAATGGTTACGCTGAAGGGAAGTATGCTCACAACGGTGAGGGACGAAGTCTGACGGCTTCAGGCCGAGCCTCCGGGCGAGACGGCCTTTATCCCTCGCCGCTGATGATTGTCAGGTGCGTGAGCAGGTGGCGCCGCTGATGAATGGTGCGGCGTGACAGTACTCCCCCCTCTAGCAGCGCCTCCTGGCGATGGCTTATCCGGGTGCGCTCGGTGGAAGTCCGCGATGAGCGATGGGTCCAACACAAACGACGGGGGCACCCATTGTCGATGCTCGGGCCCATAGCCCTCCCAGTCCACCAGGTATTGCAACCCACGACCTCGGCGCCGGGAGTCCAGGATGGAGGAGACGGACCAGGCCGGATGGCCACCAATCATCCGGGGCGCGGGTTGCGCCGCAGGAGGAGGGCAAAGGGGGTCAGTGACTGCCAGTTTCACCTTCGACACATGGAAAGTGGAATGGATGCGGAGGGAGGGGGGAATAGCCACGCGCACAGCCACCGGGTTGATGATCCGGGTGACGGGAAAGGGACCCATGAATCGCTGTGCCAGCTTCCTCCTCTCGCCTTTTAATGTGACGTCCTGGGTAGACACATACACGAGTTGCCCAACTCTGTACGCCGGGGCAGGTCTTCTGTGCCGGTCCGCCACGGTCCTGTTGCGCTCCGCTGTGCGTAAAAGCGCATGACGCGCGGCAGCCCAGGTGGAGCGGAACTGCCTAAGGTGCGCCCTAACAGAGGGGACAGTCACCTCGTTCTCCTGCGCTGGAAACAGCGGGGGGTCGTAACCCAGGGACGCCTTGAAGGGGGACATCCCTGTTGCAGAAGAGCGGGCGGTGTTGTGGGCATACTCCACCCAGGCGAGATGGTTGCTCCAGGACGTCGGCTTGGATCTAGTAACACAGCGGAGCGCAGCCTCCAGCCCCTGATTGGTCCTCTCACACTGCCCGTTAGACTGGGGGTGATGGCCGGAGGAGAGGCTCACCTTGGCTCCGATGGCGTTACAAAAGGATCTCCAAACCTCGGATGAAAATTGGGGACCCCGGTCCGAGACCACGTCCACCGGAATCCCGTGCAGCCTGACCACGTGTTGGACGAGGAGGCCCGCCGTCTCCAGGGCAGTAGGGAGACCTCGCAGGGGAATGAAGTGCGCCGCCTTGGAGAAGCGGTCCACAATGGTCAGGACGGTGTCAAAGGAGTTGGAAACGGGGAGTCCGGTGACGAAGTCCAGTGCGATGTGCGACCAGGGCCTGCCGGGGACGGGCAGAGGCTGGAGCAGACCCGCTGGGGGGGCATTTCCCGACTTGCTGGTGGCACAGATTGGGCAAGCCCGGGCGTAGCGGGCTGCATCCCTCCGCAGGCCTGGCCACCAAAAGGACCGTTGGAGGAGGCTGATCATCCGAGAGGTGCCGGGATGACAGGTGAGCCGGGAGGTGTGGAGCCAGTGGATGACCTCTCCTCGGACCGCAGATGGGACGAACAGTCTTCCCTCCGGTCCGCCGCCAGGATCAGGTTCCACCTCCTGCGCCTTCCGGATCTTGTCTTCAATGTCCCAAGAGACGGCACCGAGGACGCACGACCTGGGCAGGATAGTGTGGGGCGTCTCCTCAGCCTCCACGGGGGTGAACTGCCTAGAGAGGGCGTCAGGCAGGCCGTTTTTGGAGCCCGGCCTGAAGGTGATCGAGAAGCGGAACCTGGCGAAGAACAAAGACCAGCGCGCCTGGCGGGCATTCAGGCGCTTGGCAGATCGTAAATACTCCAAGTTCTTGTGGTCCGTCAGGACCACAAACGGCAGGTCCGCCCCCTCTAGCCAGTGGCGCCACTCCTGTAAGGCGAGTTTAATGGCCAGGAGCTCTCTGTCCCCCACATCATAGTTCCTCTCCGCCGGGGACAGGCGCCGGGAGAAGAAGGCGCACGGCCATTTGGCGCCATCGTCAGGTGACCGCTGGGATAACACTGCTCCCACTCCCGTGTCCGATGCGTCCACCTCCACAATGCACTGCAGCGCGGGGTCGACCTGGCGAAGGACCCGGGAGGAGGAGAACTCCGCCTTCAGCGCCCTAAAGGCAGCAGCGACCTCTTCAGTCCACCGGAACGGGACCTTCGGGGACGTGAGGCGGGTCAGTGGTCCGACGATCGAGCTGAAATTTGGGACAAAGCGGCGGTAAAAATTGGCGAAGCCAACAAACTGTTGCACCTGCTTCCGGGATGCGGGAGTAGGCCACTCCACCACCGCCTTCACCTTCTCTGGGTCTGGGAGCACCTGATCTTGAGCGATGATGAATCCCAGGAAGGATGTGGTCCTAGCGTAGAATTCGCATTTCTCAGCCTTCACGTACAGACGATTCTCCAGCAGTCTTTGGAGGACCCGCCTCACATGGACCTGGTGCTCGTCCCTGGACCTGGAGAAGATAAGGATGTCATCCAGGTAGACGAACACAAAAAGGCCGATGAAATCCCGGAGGACGTCATTAATGAGGCGCTGAAAGACGACAGGAGCGTTGGTCAGCCCAAACGGCATGACGAGATACTCAAAGTGGCCGTTCGGGGTACGGAAGGCTGTCTTCCATTCGTCTCCCTCCCGGATCCGGACGAGGTGGTAAGCGCTGCGTAAATCCAGCTTGGTAAACCAGGTCGCCCCCTGGAGGGAGTGAAAGGCAGTGTCCATGAGGGGCAGGGTGTAACGGTCCCTCTCAGTGATGTCATTCAGCGCTCGGTAGTCTATGCAGGGGCGGAGGGATCCGTCCTTTTTCCCGACAAAGAAAAACCCTGCCCCCATGGGTGACGACGATGGGCGAATAATCCCAGCGCTCAGAGATTCCTTCAGGTATGTATTCATGGTCTCCTTCTCCGGTGCCGACAGGCTGTAGAGCCGACCAGATGGCAGGGGAGCCCCCTGGCGGAGGTTGATGGCACAGTCATATGGTCGATGCGGGGGAAGAGACATAGCTTTCGATTTGCTAAATACCATACCCAGGTCGTGAAATTCTGGAGGCACCAGTGACAGGTCCGGAGGTGCTGTATCCGCCACAGGGGGAGCCGCGGATGGGGAGCAGGCAGCGGACTGAAGGCAGGTGCCCATACAGAAGGTACTCCATGCCGATACCCCAGCGGACCTCCAGTCCAGGACAGGATTGTAGAGGCGTAGCCAGGGATACCCCAGGATGACGGGCGACACAGAGTTGGGCAGGACGTAAAATACCATCTCCTCCCGGTGGTTCCCTGAGATGATGACTGGGACGGGCATGGTTTGGTGAGAAACTCTCCCAAGGGAGGCACGGGAGAGATGGACCAGGGAGATGGGGTGTTTTAATGCCTGACAGCGGATGCCCAATCGGGTTGCCAGGCCTTGTGAAATGAAGCTGCCCTCTGCGCCCGAATCCACCAGTGCGTGGGTGAGGTGCCCAGTGGGGTTGTGGCAAAAACGGATGGGCAGCTTTAATTGAGTGAGGGGACTTTGCCGATTGACGTCCGCGAGGCCCCCTACAGTGACTCGCGGACCCCGCCGTTTGGCTTTTGTGGGCAAAGCTCTATCGTGTGTTGACTGTCTCCGCAATACATGCAGAGACCCAACTCACAGCGGCGCTGTCTCTCTGCCGAGAAGAGCTTTGCCCAGCCCGTCACCATCGGCTCCGACTCCTCGGGGCACGATGGTGGCGGCGTCGCCAGGGGGCGAGCTTGGGGCAGGCGTAGCGGGACTCCCCGAGGGCGAGAAGCAGACGGCTTCCGTCCTGAGGAGCGCTCGCGCAGCCTGTTGTCCAAGCTGATAGCGGAGCTAACCTCACTGGCTAACGTTCCGGGGATATCCCGTCCAGCCAGTTCATCCCTTAGATCACTATTGAGGCTGCGGAGAAACAGGCCGCAGAGGGAGCGCTCCTCCCAGCCCAATTCCTCCGCCGCTACCCGGTACTCGATGGCATAATCCGCGGCCGACTGGTTTCCCTGCTGGAGAGCGAGAAGCCGATCGACCTGGACCGCCTCGGAACGAGAATGATCGAACACCTCCAGGAAGCGCCTCACGAACTCGGCATAGGTGAGGGTGGCATAACTGGGTCTCGCCATGATAGCGTAGGCCCAAGTTAGAGCGCGCCCCTCCAGGAGGTTCCCTATGTAGCCGATTCGACTGTGATCTGAGGGAAAGTCTCCGGGCACACGGTCAAACACGGACTCGCACTGCATCACAAACCCCCGCGCTCCGCCGAGCTTTCCGCTAAAGCGAGCGGGGGTCGGAATTGGTGTGAGTCGGGCCGGTGCCACTGGAGCTGGCTGGACGGCCACCGGAACAGCAGGAGCTGCGCCACCCTGAGGAGCCGGGGGGAACGGCTGCTGGGGGTCCAGGCGGTCCAATCGGCCAGTGATAATTACTAATTGATTTAGGATGACCTGCTGTTGATAAGCAATTTGATCCACTCTAGCCTCGAGAGTGGTAAGCCGGTGTGCGAGCCCGCCGTCCGCCGAGCCGCTCTGCTGAAGCCGTACTGACATAATGCACGGCTCAGGAGACGCACACACACAGGCTTAGAGTAGTTCAAAGAGTTTATTAACAGCAGGGGAGAATGAGTGCGTGTCTGCGGGATGTAAATGTGTTGGTGATGGTGTCTGCCCCAGGCACAGAGGCAGGTGACCGTACAGCCGAGCAACCCTATGGAGAGAGCACAGGGAGAGGGTGACGGGCATACACCAACACAGGAGGAATTTATGGCGAGAGAAGGACTTGGTGGGTCAGGACAGCTGGCACAACAAGGGGGTGAAGCCCGGAAGACAGCCACCTGGAGAGCTCCGTGCAGCAGCGAGGATTGGGCGATGGAGAGGAGATGTCCGCCGCTGGGAAATCCACCTGTGCACAGGGGAGAAGACTGAAGAGAAGAGGTAAGCGATCTTCTTACAAAAATGGTTACGCTGAAGGGAAGTAGGCTCACAACGGTGAGGGACGAAGTCTGACGGCTTCAGGCCGAGCCTCCGGGCGAGACGGCCTTTATCCCTCGCCGCTGATGATTGTCAGGTGCGTGAGCAGGTGGCGCCGCTGATGAATGGCGCGGCGTGACAGGGAGATTTTATGTTCTGTTGGTCCTACTTTAATTCCATATTGACATGATGCACGGCTCAGGAGACACACACGCAGGCTCAGGGTAGATCTAATAGCTTTATTAACAACAAGTGTGTATGAGTGTGTGTCTGCGGGATGTGAATGTGTTGGTGGTGGCGTCTGCGTCGGGCACGGAGGCAGGAGGCCGTACAGCCGGACAACCCTATGGGAGAAGCAGAGGGAGAAGGGTAACGGGCACCACACCAACACAGGAGATATAAAGATGATGACTGGCTTACTTGGGAATGGCAGGTGGCTGGCACAGCAAGGGTGAAGCCCGGAAGACAGCAACCTGGAGCGCCCGGTGCAGCAGCGAGGGGATGGTGGCAAAGAGGAGTGGTCCGCCGCCGGGAAATCCACCTGTGCACAGGGGAGCAGACTAGGAGAAGAATGAGGTAAGAGATTCTTACTTGGATGTTTTGCCGAGCGGTTGAGATTCCTTACAGCAAGAGTAGCGAGTGAAGACTGACGGCTTCAGGCCGAAGCCCAGGGCGAGGCGGCTTAAATCCCTCGCCGCTGATGAGGTGCAGGTGTGCGTGCAGCTGGCGCCGCAGATGGGCGGCGAGGCGTGACAGTACTCCCCCCTCTAGCAGCGCCTCCTGGCGATGGTTTCTCCGGGTGCGCTCGGTGGAACTCAGTAATGAGGGACGGGTCCAACACAAATGACGAGGGTACCCATTGCCGATGTTCAGGCCCATAACCCTCCCAGTCCACCAAGTACTGCAACCCGCGACCCCGGCGCCGGGAGTCCAGGATAGAGGAGACAGGCCAGGCCGGATGGCCATCAATCATCCGGGGCGCGGGCTGCGCAGCAGGAAGAGGGCAAAGGGGATCGGAGACTGCCGGCTTCACCTTGGAAACGTGGAAGGTGAAATGGATGCGGAGGGAGGGGGGAATAGCTACACGCACAGCCACCGGGTTGATAATCCTGGTGATGGGGTATGGGCCCATAAAACGCTGTGCCAGCTTCCTCCTCTCACCCTTTAAAATGACATCCTGGGTAGACACATAGACACGCTGACCCACCTGGTACGCTGGGGCAGGTCTTCTGTGCCGGTCCGCCGTGGATCTGTTGCGCTCCGCCGTGCGTAAAAGCGCATTGCGCGCCGACGCCCAGATGGAACGGAACTGCCTGAGGTGCGCCCGAACTGAGGGGACAGTTACCTCACTCTCCTGCGCTGGGAAAAGAGGGGGGTCGTAGCCCAGGGACGCCTTAAAGGGGGGCATCCCTGTGGCAGAAGAGCGGGCAGTGTTGTGGGCGTACTCAACCCAGGCGAGATGGTTACTCCAGGACGCAGGCTTGGATGCAGTGATGCAGCGGAGCGCAGCCTCCAGCTTCTGGTTGGTCCGCTCACACTACCCGTTGGTTTGGGGGTGATGGCCGGAGGAGAGGCTTACCTTGACTCCCAGGGCGTTGCAAAAGGACCTCCAAACCCCTGAGGAAAATTGGGGCCCCCGGTCCGAGACCACGTCCACCGGAATCCCGTGCAGCCTGACCACGTGTTGGACTAGGAGGTCCGCCGTCTCCAGGGCAGATGGAAGACCTCGTAGCGGGATGAAGTGCGCCGCCTTGGAGAAACCGTCTACGATGGTCAGGACAGCGTCGAAGGTGTTAGAGACTGGGAGTCTGGTGACGAAATCCAGGGCAATATGCGACCAGGGCCTGCTAGGGACAGGCAGAGGCTGGAGCAAACCCGCTGGAGGGGCGTTACCTGATTTACTGATGGCACATACAGGGCAGGCCCGGGCGTAGCGGGCAGCGTCCTTCCGCAGGCCCGGCCACCAGAAGGACCGTTGAAGAAGGTCGATCATCCGGGAAGAACCAGGGTGGCAGGTGAGCTTAGATGTGTGCAGCCAGTGGATGACCTCCCCCCGAACCGTGGATGGCACAAAAAGCCTCCCCTCCGGTCCGCCGCCAGGGTCAGGTTCCAATTCCTGCGCCTTCCGGATCTCACTTTCTATGTCCCAAGTGACGGCTCCCACGATGCACGACCTGGGCAGGATGGTGTGGACCGTGTCCTCAGACGCCTCAGGGGCAAATTGCCTAGAGAGGGCGTCGGGCAGGCCGTTCTTGGAGCCAGGCCTGAAGGTGATGTTAAAACGGAACCTGGCAAAGAACAAGGACCAACGTGCCTGGCGGGCGTTCAGACGCTTTGCAGATCTTAAGTATTCCAAGTTCTTGTGGTCAGTCAGGACCACGAACGGCAGGTCCGCCCCCTCTAGCCAGTGACGCCACTCCTGCAGCGCGAGCTTGATGGCGAGGAGCTCTCTGTCCCCCACGTCGTAGTTCCGTTCCGCCGGGGACAAGCGCCGAGAGAAGAAAGCGCAGGGCCATTTGACTCCGTCATCTGGCGACCGCTGAGATAGAACCGCCCCCACTCCCGTGTCCGAAGCATCCACTTCCACGATGCATTGCAGCGACGGGTCGACTTGGCTAAGGACCCGGGAGGAGGAGAACTCCGCCTTCAGCGCCTGGAAGGCAGCTGCGGCCTCTTCGGTCCACCGGAACGGGACCTTAGGGGACGTGAGGCGGGTCAGAGGACCGACGACTGTGCCAAAATTCGGGACGAAGCGGCGGTAGAAGTTTGCAAACCCAATAAATTGTTGCACCTGTTCCTTGATGTTGGTGTAGGCCATTCCACCACCGCCTTCACCTTCACTGGGTCCGGGAGCACCTGGTCGTGGGAGATGACGAACCCGAGGAAGGACGTAGTCTTAGCGTAGAATTCACACTTTTCTGTCTTCACATACAACCGGTTCTCCAGCAGCCTTTGGAGGACCCGCCTCACATGGACCCGGTGCTCGTCCCTGGATTTGGAGAAGATGAGGATGTCATCCAGGTAGACGAACACAAATAGGCCGATGAAATCCCGGAGGACGTCATTTATTAGGCGCTGAAAGACGGCTGGAGCATTGGTCAACCCGAACGGCATCACCAGGTACTCGAAATGGCCGTTCGGGGTACGGAAGGCTGTCTTCCACTCATCTCCCTCCCGGATCCGGACGAGGTGGTATGCGCTGCGTAAATCCAGCTTGGTGAACCAAGTCGCCCCCTGGAGGGAGTGGAAGGCGGTGTCCATAAGTGGCAGGGTGTAGCGATCCTTCTCCGTGATATCATTCAGGGCGCGGTAGTCGATACAAGGATGGAGGGAACCGTCCTTCTTGCCCACGAAGAAGAATCCTGCGCCTAATGGTGATGACGAGGGACGGATAATTCCAGCACTCAACGATTCCTTGAGGTAGGAATTCATAGCCTCCTTCTCCGGCGCCGACAGGCTGTAGAGACGCCCAGAGGGTAAGGGTGCCCCCTGGCGGATGTTTATCGCACAGTCGTAGGGCCTGTGTGGAGGAAGAGACATCGCCTTGGACTTACTGAAAACCATACCCAGGTTGTGAAATTCTGATGGCACCAGGGAGAGATCCAGGGGTGCAGCGTCCATAGGAGTTGGAGAAGAGGACGGAGAGCAGGCAGCGGATTGCAGGCAGGTGCTCATGCAGAAGGAACTCCATGCCGATACCCTGGCGGACTTCCAGTCCAGGACGGGGTTATGGAGGCAAAGCCAGGGGTACCCCAGGATGACGGGCGACACAGAGTTGGGGAGGACGTAGAAAGTGATTTCCTCCCGGTGGTTCCCAGAGATGATCACAGGTACAGGGACGGTCTGGTGTGTGACTCTTCCCAGGGAGACATGGGAGAGGTTGACCAGGGCGAGAGGGGATTTGAGGGCTTGGCAACGGATGCCCAATCGGGTTGCCAGGCTTTGTGAAATAAAGCTGCCCTCCGCGCCCGAATCCACCAGTGCATGGGTGAGGTGCCCAGTGGGGTTGTGACAAAACCGGACGGGCAGCTTCAATTGGGAGAGGGAATTTAACCGATTGACGTCCGCGAGGCCCCCTACAGTGACTCGCGGACCCCGCCGTTTGGCTTCTGTGTGCAAAGCTCCACCGTGTGTTGGCTGTCTCCGCAATACATGCAGAGACCCAACTCACGGCGGCGTTGTTTCTCCGCAGTGGGGAGCTTTGTCCAGCCCGTCACCATCGGCTCCGACTCCTCGGGGCGCGATGGTGGCGGCAACGCCAGGGGGCGAGCTTGGGACAGGCGCGACGAGGCACCACGAGAGCGAGAAGAAGACGACTTCCGCTCCGAGGTGCACTCGCGGAACCTGTTATCCAGGCTGATGGCTAGGGACGTTAGCTCCGCTAAAGTCTCCAGGATGTCCCGCCCAGCCAGTTCATCCCTCAGACTATCATTGAGACTGCGGAGGAAGAGGCCGCAGAATGAACGTTCATCCCAGCCTACCTCCTCCGCCGCTAACCGGAAGTCGATCGCGTAATCAGCTGCCGACCGGCTTCCCTGCTGGAGGCTGAGAAGCCGATCGACCTGAACGCTCTCAGTACGAGAATGATCAAAGACTTCCAGGAACTGTCTCACGAATTGGCCATAGGTGAGGGTGGCGTAACTGGGCCTCGCCATTACGGCGTAAGCCCAAGTAAGCGCTCGCCCCTCCAGGAGATTCCCTATGTAGCCAATTCGGCTATGGTCTGAGGGAAAATCTCGGCACACGGTGGAACACGGACTCACATTGCATTATAAACCCCCGTGCTCCGCCGAGCTTACCGCTAAAGCGGGCGGGGGTCGGAATGGGTGTGAGCCGAACCGGTGCTACCGGAGCAGGCTGGACGGCCGCTGGAGCAGCAGGAGCCGCGCCGCCCTGACGAGCCGGGGGGAACGGCTGTTGGGGGTCCAAGCGGTCCAATCGGTTAGTGATGATGGTTAATTGATTTACAATCACCTGTTGCTGGTGGGCTATTAGGTCCACTCGAGCCTCGAGGGTGGAAAGTCGGCGTGTGAGCCCGCCGTCTGCCGAGCCGCTCTGCTGAAGCCGTACTGACATGATGCACGGCTCAGGAGACACACACGCAGGCTCAGGGTAGATCTAATAGCTTTATTAACAACAAGTGTGTATGAGTGTGTGTCTGCGGGATGTGAATGTGTTGGTGGTGGCGTCTGCGTCGGGCACGGAGGCAGGAGGCCGTACAGCCGGACAACCCTATGGGAGAAGCAGAGGGAGAAGGGTAACGGACACCACACCAACACAGGAGATATAAAGATGATGACTGGCTTACTTGGGAATGGCAGGTGGCTGGCACAGCAAGGGTGAAGCCCGGAAGACAGCAACCTGGAGCGCCCGGTGCAGCAGCGAGGGGATGGTGGCAAAGAGGAGTGGTCCGCCGCCGGGAAATCCACCTGTGCACAGGGGAGCAGACTAGGAGAAGAATGAGGTAAGAGATTCTTACTTGGATGTTTTGCCGAGCGGTTGAGATTCCTTACAGCAAGAGTAGCGAGTGAAGACTGACGGCTTCAGGCCGAAGCCCAGGGCGAGGCGGCTTAAATCCCTCGCCGCTGATGAGGTGCAGGTGTGCGTGCAGCTGGCGCCGCAGATGGGCGGCGAGGCGTGACAGTACTCCCCCCTCTAGCAGCGCCTCCTGGCGATGGTTTCTCCAGGTGCGCTCGGTGGAA
Source organism: Pholidichthys leucotaenia (assembly GCA_020510985.1). Lineage (NCBI taxonomy): Eukaryota > Metazoa > Chordata > Actinopteri > Cichliformes > Pholidichthyidae > Pholidichthys > Pholidichthys leucotaenia. Next base: position 181,565,449 of record CM035845.1, on the reverse strand, counting down.
CTCAGTAATGAGGGACGGGTCCAACACAAATGACGAGGGTACCCATTGCCGATGTTCAGGCCCATAACCCTCCCAGTCCACCAAGTACTGCAACCCGCGACCCCGGCGCCGGGAGTCCAGGATAGAGGAGACAGGCCAGGCCGGATGGCCATCAATCATCCGGGGCGCGGGCTGCGCAGCAGGAAGAGGGCAAAGGGGATCGGAGACTGCCGGCTTCACCTTGGAAACGTGGAAGGTGAAATGGATGCGGAGGGAGGGGGGAATAGCTACACGCACAGCCACCGGGTTGATAATCCTGGTGATGGGGTATGGGCCCATAAAACGCTGTGCCAGCTTCCTCCTCTCACCCTTTAAAATGACATCCTGGGTAGACACATAGACACGCTGACCCACCTGGTACGCTGGGGCAGGTCTTCTGTGCCGGTCCGCCGTGGATCTGTTGCGCTCCGCCGTGCGTAAAAGCGCATTGCGCGCCGACGCCCAGATGGAACGGAACTGCCTGAGGTGCGCCCGAACTGAGGGGACAGTTACCTCACTCTCCTGCGCTGGGAAAAGAGGGGGGTCGTAGCCCAGGGACGCCTTAAAGGGGGGCATCCCTGTGGCAGAAGAGCGGGCAGTGTTGTGGGCGTACTCAACCCAGGCGAGATGGTTACTCCAGGACGCAGGCTTGGATGCAGTGACGCAGCGGAGCGCAGCCTCCAGCTTCTGGTTGGTCCGCTCACACTACCCGTTGGTTTGGGGGTGATGGCCGGAGGAGAGGCTTACCTTGACTCCCAGGGCGTTGCAAAAGGACCTCCAAACCCCTGAGGAAAATTGGGGCCCCCGGTCCGAGACCATGTCCACCGGAATCCCGTGCAGCCTGACCACGTGTTGGACTAGGAGGTCCGCCGTCTCCAGGGCAGATGGAAGACCTCGTAGCGGGATGAAGTGCGCCGCCTTGGAGAAACCGTCTACGATGGTCAGGACAGCGTCGAAGGTGTTAGAGACTGGGAGTCTGGTGACGAAATCCAGGGCAATATGCGACCAGGGCCTGCTAGGGACAGGCAGAGGCTGGAGCAAACCCGCTGGAGGGGCGTTACCTGATTTACTGATGGCACATACAGGGCAGGCCCGGGCGTAGCGGGCAGCGTCCTTCCGCAGGCCCGGCCACCAGAAGGACCGTTGAAGAAGGTCGATCATCCGGGAAGAACCAGGGTGGCAGGTGAGCTTAGATGTGTGCAGCCAGTGGATGACCTCCCCCCGAACCGTGGATGGCACAAAAAGCCTCCCCTCCGGTCCGCCGCCAGGGTCAGGTTCCAATTCCTGCGCCTTCCGGATCTCACTTTCTATGTCCCAAGTGACGGCTCCCACGATGCACGACCTGGGCAGGATGGTGTGGACCGTGTCCTCAGACGCCTCAGGGGCAAATTGCCTAGAGAGGGCGTCGGGCAGGCCGTTCTTGGAGCCAGGCCTGAAGGTGATGTTAAAACGGAACCTGGCAAAGAACAAGGACCAACGTGCCTGGCGGGCGTTCAGACGCTTTGCAGATCTTAAGTATTCCAAGTTCTTGTGGTCAGTCAGGACCACGAACGGCAGGTCCGCCCCCTCTAGCCAGTGACGCCACTCCTGCAGCGCGAGCTTGATGGCGAGGAGCTCTCTGTCCCCCACGTCGTAGTTCCGTTCCGCCGGGGACAAGCGCCGAGAGAAGAAAGCGCAGGGCCATTTGACTCCGTCATCTGGCGACCGCTGAGATAGAACCGCCCCCACTCCCGTGTCCGAAGCATCCACTTCCACGATGCATTGCAGCGACGGGTCGACTTGGCTAAGGACCCGGGAGGAGGAGAACTCCGCCTTCAGCGCCTGGAAGGCAGCTGCGGCCTCTTCGGTCCACCGGAACGGGACCTTAGGGGACGTGAGGCGGGTCAGAGGACCGACGACTGTGCCAAAATTCGGGACGAAGCGGCGGTAGAAGTTTGCAAACCCAATAAATTGTTGCACCTGTTCCTTGATGTTGGTGTAGGCCATTCCACCACCGCCTTCACCTTCACTGGGTCCGGGAGCACCTGGTCGTGGGAGATGACGAACCCGAGGAAGGACGTAGTCTTAGCGTAGAATTCACACTTTTCTGTCTTCACATACAACCGGTTCTCCAGCAGCCTTTGGAGGACCCAAGTAAGAGATTCTTACTTGGATGTTTTGCTGAGCGGTTGAGATTCCTTACAGCAAGAGTAGCGAGTGAAGACTGACGGCTTCAGGCTGAAGCCCAGGGCGAGGCGGCTTAAATCCCTCGCCGCTGATGAGGTGCAGGTGTGCGTGCAGCTGGCGCTGCAGATGGGCGGCGAGGCGTGACACATATATTTGTGGATGTAAACGTACTGCCATCACTAAAGGTTCAATTGCCATAGTAAACAGTAAAAGTGAAAGTGGACACCCTTGTCGACATCCTCTATTGATATTTATTGATTTTGAGATATTGCTGTTTGTTAGGATTTCTGCTGTAGCATTATTGTATATTATCTGAACCCATTTTATGAAATTATTTTCAAGTCCAAACCTTTGTAGGACTTCAAAAAGATAGGGCTATTCGACCCTATCAAAGGCCTTTTCGGCGTCCAATGATAGGAGAGCTGTATCTGGTGCTTCTTTATTACAATAGATAATATTAAATAGTCTTCTTACATTATGGAAGCCTTGTCTTCCCATTATAAAGTCATTCTGATCTCGGTTAATAATATTTGGTAATATTTCTTGTAGTCGTCTTGCTAAAATTTTACAGATTATCTTAAGGTCAGCATTTAATAGGCTTATTGGTCTCATATTTTCACATTTATTAGAGGGTTTACCTGGTTTTGGCAACAGTATAATTAAGGCATTATTCATGTATAGTGGTAAATTACTATTTTGAAATGCTTCTAAAACCATTTCCAAAAATGGTTTTATTAATTTATTCTTAAATTTTTTTATAGAGGTCAACTGGAAGACCATCTGGTCCTGCACTTTTTCCTGATTTCATATTATCAATGGCTAGCCCAACTTCTTCTTGACTAATTTTAGACTCCAGTATCTCCCTGTTTTCATATGGAATACACGGTATAGATAATCCGTCCAAAAACCCATTTAGTTGTGTTAAGTCAGTTTCATTTTTTGTATCATATAATTTTTCATAATAATCTCTAAAGGCACTGTTAATTTCTAAAGGATCTACAACTGCCTGTCCGTTACTTATAATACTGGTAATTGGTGTTTTAAATTCTAATTGTTTAATCTGCCATGCCAATAATTTTCCTGATTTTTCACCTTGTTCATAAAAAGATTGCTTCAATCTTAGAAGACTCGAGGCAGCTCTATTCGCTGATTTTTTTGTCATGTTCAGCTCTCAGAATCAGTAATTCATTCTCTGACTTTGGATCACTTCCTGCATACACTTTTTCTTGAAGAATTTTTATTTTATGTTCCAATTGGACTCTCTCCTCTCGAGTCTTCTTAGATTTTGAACCTGTATAACTAATAATATGCCCCCTAATAAAAGCTTTGAAAGCCTCCCACTTTATACATGCTGATGTTTGTGTAGTATTGATATCAAAGAACTCATCTGTTTTTCTATGTACTTAACAAATTCCTCATCCTGAAGCCATTTATGCTGAAATTGCCACCTACCTGGTTCCTTTGTCAGTTTCTTATCTACATATATTAGACAGCAGGGTGCATGATCAGAGATCACAATGTTATCATAGAAACAGTTTTGAATCTTGGACCTTAATTCTGTGGAGATCAAAAAATAGTCAATACGTGAGAATGTCTTGTAGGTATTAGAATAACAAGAGTAGGCTTTAACTTGTGGTTTCATTTCTCTCCATATATCTAGTAATCTCAATTCTTTCATAAAATGATTAATGGTCATCCTGCATCCATTGTGCGTACAGTCCAGTCCTGTTGATCTATCTATACCGGGATTCAATGTACAATTAAAATCCCCTGCTATTATATGTTGCCCTGTAAGTGATGATAAAATAAGAAATAAATTAGCAAAGAACTTTTGATCATCTATATTGGGACCGTATAAGTTCACCAGATTTATATTTTCTAATAACAAAGATCCTTGGATGATTAGATAGCTTCCTAATTTGTCTCCAATTACATTTTTCACTTGAAATGGGACTGATTTATGTATGAGAGTCATAACTCCCCTGGCTCGATGAAAATGATGAGGTGAGCACACTTCCCTGCCATCTTCTCCTAATTCTTTTTGCATCCTCCTCTATTAGATGAGTTTCTTGTAAAAACACAATTTTTGAACCTATGTCTTTTATTTTATTCATAACTTGTTTAAGTTTTTTTAAATTTTGTAGACCTCTGCAATTCCATGAAGTTAAATTAAGATTAACGCTTTGGTCTATGATCAATAAGGAGTTTGAGATTACCTCGCAATATAAACATGCTCATACAGAGAAGCAAAAACATGAGTGGTTGAACATTCGTCCCACAAACTACACACAAACAAATTTCCCCTCCCCACATTCGTGGCAATCCCCCCAAAATCAAAAAAAAACTCCGTCTCCCACTATAGCCATCGACTGCTCCACACCCGCGAGGATCAGTCAAAACCACTCTCTCCTTCTCCTCTCAATCACCCTGACCCTACTGCTTTTAATGACATAACATTAATTCTCTTCTGTAGTTTTCTAACTTAACTCCAAAATTTTATAGCAACTTTGTAGATCATAGGTTTTTGTTGTTTTATATATATATATATATAGTATATATATATATATATATATATATATAATACAATCTATATTTTGTAAACTTGCTATATGCTTCAGATCAGTCAGATGCCTGTGCAAATGCTTAAATATTCTACCTTTATATTTTGTTCATGCTTCATGCTTAGCTCCCACCAGTCTCCTCTTGGATCTGCTTGATAAGCACCTGCGCCTCCTGAGGGGTCTTGAAGGTGTGGGTTCTCCCTTTATATGTGACCAGCAGTCTTGCCAGATGTATCACTCCATGACGAATCCCGAGGTTGTGCAGCTCTTTACGGGCGGGGTCAAACTGTTTCCTTAATTGTTGGATTCCTGTGGCCAAATCTGAGTAGAACCGCACCTGTTGATCCTGGTATTTAATTTCTCCTTTAGCTCGCACCGCATTGGAGATCGTCATCTTGTCTCTGTAGCTGAGGAACTTCATAATCAGCGTCCTTGGTGGTGTCTTATTATCTCTCGGTGGGCCGATTCGGTGGGCGCTCTCTAAAACGACCAATGACTGCAGCTCCGCGTTGTTCAGCGCTTCTGGAATCCACTTTTCCAAAAAGGAACATGTGTCCCGCCCCTCCGTTCCCTCTGGGAGGCCCACCAGCCTCAGATTGTTTCATCTCGACCGGGATTCTAAGTCCAGGGCACTATCTTCCAGAAGTTTATTTTTTAATTCCAATGTGCGCACCTTTAATTGTAGGCTGGTGACGTCATCCTCAGCGCTGGAAATTCGAAGCTCCACCTGCGATACTCGTTCCATACAGTCACTTATTTCCTTTCTCATTCCTTCTATCGCTGCTATAATCCCATCAAATTTAGTGGAAAAGTCTTCTCTCATTGAGCTAATGGCAGCGAGCACCGCACCCGTGCCGTCGCCAGCAGTCACCGCTCCGCCGCTAGCTTGCTCCGCCATAATCTCTGGCGATTTTCCTGCTTCGTCACGAGCGTGGAAGTCTGTTAACCTAGACAGTTTCGACGATTCAGTTTTTCCTCCACCTAATTTCCCAGCCTTAGGCTTTACCGGCATATCCGCGCCCAAACGCTGGGATAGGTTTTGTTCCAACTGAGAGAGTTATTTGCCAACTTTTTATTTTTAGGAGCAGAGCAGAGTGAAACACGTCTTCCTATGTGGCCGCCATAACCGGAAGTCATTTATCTGGTTTTTACTGTTTATACAGTTTTGTGAAAAAATTAGGACACCCTATGTAAACCTGCATGTTTTTTTTAACATATTTGGACATATGGATATTTAATATCAATTTTAACAATACTAGGTGATTCAAGTAATATAACCAAACAATTAAAACTGAACAAAAGACTTTTCTGAAATTTTCTGTAAAATGTAATTCTAAAAACATGCAATTTCTGGTGAGGAATACCACCACACCAGATGTGAAATGTGGACACCACCACATTTATTCCCACTCAAATTGGCTAAAATCACACACAGGTGTATCACATCAGGTGCACATGATTAGAACATTGTTACTCAGCATTCTGAAGGAGGCTTGTCCTATTTAAACCTCAGACATTTAGTTTGGTGTGCTCCTGACTTTTGAAGTGAGAGTGAACACCATGGTGAGATCAAAAGAGCTGTCTGAGGCCTTCAGAAAAAAGATTGTAGCAGCTTATGAGCCTGGTAAGGGATTCAAAAAGATCTCAAAAAAATTTGACATCAGCCATTCCATTGTCCGAAAAATAGTCTACAAGTGGAGGACATTCAAAACAACTGCCAACATGCCCAGGCCTGGCCGTCCAAGTAAGTTCACTCAGAGAGCAGACCGCAAGCTGCTAAAAGAAGTCTTCAGAAACCCTAAAATGTCATCAGGGGACCTACAGCAGTCTCTTGCTACTGTTGATGTGAAAGTGCGTGCCTCTATAATCAGAAAGAGACTCCACAAGTTTAACTTGCTGGGAGGCGTGCAAGGAGGAAACCTTTGCTCTCTAAGAGAAACATGAAGGACAGACTGAAGTTTGCCCGAGAAAACGTAGACAAAGACCAGGACTTCTGGAATAATGTTCTTTGGACAGATGAGTCTAAAATTGAATTATTTGGACACCAGAAGAGAGGATGTGTTTGGCGTAGACCAAATACAGCATTCCAGGAAAAGAACCTCATACCAACTGTGAAGCATGGAGGTGGAAGTGTCATGGTTTGGAGATGCTTTGCTGCAGCAGGACCTGGCCAGATAGTCCACCATGAATTCTGCCATCTATCAGAGGGTGCCTGAGGACCATGTGAGACCATCTGTTGTCATGAACCGAGCCGGTTTGTCCTTCGGGCTCAGTTCTGACCTTTCTCTGTGTTTCAGGTTCATCTGTGTATTTTGTGTATTTGGTTCTGAGCCAGGATTCTCCCGGGCTCAGTCTCATGTTTCTCTGTTCCATATTTATTTGTGTATTGTGTTATCTTTTGAGTTTCTTGTAGTTTCTATGTTCCCTAGTTTATTTCCCGTACATGTAGACACTGTTTTCTGGACGGCAGCTGTGAGGCAGCCTTCTTTGGCCTACACATGTGTGGGCACTGTCTGATGGTCTGACCACGCCCTCTCTGTCTCGACAGTCAGCTGGTTCCACTCTCCGTAACACACAGGCTAAACTAAAAACAAGATAACTAGTGCAGCTGTAACCTTGACACTTTTACACAGACTCTAAGGCAGACTCTGAGACAAGACAAATCACAAATATAAGACAAATATGAAATTGTTCTATCAAATAATAATTGTAATTGTATTAGTAGTGTATTGGAAGGGAACGATCACTATTGTGCAAAGTAGTGGTGTTATGTACGGTCTCTATGGGCAGCACATATTAGATTATAAAGTCTGCAGCAGCAGGTAAGAAGGACCTGTGGAACCTCTCCCTCAAGCATCTAGGATGGTACAGCCTGCCGCTAAATGAGCTCCTCAGTGCATTCAGCGTGTCCCGCATGGGGTTGAACTTGGACTCCAACAGAGATGACAGCTTAACCACCATCCTCCTCTCTCCTGTCTCCTCCACTGGGTTGAGGTGGCGTCCCAGAACAGAGCTAGCTTATTTGATCAGCCTGTTCAGTCTCTTCCTGTTGGCTGCCGTGATGCTGCTGCCCCAGCAGACCACTCCATACGTGATGGCTGATGCCACCCCAGAGTCGTAGAAGGTCTTCAGGAGTGCCCCCTGCACTCCAAAAGACCTGAGTCTCCTCAGGAGGAACAGCCTGCACTGCCCCTTCTTGTAGCTTGCATTGGTGTTATGTGACCAGTCCAGTTTATTGTTCAGGTGAACACCCAGTTACTTGTAAGATGTTACCATCTCAATGACTGTTCCCTGGATGTTTACCGGTGTTGTGGGGGATTGTCCATGCCTACGGCAGTCCACCACCAGTTTCTTGGTTTTCCTCACACTGATCTGGAGGCAGTTCCGCAGGCATCAGTTCACCAAGTCCTGGATAAGTCCTCTGTATTCCACGTCATTCCCATCAGAGATGAGGCCAACGATCACAGAGTCATCAGAGAACTTATGTAGATGGCAGTGTGGTGTGTTGTGTGAAAAGTCAGCAGTGCAGTGGGTGAACAGGAAGGGAGTCAGGACTGTTCCCTGTGGGGCCCCCGTACTGCAGATGATGGTGTCAGACACACAGTTCTGAGTCCTCACAAACTGTGGCCTGTCTGTGAGGTAGTCCAGAATCCACGATGATAGGTGCTGGTCCACCCCTGCACACAGCAGCTTGTCCCTCAGGATTACTGGTTGGATGGTGTTAAAAGCACTGGAGAAATCAAAGAACATGATCGTCACAGTGCTCCCAGGCTTCCCTAGGTGGGACAGGGAACAATGTAGGAGGAAAATCACTGCATCCTCCACTCAGATGCCATGCTGGTAGGCAAACTGAAGTGGGCCCATCGCTGGTCCCACCAGGGGGTGGCGGGGGGTGTCTTCATCAGGTGTGATGTGAGGGCCGCTGGTCTGTAGTTGTTCAGGTCCTGAGGGTGCAAAGTCTTCAGCACAGGTACCACGCAGGATGTTTTCCATAGCTGTCGTACCCTCCCTAGCTTCAGGCTGAAGCTGAAGCTGTGTTCCACAATCCCACACAACTGGTCTGCACAGGACTTGAGGAGCCTGGAGCTGATGTCATCCGGACCCGCAGCCTTCCTCGCCTTGATCTTCTTCAGTTCAGATCTCACCTGGGTCTGAGGGACAGACTGGGGCAGGGAGGCTGTGTGCTGGGAGGAGGGGGTGTTGGGCATGTAAGGGTTAAAACAGCAGAGGATGTGCACTGAAAGCTGGGGGATGTAAGGGGGGTGGAGGGGGCAGTGGACAGGGGGAGTAGATGAAGGTGGAGGCAGCAGGGGTTGGTGGGCAGGTGAAGGAGAGGGTGTTTGGTCAAACCTGTTGAAAAACAGGTTCAGGTCGTTCACCCACTCCCACCCCCCACGGCCTGGGAGGTGGTATCCTGGTGCCCAGAGATAGTTTTGAGGCCTCTCCAGACACCACTGACATTGCTCTGCTGCAGCTTGACCTCCATCTTTTCCCTGTAGGTCCTTCCCCTCTCTGATCTTCCTCCTCCGCTCCCTCTGTATGGACTTCAACTCCTCCTTGTTTCCTGACCTGAAGATCCCTTTCTTCTTCTTCAGCAGTGTCTTTATCGCGGGGTTGATCCAGGGTTTGTTGTTTGAGAAACACTGTATGGTCTTGGTGGGTATGGTGTTCTCCACACAGAAGTTGATAAAGTCAACTTCAATTTAGAGCATTTATTTACAGAAAATGACAACTGGCAAAACAACAAAAAAGATGTTGCTTTTGGATGTGTATTTTGATCACATATTATTTTTTTTTGATTGGATTTTGTATACTTTATTGATCTCCAGAGGGGAAATTCAGGGCATCCACCTGGATGGATGAAGCAGCCATGGTACGGTGCTATCCCTTTACCATTCACACACACATTCACACCTAGAGCCACTTTTAGAGTCTCCACTTAACCTAACCTGCATGTTTTTGGCCTGTGGGAGGAAACCGGAGAACTCCCGGAGTAAACTCACGCAGACACGGGGAGAACATGCAAACTCCACACAGATCACTGTTGGTCAGGGGCTGGGATTGAACCAGGGATCCCATGGCCAAGGGTGAGTTGCTGTGCTGCTGCAGTGCTAACCACTGCACCACCGCACCGCCCAATGTAAAGAAAACAAGTTCATGTTCATTCTTAAACACTACAATAGTTACAGTCATGTGAAAAGAATTTGAACACCCCTTTAAATATTCAGTTCTTTATTAAGAAATGTTCACATAACTGTGTCTAACCTTGTTTTTGTTTTTTATTTGCATTTTTTAACATTTATTTTAGCCTTTTTAAGTGGGAATGAATGTGGGGGTGTCCTAAAAAGATGGGGGGGGGTCCTAATTTATTCCCCACTATTTGTTTAGAATTACATTTTACAGAAAATTTGAAAAAAGTCTTTAATTAATTTTTAGTTGTTTAGTTGTATTACATGAATATCCCAGTATTTTTTAACATTGATATTCAATATCCATATGTCCAAATATGTAAAAAAAAAAAAAAAAACCCACAGGCTTATAAAGGATGTCCTAATTTTTTTTCACATGACTGTAAGTTTTAACTTAGGAAGAACTCAGAATTCTGTATTTGTGTAATAACTGATTTTCATTCACAGCTTTCATGCCTCTTCCCATGCTTAGATGATCACCCAATCAGTACCCCCTTAAGTAGATTGGTGTGTCCTTGTTTTGGAATTGAGTGGTTGCCATCCATGTAGAGATGCTAATTTAGGAAAGATTCTGCAGTGGTCTCTTACTTTTCCCCCAGAGCTGTATGTTAAAGTTGCTGAAAATTTATGTGGAACCCTCCCTCCAAAAATTATCTAGAAGAATAAATTCACCAATTTCCATGAAAAAAGTCACAAGTTTACAAGTTTAAAAGCTGCCAATTTAAGACAGAGAAAAAAATGTCCTTACTACTCATGCTGTCAGTTTATTGTTATAATAGAAAGGCATTTATTGCCTTTGTAACGACCACAACAAATTTGGGAACTGTTTTGCTTTCATTATAGCATCAAAATTATTTTGTTGCTCCATTTGGATAAATATGGACAAAAATTTGTCAGAATTGCTTTTTCCATAGTAGAAGTTGCCAACTTGTTGGCTAGTCAAACTGCTGAGTGGCTCTGGAAAACTACTGACCGCCAAAAACACGAGCAATACTGCACTCTGTTCAATAAAAATGGCCAATTTTATAAAGGGAAATAAATGCATTCATCATTCATCCGTCTCTGTATTCCTTCTTTATATATTTGACTCCCATACCCTTCTTTCTAGTTTTAAATCTTGGAGATAACAGCTTCTTATCCTGTATAATAAACTGTGATATCCAGCAGTGTCAGCTACACTCCACTGCTCCATACAGCACACACAGCCTTTCTTCACACTTGTTTGTGTGCTCATAAACATGTGTCACCATATGTAAACGTTTGTTTTCCTGTGAATTTGAATCTCTGGAGTGTCTGAATTAAAATGCACCGTGAAGTTACCCACCCACTCAGCAGAGACGCTTAGGTGCTCATCACACTTATTGACAGTGTTCATACATACCCGCATATGGTCGTAGTTCAGTGTGACTGGAAGTGGAGCAGTTTGTGATTTCCCCCCCCCTGTCCTTCCTCTGCTGTCTCTTCAGGAGAATGCAGTGAATGGGGATCACCTGTGGATGGAGACAAGCTGCTCCGGAGAGCTGTGTTATCTCGGGGAGGACGCCTGCCTTCTAAAGACGGCAGTGAGTCATACACACACCACAGACTTCTGAAATAGCCCATTAGACATAATAAATGTACTTCTTTTCCTACTAATAATTTAAATTGCATAAATAGCCTTTTTTTTTTTTCCTTTAGAAGAGCAGGGTAGAGACATGCAGGAAAGATTGTTCTATTTGGGAATCAGACAAGGGGTCACTGTGTTTGCGCAACATGTTTTTGACGTTTGTGCGATAACCACTAGGTTACAGAATGCCCATAGTAATTCTTCTTAAGCATCAGACGATTTAGCCTTGTTGAACATGTGTGGAAGCATGTCAGCAGATCAGGTGAAGCAGGGTCAAGCTCTAACATTTGACGTCCTTTTTTCCCTTTTTTACATTCTTTTTATAATAGGTTATTTTAAGTCCAGGTAAAGTAAAAAAAATAAAATAATTCACTGATTTAGTGTTGTATATGTTTGATGCTCAAGTACATTGAGCTGTCCAGTTTATAATTCAGTGGCTGAACCCATGGAGATGATGATTTTCTGTTTAATTTTTGATCTTAAATGAACTGAGGTTAGTTTTATACAGTAGGGGCCAACTGATGATGCGACAAGCCAGTTATCCTGTCTTCTTTCCAATTATTGTTGTTTAAAGTCACCTCTCTGTCCGTCTCTCACAGTGACATCTGTTGAAACTGAGTCAAGAGCTGAATGCTGAAATGTGCTTAAACTCTAAGCACGTCAAGACTTAAAAAGATGTGGGTCAGACCTGAGCATCCGACTGTGATAACTGTTGTTAGAGAGAAGTCTAAATAAACCTTAATATGTTTTTAATGCAAGCAACCAAAAAGTGACGGTCCTGCACCGCAGGAGCTACAGGAATAAAAGTGAATTTACAACCTAAAAACACCTTTTAATAGATGTGCAGCGCTTATCAGTGCCTTTTTTTCCCTAAAAACACATGAAGCTTAAAGCTCAAAAACATGGACCTCTGATAGGATTTGTTGTGTTTCAGACTCAGGTTTGTAGTTACGCTCATGTTCAATGTGTTCAACGTGTGTCAGAAGGGGTTTGGCAAACTGGATGTAAATCTCTGCCAACTACATTTTGAGCGTTTTTACACTAGTACTGTACTTTGCAATATTAGAAAATGCTTTTTTATGCGAGGTGTAAATAGGACTATAAACTATCACCACCTTAAAGAAGGTGTTGTCTTTTTGTTTTAATTAATGGCCAAAGCCTAGTTCACAACACGTGTCTTTAATAATTTCATAGTTTATTTATTTATTTAAAAGGGACAGTGCACATTAATGAACATCAGTCATAACACAAATGTAAATGTGCCGAAGTTAGCAGAAGCTAATTTTTATTCGGAGTCCCTTTGGCAGGTGAAAGGACAAAAATACATTACATATAAGTACAGTGATTTAAACAACAACACAAGACAGGAAATACATATTCTGACAGATAATACACATTCTGATATAGCAGCTGGTGGGTTTATAAAGTGCAGAGTTTGCAAAGTGCATATTTGCTTAGGTAAAGTGCATAGCTGGGATAAGATGTAAAAGTCAGTATATAGCATGTTTACCAATCAATATGTATATATGAGCAAGTAAATAATTCTTTCCAGAGGGGTTGGCCTGCTCCTTCCACCTGGAGAAGACCAAGCCCTTGGGAACCTACTAATGGGTGAAAGAGAAAACAAACATTCAATAGAAAAGATACATTCAATACAACATACGAGGACCAACCACAACAATATTCCAGATCAGAGTAAATAAGATAAAACTAAAAGATGTGGTGCATGTTCGCATACGTATATGTAGGCATGCACCGCATATAAACTTTACAAACTCAAAGAGCACGACACATACGTACGTATATGTATCATGCTTTGTGAGACGAAATGTGGTTAGTTTCAGTGATCACAATGTTGGTTTGAGCCAGTGTTTGAGATGTGTTTTGAAAGTGCTATATGTAAGCTGTTCTCTTATTGTAGAGCGTATGCCGTTCTATATGTTGGTGCCCCTGGCTGATAAAACCGACTGACCAAAGGTGGTACGTGTGAATGGTACGTCACAGTCTCTTCTGGCTGTGGCCCTACTAGATGTGCCATTTACTGATTTTAGTTTGATGAATTCTTTTAGTGGTGGTGGTGCGAGTCCATTAAGTGCTTTGTATACAGTGCAAACATATTTAAAAATTTTGAAGCTTTCACAACTTAGTAGGTTGTATTTTTCCAGAATGTGACAGTGATGGTATGAGTTAGGTCAGCAACTCGTTGCAGAGGTGTCTGAGCCCCTGGTCGAAGGAAAATCCCCAGTCACCCACGTCACCTGTGAACTCTACAAAGACTTGGTCAAACTGACTCTGTGACCTCATAGCTGCAGAATCTGACCGGGTATCTGGTATGTTAAATATTTGGGGCCAGTCACATATGAGCTACGGGCAGTGAGAACTCACAGTTCTTGACAGAGGAAGAGAGACAGAGATAATGATGGTAACACTTTCTACAGCTGGAGAACGTCGCCGTGTTGCTCAAGAAACTGAGCAAAATTTAACTGAACTTTGGACTTGGATTTTTTTTTCTGAACTAATCATATTGCAAACAACTTGTAGCGCTTGTTTGCAGATGTCACAAATAGAGCAGATGGTCAGTTTCATAGAAATATAGCCATCTTCTCTTAAATTCAGTCTAGAAATTCATCCACTTCAATTCCAGTATTTCAAAGGCTGCCACGCTCTCGTTTAGGTGACCTGTGTTCACAAAGAACCAAATAAATGACTCTAAATTACAGAGAAGGAGTCTTCCTGAGCCTCATTAACTGCCAACAAGCAGGGCTGCAGACAAAGTGGCTAAATTATAGGCGACGTGGACCTTTAGCCCTTCTCTGACAAAGAAGAACAGCACCTGCAACAAAGAGCTGTGAAACAACCTTTAATTAGAACAATGAAACAATGGCATATCTGTGCGTTCCCACTGATGGTAGGTAATTACACCGAGGCTATGAGAACATGGAGATTCCAGAGCTGCAGCACAAATCGATGCACTATATTTTAATCTGATGCTTTTAATGGGATAAATATTCCATGTTTAGAATGATGAGCAGACTTTAATGGATCCTGGACTGCTTTGACAGTCATGTTAATAGATATTTATTTTCCCACTTGGGTAGAATAAAATATTTGATTTAATTTCCATCACTAAGCAAACTGACAAAGGCTACACAATTATTTGGATTGCAGAGTCAGTCTCTACGATTCTGTAGTGACACAAAACAGCAATTTCAGTTTAGTTAGTATAAATGTTATTATTGTAAACAAAAGTTTATGATTAAATTGAAAGGAAGCCAGAGAAATGCCTGTTAAGATAGAATAATACAGTAACACTGATCATTTGTGTCTCCATGTTTATAAAATTTAACACAATGATTATGAAAGTCTTTAAGTGTTGCTTAGTGTGACTGATGAGGGTGAACCCATTGATCAAAATATGATTGCTCCATTATCAGCTGCCTTACTTCCTATAATGAGGAATTTGGTGACTTAATTGTACGAATGCCCGAAGTTATCACCAAGCCACCAAATCATGTTTTTGTTATGCCTCTTGGTCTTCAGTTCACTTGGTCTTTTGCAATGCTGTTCATGTTTTTATATGTCATAAGGCCCTTAATGAGTTAGCAACTGGGATGTCAGACTTTCTGCTGCCCATATTCTGCCAGGGGTGTATCTTCTTTTGTTTCTCTGAAGAAAAATCTTAAGAGTGAGTAAAGTTATTCACATATTGATCCATGTCTTCCTGCTCTCTAGTGTGGAGCTTTGGCAGCTTTTTTTAACTGTATCTGAAGAAACTTTCTTGACACCAAAATGGATAGTCAAAAAAAAAAAAAAAACTGCGAAAACCCACAAATCTTACTTGACCTTAAAATGGAATTAAAATAGTTCTACTTTTTTGTACTCTGTTCAGTAAATACTATAAACTTATTCCCATCATAATGTTAAAATGGCCTGTGAGTTTGAATTCAGCAAGTTATTTTTCTCATAAGATTTACAACATTTTTCATGTAAATTTGTGCCGTTTTTCTTGCAAATTTGTGTTCTGTCTCAGAAATAAAACTTTTTTTAGTCATAAATTTTAATTATCATAATTAAATAGTAATTGTGCAACTTCTCATCTCTCTCACATAGTATTAATAATCATAACAAGAGCACTCTGAGGCGAGTGCAGTATCTTCCGCCTCCATTTTCTTTGAAGATCCCAGTGTTGCTGAAGAAAAGCAATTTTCATTATTTCCCAATAATTATTGGGGCAGAATCAAATTATGATAAGCCTATCATCCGTGAATATACAACAAAAACAGTTGCATACAACCCATCGTTGTTGGTCAGAATCCCAAGGTGAACCCATGCAGCAAGTTTGGTGACCCTAGAGAGCTTCTATAGTAAGAGGGCATAGGGAATGCTAACCTTGACCTTTTGACCCCAAACCCATAGTCAGAGGTCATGGTCTCAGAGTGAAACTGTATACCAAGTTTGGTGATTGTAGCTATAGATGGATGGATGGATGGATGGATGGATGGATGGACTTGATCCCAAACTGGGAAATTTTAGTATAACAGCAGCATGACACACAGTAAACAGACCAAACAGACAGAAATACCCACAGCATAAGGCTGCGTGTCCACCAAATGCGTTTTTTTTTGTCATCCGACCTCCCCGAACGTCTTTTTCAGTGCTTGTGCACTGTGCTTTAGAAAAAAAAGTCTGTGGTCTGTATCCTAGCAACAGCTTGTCACTCACAGCTCAGCACTTTCACTTTTCCTATGGTCAGACTTTCTACTTATTTTTTGATAGCAGTCTCTAAATAACAATGGACAAGAAACGTGTTCTAGCATTGGTAGCAGCTCTGGATGCAAAATATGACGACACGCAAAACAGGAGTCTGAGTACAGACTGTACCGGCATCCTATGTCCCGCCCTTCCTTATTCTGATTGGCTGCTTAGAAAGGTCTGACATTGACGAGCTCAGCTGTAGTCTGAAAAGTTGAAATTTTTTTCAACTCTGAGCACCGCGACAAAAAGCAGCCACTGCCGAGAGCATTTCAGCTCCAAAGGCGCTCAGTGCTGTGGACATGGACTACATAGAGAATGAATAGAAAATAGTTGCCCACAGCTGAAAAACGCATTTGGTGGACACACAGCCTACTAGAATAGTAAAGGGCAGTGTTGAGTGGAGGGTCACCGGTTCAATCCCCAGCCCAGCAGGACCAGATGTGGGTGGGACAGATAACATAGCAGTGTTTGCCCCACCCTAATTAACCCCACTGTGGTTGGTGCCTTTGAGCAAGGCCCTTAACCCCAGCTGCTCCAGTGGAGCTGCTCAGTGACCACAGGTCAGTCTGTGGTTGTACTGGGCAGCTTCCAGGTGTGAATGTGTAACTGTGTGAATGTGAACAGCGTGTCTTTGAAAAAGAGAGGTTGCCTCTCAATGGAACTTTGCTGTATAAATAAAAGGTTAAATTAAAAAAAAATAAATTAAAGAAATAGAAAAATAATTACCTAGAAAAGCTAAACACACTAAACTAACTAAAAACCAAAAATAAAGGATGACCTGTACAAAATAGATAAGTACTGAGTAAGAGGTAAACAGTACTGTGCAAAATAGAACCGTAAGGTGCTGGGTGAAATGTAAGGTATAAGGTAGACTGTAAAGTGCAGTGTGCCAGCTGGATTGTAACCAATTTCAAAACATCAGAGTGAGTTATTGTACAGTGAAATGGCAAGTGGCAGGAAAGCTTTCCTGTATCTGTCCCTTTGACAGCAGAGCTGTAGTAGTCTACTGGAGAAAGTGCTCCGCTGTCTGTCCAGTGTGTGGTGGAGGGGGCGACCAGGGTTATCCATGATGGATAACAAGATTTAGGGAAAATCTGACCTTGACCTCACGGTCTTCCAATCAGAGTCAAATTGCAATATGCTCATCATCAGTGTATACCAAACCTTGGTACCAAGTTTCAAAACAGTTGGGACAAAACTGCAGGAGGAGTTGATTTCACAAGACAGTTATTGTCTATAAAGTGAAGATGAAATAGGAGGTCACAAGTCAGGGGCTACAACTCCTCCAAAAATCACCCAATCTGAACCAAATTACAATATGTGCACTATCAGTGTATACCAAACCCTCAATCCAGGTTTCAAAACAATTGAAACAAAACTGTGGGAAGAGTTGACTTCACAAAAGTGGGACAGACAGACAGACGAACTGCCCTATAACATAATCCCCCTTCAGTCTTCGCTCAAAGGGGTCTTTGACCCGCGGGGGATAAAAATAACTATTCCATCCACACTGAATAAGTATGTCTTGCTTGTGGCACATGTGTTTTTTTTCCTTCATTGCTGACTCTTTCTTAATTTTACTAATTTTCTTTTATAAATGCAGTGGCTTTATGGCTTCATTTGTCCTTTGCAAAGACTTCTAATCACAATATTTCACCTGCCAAAAGTGGCTGACTTGAGACCACTGATGGCATAGATATTACCAGTATGTATCTAATCACTGTTTGTTTTACTCTTGTTTCTTTTTTTGCATCTTACTTTGCCCTCCATGTTTTCTTTGTCTTTTTAAGAAGTCTGCCCCAAGGAGGAAGTGTGCAGCCTGTAAGATTGTTGTACACACCGGCTGCATAGAGCAATTAGAGAAGGTAACCAAAACAGACACACAGATACATACACACAGAGCTAATCTTTTATTTATGATAGTTGTTTGTCTTTTTGCTGTTGCTGAATTCTGTTAAAATCCACCCACCCATTTTCTTCACCTTTGTTCCGGAGCTTCTTCCAGCTGTGGTAGAGCTGACTTCTTCACCCTGGACTTTTTTCCAGTTTCATTCAAAGTTCGGCACAGTGACAGACAACCATGTATATATTCTCATATAAAAACCCCTAAAGCTATTGTTGTTCTCTTAAATGAACCAGTTCTGTGAGGATCCTCTATTCATTCTTGAACTCTTCTTAATCCTATTTCTTCTTATGTTGGAAGATAGTTTGTTTCTGTTTAAACTAGGGCTGGAATAATTAACACAATTATTTTTTCAAATAGTATGGACCAATTAATACGTTATAAAATGACGCGATCTCCATGAAGTGATGTTGGCAAAGGTTTCTATGAGCAGCTGGCTCAGCTTAAAAAACAAAAGTCGGTCTTTTTCAGGGTTTAAATTTGTTAAGTTTACACAACGCTCAGCTGATCCTCCTGCACTCAGGGCACCTGACGTGTGCTACCATATCCTCCTCAAGCAGACACACCCACCTGATGTAGTGCTCGCTGACTGGTGGAGAGCTAGAGTTTCTGTTGGAGTGAGCGGAGGAAAACACCAACTCCAGCAGACCACGCACTCTGATATAGCCTATAAAATTAATAAAAGCGTCTAACTCATGCCAGGATTAGGCATGTTCTCTGGAAATCAATGGAGAAGTGCTTTTCCCATGCTGAGATAATTAGGAAAGTTACCTGAAGCAGAAACACTGACTTCCTTTTTCAAAATAAAAGAGGAAATGTGACAGCAAAATTAAAAATGGTAATTTGAAAACTAGTTGAGAACTGTTTCACTAGCACATCATTATAGTTATATGTTGAATGTGAGGGTTACAGATATATTCAGTGACTAAAATATGCTTCTTTTTCATTGATTCTTTCTCTCCAGTTTAGTGATTTAATCACAGTTAATTATAGAAAAAGTTACTTTAAAAAAAATCAGTGCACAGCCCTAGTTTCAACCAAACCATTTTAGCTCCATTAGCTCTCTTTTCCATTTAAAGTCTTTCTAGTGACTTTAAGGGTTTATCCTGAGACTGTGATGTGTATGAACAGAGAAAATGGGCTGCAGTTCACTCATCGACCTCACTTGTCACTAGAAACAAGATTTTTTTTCTCAGTAATGTAGGCCAACTTTTTCCCTATTCTGCCTGTCTCATACAGAAAATGTTAATAGCCTTTATTACCTCTGCCAAGGAGGCTGTGTTTTTACCGGGTGGTTTGCCTGTTAGCAGCATTGCTCAAAAATTATGAACGGATTTTGATGAAATTTTCAGGAAAGGTGTGTAATGGCACGGGGAACAGATGATTAGATTTTGGTGATGATCTGAGAGTGCATACCTCCACCAAGAGCTTTGTTTGTATTTGTGCGGCAGGATTACACAAAAACGTCTGGATGGATTTGGATGAAATTTTCACCAGAGGTGGTCCTTGGGCTAGAGACAAACCCATAACATTTTGGTGATGACCTGAGGATGCATACCTCTGCCAAGGGTCTTATGTTCTCACAGTGTGTTAGCAGCAATACTCCAAAATTAATGGACAGACTTGGGTGCAGTTTTCACCAGAAGTGGCTCTAGGCCTGCACACAAACCCATTACATTTTGGAAGTGATCCATGAGGGACGGAAGGAGCCTTGGTGGAGGCGTGCACACTCGGAGTGCTTTCCTAGTTAAATACTGCAACTAAAGCAGAATTTAAAAAAAAAAAGTGCATAAAAAATGTGTTGCACTTTTTCATGTATATCAATGCTCTTTTAAAAAGTATTTGATGTTAGTTTGTTTTCATGTGTTCTGTGTCTCTGGCTATCTCTCCAGATTAACTTTCGATGTAAGCCAACATTTAGAGAGGGAGGATCCCGCTGCCTTAGAGATGTAAGTCTGCATGTGTACATCCATATTTGCATAGAGTGTGTGTGTGTGCTTTGAATATATTCTGTAGAAATTGAGAGTTTAAAAAAATGCCTTTATATTCAATGACAGAACATACTGAGACATCACTGGGTTCACAGACGAAGACAGGAGGGGAAGTGTAGACAGTGTGGAAAGGTGAGTGTATGCCCAAAAAACCAATCAAAAACACACAGTGATGTCAAACCTGCCCAGTTACATGAGTGTGTGTCTCGTACTGTTTCTGCAGAGTTTTCAGCAAAAGTTCTTCCACAGTAAAGAAATCATCGCCATTAGTTGTTCTTGGTGTAAACAAGCTGTAAGTACTGATTTATATGGACATATATTACATTAACTTGTTGTAAATGGGGGGAAATATACTGTAAATAATCTGTCTAATGTACTCTTGGTTGATAATTATTTCTAAAAACAACAGACTACACACCAGACTCAATCAGCATACTGTATATCTGTATATCACTTCCACAGTGATGATAAACGGCTGACCATTAGGCCTGCAACCGCTATGCCATGAGGGTTCCTTGCTCCTTCACAGAATAAGCGAAGAAAGCCTGCTGAGACCATAGACGTTTTCAAGCAGCACGAACCGAGAGAAACCAAAGATATAGCATTCTAAGCTAGTGTTAGCTCATGAGCTATCACACAACTACCGGATTAATTTTACTCACTTGTAGACACTTTAGCAAGTGACCACTTAAGTAGTGTGTAGAGAGTACTCTGTAACCTCTGTATCAGCTGTAGTTTCTGGTTAAATCCAATTTATCTTTCATAAAAATGTCTGGGTTTTCAGCGCTATTTCAACCAATGTCTTTCCTTCACTCTGAATTCACAACTGCTTATGTCACTCATAACACACCGCTACTAACCGAAACGGGTGGGCGGGACTACACGCTGCTGCTGCATTCTGAGTGGTTGAATTATGTGTCACTCTATTTTCTACAACTTCTAACAAGGGAAATACAATGTAAATCATGAAAAATACACATTTACTGTATGTCTAAGTTTTGCCTAAGAACTTAAAAACAATATTTATAATGTAGTTACTATATTAATTCATTTCAGTGTGTGAATTATATCAATATCATGCGTATTCTATGCATCACACATGTCCTTTTATCATGTGGGTTACACTACACTCTATTTTGTGCATAAGCATTTCTGGATGATTTTTAACATTTTATTTTGCTGCACTGTGTCAAGTTGAAGAAGTTAATAATAATAATAATAATAATAATAATAATAATGGTTTGCATTTACATAGTGCCTTTCAAGAAACCCAAAATGCTTTACAATGAAAATCCATTATTCATTCACTCCAAAGACAGACAGTGGTAGCGGTAAGCTACTACTGTAGCCACAACTGCCCTGGGGCAGACTGACAGAAACGTGGCTGCCAATCCGCGTCAACGGCCTCTCCGACCACTACCAAAAGATTATACACATTTATATCCAGTGTCCATGACACTGTAGGCAAGGTGGGTAAAGTGTCTTGCTCAGGGACACAACGGCAGGATGTCTGGGGAGAGCGGAGTTCGAACCACCAACGCTCTGGTTATTGGACGACCCACTCTACCTCCTGAGCCACTGCCACCCACATTTCCCTCCTCTGTTCCATTTCTGCTGACCACCAAGCTGGATGGCAGGAAATTCCATTTTTATATGGTCTTTGGCATGACCCGGCCAGGACTTGAACCCCGACCTCCCGGTTGTGGGACGGATGCTCTATCCCTAGGCCATCACTCCGATAAAGTTCTGCCCCCCTCAATCATTCTGGGCTCATATTTACTTTTGTAAACACAATGCGGTGTCTCACATCACATCTTCTTCTGTGCATGCGGGTCACTTCATAGCTGTAGACCAACAGCTGTCCAATCTGGGGCTCCTGAAACATTCAGTTTTCTGTGGGAAATTTTCTAATTTCACTTCTTAATTGGTCCAAAGATTTGCAAATAATTTGCTGTTGTTGTTGTGCATGGGTGAAAGGGTGTCTACAGAATTCCCACAGAAACCTGAACGTTCCAGGAGCCCCAGGTTGGAGACCTCTGCTGTAGATCGTTCACACTGGGGTCTGATGGAGGTCGCATTTGCAAAAAAATCAGATCTCAGCAAAAAATTGGAATTAAGCATTAAGATCTGCAGTATGACCATAGTCTTAACTCTTTGAGTGGGTCTGTCGTGGAATTGTGACATAATCCCTAGTGGTCAAGAGTGGTAAATATTTTTTGTCAACAAAATAGTTCAGATTTCCAAGGCTATAACTTGAAAGTGGTAAGAGATAATGGCTTACTGTCAATTAGAAAGATGTAAAATATGATCCAAAGTTTCAGATAGGAATAAATTTACTTATCTAATTTGCATAATGTCGAGGCACCTCTTTAAATTCCATAACTCAGTCAAAACTGGACTTTGGACGTATTTACACAAAGAGTGGTTTGGTCTTTTGACATCGTTTTTTGTACAGAGGTACCTCATCATCTTATCTTCAAAGTATGAACAAGAAATCAGTAAATTTAAAAAAAACAGAAATTCCTCACTTACTTTTGACAAAGGGGGGCTGGCTGGCTGGCGTGGTCGCTGCGTTTTCACCCATCCTGGTCATTATTTTGCGTTCTGTCAGTCATTCATAGTCTCTATCACATCTACAAAGTCTTATGATTATCCAACATAAATTTTGCTTGTATCCCGCGACTATTTTCCTCGTACAGAGCCGACAAAGTGACTGTGACGATGATCGATTGCAGCCATATTCGCTTTCTGGGCTAAAATGCTAAAAACAGGAAAAGGAAATAAGGAGTTCTCCTTTGATCTATTACGTGTCATCCACTGAGTCCTCCAACGGATGTCTGCCACCTTCTGAAACTGGCAAATCAGTACAAATCAGTACAAATCCTGAAAGGAGCCGATCATGTCAGAGTGAGATGACAGGCGCAGCGCCGTGCTCTGCCACTAGGGGCACGCAAATTCACACACTCAGAGGGTTAACGTACCTTCAGACCAAACGCAAACGGGCGGCGCGAATACATACAAAGTAAATGGAAAGAGGCAAGCATACACGAATCTCGCGCATTCGTACGTTCACATCCAAGGGATGGATGGATAGATAGATAGATAGATAGTTTATTTCGAACACAAAAAATATAACAAAAAACAAGCAAATAGCAAATGCAATAGTTACAGTATACACTGTTCGAAAGGGAGAAGGAAGAAGTGAACACTTATTAATTCCAACTCCTCTTTTCCATCGATACACCCATGTGAATTTTATACAAATTACTACCTTTAATACCCCAAGTAAACAATTTACTGTATTTTTTACAGATCAACATTAACACCTGTCCATTCTAACATACAATGAAGTCTATATTTCAAAACCAGTCTCAAACGACACAGATACACACAGTGCTGTCCCACCCACCATTCCATAGTGTCCCATAATGTCCCAGAGTGAACATAATGAATCGTACATATAAATTCTACCCTTCTAACATATATCCTTTCAACAAATGGTGCTTATACCTCTTTTTAAATTGATTTCTGTTTGTACATAGTTTCAGTTGCGGCTCCAGACTGTTCCACAAATCCACCCCACAGACAGATATGCACATACTTTTCTTGGTTGTACGTATCTTGGGTTTTGTGAAGTTTAAGTCTCCTCTCAAATTATGATCATTGTCTCTTTTTTTAAATATTTTTTGTATATTAGTTGGGAGTTGATTGTTAATTGCCCTGTACATTACTTGTGCTGTCTTAAATTTAACTAAATCGATTAACTTTATGACATGTGACTTCAAGAACAACGAATTGGTATGGTCTCTATATCCTGCATTGTTTATTATCCTTATAGCTCTTTTTTGTAATGTGCATATTGCTTGTAGGTTGGTCTTGTAGGTGTTTCCCCAGACTTCTACACAGTAGTTAAGATAAGGGATCATGCTAGCTCTGACATTCTGCCATCACCGGAGTAAAAGTATCAACATTGGAGAGTAAACTAGTTTGAAAATGAGACTGACACTCACCTGGAGACAGAAGGACCGGGAGCTCGCCTCTTTCCATTGATTTTATATGTATTCGCCCTGCCCATTCGCATTTGGTCTGAAGGCATCGTTAGTGATCTTGGCCGCAGCCTTTCAGTGAACTCTGTTGGTCTTTCATCGAATGCTCAGTGATCACTCACTGATCTCTCTGTCAGCTCTGCCTTAAGAGTGGGAAAATTTGGACTTCATTGAAAGATCGCTGAGAGATTATTGGGAAACTGATGAGATCATTTGATAGCCCTCCCAATGATGTCTCATCAGTCTTTAACTGAATGTCAAAATTTTCCACCCAGAAGGTAGAGCTGGCTGAAAGATCAGTGAGGGTAGTATCTCACGGAGCAGCAAATGTAGACTAACGTGAGAATTTTTGAATTTGCCAACTTTTCTGAGGAATCTTCATGAACATCCGGGTTCGCTTCTGTTATTTGCAACAATTAACAACATTTAGCGACCTTTAACAACCATTTGCAACATTCACGCAAGTGTTTGCAAGAGTGTTTGTGAAAGCAACTGGTGAACATTAACAACTACTAACAAATGTTAGCAACAGCATTTATAGCAATTAGCAACTATTTACCACTTTTGCCACTGTTTGAGAAAGTTTGAGACCTTTGCTAACCCCAAGTAAAATACCAGACAAATGTCAGGTGAATCTTGAATTCATCCCGATAAAACGGGGTGTGCAAACCCTCCCCAGCATACAGTTTCTCCTGACTACTGTGGAAGACAGACGCCCTTATAAGCTATACAGAACATGTATTGAATAACAATATATGAACACAAAACACGATATACAGTAGGAAAAAAAGTATTTAGTCAGCCACCAATTGTGCAAGTTCTCCCACTTAAAAGATGAGAGAGGTCTCCAATTTTCATCATAGGTATACCTCAACTATGAGAGACAAAATAAGAAAAAAAAAAATCCAGAAAATCACATTGAAGGATTTTTAATGAATTAATTGGTAAATTCCTCGGTAAAATAAGTATTTGGTCAATAACAAAAGTTCATCTCAGTACTTTGTTATATACCCTTTGTTGGCAATGACAGAGGTCAAACGTTTTCTGTAAGTTTTCAGAAAGGTTTTCACACACTGTTGCTGGTATTTTGGCCCATTCCTCCATGCAGATCTCCTCTAGAGCAGTGATGTTTTGGGGCTGTCGCTGGGCAACATGGACTTTCAACTCCCTCCAAAGATTTTCTATGGGGTTGAGATCTGGAGACTGGCTAGGCCACTCCAGGACCTTGAAATGCTTCTTACGAAGCCACT
Source organism: Pholidichthys leucotaenia (assembly GCA_020510985.1). Lineage (NCBI taxonomy): Eukaryota > Metazoa > Chordata > Actinopteri > Cichliformes > Pholidichthyidae > Pholidichthys > Pholidichthys leucotaenia. The sequence continues at coordinate 181,539,964 of CM035845.1, read as the reverse complement.
CCTTCATTGCCCGGGCAATGTGTTTGGGATCATTGTCATGCTGAAAGATCCAGCCACGTTTCATCTTCAATGCCCTTGCTGATGGAAGGAGGTTTTCACTCAAAATCTCACTGTACATGGCCCCATTCATTCTTTACACGGATCAGTCGTCCTGGTCCCTTTGCAGAAAAACAGCCCCAAAGTATGATGTTTCCACCCCCATGCTTCACAGTAGGTATGGTGTTCTTTCTCCTCCAAACACGACAAGTTGAGTTTTTACCAAAAAGTTCTATTTTGGTTCCATATGACCATATGACATTCTCCCAATCCTCTTCTGGATCATCCAAATGCTCTCTAGCAAACTTCAGATGGGCCTGGACATGTACTGGCTTAAGCAGGGGGACACGTCTGGCACTGCAGGATTTGAGTCCCTGGCGGCGTAGTGTTTTTCTGATGTAGCCTTTGTTACTTTGGTCCCAGCTCTCTGCAGGTCATTCACTAGGTCCCCCCGTGTGGTTCTGGGATTTTTGCTCACCGTTCTCGTGATCATTTTGACCCCACGGGGCGAGATCTTGCGTGGAACCCCAGATCGAGGGAGATTATCAATGGTCTTGTATGTCTTCCATTTTCTAATAATTGCTCCCACAGTTGATTTCTTCACACCAAGCTGCTTACCTCTTGCAGATTCAGTCTTCCCAGCCTGGTGCAGGTCTACAATTTTGTTTCTGGTGTCCTTTGACAGCTCTTTGGTCTTGGCCATAGTGGAGTTTGGAGTCTGACTGTTTGAGGTTGTGGACAGGTGTCTTTTATACTGATAACGAGTTCAAACAGGTGCCATTAATACAGGTAACGAGTGGAGGACAGAGAAGCCTCTTAAAGAAGAAGTTACAGGTCTGTGAGAGCCAAAAATCTTGCTTGTTTGTAGGTGACCAAATACTTATTTTACTGAGGAATTTACCAATTAATTCATTAAAAATCCTTCAATGTGATTTTCTGGATTTTTTTTTTCTCATTTTGTCTCTCATAGTTGAGGTATACCTATGATGAAAATTGGAGACCTCTCTCATCTTTTAAGTGGGAGAACTTGCACAATTGGTGGCTGACTAAATACTTCTTTGCCCCACTGTAACTCTGCCTGGTTTGATTGTGTATTTACTGTGGCACACCCGCCACACAGCTTCACAGCAAAAGCTTCCCACCTCATCCCTGCTTACATGAGCTACAAACTGCATAACAGAAAGATAGAACACACACACTGAGACTAAATATGTACAGTTTTTTGGGGGTTTTTTTGTAACTCAGCATGTAAATATAGGGAGCCCTATATTTACAGATGGTGATGGTGTGTGAGTTCTCATTGGTAGAGCTACTATTTCTTTCGATTCTGTTAAAATTTATTGGATTGGTATTATTATTTTTGGCTTTCCTTACTTTATGTTCATGTTTGGGACTATAATAAAAGTCTAGATCCTTTACAGTTATTCTACCGGAGGTGTGGTGCTGAAGGAGAGCAGTTGGTGTCGGGTGGTTGCTCTGTTGAGACTAGAATTCTTTTTTCACAAGGGTAATTTCATTTGTTTACATACTTAGTCATTTTGTATTCACAAAATAATATATCTGGAGTAGTGTTTTGTACCTGTAGTGGCCATAGCAGGTGTGCCAGTGGACAGTGAGCTTTTTTTCTGGAGGTTCAGGCTCAGAGTCTGTTTTTTCTCTATCCATATTCGTTTGTTGTTGTCTGGTGAATTAAATGGTGATTCTTCTCCCTCTTCTCTCTCGTTGTCTCTCCCAGATCAGGATATATACTGTAATGTAATATTAAGAGGAAAACAACAACAAAATTTAAAAAAAAAAAAAAGCACAGACCACAAAAACATCCCAGGAAAGGAACGCTCCTTATATGGGTAGAATTCCTTATATGGTCATAGCCATGACCACTTGAGATCAAAATGACAACGGGTAGAAGTCTGAGGAATAAATGCTCTGAAATCATCTGTGTTTTATTGTAAAACATTTCAGACATCAGAAAACATAAAACACACATATTTAGGAAGAGCCATGGACTGGGAGGCATGTAGATTTTGTTCAGTTATTCACATAACACAAAAGATAGTATGGGGATACGATCAGTCAGACCATCTAGTGAGTCATGTTCACTACTTGGTGACCCAAAAAGAACTGTAGTGACATATGTTTCAACCATTTGCAGTGTTACAACCATTTGCAGTTACAACCATTTACAAACACTTACAACTATCTTGCAAACGTTTGCAAGTATTCAAATTCAAACATGTTCAAATTTTTTGAGCAACAAGAAAAACTGTTTGGGATGTTAAAAACTGTTTGTAACTTGTTTGGCAATCTTTTACAAACCCCAACAAAACCCCCCAAATTGATACATTTGCCAGCATTTGCGGCTCTGTGAGATACAGGGGTGAGGGATCACTGAACACTCAATGAAACACCAGTAGGATCCACTGAAAGACTGCAGTGGAGATCACTAAGAGATCAATGAGATTGTCACTCACTCACTCACTCACACTTCCTTTGATGATTGTTGGGAAATTGTTTTGGACTGAGTCAAAACTTTGAGGAGACTGTGTCTACCATGGAGATCACTCGAAGCTCTTTCAGAGATCTTGGTGATCACTGAAAGATCTTTTGAAAGATCGTTGAGAGATCTGGACATTTTTTATTGCTCAACAATCTCTCAACGATCTCCACACCTGTGTAAAGGTGGTAGAAGAGCACTGGAAACCTCTCAAGCACTCAACAACCTCCGTGGTCACCCAAGAAACTCTCAATGATCCCTCAGTGTTTTCTCCTGGTCTTTCAGTGATCTCTCAAGACTCTTTCAAAGATCTCTATAGATTGCCTTGAAAGTTGCTGAAAATTAAATTTTTGATCTCTCAATGGTCACCCAGCAATCTCCATGCTGTGTAAAGCAGTCCTAAAAAAACCCCATAAATTATAGCATTTCAAAATTCATCTAAAAGTGATTTAAAAATGGTATCCATGGCAACAAAAAACACTTTTTTTTGCTGCTCTGTTTTTTTAAATACATTCACACTTAACTAAATTAACTGGGGTTTTCTGTGTGTTCATTATCACTTGTTGCTTTGAATTGAACTGAATTACTATTGTTTAACTCTTCCCTGGGATTATTCATGCCATCTTTATTAATTTGTGCAATTTTTTATTTTTTTTTATCCTTAAATAGCTTGTTAGGGCTAAAACAATGGTTGATTGGATCCACAGACTGTTACCCCCATATGTCATGGAGCCATGAATGCTGGCGAATGTGGCAATTTTGGGGTTTTGTCGGGGTTTATCGGGGTTTGTGAAAGGTTGCCAAACAGTTTGCAAACAGATTTTAAGGTCCCAAACACTTATTCTTTTTGTCAAAAAAGTTTGAACCTGTTTGAATTTTTTTGGCGAATGTATTTTTCTGCAAATAGTTGCAAATGTTTGCAAATGGTTGTAACATATTGCTACAGTTGTTTTTGGTTCACTAAGTAGTGAACCTGAATCACTAGACAGTCTGATAGTTTGTGGTTTTATTATGTGAGCTAACCTTGAACAAAATGTACTGTACATGCCTCCCAGTCCATGACTTTTCCTGAATATGTGTGCTTTATGTTTTCTAAAGTCTGGAATGTGTTAAAATAAAACAGATGATTTCAGAGCATTTGTTCCTTGGACTGCCACCCACTGTTATTTAGATCTCAGCTGGTAACGTCTGTAACCATATAAGGAATTATTTCCATATAAGGAGTGTTTCAATTACCAGGGATGTTTTCGCAGTCTGTGCTTTTTTTCCCCAATGTGTTGTTGTTTTCCTCCTAATATTACACTGTATATCCTGATCTGGGAGAGAGAACAAGAGAGAAGAGGGAGAGGATTCACCATTTTATTCACCAGATAGCAACAAAAGAATATGGCTCGAGGAAAAAAAAAAAAACGCCCAACAGACTCCGAGCCTGAACCTCAGCAGAAAAAAAAAATTGCTGTCCACTGGCAAATCTGTTAGTAGGCCTATGTCGGCTAGAGGTAGGAAGCACAGACATTATTTTGTGAATACAAATTGATTTAGTGTATATGTAAACAAATTAAATTAACCTTGTAAGAAAAGAATTTTAGTCTCAACAGTGCAACCACCCGATGCCGGCTGCTGTCCAGTTCAACACCACACCTCCGGTCTCTGTGAGACTGTTTAGGCCTGCATCATCTACAGGTGGAATAATTGTAAAGGATCTGTGACTATGATTATAGTCCCAAACACAAACATAAAGTAAGGAAAGCCGAAAACAATAATATCAATCCAATAAATCTCAACAAAATTGAAAGAAACAATACCTCTCCCAATGAGCGCTTGCACACCGTCTCCAGACGAAGGTAGGGCTCCCTATATTTACATGCTGATTTAAAAAATACAGTGTATGTATTTAGCCTAAGTGTGTGTGATCTATGTTTGTGTTTTGCAGTCTGGAGCTCATATGAACAAGGAAGAGGGAGGAAGCTTTTGCCCTAGTCAAACCAGGCCGAGTTATATTATGTTTTGTGTTCATATAATTTGTTGTTCAATATACTGTATGGGCTCTATAGCTTATAAGGGTTTCTGCCTTCCACAGTGGTGAGGAGAAACTGGTTGCTAGGGAGAGTTTACGCACCCTGTTTTATCGGGTTGGATCCAAGATTTGCCTGGTATTTCACCTGGAGTTTGCAAAAGGTCTCAAATAGTGGCAAAAGGGTTTTAAATAAATACTCCCTCATGGATCGTCACCTTATCGTGGTGGGAGGGTTTGCGTGCCCCAGTGATCCCAGGGGCTATGTTGTCTGGGGCAATTTGCCTCTGATAGGGTCACCCAAGACAAACTGGTCCTGGGTGAAGGGTCTGACTAAGAACGATCCAACAGACTCTCATGATAAATTCTATATCAAGGATTCAGTGTACCCCGCCCGGTATGGGGTTACCGGGGCCCCACCCTGGAGCCAGGCCTGGGGGAGGGGCTCGATGGCTAGCGTCTGGTGGCCGGATTTCCACTCATGGGACCCGGCCGGGCTCAGCCTGAAGGAGTTACATGGGTCCGCCCTCCAGTGGGCTCACCACCTGCAAGAGGGATCTTGGGGGTCCGGTGCTATGTGGATTAGGTGGCGGTCAAAGACGGAGACCTTGGCGGACTGATCCCAAGCTTTCTAAACTGGCTTTTGGTATGTGGAATGTCACCTCTCTGGTGGGGAAGGAGCCTGAGCTGGTGTACGAGGTTGAGAGATACCGGCTAGATATAGTCGGCCTCACCTCAACACACAGCTCCGGTTCCGGAACCAGTCTCCTGGAGAGGGGCTGGAGCTTGGCCTTTTCTGGAGTTGCCCCGGGCGAAAGGCGACGAGCAGGGGTGGGTATTCTTGTATCCCCCCACCTTGCTGCCTCTATATTGGAGTTTTCCCCGGTGGACGAAAGGGTTGCTTCCCTGCGCCTTCGGGTTGGGAAACAGGTCCTGACCATCATTTGTGCCTATGCACCAAATGATGTTTCAGAGTACCCACCCTTTTTGGAGTCTGTGACTGGGGTGCTGGAGGGTGCTCCTCTTGGAGACTTCATTGTCCTACTGGGAGACTTCAATGCGCACATGGGCAACGACAGTGAAACCTGGAGGGGGTGATTGGGAGGAACAGCCTGCCCGATCTGAACCTGAGTAGTGTTCAGTTATTGGACTTCTGTGCTAACCACAGTTTGTCCATAGCGAACACCATGTTCAAGCATAAGGGTGTCCATATGTGCACCTGGCACCAGGACACCCTAGGTCGCAGGTCGATGATCGATTTTGTTATCGTGTCATCAGACCTGCGACTGTATGTCTTGGACACCCGGGTAAAGAGAGGTGCAGAGCTGTCAACTGATCACCACCTGGTGGTGAGTTGGATCCGATGGCAGGGGAGGAAGCCATTCAAACCTGGTAGACCTAAACGTATAGTGAGGGTGTGCTGGAAACGTCTGGCTGAGGCCCCTGTCTGGGATGTCTTCAACTCCCACCTCCGGAAGAACTTCAACCACATTCCAAGGGAGTCTGGAGACATGGAGTCTGAATGGGCCATGTTCTCCACCTCTGTTGTTGAAGCGGCGGCCCAGAGCTGCGGCCGCAAGGTGGTCGGTGCATCTCGTGGTGGCAACCCCCGAACCAAGTGGTGGACACCATTGGTGAGGTGGGCCATTAAGCTGAAGGAGTCCTATTGAGCTTGGTTGGCTTGTGGGACTCCCGAAGCAGCTGAGGTGTACCGGCAGGCCAAGCGGAGTGCAGCTCGGTCCACAGAGAGCTTCCAAAGCATCAGAGGGATCTCATTGTTCAAAGGTATCAGTCAGGAAAAGGGTACAAAGAATTTCCAAGGCATTAAATATACCATGGAACACAGTGAAGACAGTCATCATCAAGTGGAGAAAATATGGCACAATAGTGACATTACCAAGAACTGGACGTCCCTCCAAAATTGCTGAAAAGACAAGAAGAAAACTGGTCAGGGAGGCTGCCAAGAGGCCAACAGCAACACTGAAGGAGCTGCAGGAATTTTTGGCAAGTACTGGCTGTGATGTGACAACAATCTCCTGTCTTCTTCATATGTCTGGGCTATGGGGTAGGGTGGCAAGATGGAAGCCTTATCTTACAAAGAAAAACACCCAAGCCCAGCTACATTTTGCAAAAACACATTTGAAATCTCCCAAATGCATGTGGGAAAATGTGCTATGGTCTGATGAAACCAAGGTTGGACTTTTTGGCCATAATTCAAAAGGTATATTTGGCGCAAACACAACACTGTTCATCACCAAAAGAATACCATACCTACAGTCAAGCATGGTTGTGGCAGCATCATGCTTTGGGGCTGTTTTTCTTCAGCTGGAACGGGGACCTTAGTCAAGGTGGAGGGAATTATGAACAGTTCCAAATACCAGTCAGTGTTGGCACAAAACCTTCAGGCTTCTGCTAGAAAGCTAAAGAAGAAGAAGAACTTCACCTTTCAGCACGACAGTGACCCAAAGCACACATCCATATCAACAACAGAATGGCTTCACCAGAAGAAGATTAACGTTTTGGAATGGTCCAGCCAGAGTCCAGACCTGAATCTGATTGAACATCTGTGGGGTGTTCTGAAGAGGGCTGTGCACAGGAGGTGCCCTCACAATCTGACGGATTTGGAGCATTTTTTGCAAAGAGAGTGGGCGAATATTGCCACATCAAGATGTGTCACACTGATAGACTTCTACCCAAGAAGACTGAGTGCTGTAATAAAAGCCAAAGGTGCTGCAACAAAGTATTAGTTTAAGGGTGTGCATATTTATGCAAACAGGTTATTGTAAGTTTTTTAATTTTTTTTTTAATTTTTCCCCTTAAAAGAGTTCAGTTTGTTTTTCAATTGGGTTGTACAGGTCATAGGTCACATTAATGGTGGAAAAAGTTTTGAAATGATTTATCTTGGTCTCATTTTTTTACATCACAAAAACCTGGCATTTGAACAGGGATGTGTAGACTTTTTATGTCCACTGTATGTTGCAGTTAATCGTGAGTTAACAGTGGGAAATACAGTTAATCATGATAAAAAATTTGAATTGATTGACAGTACTATTATTATTTACAAAAGCATATTGAAAGATTTCCTAATGATTGGCTCCATAATAAACATAATGGAGTAGATGAATGACGGAAAAGTGCAATAAGAAGTATTTTATTTATTTATTTGTAGTTCCACAACAAGGTGACATGCTTCATGCTGCACCAGATAGAAGAGCCGTGCTCACTTGGGGCCCATGCTGGAGTCATAGTACCTCCCTCCTGGATCATCAAAGTCAGGAAGCCACAGGTGAGTTCCTGCACATGTGTGCACACAACCTCAGTGTGTCACCCTACAGGACTCCCTCACCCTCAAATCTGTCCACTGTTGGATAAAGTTCACCCCGTGTCACTTTTTTGACATTAATGAGAAATGACTCGGTCAGATCTAAACTTGAACCTCTAACAGAAGGCATGTCGCAAACTGTGTGTGTTAAAACGTGTGCGATTTTTGGATGTGATCTGATCTGAACTGACATGTGTCAGATTTGTCCGAGGGAACGCTGAGGTTGTGCCTGTTCACTGACGCTCAGGATCCCGTAGTTACATCACATGCTTTGTTGCAGTTTTAATTACGGTCACAGGGGATGTGGCGACAGTGAGCTAACCACTGAAGTGTGTGTGTGTGTGTGTGTGTGTCTACACTGTAGAGCTCGCTTAAGAACTCTGCCAGAAGAAAAAAGCGGACTTCTTTCAAACGAAGAACGAGCAAGAAGGGACTGGACGTAAGCAATGTTATGAGATCCCTTTCATCATCCTTTCATCAGCCACCATTTTCTCAGTGCACACGTCTTAAGATCTTATAGTTATTTTCAAGAGGATCCACACGGAAACTAAAACGTTATTTTGCATGAGCTATAGAGTGAATAAAAGAACGATGCAGCCTCCAGGTCTGAAAACAAAGTAATACCAATGCAGAAGGGCATTAAACATGCTCTCTTTCTAATGTGGGTAAGTTCTGTGATGGCAAAACAAATTCTGTTTATGAATGAACATGAGAAAGTTTCTCTTGCTCAGTCTTGAGCTATGATCTTAGTAATGGTGAGTTTTAATTGGTCATTTTTCATCCATTGCCATTCATGTCCGTCTTTCCTTGTCTCTCTTCAGGAGTCTAAATGGCGTCCATTCATGTTGAAGCCTCTCCCTTCTCCTCTCATGAAGCCCATTTTGGTTTTTGTCAACCCAAAGAGTGGTGGTAATCAGGTGAACAAAGTCATTATTGTTTAAAAAAAAAACTGATTAAAAAGGTTGTATACCTTTGCACCAGCTTCACAAGCTTTCACCCATACAAAACAAATGTTATGAAGACATAATGCTTTAAATGAATGAATGTCTCTGGCTCTTCCCCCAGACCATAAACCAAATGTCATTATAATTGAATGTGGATTTTATAATGATATTACAAGCCAAGAAAAAACATGAGCCATACTTATGAGTAAATCAGCCTGCTGACAAAGAGTTGAAACTTTCGTGCAATGACACTGCAGCAACTTGATCGGCTCAAATATTTTCCAGTTTAGATATTATAAAGCTCATGACTGGCCCTTGAGGGATGAGGCAAACCAACCCACCAAATGCGTTGCAGAATTTCCTAATAGGTTTTTCATTAGGGACGGCAGTGGCTCAGGAGGTAGAGCAGGTCATCTAATAACCACATGGTTGGCAGTTCGAATCCCGCTCTCCCCAGATATCCTGCCGTTGTGTCCCTGGGCAAGACACTTCACCCCCAATTGCTCCTGGTGGGTCTGGAAGCGCCATGTTAGGCAGCATACCGCCATCAGTGTGTGAATGTGTGTGTGAATGGGTGGATAGCAGGATCTGTAAAGCGCTTTGGTCATCAAGAGATGAGAATAAAAGCGCTACATGAGTGAATGCCATTTACCATTCATTAGGAAGCCAGCTATATTTCATTTGAATTATAAAGACTTTGTTTCAACGGTAGACAATTGGCAGAGTTCTTCATCATACTGTGACCACTATGGCCATGGGTTATTAGACAGTATTTTTGTTTAAATACAAGTTGATGATTTCAGCAAGGATTTATGAGTGAAAATGTTCATGTTCTGTCTCTTTCTCAGGGTGCCAAAGTTTTGCAGATGTTTATGTGGATATTGAACCCTCGCCAAGTCTTCGACTTGTCACAGGGTGGACTGCGAGAGGCGTAAGTAGCCTTCTCTGCCACCTAAATTTTCAATCTGACACCCTGACTCGTCTGCTGGGAGTGCACAGGGAAACTGCAGTAATTTTATATTTTCATCATCATTTTACGTTCTTCTCTCTGCCAGGAGAGAAACATCTTTTCACATATTTATTAAGAGCTTCATGAGTGAACAGTTGTCATAAAACTTGGCACAGTTACACCCACTTCATACCAGTTGGCAAGTTTTCTTCTTGAAATACATATTTTTTTCTTTTGTACATTTCTGGGTTATCAGGTTGGAGTTGTATCGCAAAGTGCCAAATCTGAGGATCCTAGCTTGTGGAGGGGACGGCACAGTAAGCCTCAGTCTCACATCGTTTTTTTTTTTTTTTTTTTTCTATTTTAATTGTCTGCCGCTTAAGTTTGCCTTGTATGTCTCTGCGTAGGTGGGGTGGATCCTGTCTGCTCTCGATGAGCTACAGATGAATCCCCAGCCTCCGGTCGCTGTGCTTCCTCTGGGAACAGGAAATGACCTCGCCAGGACGCTAAACTGGGGTGGGGTGAGTGGTTTAGTCTTGACTTCTGACACATAGCTGATGGTGAGCAACAGGGCGTAGCAGCCAACCCACCATGTATCTATTCATTAATTCAAGTTTTTGTTTAAAGAGTTTAAAGAGTCACTTTGTCCAGAATATGATTAAACAAAACAAACTCAAAGCTTAATTATGACTGGAGTTTCACAGCAGGAAATAATTAAAACAAACATAATAAATAGAGTAACAGCAATATCAGTTCCTCTACCTGTGCTGCATAAGTTCTGCTATGGGCTGATTTGAAGAAACATCCTCCAAATGTCTTCTAGACTATGCGAGTTTGTTTCAAAACATGGCTGTATGAAGTAGGTAAAATGGTGAAATTGAGTCTGGAAAATAATTGTTGAAATTAAAGTGCAGGTCTTCAGACCAGGTTATCATCTTCTGGGTTCTTGTTTCTAAGACATCAGAATTTAGTATGAGAGGTCCTGGGTCCAATTCCCAGACAGGCCCCCCCAATTTTTTTTTACAAACCCAGTCGAGATAAAACAAAAAGGAAAACTTCACATCCTGATTAAAAGTGGAAAAACTGTTATAGTGACACAACAGTTTTCCTGAAAGCAGAAATGTTTTCCTTTGCAACTGAAAAAGAATCAGTGTTCATAAGACAACATTGCTGAAAAAATCAGATTTGTAAACGCTATTAAAAAAACAAGCAAATGCCAGGCTAGTAGTGGCAATACATTTTTTTAACACTACAGCAGAATACTGTGTGCCTCTGTAAAAATTTGGTAGACATGCAACCATACACATTAGCATGCAAGTTAGGTTAATTGGCCTCAAACTGGGGATTCTAAATTGTCCTTAGAATCAGAATCAGAATCAGAATCAGAATCAGGTTTATTGCCATTGTTCATGTAGTACACAAACTAGGAATTTGTCTCGGTACAATGCTGCAACATTAAACATGATAAGATAAGAGAAATAAACTATACATGTAATAAAGTGTAGGATAAGATTAAGTGATACTGGTCAACAGTTAAAATATATATTAGCCAGCAGCAGATACTGTGGAGAACTATATAGTGCAGTCGGTAATGCAGGAAGAAAACAGTGATGATTGACATGAGTCTGGTTGAGCTGCTGTACATGGTGCACGAGAGTCACTTAGTGTTCAGCAGTCTAATGGCAGAGGGGAAGAAGCTGTTCATGTGACGGGAGGTTTTAGTCTGGATGGACCGAAGTCTTCTACCAGAGGGGAGGGGGGCAAACAGTACGTGACCAGGGTGTGAGGGATCGGCTATGATCCGGCCAGCACGCCTCCGGGTCCTGGAGATGTACAGATCCTGGAGAGATGGGAGCTTGCAGCCGATCACCTTCTCAGCAGTGCGCACGACGCGCTGCAGCCTTAGTCTGTCCCTGGCAGTGGCTCCTGCGTACCACACGGTTATGGAGGTGGTGAGGATGGACTCGATGATGGCTGTGTAGAACTGCACTAACATCTTGGTGGGTAGCTTGAGCTTCCTCAGCTGCCGCAGGAAGAACATCCTCTGCTGGGCTTTTTTGATGAGTGAGCTGATGGTCAGCTCCCATTTGAGGTCCCTGGTGATGGTAGTGCCTAGGAAGCGGAAGGAATCAGCAGTGGTGATGGGAGAGCCTGAGAGGGTGAGGGGGGGCAGAGGAGTAGTGACTTTCCTGAAGTCTACAATCATCTCCACTGTCTTCAGAGCGTTCAGCTGCAGGTTGTTATTGCTGCACCAGGACGCCAGCTGGGCCACCTCTCTCCTGTAGGCGGACTCGTCGCCGTTGGAGATGAGCCCGATGAGGGTGGTGTCGTCCGCAAACTTGATCAACTTGACAGACTGGTGGCTGGAGGTGCAGGAGTTGGTGTAAAGGGAGAAGAGTAGGGGGGAAAGTACACAGCCCTGGGGTGATCCGGTGCTGATGCTAGTATAGTCTGAGACAGTCTTTCCCAGCCGCACATGCTGCCTCCGGTCCGTCAGGAAGTCGATGATCCACCTGCAGAGGGAGTCAGGCACGTTGAGCAGGGACAGCTTGTCCCGGAGCAGAGCGGGGCGGATGGTGTTGAATGCGGAGCTGAAGTCCACAAACAGGATCCTGGCGTAGGTTCCCGGGGAGTCCAGGTGCTGCAGGATGGAGTGGAGGGCCAGGTTGACTGCATTGTCTACAGACCTGTTGGCTCGGTAGGCAAACTGCAGCGGGTCCAGGAGAGGGGTGGTGATGGACTTGAGGTGGGACAGGACCAGGCGCTCAAAGGACTTCATGACTACAGAGGTGAGCGCTACAGGTCTGTAGTCATTAAGTCCAGTGATCCGTGGCTTCTTGGGGACAGGGATGATGGTGGAGGATTTGAGGCAGGATGGCACATGGCATAACTTAAGGGAGGTGTTAAAAATGTCTGTGAATACAGGAGCCAGCTGTTTCGCACAGAGTCTCAGGGTGGAGGGAGACACGCCGTCTGGGCCGGGGGCCTTGCGCGGGTTCAGTCTGGAGAACTGTTTGAGCACATCCTGCTCACTGATGATAAGGGGAGGGGGGGGAGGAGGGGGGGGGTGCCTTAAATGAAGTAGGGAATGTGGAGGCTGTGGAGCTGGAGGGAGGGGGGGAGTTGGACACAGATGACGAGGTGTCAAAACGGGCATAGTGTTGGGACAGTCTCTGACAAAGGGCTTTGTCATCCTGACCTTTAGGAGCCTGAGGCCGATAGTTGGTGATCTGCCTCAGTCCTCTCCACACGGAAGCCGAATCATTAGCAGTGAACTGCTAATGATTAGGTATGAATGTGAGAGTAAATGGTTGTCTGTCTCTGCGTTGGCCCTGTGATGGGCTGGCGATCTGTCCAGGGTGTACCCTGCCTCTCACCCAAAGATGCTGGGATAGGTTCCAGGCCCCCTGCGATCCGAAAAGGATTAAGCGGAAGAAAATGGATGGATGGATGGATGCAACCATACACTGTGAAGGGGATAAATTAAAACATTTCATCCAAACTATATAAGCTTAAATGGGTGCACTTAAAAGATATGAAATGTTGAGTACAAATTCTTCAATACTCATCCATCCATCCATCTTCTACTGCTTGATCCTTTTCGGGTCGCAGGGGGGCTGGAGCCTATCCCAGCATCTTTGGGCAAGAGGCAGGGTACACCCTGGACAGATCGCCAGTCCATCGCAGGGCCAACACAGAGAGACAGACAACCATTCACTCTCACATCCATACCTAAGGACAATTTAGAATCCCCAGTTGATGCCAATTAACCTCACCTGCATGTCTTTGGCATGTGGGAGGAAACCGGAGTACCCGGAGTAAACCCACGCAGACGCAGGGAGAACATGCAGACTCCACACAGAAGGGTCACCGATGGTCTGGGGGTGGGATCGAACCCACTTGAATACTCAGTGGGTACATATTTCTCACGTTAGCAGCCATTCATAGCTTTCTCCTTTCAACATCCTTGGCAAAGCAATAAAATGAAATTCCCTTAGTGCTAGAAAGATTAGCGCAACCCACAGCAAGACAACAAAACATGATAACATAAAAATGTTGCAGACATCACAAATCATCATAGTTTGGCATTATTACATATACGGCTGATATCCAAAAAGGCAGTGACTATAGCTTGACCTTTGACTGGGGGCGTTGCTACACATGGTCCATAAGCGGGTCAGTCAGTGCTGAGGTGTGCATTCAGTGGTTTTAAGTAGGGGTGGTGGGAAAAAGATGCATCGTACTATTGCAATACTCTGTGGTGGTGGTGGTGGAGGTGATACTGTATCGATTCAGAGACACAGTATTGTGATACTTGCTTAATAAATGTTGTAAATACAAACTTGCCTATTTAGGTACCAGAGTAATAAAAGCCACTTGATTTTTCACTCCATTAGATGGTGCTAGGGGTGGGGCAAAAGATTGATTTGGCATAGTATCACAATATTTGACACTCGTGATGATGCACTGATCCCTAAACGTATGCACTGATTATTTAATAGATGGTATTGCAATATTTAAGGAACTGTAGTATTGTGATAGTATTGTATCGTGACCCAAGTATCGTGATACGTATCATATCGTGACGTCCCTTGCGATTCCCACCACTAGTTTTACGGCACTTGGTGGAGGCAACCCTCTGATTCAGAGAGAAGGGTAGTTCTTCTCCGCTTCTCCATCGTGCCTTAAAACCGTTTACTGCACACTATCTTCTTGATTAACCCTTACAGCTACCCCTCTAAAACCTTTGGGATTTTGAGAATAACTTCCTCACATTCCATGCCTAACAGACCTTTCTTCCTGCATATCTCATCCTCAAAACCCTGATATTTAACCCATTTGACCTTTTCAAACACAACACATTGAACATGACACCATTTTTGTTGACATTACAGAACCCTTTTAAATTTTATTTCATTTCACTGAACCTGTAAACATGTGAGTATGATCCTCAGGTCAGGAGCATTATATCAAACTAATCACACCTGTGGATGCACACCTTATACATATATATATACTGTATATCCCTTGCATCCACCCATTCTTCCCCTTTCTATCCTCCTGGTCGGTAAGCGCTTATACCATTCTGTTTGACATTACGTTTTCTCTGCTGTTTTGGGCTGCCTTACCTTTGGTACCCCATCGCGGCATCATAAACTTGTTGTGTTTTCTGCTGAATGAGAGAAGGCTTGCATGGCTGTGTGCAGCGTGACATGCATTATCCGTATCTGCGTAGAGGTATGTGATATATATTTGCCTTCTTCTTCAGCTGGAACTGTTAACAGTTTAACAGCATGAGGTATGTACTACCCTTATCTGCTTAAAGGTATGTGATATATTTTTGCCTTTTCTTCAGGCAGAAAACTGTTTAACAGCTTAACAGCATGTGATATGCTTTATCCTTATCTGCTTGGGGGTATGTGATGTATATTTGCCTTCTTCAAGCAGGAATTGCTTAACAGTTAAACAGCACGGTAAAATTTGCCGTTAATTCTGCATTTTCTTTTTTTTTTCGACTGACAGTCATCTTCTTTGTCTGGGTACTGGGCGCTCTTGTGCTTAGTGCACTCTCGCCACCTTTTGTGGTTGAGTGATACTGCATACAGGTGAGAATTAAAATCTGATATTGATATGTTGTCTTCTGATTAGCGTGCTTGCACCTCTTGGAACAGCGCTTTGGCCTGTTAATAATAATAATAATAATAATAACAACTGTCTTGTTTTCTCTCCTATTGTTTCTTGGTGGAATAATGGCTTCTTTGGGGAGTGAAGAAGGGGGAAGTAGCCTGGAAACTGGTATGCCACCAGTCCAGGGCTCCATCCCTCCAGGTTTAAGTGCTCCAGCTGGAACTTGGAAGGCCAGCAGGAAGCAGAAGCTGATTGAAGAAAGCCAGCTATGCAATCCACGGGTGGATTTCATGCGGAGGCAATTGGAGGAAATGCGTAAGACCATTGAACACATGGCTGCAAATCAACATCGCCTTTTGGGTATGCCACACCAGGCTCCTATATGTGCCCCTGGACTGCATTCTGATGCAGTGTCTCTCATACCCTCTGATAACTTGGGTAAGACCAGCAGCTCTGGCTGTGGCTCCATTGGGCGAGTGGATGTCTCTGAGGATGAAAATGAGGTGGACAGTGACTCTCCAGTCGAGAAAGGCCTTCCTGAGCCCTTTGATGTATCTGTCAGGGCACTGCTCTCAAGAGCAGCATCAGCTGCTGGGCTTCCTCCCCCATCTTCTCCACCTAGGGCTTCAGCTTTGGACAGAGGTCCTGCAACCCAGAGGCAGGATCCCTTTCCAGTTTATCCTGACTTTGTGGAACATCTGCAGAAGTCTTGGGCTTGTCCAAGGGAGGATGCTGCTCCTCGTTCTACACTCAGTATTTTGAGTGGTGCTGGGGAGCAGGGCTTTGATGGTGTATTGAGGGTGGGCCCTACCTTTGCATGGCTGGCTGGAGCTCCCCCCACAGGCAGCAAGTCTATACGCCACCCTAACAAGAAGTATCGTGCCACTGATGGTTTAGTGGCTAGGGCCTACCAGTCTGTGGTTATGGCCTCTAGGCTGGCAAATACTAATATACTTTTAGTATATTTAGAAGGTCTGATAAAGGACCTAGAGTCAAAAAGCAGAGCTGACATTCTACCAGAGTTGGTAAGGGTTGTGGACACTGTGATTCAAGGAGCTAGCTCTCAGGCTACAGCACTTGGGAATTCCTTGGCCCAACTGACCATGGCCCGGTGGCATGTGTGATTGAGCCAGTCTGGATTGGCAGATACAGACAAGGCTGCTGTTTTGGAGGCTGCAATAGCGCCTGGTGAGGTCTTTGGGCCTGAAGCAGAGACGGTGTTAGATGAGGTGCATAAGGTGAGACAGCACACACAGTCCTTTTATTGGCCAGGACCATCCAGGTCAAGTGTCTGGAGACCTCTTGGGGGCGTGAGAATCCACAATGGCTTTGTTTCACAGAGCCAAGCTCCTCTCGGAGTTTGGGTCACCCAAAGCAGAAGGCCTCTCAGCAGTGGGTACAGGTTCAACAGCACTCACGTCCATGCTCTCAGGAGCATGTAGATTGTAGTCCTGCCAAGCCCCGCCAGCATTCCTGATGGTGCACTTCTCCTGACATCAACCTTCTCCACACCACACCTCATGAGTTGGCGTCAGTGCAGCTCATGTCCATGGGTGATCGATCCACTGGAATTTGGATACCGCCTACAATTCAAATCTGTTCCTCCCAATTTCAAGGGGTTTTGGAAACAAAAGTAAAGGAGGACTCTCTTTCTGCAGTTCTGGGTGGCGAGGTCTCTGCCCTACTGGGAAAGAACGCAATACAGTCTTTGTGTCCAGGGGAAGAGAGGCGAGGCTTGTACTCGGCCTACTTTCTTGTCCCCGAGCAAACCGGGGGTCTCCGCCCAATTCTATACCTGAGACGGTTAAACAGGTATCTCAAGTAGCTCCCCTTCCAGATGCTCAGGCTGAGGACATTATTTCAGCCCATAAGGCCAGGCGACTGGGTCACAACAGTGGACCTTTGTGATGCCTGTTTTCATAATTCCATAAGCCCAGCCCACAGGAAGTTCCTCAGGTTTTCCTTTTGGGGCAAAGCCTTTGAATACAGCGTCTTGTCTTTCGGTCTGTCCCTGTCACCTCGGACGTTCACAAAGTGCATGGACGCTGCACTTACCCCACTGCAGCAGAAGAACATTCGAGTTTTCAGTTACCTGGACGGTTGGCTGGTTTGTGCTCCATCAAAGGCCATGGCGAGGAGCCACATGGAGACCATATTGGCTCACCTGGCTGCACTTGGGTTGTATTTAAATACGGAGAAAAGCTGCCTGGTTTTAACCAGGGTTGTCGAGTACTTGGGGCTCACCCTGAATTCATTTGTGATGAGGGCATCCCTAACTCTAAAGAGAAGGCATACTATCAGGGAATGCATCAAGGGCTGCATTTTACAAAGTACTGTATCAGTGCAGCAGTGCCAGAGGATCTTTGGTTTCTTTGCTGCAGCTGCCCAGGTGGTAACACTGGGTCTTTTACACACTCGTCCCTTTCAACGGTGGTTCACACTTCAGAAGGTGATTTTGCCCAGAGACGAGAGGAGGAGGCTTGTTCTTTCCGTAAGGAGCCTCATGGTCCTCAGGTGGTGGAGACCCTAACCCTAACCCTTGTGTAAATACGTCCAAAGTCCAGTTTTGACTGAGTTATGGAATTTAAAGAGGTGTTGCAACATTATGCAAATTAGATGCATAAATTTATTCCTATCTGAAACCTTGGATTATATTTTACATCTTTCTAATTGACAGTAAGCCATTATCTCTTACCACTTTCAAGTTATAGCCTTGGAAATCTGAACTATTTTATTGAAAAAAAAATATTTACCACTCTTGACCACTAGGGGTTATGTCGCAATTCGGCGACAGACCCACTCAAAGAGTGTGAGGTGATACCTCTGCAGGCTAAAAACAGAAAAAAAAAAAAAAACAACTAATTTATAATCTGATCACAGTGACATTGCTTACGTATATCAATAAACCAGTCAAATTTATCATACTCTAGTGAGGCTATTTATTTGGAGCAGAAGATGGCAACCACAAAGTTTTTAATTTTGATTAGGATAAAACCAATGGCTTGGTGGCATCATTTTTCTAATCACAATAATTGCATTCCTTTGGTTTTAAGATGGTCATTATTAATCCACTCTGCCAAGAGCCTAGTTTTTTTTTTTTAAGCAAGGATTAATGCAGTCATCAGGTGTTTCCTTCTCTGATTTATTATGCACAAGAAATTAGCTACATTAGCTACGTTGTTGTAGCATACATAGCTAAATGCATTGGTGATGTCACTCACTACAAAACCATCACTGTTCGTGCTAACCAAAAGCCATGGATGACAGCAGAGGTTGACAGGCTCCTGAGGGCTCGGGACGCACCCTTCAGGGCCAGCGACACTGCAGGACTAACAACAGCTAGGGCCAACCTTTCCCGTGGCATCAAGGAGGCAAAACGACAGTACAGCAAGAAAATGTCCGGCCACTTCAGCAACACCAGAGATGCATGTTCCCTCTGGCGTGGCATACAGACCCTCACCAACTACAAGCCTCCACGTCAGACCTGTGCGAGTGACATTACTCTGCTTAACAATCTAAATGACTTCTTTGGCCGTTTTGAAGCACAAAACAGCACATCAGCACAGAAGACCATTCCTCCTCCAGATGAGCAGGCCATAAGTCTGGATCTGGCTAGCATGAAGAGGACCCTCTCCAAGATCAACCCACGCAAGGCAGCTGGACCAGACAACATACCAGATCACATTCTGAAGGACTGTGCAGAGGAGCTCAAGAATGTCCTGGCCGACATCTTCAACATGTCCCTGAGTCAAGCTGTTGTTGTCACATGTTTGAAAACTGCCACCATAATACCAGTCCCAAAGAAGCCCATCCCATCCAACTACAATGATTACCGTCCCGTAGCACTGACCCCCATCAAAATGAAGTGCTTCGAGCAGCTGGTCATACAGAACATCAAGTTCAACCTCCCTCCCTCCCATGACCCATCCCAGTTTGCATGCAGGTCAAACAGAGCCACAGAAGATGCCATTGCTGCTGCTCTACATCCAGTCCTCATCCACCTGGACTCAAAGAACTCCTACGTGCAAATGCTGTTCTTGGACTTCAGTTCAGCATTCAACACAATCATCCCCCAGCACCTAATACAAAAACTCAGACACCTGGGAATCAAAACCTCTCTCTGTAACTGGGTGCTGGACTTTTTCACAGGGAGGCTACAGAATGTGTGGGTTGGCAGCAACATCTTCAAGACCATCACACTGAACACAGGGTCCCCACAAGGGTGTGTGCTCAGCCCGCTGTTCTTCACCCTGCTGACCCATGACTGTGTACCAGTCTACAGCACCAACCACAACATCAAGTTTGTGGATGACACGACTGTGGTGGGCCTCATCACCAACAATGAGGAGGCCAACTATAGAAATGAGGTGAGCCAACTGGTCCAGTGGTGTAAAGACAATAATCGCTTCCTGAATGTGGAAAAAACCAAGGAGATTGTGGTCGACTTCAGGAGGAGACACACACAGCATCCCCCTCTCATCATTGATGGAGCAACTGTGGAGAGGGTGAGCAGCACCAAGTCCCTGGGGGTGCACATCTCCGAGGACCTCTCCTGGTCCAACAACACCACATCACTGGCCAAGAAGGCTCACACTCGCCTCCATTTCCTCCGCAAACTGAGGAGAACACAAGTCCCACTGCCCCCCATGTGCTCATTCTACTGGGACACCATTGAGAGTATCCTCACCAGCTGCATCACGGTGTGGTATGGAAGCTGCACCGCCTCATGCCAGAAGACACTATAACGCACAGTGAAAGCAGCCAGCAAGATCATCAGTGCTGCCCTGCTCCCCCTCTCAGACATCTACCTCACCTGCAGAGCCACCAACATTGCAAGCAACACCTCTCACCCCTCACACTTCGTCTTCAGCCCCCTACCCTTGGGGAAAAGGTACTGGATCCTGCAGGCCCGCTCCACAAGACTGCTAAACAGCTTTGTTCACGAGGCCATCAGGACCCTGAACTCTGTCCACCCCCACCCCCCCTTTCCGGACTGTGACGCACTCACCCGCACAATAACTACCTCAGCTGTTGGCACAGAAAGACTGGCACACCAACAGTAATACATCTGCTGCTGTATGTCGCTGCACCTTACTGCAACTATTTGCACAAATACCATATCTGCTGCTGTGTGTTATTGCAATGCTTTTCATGTGCAGTCCTGTCTGTCACTGTCTGCACCTACGCTACCACATTGAACTTGCAACTACAAGTATTACTGCTCTACTTTTCTGAATATAGGATTGCTGGGTTTTATCATTTATCTTTATTTGCACTATGGGATGTCTGGGTCTATCTTGTGTCACTATATGCACTACGGGTAGCATTACTGTACATAGACTGCTGTTGTTGTTTTTCCAGCCTTATTCCTTTTGTTTTTTATATTGTGCACACCACAGAAGAGAGACAGAAACGCCATTTCAATTCTCCTGTATGTCCTGTACGTATGGTAGTACTGACAAATAAAACTTGACTCTTGAATCTACATTTGCATAACATTGTAGTTCAGTAATGACATGCTAGCTTTGCTTGGTAGTTTCACCTGGAGATGGGCAGATGGGGTTTCATTTTGTTGTATACAGTCAGAAAACATTTGCATTGCTCTTTTGTCCAGAGCACACGTTACCAATCTGTTGTCGTCTACATTTGCAAACAGATTTTAGACCAGTAAATCCCACCTTCTGGTAAGAGTGTAGCATTACATTGCTACTGTTAAAATGAAGGAATTTCATAGCTCCTCACACACACACACACACACACACACACACACACACACACACACACACACACTACTTACATAACTTATTTTACTTTCTATGCTTAAATGGCAGTTTGAACCATGTCAAAATGGTGCTGAGGACATCCTGTCGTGTTTGAGATAAGTATTTAAAGAAAAGATTATCTTCAGAAAGTTATGAAAGGAGAGCACTGTTGCATTGTGGGAAGTGATCCACAATAAGATGGGACTGTTGGGATATCTTTCATCTCAGCTTCAAATAAGATTTTATCTGGCAAGCCTTTTATACTTTATGTAACTTTTAGTTAAATTGCTGAATCTTAAAGGGGGTTCTTGTTGGCATTTGCTTCAATTTGTTTAAAGTGCTGATTTTTCACAAATCTGCCTTTGACACACACAGATGTTACATAACCGTGCTGCAGCTCAGATAAAGCTCCAACATTCTTCCATTACACTTTACTTTTGATGACTTGTATTGGCCTGTAGTGGTGATAATTGGAGAAATAAGTGTTTTTCTGTATGAGTGAAAAGGTCTGACTAAACATGTGAAATGCTGTTTGAGATGTTTTTCGTATTCTTTGTCTTAAATGATTTAGTATGATTTCACACACACACACACACACACACACACACACACACACACACACACACACACACACACACACACAGAGAGAGAGAGAGTAGTGTGAAAAAGTGTTTGCCCCTTTCCTGATTTCTCATTTTTTTGTATGTTTGTCACACTTAAATGTTTCAGATCATCAAACAAATGTAAATATTAGACAAAGATAACAAAAGTAAACACAAAATGTAGTTTTTAAATGGTGTTTATTATTAAGGGTAAAAAAATCCAAACCTACACAGTCCTGTGTGAAAAAGTGATTCCCCCCCCCCATTAAAACATAAATTAAATGTGGTTTATCACAGCTTTGGAAAGCTGAGTTCAATTTCTCTACACACAGGCATGATTACTGCCACACCTGTTCTCAATCAAGAAATCACCTAAATAGAACCTGCCTGACAAAGTAAAGTAGACCAAAAGATCCTCAAAAGCTAGACATCATGCTGCAATCCAAAGAAATTCAAGAACAAATGAGAAACAAAGTAACTGAGATCTGTCAGTATGGAAAAGGTTATAAAGCCATTTCTAAAGCTTTGGGACTCCAGAGAACCACAGTGAGAGCCATTATCCGCAAATGGCGAAAACATGGAACAGTGGTGAACCTTCCCAGGTGTGGCCAGCTGACCAAAATTATCCCAAGAGTGCAGCGACAACTCATCAAAGAGGTCACAAAAGACCCCACAACAACATCCAAAGAACTGCAGGCTTACTTCTCTCAGTTAAGGCCAGTGTTTATGACTCCACTGTAAGAAAGAGACTGGGCAAAAATGGCCTGTATGCCAGAGTTCCAAGATGAAAACCACTGCTAAGCAAAAAGAACTTAAAGGCTCGTCTCAATTTTGCCAGAAAACATCTTGATGATCCCAAAGACTTTTGGGAAAATACTCTGTGGACTGATGAGGCAAAAGTTGAACTTTTTGGAAGGTGTGTGTCCCATTACATCTCGCGTAAAAGTAACACAGCTTTTCAGAAAAAGAACATCACACCAACAGTAAAATATGGTAGTGTTAGTGTGATGGTCTGGGGCTGTTTTGCTGCTTCAGGACCTGGAAGACTTGTTGTGGTAAATGGAACCATGAATTCTGCTGTCTACCAAAAAATCCCAAAGGAGAATGTCCGGTCATCTGTTCGTGACCTCAAGCTGAAGCCCACTTGGGTTCTGCAGCAGGACAATGATCCAAAACACACCAGCAAGTCCACCTCTGAATGGCTTAAGAAAAACAAAATGAAGACTTTGGAGTGGCCTAGTCAAAGTCCTGCCCTGAATCCGATTGAGATGCTGTGGCATGACCTTAAAAAGGCAGTTCATGCTTGAAAACCCTCCCATGTGGCTGAATTACAATTCTGCAAAGATGAGTGGGCCAAAATTCCTCCACAGCACTGTAAAAGACTCATTGCCAGTTATCGCAAACGCTTGATTGCAGTTGTTGCTACTAAGGGTGGCCCAACCAGTTACTAGGTTTAGGGGCAATAACTTTTTTCACACAGGGCCTTGTAGGTGTGGATTTCTTTTTTCCCCTTAATAATAAACACTTTCATTTAAAAACTACATTTTGTGTTAACTTGTGTTATCTTTGTCTAATATTTAAATTTGTTTGATGATCTGAACCATTTAAGTGTAACACATACAAAGAAATCAGGAAGGAGGCAAACTCTTTTTCACATCACTGTGCGCACACACTCTCTCTCTCACACACACACACACACATATAGTTATGGTCTGAATCATGGGCCGCAACAAATAAAGGAAAGCTTTTGGTTAATTGTTATAATCAAAAATTAGGGAGCTGGCAGAAAAATATGATGCCAGAAAAGATCCACATAAACTTAGGCAAAAATATGTCATGATGTCTCGGGTCAGACCAAGACCCAGGACGAGGCTGCCTCTAAACAAGTGCAGACAGTGTGGTCAGCTGTCTCCAGTTCCCTGATGAGGGGGTTGAACTCCAAACCCACTCAAACCTGCAACACACACAACAGGAAAGAAAAAGAAACAGCAGGCCTGAATGGTAACCCTGGGGTCATCACACCCTCCCCCATAAAGACAGGATCCCCACTGGAACCCTGGCTACCGCTATATCCATCATAATTGAAAATCCATCCATCCATCCATCTTCGTCCGCTTAATCCTTTTCGGGTCGCTGGGGGGCTGGGGCCTATCCCAGCATCTTTGGGCGAGAGGCAGGGTACACCCTGGACAGATCGCCAGTCCATTGCAGGGCCAACACAGAGAGACAGACAACCATTCACTCTCACAGTCATACCTAAGGACAATTTAGAATCCTCAGTTTGATGCCAGTTAACTTAACTTGCATGTTTTTGGCATGTGGGAGGAAACCAGAGGATTCCCGGAGTAAACCCACACAGACACGGGGAGAACATGCAAACTCCACACAGATCACTGTTGGTCAGGGGCTGGGATCGAACTCAGGATCCCCTGGCCAAGGGTGAGTTGCTTAAAGTTATATATACAGTGCATCCAAGAAGTATTCACAGCGCTTCACTTCTTTCACATTTTGTTATGTTACAACCTTATTCCAAAATGGATTAAATTAATTTTTTTCCTCAAAATTCTACACACAATACCCCATAATGACAAGGTGAAAAATGTTTTATTGAGATTTTTGCAAATTTATTAAAAATAAAAAACTGGACTTCCGGTTATGGCTGCCACGTAGGACGGACGTGTCTCGCTCTGCTCTGCTCCTGGAGAAAAAAATCGGCAAATAACTCTCTCATTTGGGACAGAACGTATCCCAGCATTTGGGCGAGGATATGTCGGCGAAGCCTAAGGCTGGAAAACCAGGAAAAGGAAAAAGCGAGCCGCCGAAACAGTCCAAATTAACGGACTTTCAGGTCTGTGACGCAGCAAACAAGGCTCCATATATGGCGGAGGAGGCTGGCGGCGGTGCGATTTCTGCGGGGAATGGCGCAGATGCGTTGATGGCTGCCATGAGTTCAATGAGAGCGGACTTTTCCTCTAGATTTGATGGGATTATGACAGCGTTGGAAGGAATAAGAAAGGAATTGGGTGACTGTGTAGAACGAACGGCGCAGATGGAGCTCCGTCTCGCTAGTGCTGAAGATGACGTCACCCGTCTTCAATTAAAGGTGCGCACTTTGGAAAAAAAAAAAAAATCTCTGGAAGATAATATTTTGGATTTGGAATCTCGGTCGAGACAGAATAATTTGAGGCTGGTGGGTCTTCCAGAGGAATCAGAAGGTCGGGACGTATGTTCCTTTCTGGAAAAGTGGATTCCGGAGGTGCTGGGCAGCGAGGAGTTGCAATCAGCAGTGGTTCTGGAAAAAGCACATCGTATTGGCCCACGGAGAGATAAGGGACCGCCGAGGACCTTAATTATGAAGTTTCTTAGCAACAGAGACAGGATGAAGATCTTCAACGCTGCACGTGCTAAAGGAGAGATTAAACACCAGGACCAGCAGGTGCGGTTCTACCCAGATTTGGCCACAGGAATCCAACAATTGAGGAAGCAGTTTGATCCCGTACGTAAGGAGCTGCGCAACCTTGGGATTCGTCATGGTGTAATCTATCCTGCGAGACTGCTGACCATGTATGAGGGCAGAACCCACATCTTCAAGACCCCAGAGGAGGCGCAGGAGTTCATCAAGAAGATCAAAGAAGAAGAAGAGACTGGTGGGAGCTAAGCATGAACAAAATATAAGGTAGAATAATTAAGCATTTGCACAGGCATCTGACTGACTTGAAGTAAATAGTAAGTTTACAAAATATAGATTGTATTATATATTAAAAAAAAAAAAAAACAAAACAAACAAAAAAAAAAAACTATGATGTACAAAGTTGTTAAAAATCTTGGAGTTAAGTTGGAAAACTACAGAGGAGAGTTAATGTTACGTCATTAAAAGTAGTAGAGTTAGGGTGATTGGGAGGATGAAGAAGGAGTGGCTTAGGCTGTTCCCCGTGGGTGTGGAACGGTCGATGGCTATATCGGGAGACAGAATTTTTCTTTTGATTTTGGGGGGTTTGCCACAAGTGTGGGAAGGAGAAATTTGTTTGTGTGTAGTTTGTAGGATGAATGTTCAACCACTCATGTTTTTGCTTCTCTGTATGAGCATGTTTACACTGCAAGGTAATCCCAAACTCTCTATTGATCATGGACCAAAGTGTTAATCTTAATTTAACTTCATGGAATTGCAGAGGTCTACAAAATTTAAAAAAACTTAAACAAGTTATGAATAAAATAAAGGACATGGGTTCAAGAATTGTGTTTTTACAAGAAACTCATCTGATAGAGGAGGATGTTAAAAGAATTAGGAGTAGATGGCAGGGAAGTGTATTCACCTCTTCATTTTCATCCCGAGCCAGGGGAGTTATGACTCTCATACATAAATCAGTTCCTTTTCAAGTGAAAAATGTAATTGGAGACAAATTTGGAAGATATGTAATCATTCAAGGTTCTTTGCTATTAGAAAATATAAATCTTGTGAACTTATATGGTCCCAATATAGATGATCAGAAGTTCTTTGCTAATTTATTTCTCATCTTATCATCACTTACAGGGCAACATATAATAGCAGGGGATTTTAATTGTACATTGAATCCAGGTGTGGATAGATCAACAGGACTGGATTGTACGCACATTGGATGTAGGATGACTATTAATCATTTTATGAAAGAATTGAGATTGTTAGATATATGGAGAGAAATTAAACCACAAGTTAAAGCCTATTCTTGTTATTCCAGTACCTACAAGACATTCTCACGTATTGATTATTTTTTGATTTCCACAGAATTAAGGTCCAAGATTCAAAACTGCTTTTATGATAACATCGTGATCTCTGATCATGCACCCTGTTGTCTAATATATGTAGATAAAAAATTGACAAAGGAATCAGGTAGATGGCAATTTCAGCATAAATGGCTTCAGGATGAGGAATTTGTCAAGTATATAGAAAAACAGATAGACGAGTTCTTTGACATCAATACTACACAAACATCAGCATGTGTAAAGTGGGAGGCTTTCAAAGCTTTTATTAGGGGACATATTATTAGTTATACAGGATCAAAATCTAAGAAGACTCGAGAGGAGAGAGCTAAATTGGAACATAAAATAAAAAATCTTCAGGAAAAAGTGTATGCAGGAAGTGACCCAAGGTTGGAGAATGAATTACTGATTTTGAGAGCTGAATACGACAAAAAATCAGCGAATAGAGCTGCCTCGAGTCTTCTAAGATTGAAACAATCTTTTTATGAACAAGGTGAAAAATCAGGAAAATTATTAGCATGGCAGATTAAACAATTGGAAATTAAAACACCAATTACCAGTATTATAAGTAATGGACAGGTAGTTATAGATCCTTTAGAAATTAATAGAGCCTTTAGAGATTACTATGAAAAATTATATGATACCAAAAATGAACCTGATTTAACAAAACTAAATGGGTTTTTGAACGAACTATCTATACCGTGTATTCCAAATGAAAACAGGGAGATATTGGAGTCTAAAATTAGTCAAGAAGAAGTTGGGCTAGCCATTGATAATATGAAATCAGGAAAAAGTGCAGGACCAGATGGTCTTCCAGTTGACCTTTATAAAAAATTTAAGAATAAATTAATAAAACCTTTTTTGGAAATGGTTTTAGAAGCATTTCAAAATAATAATTTACCATCATACATAAATAATGCCTTAATTATACTGCTGCCAAAACCAGGTAAGCCCTCTAATAAATGTGAAAATATGAGACCAATAAGCCTATTAAACGCCGACCTTAAGATAATCTGTAAAATTTTAGCAAGACGAATACAAGAAATTTTACCAAATATTATTAATCGAGATCAGAATGGCTTTATAAAGGGTAGACAAGGCTTCCATAATGTAAGAAGACTATTTAATATTATTTATTTTAATAAAGAAGCACCGGATACAGCTCTCCTATCATTGGACGCCGAAAAGGCCTTTGATAGAGTTGAATGGCCCTTTCTTTTTGAAGTCCTACAAAGGTTTGGACTTGGAAATAATTTCATAAAATGGGTTCAAATAATATACAATAATGCTACAGCAGAAATCCTAACAAATAACAATATTTCAAAACCAATAAAAATCAATAGAGGATGTCGACAAGGCTGTCCACTTTCACCTTTACTGTTTACTATGGCAATTGAACCTTTAGCGATAGCGATACGTTTACATTCACAAATATATGGAATTAAAGTTGGACCAACAGAACATAAAATCTCCCTGTACGCCGATGATATAATTTTGTTTATGTCGAATCTAAAAAAATCAATTCCAACCTTGTTGAATTTAATAAAGAATTTGGGGGAAATATCAGGATATAAAATAAATAAAACTAAATCTTCAATATTAATGCTAAATGAGACCCAGAGAAATTACCCAGCCCCTGAGGTAAATCAATTCAATGTTGTAAATCAGTTTAAATATTTAGGAATCCAAATTATGCCTAAGCTAGAATCAGTCGCCAGTGTCAACTATGAAGCCTTAATGTCAGATATCAGTGAGTTAACTCAGAGATGGATGTCACTACCAATGTCGATGATCGGGAGAATCAATATACTTAAAAGTAATATTTTACCTAAAATACTTTATTTATTTCAATACATTCCCTTATCACCACCTTTAGATCTATTCTCAAGAATAAAAAAAAAGTTAGTGGAATTTATATGGAACAACAGGAGGGCTAGATTACGTTTGTCTTTATTATATTTACCATTTGATCGTGGAGGTCTGAAATGTCCAAATTTTATGTTGTATTATTGGTCGGCACAACTGAGGTCTATGACATATTATTTTTCATCAAATGATCTCCCTCACTGGACTGAAATGGAATCATACAATTTACCTTTACCTCTTCACATATTCATATACTCAGATTCGGCAAAAAAATTACAAAAACAAGTTAAAAATCCATTTGTAAAGCATATGATCAAAATATGGTGTGAAGCTAAAAACTATTTAAAAGAACCACAGTTATTGTCACAATTTAGTCCAATATGGGGTAATCAATATTTTAAACCAGGGAGAGCGGACGCTGTATTTAAAGTATGGAATTTAAAAGGGATACAAAAGATTCAGGATTTATATTTGCCAGGTGCAGACAACATAATGTCTTTTGAAGAGCTGAGGATCAAATTTAATCTCAATAGAACACATTTTTTTAAATATCTTCAACTTAGAAACTTTATTCGATCAAATCAAAATAAAGCTCTCACTCGACCTATTTATTCATCCTTGGAAAAAATGATGATGAAAGATAGTAAAAGAAAGGGTATTATTTCAGAGTTTTATAACTCATTGACACTATCTTCAAGTGAAAATTCACTGAAAAGATTAAACTACTGGAAAGAAGATCTGCAAATTGAAATTTCAGAGGAACAATGGGAATTGGCTTGTACAGAAGCTCAAACCAAATCAATAAATGCACGCCTTAAATTGATACATTTCAAATGGTTAATGCGGATGTATGTTACACCGGAGGAGTTAAATAGATATAACAAAAATATACCAGATACATGCACAAAATGCATGGAAAGTAAAGGAACCCTATTTCATTGTTTATGGGAATGTAGATTAATAAGAATGTTTTGGGAAGAGGTGAGGGTAACAATTGAAAAAATAATCTCAAAACAAATCATATTGAATCCTAAACTGTTTTTGTTGGGTCTGTACCCAGAAAAGCATAATTTTAATAAAAGTGAAAGAACATTCATAGACCTCAGTTTGCTTAATGCCAAAAAATGTATTGCACTATTATGGAAAAAGACTCATAGACCAGATGTGACTCAGTGGTTAAGACAGATGTTAACAAACCTTCCATTAGAAAGAATAACATATATACTAAAATCAAAGGAAATTGTGTTTGAGAATATATGGAGACCTTTTATTGATTATGTAAAAAATTTAAACATAACTCTTGAAGAAGAAGGTGAATGATGTGTGTGGACCTTGTAAATTCCAAACTGGTGAACATAATATGTATACTTATGTATTGGATTGTCTAGACTAAACAGAGGAGCATTGTTGAAGACTTGATTTTGTTGGTGGTTGTTGGTGTTTTTAGTGCATTTTTTTTTTTTGTAGTACTTTAGTGTTAGTGTTTGATTGTTTGTATCATGTTTGTTAAAAAAAAAAAAAAGGTTCAATAAAGATATTGTGGAAAAAAAAAAAATAAAAAACTAAGAAATCACATGTACATAAGTATTCACAGCCTTTGCCATGAAGCTCAAAATTGAGCTCAGGTGCATCCTGTTTCCACTGATCATCCTTGATCACAGTTGACAGTGCATGTCGGAGCATAAACCAAGCATGAAGTCAAAGGAATTGCCTGTAGACCTCCGTGACAGGATTGTCTCGAGGTACAAATCTGGGGAAGGGTACAGAAAAATTTCTGCTGCTTTGAAGGTCCCAATGAGCACAGTGGCCTCCATCATCCGTAAATGGAAGAAGTTCAGAACCACCAGGACTCTTCCTTGCACTGGCCAGCCATCTAAACTGAGCGATTGGGGGAGGAGGGCCTCAGTCAGGGAGGTGACCAAGAACCTGATGGCCACTCTGTCAGACCTCCAGCATTCCTCTGTGGAAAGAGGAGAACCTTCCAGAAGGACAACCATCTCTGCAGCAGTCCACCAATCAACCCTGTATGGTAGAGTGGCCAGACCAAAGCCATTCCTTAGTAAAAGGCACATGGCAGCCCACCTGGAGTTTGCCATAAAGCACCTGAAGGGCTCTCAGACCATAAGAAACAAAATTCTCTGGTCTGATGAGACAAAGATTGAACTCTTTGGCATGAATGCCAGGCATCATGTCTAGAGGAAACCAGGCACCGCTCATCACCAGGCCAATACCATCCGTACAGTGAAGCATGGTAGTGGCAGCATCATGCTGTAGGGATGTTTTTCAGCAGCAGGAACTAGGAGACTAGGTAGGGTAGAGGGAAAGATGAATGCAGCAATGTACAGAGACGTCCTGGATGAAAACCTGCTCCAGAGCGCTCTTGACCTCAGACTGGGGCAAT
Source organism: Pholidichthys leucotaenia (assembly GCA_020510985.1). Classification (NCBI taxonomy): domain Eukaryota; kingdom Metazoa; phylum Chordata; class Actinopteri; order Cichliformes; family Pholidichthyidae; genus Pholidichthys; species Pholidichthys leucotaenia. The sequence continues at coordinate 181,509,209 of CM035845.1, read as the reverse complement.
GGTTCATCTTTCAGCAGGACAACGACCCTAACCACACAGCCAAGATATCAAAGGAGTGGCTTCCGGACAACTCTATGAATGTTCTTGAGTGGCCCAGCCAGAGCCCAGACTTGAATCTAATTGAACATCTCTGGAGAGATCTGAAAATGGCTGTGCATGACGCTTCCCATCCAACCTGATGGAGCTTGAGAGGTGCTGCAAAGAGGAATGGGCCAAACTGCCCAAAGATAGGTGTGCCAAGCTTGTGGCATCATATTAAAAAAGACTTGAGGCTGTAAGTGTTACCAACAGTGCATCAACAAAGTATTGAGCAAAGGCTGTGAATACTTATGTGTGTGTGATTTCTTAGTTTTTTATTTTTAATAAATTTGCAAAAATCTCAAGAAAACTTTTTTCATGTTGTCATTATGGGGTATTGTGTGTAGAGTTTTGAGGAAAGAAATGAATTTAATCAATTTGGAATAAAGCTGTAACATAACAAAATGTGGAAAAAGTGAAGCGCAGTGAATACTTTCCGGATACGCTGTATATACACAACTCACAAAAAGTTAGGGGTATTTGGCTTCCGGGTGAAATTTATGGAAAATGTAAAAAGTTCACACTACAGTGATATTATATCATGAAAGTAGGACATTTAAGCAGAAGCATGCAATGATGATTTCCTCATCTCAATCTATTGAAACAAACGCCAACAACAGTGGTGGGTATACCACAACAAAAAATGTCAGTATCTAAATAACTTGTCATGTGTCCTTGAGCATCAATTCCAGCTTGACAACGACGTCTCATGCTTTTCACAAGTTGACTTATTGTCTGCTGAGGCATGGCATTCCGTTCATCTTGAAGGCTCTGTGAGGAACCTTGGAGTTATTCTTGATCAAGATCTGTCTTTCAATTCACATATTAAATTCGTTTCTAAGACTGCCTTCTATCATTTGCGTAATATTGCCAAGATTAGGAGCATCTTGTCTCAAAGTGATGCTGAGAAACTGATCCACACTTTTGTTAGCTCTAGATTAGATTATTGTAACTCTTTATTGTCAGGTTGTCCCAAAACATCTTTAAAAAGTCTTCAGTTGATCCAAAATGCTGCAGCAAGAGTTTTAACAGGTACTAGAAAGAGAGATCATATCTCTCCGATTCTGGCCTCCCTTCATTGGCTTCCCATAGAGTTTAAAATTAAGTTTAAAATCTTTCTTCTTACTTACAAAGCTCTAAACAATCAGGCCCCTTTTTATTTAAAAGATCTGATACTACCGTATTATCCTAACAGAGCACTACGCTCCCAAAATGCTGGATTACTTGTAATATCTAGAATCACCAAAAGTACAATGGGAGGCAGAGCCTTCAGGTATCAAGCTCCTCTCCTGTGGAACCAGCTGCCAATCTGGATTTGGGAGTCAGACTCGATCTCTGTTTTTAAGAATAGGGTTAAAACCTTTCTTTTTGATAAAGCCTGTGGGGAGACTTGAATAACGAAACCGAATTGTCTTTCATTTCAGTTTATTCAAGAAATCATTCCACTGTCTGCTCTTATTCTTGAGCAGCGAACAAAGAGAGTGAACACACCAAAGTTCTCTCATTTAAACCTTCTCACATCAAACCATTTCCCTCGCGGGGGAAATCACACATCTATATCAAAGTCTCTTTATTCACATTCATTAGCCTTTTATTTACATAACTCCCCCTTCTCTCTTCCCGAGCCTCAGTGGTCAGGAAGTCTTCTGTCCCCTGTCCTCCGCAGGGGGTCCAGGCTCTGTGGCTCCGCACCGCAGGGGGCTGGCTCTCCTTCATCGTGGTTAAATCACATATGCAGTGTCCAACATATACATGTCTCACAACACAGCCATATAACCCCCCCCCAAACGATGAAGAACAGACTAATTCCCAAAATTTAATAGCACCTTACTCACTACTGAATAATCAACACCAACATTCAGTCTGTGCGCCGTTTGGGCTTCAGCCGTCTGCTGAATCTGCTGTGCGTTGGCCCCGCCTTGCCTGCGGTGCTGTTCTGCTCCGGGTCTGTTGACTGAGGAAGAGAGTGGTTAATTGCCCTCTGCGGGGGCCTGCCTCGTCGAGGCGCCACCGCGACCGGTACAGACACGTCCTTCATGACAAAAGCAGGTTTTAGTCTGTCAATACTGACTGTCTCTTTTCTGTCCCCAAAATCTAGCACAAATTGCTTATCACCTGCCTCCAGCACTCGAAATGGCCCTTCGTAAGGTGGTTTGAGCGTTGCTTTAAGGGCTTCGCGCCTGACAAAAACGAAATCGGCATTTTTCAAAGCCTTGGGGACGAAAACTCGTGGAAAAGCGTGATGAACCGGACCCGGGAGCGTGTCTGCCCCCGTGCCAACTAACGGTCCCAGAGCCGAGAGAGGTGGGGGCTCTGGGTGCTCTGGTAAAAACTCGCCCGGCAGCCTCAGAGTTTGTGCGAATACCAGCTCCGCTGGGGAGGCGTCTAAGTCCTCTTTAGGCGCAGAACGCAACCCTAATAAAACCCAAGGGAGTTTATTTACCCAATCTGCATCCGTGAGCGACGCTCTGAGTGCTGCCTTCAAAGACCTATGAAAACGCTCGCATAAACCATTAGCCTGAGGGTGGTAAGCCGTAGTGCGGTGAATTTTGGCTCCTAAGCCGTTGGCCATCGCTGACCACAGCTCAGAGATGAATTGCGGTCCTCTATCGGACGTAATGTCCGACGGAACCCCGAAGCGCGCCACCCAAGCCGTTAAAAAAACGCGAGCCACCTCCGCGGCCGTGGTCGTCGCAAGTGGGACCACTTCCGGCCAACGTGTGGTGCGGTCCACCATTGTCAAAAGATACGTGAACCCCTGTGATGCCGGTAGGGGGCCCACAAGGTCGACGTGCACATGGTCGAACCTTCTGGCCGGAATGCGGAACGGTTCTAACGGGGCTCTTGTGTGCCTGTGAATTTTGGCCCGTTGACAGGAAATGCAGGTTTTTGCCCATTCCTTCACGTGCTTGCGCAGGCACGGCCAAACAAACTTTTCCGCCACTAGTTTCACCGACGCGCGCACCCCCGGGTGCGCCAGTGAGTGGACCGAGTCAAAAACACGGCGGCGCCACGTGGCCGGAACCACCGGACGCGGGCGCCCCGTCGACATGTCGCAGATCAGGGGGGGCATACCGGTTTGTAAACACTTGCTCTCCAGCCTCAACCCTGTTGGTCCAGACTGGAGCGCGCGCACGTCTGCGTCCGCCCCCTGGTCCGCTGCCATGGCTGCGTAATCTAGACCCACGTGCACCGGGGCTGCGCGCGCCACCGTGCCGCTCTCCTGCGGCGCGGTCACGGTGGCCCGTTCTGCCTCTGCGCGTGTCGGGGTCGTGAACGCGCGTGAGAGACAATCCGCTACTACATTGAATTTGCCCGCGACGTGCCTAATGTCAGTGGTAAATTCCGAGATTGCGGCCAGCTGCCTCTGCTGCCTGCCGGACCACGGATCTGAAATTTTGGCCATGGCGTATGTGAGCGGCTTGTGGTCCACATAAGCGGTGAAGCACCGTCCTTCCAGCCAGAACTGGAAATGACGAATAGCCAAATGCAGCGCCAACAGTTCTCTGTCAAACGCGCTGTATTTTCGCTCAGCCGCGCTTAAAGATTTGCTAAAGAAAGCCAAAGGCTGCCAAACTCCGGCTACCTGTTGCTCAATAACGGCCCCTATGGCTAAATCTGAAGCGTCTGTCGTCAGCGCGATACGTGCTGCAGGGTCTGGGTGGGCCAGGAGCGCAGCGTCAGCCAAGGCTTTTTTAACCTCTGTGAACGCGCGCTCCCGCTCCGGGGACCATTCGACCGCCTGGGTCGGCTTTTGTTTTTTGAGCGCGGCATATAACGGTTGCATGATTTGAGCTGCGTGGGGCAGGAACCGGTTATAAAAATTCACCATCCCCAAGAATTCCTGTAGTGATTTGACCGTTTGTGGACGGGGAAAATCCGCTACCGCGCGTACTTTCTCTGGTAACGGAACCGCTCCCTCCGGGGAGACGCGGTGACCCAAAAAATCAATCCGCTCAACGCCGAACTGGCACTTGGCTGGGTTAACTATTAAGCCGTGCTCTCCCAGCCTCCTAAAAACTGCTGTGAGGTGCATTTCGTGTTCGTCCTCTGAAGTACTCGCGACCAAAATGTCGTCGAGGTACACAAACACGAAAGGGAGATCGCGTAACACGGCATCCATCATCCGCTGAAATGTTTGCGCCGCCCCTTTGAGACCAAACGGCATGCGTAAAAATTCGAAAAGTCCGAACGGGGTTATTACCGCTGTTTTAGGAATGTCCTCCGGTTGGACCGGGACTTGGTGATAGCCGCGAACTAGATCAATCTTTGAAAAAATGCGCGCCCCCGCCAGGTGCACCGAAAAATCCTGAATGTGCGGGATGGGATAACGATCGTGTGCCGTAGCGTTGTTTAGCCTGCGGTAATCCCCGCACGGTCTCCAGGAGCCATCGGCTTTCGGTACCATGTGCAGCGGCGAAGCCCACGGGCTCTTCGACCTACGAACGATGCCCAGCCTCTCCAGGCTGGCGAACTCCTCGCGCGCAATGGCGAGCTTAACTGCATCCAAGCGCCGAGCTTTTGCAAACACGGGAGGACCAGAAGTGGGGATGAAGTGTTTCACCCCGTGCTTCGCGACCGTCGCTGAAAAAGTGGGCACAGTGAGCGCTGGAAATTGGGTGAGGAGTGTGTGAAACTCACCACCTGCTGTAGCGACGTGGGTCTGTACTGGTGGCGGGGACACTCGAGCTGAACAGGGGAGAGAGTAAAAAGAGAGTGCATTTACCAGCCGTCTATTAGCAAGATCAACTAACAGATTGTGTGAACACAAAAAATCCGCGCCCAACATGTTGAAACTCACCGCCGCTACTACAAAAGTCCATTCATATGTGCGGCCATGTAAGCATAAAGGCAAGGTCCTTCTCCCGTAGGTGTTGATGTTCGAGCCATTTGCCGCTGTAGCTCCGTCACCGTGGGGTCCAGCTACCCGGTCCGCGTATGTTGGGGTGATGAAGCTCACTTGTGCTCCGGTGTCAATGAGGAACACTCGTCCGGAGCGCGCATCCGTGATGTAGAGCAGCTTGTTGCGTTCTCCGAGGGTCGAAGCTGCTAGCGACCCCCGGTCTTGCCGTTTCCCGAACTCCTGAAGATGCAGGGCGGCACACACCTGCGTGCCTTCTCTGCGAACCTCCGATGGTAAAAGCAGAGATCTTCTCCTCCGCTGTGTCGTGCCCGCGCCTCTGTCGCCGGGCTATTGGCTCCCCCTCGTCGCGGCCGTGTTGCCGCCATCGTCGGCCAGTCTGGTTCTGCCGCCTCTGGCTCCCCGCTGTCTCGGGTTGCTGCTGTGGTTGCTTGCCCGCCGCAGGCGTCCAGGATCCCGTCTGCCTCCTGGGCCAGCTCCCGGAACTCCTCCAGGGTGTGACACTTTTTGCCGGCCAGCGTGCTTCTCGCATGCGCCGGGAGGTTGGAGAGGAAGATGAACTGAAAAATGAAATCATCGTTGTCCAACCCTCTCAGCTGTATCATCTCCTCCATCAGGGCGCTCGGCCTGTGTCCACCTTGGTCTAGCAAAGACAGGATCCTCCTCGCCCTCACTTCAGCCGAGGGGGTGAAAAACTTGATGAGGGTGGATTTCAGCTTGCTGTACCTGTCGGTCGCGGGTGGCTGCTCCACCAAGCTTTGCACGCACCGAGCTGTGCTGTTGTCCAGTTTAGCGATGACATGGTGGAACTTAGTGTCATCCACCGTTACTCCTGCGAGCGCGAACTGCGACTCTGCTTGCAGAAACCACGACCGTGGGTTATCCTGCCAGAAATCAGGCAGCTTAACGGCCACTGCGCTCGCCAGCTCTGAGCGCTGTGAGTCCGGGACCCTGAGAATTTCTTCGTTCATTCTCAACGTCGTCAGTCACCAATGTGGGGAGACTTGAATAACGAAACCGAATTGTCTTTCATTTCAGTTTATTCAAGAAATCATTCCACTGTCTGCTCTTATTCTTGAGCAGCGAACGAAGAGAGTGAACACACCAAAGTTCTCTCATTTAAACCTTCTCACATCAAACCATTTCCCTCGCGGGGGAAATCACACATCTATATCAAAGTCTCTTTATTCACATTCATTAGCCTTTTATTTACATAACTCCCCCTTCTCTCTTCCCGAGCCTCAGTGGTCAGGAAGTCTTCTGTCCCCTGTCCTCCGCAGGGGGTCCAGGCTCTGTGGCTCCGCACCGCAGGGGGCTGGCTCTCCTTCATCGTGGTTAAATCACATATGCAGTGTCCAACATATACATGTCTCACAACACAGCCATAAAGCCTACAATTAGGGAGGGATCATGTGTCTCTGAACCCTCCCTTAGTTATGCTGCTAATAGGTTTAGACTGCCGGGGGACCTTCAATAATGCACTGGGCTTCACTCCTTTCTTCACTCTCAATGAAATATTTTTTTTTTGCTGGTCATTAACATCTGTTTGTTCTCTCCCGTAGATTGAGTCCCCATCGTGCTGTTTGCTCTCTACAGTGGGGTAAAAAAGTATTTAGTCAGCCACCAATTGTGCAAGTTCTCCCACTTAAAAGTTGAGAGAGGTCTCCAATTTTCATCACAGGTATACCTCAACTATGAGAGACAAAATAAGAAAAAAAAAAAATCCAGAAAATCACATTGAAGGATTTTTAATGAATTAATTGGTAAATTCCTCGGTAAAATAAGTATTTGGTCAATAACAAAAGTTCATCTCAGTACTTTGTTATATACCCTTTGTTGGCAATGACAGAGGTCAAATGTTTTCTGTAAGTTTTCACAAGGTTTTCACACACTGTTGCTGGTATTTTGGCCCATTCCTCCATGCAGATCTCCTCTAGAGCAGTGATGTTTTGGGGCTATCGCTAGGCAACACAGACTTTCAACTCCCTCCAAAGATTTTCTATGGGGTTGAGATCTGGAGACTGGCTAGGCCACTCCAGGACCTTGAAATGCTTCTTACGAAGCCACTCCTTTGTTGCCCGGGCGGTGTGTTTGGGATCATTGTCATGCTGAAAGACCCAGCCACGTTTCATCTTCAATGCCCTTGCTGATGGAAGGAGGTTTTCACTCAAAATCTCACGATACATGCCCCCATTCATTCTTTCCTTTACACAGATCAGTCGTCCTGGTCCCTTTGCAGAAAAACAGCCCAAAAGTATAATGTTTCCACCCCCATGCTTCACAGTAGGTATGGTGTTCTTTCTCCTCCAAACACGACAAGTTGAGTTTTTACCAAAAAGTTCTATTTTGGTTTCATCTGACCATATGACATTCTCCCAATCCTCTTCTGGATCATCCAAATGCTCTCTAGCAAACTTCAGACGGGCCTGGACATGTACTGGCTTAAGCAGGGGGACACGTCTGGCACTGCAGGATTTGAGTCCCTGGCGACGTAGTGTGTTTCTGATGTAGCCTTTGTTACTTTGGTCCCAGCTCTCTGCAGGTCATTCACTAGGTCCCCCCATGTGGTTCTGGAATTTTTGCTCACCGTTCTCATGATCATTTTGACCCCACGGGGTGAGATCTTGCGTGGAGCCCCAGATCGAGGGAGATTATCAATGGTCTTGTATGTCTTCCATTTTCTAATAATTGCTCCCACAGTTGATTTCTTCACACCAAGCTGCTTACCTATTGCAGATTCAGTCTTCCCAGCCTGGTGCAGGTCTACAATTTTGTTTCTGGTGTCCTTTGACAACTCTTTGGTCTTGGCCATAGTGGAGTTTGGAGTCTGACTGTTTGAGGTTGTGGACAGGTGTCTTTTATACTGATAATGAGTTCAAACAGGTGCCATTAATGCAGGTAACGAGTGGAGGATGGAGGAGCCTGTTAAAGAAGAAGTTACAGGTCTGTGAGAGCCAGAAATCTTGCTTGTTTGTAGGTGACCAAATACTTATTTTACTGAGGAATTTACCAATTAATTCATTAAAAATCCTTCAATGTGATTTTCTGGATTTTTTTTTCCCATTTTGTCTCTCATAGTTGAGGTATGCCTATGATGAAAATTGGAGACGTCTCTCATCTTTTAAGTGGGAGAACTTGCACAATTGGTGGCTGACTAAATACTTTTTTGCCCCACTGTACATGTCTGTTCTTTTCATCTTCTCTAGCCCCTCACCCCCCCAGCCAGTCGCAGCAGATGACTGCCCCTCCCTGAGCCTGGTTTGGCTGGAGGTTTCTTCCTGTTAAAAGGGAGTTTTTCCTCTCCACCATCGCCAAGCGCTTGCTCACAGGGGATCGCCTGATTGCTGGGGTTTTTCTGCAACTGTGGGGGTTTCCCCTACAGTTGAAAGTGCTATGAGATGACTGTTGTTGTGAAATGGCACTATATAAATAAAGTTTAATTGAATTGAATAAATAAAGTTGAATTGAAGGGCGACCCTCAGATCATTAAGGTTGTGGGGTGTAGGTTTACGAGCCTCTACACGGCGACTCGGCTGATCTCATAGGTTTTCTATGGGATTCAGGTCTGGAGAAAGTGCAGGCCACTCCATTTGGAGTACCCCAGCCTCCAGCAGCCATTCTCTAATGATGCGACCTTGATGAGCTGGAGCATTGTTGTCCATGAAGATGAAATTAGGCCTGTTTTGTCATGCAGGGGCACAATGACTGGATTAATGATGTTATTCATGTGTTATCAGCTTGTCACTGTACCATTCACAAGGTGTAGGGCAGTTCTGTATTGACTAGACACACCTGCCCAGACTCTAACACCACCACCACCAAAGGCTCGTCTGGTTACAACAGTGGTTGATGCGTAGCAATGTGAATCAACTTTCTTCAGAGAACAGCACTGAGGCCCACTGGTCTCTTGTCCACCGTAAATGCTCCCTGGCCCATGTAAGACAATGAAGTCTGTGCCTGGTGGTGTGGTCAGGTCATCTAGCACGCACGCCACGCTAATTGTAAATGGTTTCAAATGACCTGATGTGACACTTGGGTGCCTCCCACCTCCCTTAAATGTGCCTGGATTTGAGTGGCATTCATCATCTGGTTCCACAGGGCACTGTTCACAATGAAGTAGTCATCAGCATGGGATGTGGCCAAAGGACGTCCACTTCTATGCCTTTCTGTGACTCTTCCAATCTCTCTGTATCTCTGTTGCAACCTGCTGATGACACACTGTGACTCTCTAAGCTCAGTGGCCACTTCCCTCTGAGAACATCCTGTTTGAAGTCTCGCAATGGTGAGGTACTGTTGATCAATTGTGAGGTGTCGTCTTGTTCTCATGATGTCAAAATGTGAACAGCATGATGAAGAGGACTGTTTAAATACCAGTTCTCATTGAACCAGAAAATTTATTTGTTGATTCTTGGCTCAAACACCTGTTGTGAATTTTGCCCTTAAACACTTTGTTAAAGAACACCAAGTTATGCAAAAAGTACTGCAACATTGAACAGTTGGACATGTACGTTCAGAAGGTTAGAAAAGGTCAAATTAAGTTCACCTGTAAAGGTTATAGTGTATTTTAGGTGCATCCTGAAATTTCACTCGAAAGCCGAATATCCCTAACTTTTTGTGAGTAGTGTATAATTGCTTTCAGGACAATCATCAATTACACAACATAAAAATAATTTTTTTGTAAGTTGTCTGTGTTTTTTCAACTGATTCAAGACAATTTTGCACCCCTGAATCCGAAAATGACATCCATTTCTCAATGACATCCATTTCTCTCGATCAGGTCAGGTTTTATGCTAAGTTGTAAGCAGTTGTACAGCAGTTGTACAGTTGTACTATAAATTGAATAGTAGACATTGATAAAGGTAAGTACATGTAAATTGAATGTTACGTCATCATTGTTCAAAATTCAGAGAATTTCAAGAAATAAAAAAGAATTTTGCATCATATAAAGCGAAAATACCCATACATGTAAACAAAAACGTAAGAAAACATGTGGCCATAGTTCAAAAAGTTGACCTGACTGAGCAAAACCAATGTGATTTTTGGATTCAGCACATCATAATTGTCCTAAATTGGCTAAAAAAAACTTAGGCAGTAAATTTGGTGTTGACCAGTGTTATTCTAACAGAATGAGAGAACAGCTGCAGCAGGTCAGGAGTTATGTCTGACTACAGTCGCAATAATAGTTAACTAGCTAATTGGCAGCCTACCTTGGCATGTTACACAAACAAGGTTTATGCAGATTTTCCCAGAATTTATTATCTTTTCTAAACATACCTGAAAACCATGCATGAGCATCACTCATGTAGCCTTTTCTTATTATTTTCCCTACTGGACTCCTGCTGCGTTGTTGATGCAGTTTTTGCCACACTAAGGGCTACAGTCGGGTGTCAGCCTTTTTTTTTTTTGTTTTCTGTTTCCGTGGGTGTGCAGAGAATAAACCAAAGGAAAATAAGATGGGGGTGGAGGCCACAACAGTCAAATTATTATTATTTCACACAAGTATGTATATTTTGGATTGCATACAATGGTCTGATATTAAGTGTTACATGAGTGTTTTGTCTTAATTTTAGAAAAAAATAATCATAATGATTATGATTGTGTTGATCATTTTGGTGCCCCATGGATAGTGTGTGATGTGTACAGTGGGGAGCAGTGACACTGTTTATACTGGAGTAATTGATATCATAAGGTAGCACTTCTTTGTGACAAGAGTTCACGCACCACTGCTCCTTTCCTTCACTCCATACTTCCTTCTTATTCTTTTACATTCCTTGATTTCTTCTTTTCTTCATTCCTTTTCTTTTCTCCATTTTCTAATTTTTAACTGTCCTTTCCATTTCTCATTTTTCCTCCCTTTTTTCTTCCTTTCATTTCCTGCAGTAACTTTTCTTCCTTCTCCATTAAAAAAATCTCTTCCTTAACTTGCCTTAACTTTGCTGTTTTTTTCTTTTTCTTTGTGACCTTTTTTACGTATCCTATTTTCTCATCTTTCTCCCACGTCCTTTTTCAGCTCTCCCTCCTCATTTTATTTTTCTGGAATTTACACACATTTCTCATGTACCAGCACAAGTTAAACACTAAACTGGTGTGGTGGAACAATATTCAGTGAACACAGGGCCATCAGTAAGGAACGTCTGTAATTACCTCCACCAAGGGCCAATGTAATCAGGGTGGTTTGTGTCTGTTTGTCCAGCCGCCTGTTTGTTAGCGGGGTTACGCAAAAACTACTGGCTGGATTTTGACATTTTCACCCGAGGTAACCCTTGGACCAAGGATGAGCCCATTAAATTTTGGTGAAGGTATGCACTCAGATCATCACCAAGGACCTTGTTTGTATTTGTGCAGCAGGATTACACAAAAACTACAGCATGGATTTGTATGAAATTTTCACCAGAGGTGGTTCTTGGGCTAGAGAGAAACCCATAATATTTTGGTGATGATCCAAGAATGCATACCTCCGCCAAGGCTCGTAACTTCTCACAGTGTGTTCGCAAGAATCCTCCAAAACTTGTGGATAGACTTTGATGCAATTTTCACTAGAACTGGCTCGTGGTCTACTCACGAACCCATTACATTTTCGAGATGATCCATGAGGGACGGAAGGAGCCTTGGCAGAGGTATGTGCTCTCTGAGTGCTTTTCTAGTTAAAAAGTGTCTTTTAAAGTCGTTTCTTATCATTGCCTGTAATGAGCTGTGCAGTCTGAGTCCTGTACTGCTGAATGATGAACCAAGGACATGTGAGTGACTTCTGCAGCTCTGCGCTGTGCAGAAATGTTTCTGATTCATGGAGCGATAGATGCTTTCAGCGAAGATGGAGCTGAGTGAGAATTCATATCTACCATGTGGTTAATTAGTGTAATTGCCGTCTCCTTTGTGTCCTCTGCAGGGTTTTAAACACCCTTTTTTCTTTCCTTTTTTGCATTCATTACATCACTTTCCGGACTTTGTCTTTGCATATTTTATTGCTTTCTGTTAGACTGTCCTTTTTATGCTATTTTTATAATTCTTTCCAATTCTTCTCATGATTTCCTGCCCCGGCTTTTTTCTTTTTGTTTCCTTTTGGCTCCCACATTTCACCCTTATTTCTATTCTACCTCCCTTCTTTTATCCCCATCCTGTCCTGCCTTCCTTACCTTTCCCTCTCACAGTGTGATTGTGTCTGTGACTTAACTATTTGACTCCAAGTTCACCCGCTGTGAGTGTGTGTGTCCTTGTGTCACTCCTGTTGTGGGGACAATATTCTGTTTTGGCTTCTTTCTCAGTACAAAAACTGAGGTTTCTTAATCATCAGATTTGCATCTCCATGCGTACAGTACATGTTGCCATGCCCGGTGATGTCGAGGATGGATGGATGAATGCCTGATAGTGGGGAAAATCGTGAGAGGATAATGGAGGAGAGGTGTTTATCTGACCATGGTGTGGTTGTGTTTGCTGTGTGTCTTTCCTCTTAAAAGTGGGCATGGCGTCAGTAATGTGGACTGAAAGATCACTCACTAAAAGCCAATCATCACATGCTGGTGCCATTTACACCCTTTCATCTTTTTTAATACTTTGTGTGTGTTGTGCTCCACTTAACAACGAGATAAAAGGGGAAATGAAAACGGGAGTGAAAGCATGATTAAGCTAGACTGTCATCATCTTTTTCTTTTCTCTCCACAGTCATCCTCCCCATACTGTTATCTCCGTTTCTGAGTGTAGCCCAGTGGTCATTGGGCAAGGAGACAGGGCCTCTCACATTAACCTATGGGCAAATCTTTAGGCTCTCATAACTGGTTGTGCCACTCTTGATGGCAACAACTGCAATCAACTGTATGCAATAACTAGCAGTGAGTGTTTTACATCGCTGTTGAGGAAGTTTGGGCCACTCTTCTTTGCAGAATTGTTTTAATTCAGCCACATTGGAGGGCTTGAGCTTGAGGTCACGAACTGACGGATATTCTTCAGGATTTTCTGGTAGAGAGCAGCATTCATGGTTCCATCAATTGCGGCAAGTCGTGAAGTAGCAAAGCAGCCGCAGACATCACACTACCACCACCGTGTGTGACTGTTGATATAATTCTTTAATAAAATGCTGTTTTATGCCAGGTGTAACGGGACGCACACCTTCCAAAATGTTTGTGAGACGACCCTTTGTGTTCTTTTTGGTCAGCCATGGTTTTCACCTTGGAACTCTCCCATAGATGCCATTTGTGCCCAGTCTTTCTTATTGTTGAATCATGGACCAGTGTCCAACAAGTGAGGCCTGAAGTTCTTTAGATGTTACTCTGGGTTTTTGTTTTTTTATCACTTCTTTAATTTCTGTAGATTGCAGCACGATATGTTGCTTTTTGAGACCTTTTCGCCTACTTCACTTTGTCAGACAGCTTCTGTTTAAGTGGTTTCTTGATTCAACAGGTCTGGCAGTAATCATCCTGGGTGTGGCTAGTGAAATTGAACTCAGCTTTCCAAAAAAAAATGTGGTTAATCACAGTTAATTACCTCCGCCAAGGAGGTAATGTTTTTGCCGGGGTTTGTCTGTTTGTTTGTCTGTTTGTCTGTCTGTTGGTTAGCAAGATAACTCAAAAAGTTTTGGACAGATTTCGATGAAACTTTCAGGCGTTGTTGGAAATGGTACAAAGAAGAACTGATTAAATTTTGGTGGTGATCCGGATCACCATCCGGAAGAAAACCGCCATTACGGAAAATGCCATTTTCGTGAATAACTACTGAACCACTAATCCTGTCATTGTCAATCCAATTGCTAGTCATATGTTTTCATGGTCAAGGAATCTGAAAACGTACACACAAACACTGTATGGGAGGAACTGTGGCCGCCATTACGGAAAATGTCATTTTTGTGAATAACTACTGAACCACTAATCCTATCATTGTCAATCCAATTGCTAGTCATATGTTTTCGTGGTCAAGGAATCTCAAAACGTACACACAAACACTGTATGGGGGGAACTGTGGCCGCCATTACGGAAAATGTCATTTTCGTGAATAACTACTGAACCACTAATCATATCATTGTCAATCAAATTGCTAGTCATATGTTTTCATGGTCAAGGAATCTGAAAACGTACACACAAACACTGTATGGGGGGAACTGTGGCACTTGGCGGAGGTCTGCGCTCTCAGAGTGCTTTTCTAGTTCATGATGTAACAGGGGCCATGTAGGTTTGGGTAGCTTTTTTTCCCTGAATAAATGAAATCATCATTTAAAAACTGCATTTGGTATTTACTCAGATTGTGTTTGTCTCATATTAAAATTTGTGTGATCATCTGAAATGTTGAAGTGTGACAAATATGCAAAAATATAAGAAATCAAAAAGGGGCAAATACTTTTTCACAACACTGTACATCGCCTTAATGTTAATTTCCTGTTCCTGGTAGGGATACTGAAAAGACTACATCTGGCACAGCCTAAGTTCCATTAGCCAATTACAGGGCACAACTTTAATTACCAGTTAACAAAAAATGATCCTGTGATTGGCTGTTGGGACTCAGTGTTTCGGTGTTTCTACCTGAAAGAGCAAAGTTACATAGTGCTGCATCAATAATGTCATCCACACTTATTCTCTTTTATCCCTGGAACAGATTCTTAGGAAGTCAAACATTCAGACTTCCCTTTAACTTAGGTGAAAGCTGTTAATTTTCACATCTGCTGGGATAATGATAGCGACACATGGAGTTGAAACTAACGGGTGTTTTCAGCAATCAGAGATTATCATGCATCATCATCGATTTTTTTTTCTTTGTTTCTGCTTATGTGTTTGTGTTGCTGCAGGGTTACACAGATGAGCCGGTGTCCAAGGTTTTGTGTCATGTAGAGGACGGTTCGGTGGTGCAGCTGGACAGGTGGAACCTGCTGGTAGAGAAGAGTGCTGCCCAGCCAGAGGAGGGTACACAGAAGGTAAGATCAAGCTAAGTTTCTCTGTCTGATTTTGGTTTTTTTTTTTAATTAATAACATTATAGGGGCAGGGTTACCCTAACGTTGGAGCACCTTCAAGGAAGAGCAACATTTGGCATCAGTAATTATAGAAATACTTTTTTAAATACTTAATTTTTCTCCCCAGGTCTGATAAGTATTTGGTTTGGAGTAATTTATATACTTTTACCTTCATTGTAAAAATTACTTACATGCTAATATGCTAAACATAGCAAACAGCAGCAAATATCAATTCTGGTTGAATGTAAAACATTTGTTGTCTTGAAAAGCAGCAGGAATTGATTAATTTGAATTTGAGCAAAGGAGAGCACCATGAATAGTAAAAAGAGAAATGGAAAAATTAAATACAAGATGCACACCGCCATCTTGATATCAGGAAAATATCTGATTTTGAGCCCTGAATTTTAACTTTGTCTCAAGCAAGAAGTAACCATAGAAGGGGAGTGTTCCGCTGTCTGATAAGACTGACAGGTTTTAATCATAAAGAACATACATTAAGTGTAAATGGTGTTTGCTTACTGTATATAGTGCTTTTTACTCATCTCTGGATGACCAAAGCGCTTTACAGATCCAGCTATCCATCCACTCACACACACGCATTCACCCACTGGTGGTGGTGGCGGACTCCCATGCACAGGCTGTGCTGGCCTGACTCACCAGGACCAACTTGGGGGTTCAGTGTTCTTGCTCAGGGACACTTGAACATGCAGACTGCAGACAGAGCAGGAATCGAACCACTGACCCTCCAGTCAGTAGTCGGCCACACTACACCTGCGCCACAGCCGCCCCCATAAAGACTAAGAACCTGATAATTAGTACTTGAGGACAGATGTAAGACTAGAGCATGGACTAGAACTGCAGTTATCCACACAATTCAATCCACATTATTTACAATTACAGTAGTAATTCTCAAAGGAGAACATGGAGAGACCCAGTTTACTGAAGAGTGAAGTGATACTGTAAATTTGGAAAGCCTTGTTTTTAGTTACACCTATATCTCTAAAGTAAACTGCAGTAAATTTGCTTAATTCATGCACATCAGAGCCTCTGAATCTGAACTGCAGACCTTCATAAAAATGTAGAGAGAGAATGGGCTGCATTTCTATTTCTGGCTACAGCCATATGCAAGATTAAAAAAAAATACAAATTTATTAGAAATGCTTAGCACATTTGCACATGTGCACTCCTGCAAGTGAACTTTCAAAATAAAAGCAGGCAGCTTCCAGTCTAAGCAAACCTTAAATGCATGAGTGAGGGAGTCACCAGACAATTCATTACTTTGTTGTCTCAGATGCATGAAAAGCAAAATTAAGCAGCTTATTACATGTGTGGTTGCTGTTCATAGACCTGAGTATTATCTGTGTGGAGGGGGAACTGAAATACTGTATTTTTACTTCTGTGCTGAAGTTTTTTTTAAGGCAAAAAGGTGTGCTAATTTCTTTACTGTTGGCACAGCACATGTTTAAAAGAGAGTTTTATTATGGAAGAGGAAAAAAATACTTTTTTCAGTTATGTATTGATGTAAAGAACAAATGGAGCCTTCTATGAGGTGAGCCATCATTTTTTTCTGTTTTGAGTTTTTTCATTTACCTGCTGTGTTATGAAGTTATTTTAAAACTGATATTAAACCTTAATAAATGTAATTGGATCTCTTTTACTAATGAAGGCGTTTGCCTTTGAAGACCATAAATAAAAGGTGACAACCCATCATTCGTTAAACTTTTCAAAAATACTTTTGAGAAATACAGTATATCATCTATGGAGATGTAGAATCATTATATTGTGATATAGTATTTGACCCATGTCACCCAGCTCTAGAATAAACTCCATATGTGTGCTAAGAGACTCATTATTCAATATCTTTCCTTTGCTTTCAGCTGCCCTTGAATGTGTTCAACAACTACTTCAGCCTGGGCTTCGACGCTCACGTCACTCTGGAGTTCCACGAGTCCAGAGGTCTGCAGAAACTTATCATTGAAGTCCTTTTTTTCACCTTGTTAGCTTTGTTTATATTCCAATCCCCCTTACCATTAATGCACCACACTTCTCCACAGAGTCAAGCATGCACACGAGTAAATTTTTCTTCATGTTTATCTATGAATCTGTGTGTTTTAACGTTTCAATTGTGCTGTATTCACACTATGTTTAATGCGTCCTTTTATCTTTACCCTCTGATGGCGTCTTTCCAGAGGCCAACCCAGAAAAGTTCAACAGTCGCTTCCGCAACAAGATGTTCTATGCAGGAGTGAGTGTCTCACATGCTACACATTTATATTTACACACACACTGTTGTACTAACATGTAACAGACATGTAATGGTTGTGTAAATAGCAATAATTTGAGAATCTAGAGAGAAGAATAAAAAAAGTGAGAAACTGGGAAAAAAAAATCAAAAGGGCAAATGCAGATGAAACAAACACGGCGTTATGAGAAAGTTGAGTAGGGTGGGGCAGGATGTGGAAATGTGAAAAACTGCTGCGGTCAGTCTTTTCATTCAGAGTGTGTGCTTGGATTTGGTATGGCAATAAACTTAGAAAATCATCATATTTGCATGTTTTGGTCAGCAACTTATCAAACCAGCACGATGAATGAATTAAAAGTGATCAGGTGAAAGAAAAATAGGTGAAAAAACACATTGCAGCCTTTTTCCAAAGTCAGAAATACTGCAGCAAATTTTGAGGCCTAATCAAATATTTCATTTTAAAAAAAACAGTGTCTGCATCTGCATGTACATCTATGATGTACATGCAATTTGACATTTAATTTGTTTAGATTTAAAGTTACTAAATAATAAAAAATAATCATTTTAAAGGCAAGTCCATATTTTTTTCCAGCTTCAAGCACCTTTCAGCCCCGAGGTTTGATTCAGATTTAAAGCTGCAGATAGACGTTATAAAATCTTAAAATTGCAGGTCTTTGGGTGCAGCCGATTCTCTGTGAAAGATGTGAGTTGGAAGGAATAAATGATGGGTGGGAGTTTGAGTGGAAGCTTGGAGAGTTATCTCTTTTTAATGAGGGAAATCTAATGAACTGTAATTCTGTTTGATTGGATCTTTTTCTCTGTGTTTACGTGTGTGTGTGTGTGTGTGTGTGTGTTAGGCTGCGTTCTCAGATTTCCTCCAGAGGAGCTCCAGGGATTTGTCCAAGCACGTCAGAGTGGTGGTGCGTGTTAACACATTCTTTCTCTTGACCTGTATCATTTTCCGTGCCAACTTGTCCAGACAGCGAGTCGGCGAGGTGATTAAGAAGGCCGACCTTCAGCTTCTCCGTTAATGTCCGCTGTGCTGGCCTAAAGGGCCTCTCAGTGAAACATTAACATCTAATTAAGTCCACTGACATCTATTCTGGGGTTAAAGCAGCAGCTGACAGCCATTTTTATTGTCATTTCTGAGCATTATTTTTCTGTTGAGAATTATTTGAAAAATGTCTGAAAATGTCCAACACAAATTTCAGAGGCCAAATTTAGCCCATGTAAAGTGGCTGTTCACACCAGAGTTTAATGAAGTTTACATAATACAGATGAGCAACCAAAAATAATCATTTCAAATTGTTGTATTTACTGGATTTTGACATGATATAATTTTCTTTTATTTTTCTTTTATGGCCTTTTGGCAGGGGTATTTGCCCTTAATTTTGCATGCTTCTCATTTGTAGTGTCTAATCTAAAGATGTGCACATTTACAATTTTTCTACATACTGTAATTGCTTGGTACTATACTCAAAAAATATTTTGTGACATTTATGCAGTTTTATGGCAGAACAAATTTCCATCAGTTTGAATTTAAGAGTTTTACAGAAGATGTTCTAATAAAGTTGAAGGGATGTTCATTTGAAGAAGCCATCTCTACTGTCATTCAGTCCATCATGTACAGTAGAACGAAATTACGTTTCTCCTATCTACAATGTTAATCACATGTAGAATCAGAGGGGCCGCTGCCTCAAACAACTTCACTTTTCCACATTCTATTATGCTGAGCACCAAGCTAGAAGGCAGGAAGTACCATTTTTATATGGTCTTTGGTATGACCCAGCCAGGACTTGAACCCCCAACCTCCCAGTTGTGGGGCAGAGGCTCTATCAACTAGGCCACCACTCCGGTGGTGTTTGCCAGTCATCTCACGCATAAAGCTAAGGTAATTCAAATTCATCGTAACCAGGTTTACGGGAAGGGGCATGAAAAGTTCATAGTGGTTTATTTTGCAATATAGTCTCTCCTTCAGTCCACACACTTCTTCCATCGGTGTTGCAGAGCTTGGATCCCTGCGGTTTAAAAATAAACCACATTTGGTCAAATTTGACCGCTATGAACTTTTCAGCCCCCCCCCCCCCCCCCCCCCCCGTACATGTTTGTTATAAATAAATCAGTCCAGTTTGTTTTAAATTCATGCATTATATCTAAAGTAATCTGGCTTGTTTTAAACCCTACTGTATTTGAAATTGTTTCATAAATTTTAACTGACTAAATTAAAATGTTTTGGCATTTCAAAATCTAAATATCTGAATAAATAAAAATTGGAAAGATGGTAATTCCAGTCAAATGAAGTTGATAAAAACTAGTGATGGGTGTTTTAATTGCAAATAATCCCGTTATTCACATTAATTGCCATAATCACATGAATGTGATAATTGTGCCATTGGCAGCATGTGGACACAAGAGGAGAAACCTGTCGAGTTAATCGCACGTCATGCAATTAATCACAATTAGAATAGAATAGGCTTTATTGTCATTGTACAGTTGTACAGTACAACGAAATTGTGGGTGCACCACAAGGCTACAGCTATAAAATAAGGGAGAAGGATTAGATAAAAACACAGTTACGGAATACACGATTAAACACATGACTGAAATAAAATTACCCCATGATTCTGGGAATATACACAGGTATCGTAGTGGTTTTGGATGGCCCAGGGATGAAACGTTTCGGTGTGGATGTGTGGGACCTGATTGATCTGAACCACCATCTAGAGGGAAGCAGGTCAAACAGATGGTGTGCGGGATGTGAGGGGTCTCCTGTGATGTCCTTGATCTTTCTGAGACAGGAGGATCTGGAGATGTCCTCCAGGGATGGCAGAGGGCCGCCAGTGATTTTTTTGGGGCGGTGTTGACGACCCTCTGCACAGCCTTCCTGTTCTCGGCCGTGGAGCCAGCATACCACACACCCAGACAATAGGTGATCACGCGCTCCACTGAGCAGCAGTAGAAGGACAGCAGCAGCTTCTGGTCCAGGTTGTTCTTCCTCAGGACACGGAAGAAGTGCAGCTGCTGCTGGGCTTTCTTCACCAGGGCCATGATGTTGACAGTCCAGGAGAGGTCAGAGTAGATGTGGGTGCCCAGGAACCTGAAGGTGGGGACAGTTTCCATGCGGTCGCCATTTAAGAGAAGGGAGGTGTGGTCTTGTCTGTTCATTCCTGAAGTCCAGTATGAGTTCTTTGGTTTTTTGGACATTCAGTTTCAGGTTGTTTGCTTGGCACCACAGTAGCAGGTTCTCTACCTCCACCCTGTATGCCTTCTCATCATCATCAGTGATGAGCACAACCAAGGTGGTGTCTTCCGCGTACTTCACGATGATGGTGGTTGGGTGGGTTGGAATACAGTCACAAGTGTACAGGGAGTACAATAGAGGGCTTAGCATGCAGCTCTGGGGGGAGCCAGTGTTGAGAGACAGTGTGGAGGAGTGGTGGGGGCCAAGTCTGACTGCTTGTGGGCAGTTGGTAAGAAAGTTTTTTTATCCAGGAGCAGGTGGGGGGGAGGGGGATCTGGAGGAGGTGCAGTTTATTGATCAGGATGTCCAGGATGATGGTGTTGAAAGCATAGCTGTAGTCCACAAAGAGCATCCTCTTATAGCTCCTTGGGTTCTCCAGGTGGCTCAGCGCTCTGTGGAGTGTGATGTTGATCAAATCAAATCAAATCAACCTTTATTGTCATGTTGCTGTACATATAACTGTAGTGCAGGCAAGATGAAATTGCATTTCTCTCGGCATCCATATAAGTAAAAAGAACATAATTTAAGACACACTCACACACACCTTCACCCCAACACAGCCATTCACACTTCCCTGAGACATACTTGAAAACTAACCAGAACTATAATATACAAATAATATACATAATGTCCATAGGTGCAGTAGTATATATGAGAGATTCCGGATCAACTGTTCAGCATCCTAACAGCTTGTGGAAGGAAGCTGTTAATCAGTCTGGTGGTTCTGCCTCTGATGCTCCGGAATCGTTTGCCAGATGGCAGAAGTTCAAAGTGTTTATGCAGAGGGTGAGAATGGTCCTTGACAATGTTCAGTGCCCTGCTCCTACAACGGTTCTGAAAAAGTTCTTGGACAGAGGGGAGGGAAACTCCAATTACCCTTTCAGCTCCCTTAACTATCCTCTCCAGGGCTTTTTTGTCTGACATACTGCAGCTGGAGTACCATGTTGCAATGCAGTACATCATAACACTCTCCACCACACCTTTGTAGAAGGTTCTGAGGATGCAGATGGGGAGAGAGGCCTGTTTGAGTTTCCTCAAGAAGTGCAGTCTCTGCTGGGCCCACTTCCTGATCCCCAAGGAATTTTTGCTCCAGGTCAGGTCCTGCGAGATCTGCACTCCGAGGAACTTGATGTTCTCCACTCTCTCCACTAAACGGCCGCCGATGCTGAGAGGGACGTGTTCAGGCTGTGACTGCCAGAAGTCGATAATCATCTCCTTCATTTTGTGATGGCGTCTTCCGTAGACCAATTCTCCCTGTAGGCAAACTGGTGGGGGTCGAAGGAGGGGGAAGACAGTCCCTGATGTGCTGAGACACCAGTCGGTCAAAACACTTCATGACTATATACGTGAGTGCTATGCTGTAGTCATTCAGGCTGTCAGTTGCAGACTTTTTGGGGATGGGGATGATGGTGGAGGCGTTGAGGCAGGAGGGGATCGTGGCGTGCGTCAGGGAGAGGTTGAACAGTTTGGTGAGGATCTCTGCCAGTTGGTCTGCACGTGCTTTGACCACTGATCCTGGGCTTGCCATCAGGACCAGCAGCTCTGTGGGGGTTCACTGCCCTCAGTTGCCTTCTCATCTCATGCACCTGTGGGGGGAGGAGGTGTACTCAAACCGGAAAAAGAAGCTGTTAAGCTCCTCTGCCAGAGTGATGCTGCTGTCAGGTGTTGGGGGGCCCTTGCCCTGTAGTTGGTAAGGGCCTGGATGCCTCTCCACATCTGTCTGGGGTAGTTGTCTGTGAGGAAGCCCTCCACTTTCCTCCTGTAGGTGTTCTTAGCGTGTTTTATGCCTCTTCTCAGGTTGGCTCTGGTAGTGCTGTATAGAGAGCTGTCCCTCTGCCTGAAGACTGAGTTGCAGGCTCCGATCAGAGCCTGGACTTCACTGGTCATCCAGGGTTTCCGGTTTGGAAAGACGCGGATGTGTTTGGTGACTGTCACATTTTCTACACAGCATTTAATGCAGAAGAGGACAGACTCGATGTAGGAGTCCAGGTCCTGCTGTTCAAAGATGTTCCAGTCTGTGCAGCTAAAGCAGTCTTGTAGCTGGAGGAGAGCATTTTCAGGCCAGGTTTTGTTTGTTGGTTTGAATTAATTAATTGATTAATGCCATTAGTCGCGATTAGAGCACCCACAACTAATAAAAACAAATAAACTATGAATAAAGTATGAAACCTCAAAATTTCTGTTCTAATAAACACTATGCTCAAAAAAACAGTTGTGACAAAATCGCACCCAAATCATAGTCACATTTCTAAATATTAGTCTGTAGTTGCTGATCATTTTTACACGTGTTACTCTGTAGAGTCAAATCTCTCTTTTACATAGGTATCTTTGTGCTCATGTTTGGGTAAATTTTTGCATTTAAAGAGAGAAAAGCTTTTTTAATGTGAATGATTCAAACGTGTGGAGCAGTTATGATACATCCTACTTCATATTCCTCTTTGCTGCAGCGAATCATTGGTTGTATTGAATAGTAAGATGGCTGCAATATGACCATTGGCCTGTTATAGTTGACAGGAGAAGAGTGAGGATGCTGAACAATTCCAAAGATCTCTGTCTTTCACAGTGTGATGGTACAGATCTAACTCCCAAGATCCAGGAGCTGAAGCTGCAGTGCATCGTGTTCCTGAACATTCCCAGGTAGGTAATTATTTAAACGTAAGTCGTGCTCTTGTTTGGCCACTTGAAAGCCATCTTTGCAACAAGGGCCATTTTATTTCAGTGGTGACAGTGGCATAAGAACATAAAAATCTGATGGATGCCCACAAAATAAAGTTTTAAAGGGTTTCCATTCTGAAGTCATACTTCTATCTCTGTCTTTGTGATACTGATTTCTCCCACTGAGTTAGATTCAGTGTTTCTGCTAAATCCATCAATCATGACTGATTAGAAGAACAGAAAAAAGATTAACAATGTAAATATCAAATCTCTGAATTAAGTATTATTATCATAGTCACATGTTCTAAGCTGTGGCTCAATTTAATAGATGTGTTGTCATTAATAAACAACTGAAAACTACTTTCTAGTGAATATTTGTCTGGTGAAAGGGGCTGAAGAGAAAGTCAGGTAGTCTGATTTATTCAGGTTATTGAAAACAATCACTCTGGTTTACACCATTCTTCACATGCAAAATCATAAGATGTGGGGGGAGAATTTCTGTTGTCTGAGGACAGGGGTTATGACCCTGTGGGATCACATCATAACTTTTTTGCCTATCTCCAGTGGCTAAATTTAACTCTTAACTAAAAAATACTAGAAAAGAATTTGGAAAATATAAATTTTAACATTTTATTTTTATATAGAGTATAATATTTAAGTGATTAGGTTATTCATTTGTAAAAAAAAAAAAAAGTGAACCTTATACACCAAATTAAAAATGTCCAAGAAAAGTTACAGTTTAACTGACTAAAAGGAGCATCATATCCTGCATCTATCACCGCTTGTCTTTTAGCTGTTTCAGTTTACAAAGAAAAACTTGCAAAGTGAAGTGGGGAAAAAAGTAAATTTGAGATCCTGCCAAACAGTATTCTCCTCCATTGTATTATTGTTGTTATATAATTTCATTTATTATAATAAAAATGCCAACTCTTGCACTGCAGCACTGTGTGTGACCAAAAGATTTAAACCATACTTTGTTTTATTTATTAAGATAAGATAAAGATAAGATGAGATAAGATAAGCCTTTATTAGTCCCACAATGGGGAAATTCCAGGATTGCAACAGCACAGGGATAGCAACACTCAGAGCAACAATCAGAAGGCAAGAAAAAACAAGAGCAGCGAGTATACATATGTACATATAAATATATAAATATATAAACACACAGTGCAGAGCACTGTAGCTAGATGGAATAAATATATAAATATATAAACACACACAGTGCGGAGCATTGTAGCTAGATGGAATGAAACAGCATAACCGTCTACTTAGTTATCCTACATGGTATGATTATGTGCCCATACATATTGTCACCCTCCGTAGCTATCGGTATTTTCCTAGTTGTATATCGGAGGGGACCATTGTGTAAGTCTGTTGCGTCTTTTGCATTCAATACTATTAGGTTGTCACGTCTTTTTGCTATCTCTGCGAGCAGCCCTGCTTAGGTTATACAGTCTGACATAACTGGATGCTTAATATTGGTTTTAAAGTTCAAATAAGCCTTGCCTCGCCTTACCTTTTTTTGGCTATAAATTGATGAAAAATTGCTCTTTTTTGCTACCTTCACTTTACCAGCCTGAAGTGACTCAAATCTGGTTATTTTTTTCCCCTAATGAGACACAGACCTGTTTTTTTTTTTTTTTTTTTAGATCTGATTTATGGTCCGATCTTTCACATCAGAGCTCCGTCACTTTGGTTTGTGATTCCAGATCAGCTATACAGTAGATTTGATACATGGACATGTGATTTGATTGAGAACAGTCATACTGGATTTCATGCAACTTTTTTACTCTGCACACATGTAGGGTGCTGATGTCATCGATCAGTATTGTTGGTTAGCATCCATATTAGCAGCTGCTGCTGAAACAGCTTGTAGTGTGGCGTCTTTTTTATATTAATAATAATGGATTGGATTTATATAGTGCTTTTCATGACACCCAGAGCACTTTACAGTGAGTCCATTATTCATCCACTCCACAGACGAACACAGATAGTGGTAAGCTACCTCTGCAGCCACAGCTGCCCTGGGGCAGACTGATTGAAATTAGGGTTGCAACGATTAGTCAATGTTGTCAATAATGTTGATCATAAAAATTTGTTGACACAGATTTTTATTGTTGACAAATTGTTTAATTTTAAAGTCTATGTACATGCCACGGGAATGTTAAGTTTACCTGTTCCAGCGAAGAAGAAGAGGAACACATCATGGCGACATGGAGCAAAAATCACAGAGAAGGCCAAAAGTTTCCAAAGCATGGGAGGATTTTACCGAAAATAAATAAATAAAACAAGTTAAATATAGACTGTAAAGTAGTGTTGTTATATCACAGCTGCACTACAGCTGTGCGTCCATTCCGTCCTCCTCTCCGGTCCTCAGTCTCCAGCCACCGGTCAGCAGACTGTGCCGGTAAGGTTAGCAAGTAAAGTTAGCGCTTCTTATTTTCAATGAGCGACTCTCTCAGCTTTAGCAAACTGCCCACGGCTGTTTAGTTTACCTGCTGTCAGAAAATAATCTCTCTTTGATGATGGTTGCTGACAGCTGAGCTGCTTCCGTTATGCTGGTTAATATATTAACTGCAGTAAATGGGTGAATTGCAGGAGCAGCTTACTCTTTTTCCTATTCTCCATTATTGTTGTGGTAATATCAGCCCTCATTCTGAATATTAATGCATCTCGGTAAATTAGAATGTCATGATTTGTAATTTAATGAAAAAGGATAACCATAATCATCACAAATAAATTAAAACGGCTTGAGAAATATTTCACTGTATGTGTAGTGGAGGCTCACATTCCGGCACTGATATTTAAAGTGTTTGTAAATTTATTTTGGACTGGAAGAAGTTATTTTAATTTTCATCTGAAACCTAATTAAACTTTTAAACTTCTAGACCCAGTAAGGTTTCAAACAGGATGGACTAGCTTGTTATTTTCTTTTTTTTACTTTAATGGAGTTGAATATTACTCTGGTTTGTTTTGAACATGCAGCATTACAACAGCCCTTTATACAGTAGCAGAGGCTGCTATTTGAGTTTTTGCACTTTATTTTGGGGGTTAAAAGACTGCCCTTTAGCATCTATTATTTAATTGTGTTGCTACAAACACTTCTGATTAAGCTGTCAAGTTCAAGTTTCCAACTCATGTATGATGGGTCATCATTTTATTTAGCTATGGGAACTTTTTATAATAGGCTACATTATATTAAGGCAGAGACTGACAACAAAGTGATTTTCACAGGTCTGCAGGCTTAAACAGGTGAGGTAAGACATGACCTGGAGCCCTGAACATGAGCCGTGCCAACAGGAAGCAGAGCTGACCGACATGAGAGAAATAATCACAATTATTTGACTAATCGAAAAAATAGTTGTTAGATCAGTTGACTACCAAAATAATCGTTAGTTGCAGCCCTAATTGAAATATGGCTGCCAGCCTGTGCCAACGGCCTCTCTGACCACCACCAAACATTTATTCACATTCATACACCAGTGTCACGAACATACTGGAGGCAAGGAGGGTAAATTGTTTTGCCCAAGGGCACAATGCCAGGATGGCTGAGGGGAGTATAATTTGACCCGCCAACCCTCTGGTTATTGGATAACCCGCTCCCGTCTGGACCTCATCACAACTAACTGCTGAAGTGCTTCAGAGCAAAATGCCAAAACTTTGTTTGAAGAAAAGGAGTAGTCATACAAATATATTTATATTTTATTTATATTATGTCTTTTGTTGCTGATGTGGTGTATTGATGTGCACATGTGCTGTTTCAGAGGTTAGATGTCTTGATGTTTAAGTTTGTTAAAAGTCACTCAAAATTATAAATGTGGTCATGACAGGCAAAGTTGATCTGACCAAAAGTGTGGAATTAAAATAATGTAACTTGTAATATGAAAGTAGGCTTTAAACAAAACAGTTGTTAACACTTTTTGAAGATAAAGAGGAAGCTATCTGATATTGTTCAAAAAAAAAATCTGTCATCCTGGCTGATCCACATAATGAAGGTAAAACATAATGCTATTATTTTTTTTTTCCATTTATTTTTGCGAATCAAATGTTGCATTTTTGTCCAGGTACTGTGCTGGCACCGTGCCGTGGGGAAACACAGGGGACCACAGAGACTTTGAGCCTCAGCGCCATGACGATGGCTGCATCGAGGTTATCGGCTTCACCATGGCCTCTCTGGTAAGAATGAAACCCAAGAAGAAAAAAGAAGCTTTTCAAGGAGGCGTGAAAAGCCAAAATTCTGTCTTCTTCACCAGGCAGCGCTACAGGTTGGAGGTCATGGGGAAAGACTTCACCAGTGCAGAGAAGTCGTTCTCACTACCTTTAAGACGATGCCTGTTCAGGTAAGCTAATATGCTTAAGAAATTAAGCACACTATCATTTTGTATTATATAATGATTTATTGAAGCACATCAAAATGGAATATTAATGTGAAAGTAAAACAAATCAGCCTGAATCTGGTTCTGTCTGAGGTCTCTTTCTGTTAAATACAAATTGCCTCTTAGGGAATTATCTGATGAACTTGCGATCATCAAATATTGTAGCATTTAGCATGTGCCATGTGAGGACTAATCTTGTGAGCTGGTTATTTTATAAATGTCATGTAATTTAATTGGCTTCAAAGGAAGCACCTATTTGACATTATAGAAACATCTACCCACACTCTAACTTGAAAACCAATGCAGCTAGATCATCATTCTTTGCACTCAAGCTGACTTTGAAACTAGCACCTGTGGGTGTTTTGGGACTCAATGGGTAAAAGTCACAGAGTCATAAAAGCTCAAAATAAGTTTTGGTCTACAGTCAGGTTATTATAAGAACTAGGGTCACCAAACTTGGTACATTGGCTCACCCTGACAGCTTCAACGGTGGTTATGATTGTGGAGTCAAAACATTGAAGATCAAGGTTACAAGTTTGGAGCTGACTGATACATATCTCTGCCTTTTGTATGTCTGCTCATATGTTTTGAAAGGAGAAGCTACTTAGGGTTGTTGCTAGACAATTCAGAGGAGAGCAGTGGGTCTGCACCTTTGAGTTCAATTCTAATACATTGATATTTATATAATTTATTCTGGAGCTTAGGAGTTCTTATTTTAAATTAGGAAGTATGCCGAAATCAAGCTTAGTTCAATCTTGATTAAACTTGTTTACAGGAGAAAGACGGACAGATAAAAATAAGGTTAGATTTTTTTTATTATTATTATTTAGATTCTCTAAAGTTGTGATTCTCTAAAGTTGTGATCCCTCTAAAGTTATGCTCCAACTTTAGAGGGATCACACTCCTCAGCCTCCCTGGGAAGGTCTATGCCAAGGTACTGGAGAGGAGAGTCCGGCCGTTGGTCGAACCTTGGATTCAGGAGGAGCAATGTGGTTTTCGTCCTGGCCGTGGCACACCGGACCAACTCTTTACCCTCTCGAGAATTCTCGAGGGTTTGTGGGAGCTTGCCCAACCAGTTTACATGTGTTTTGTGGACTTGGAGAAGGCATTCGACCGCGTCCCTCGTGGTTTATTGTGGGGGGTGCTTCGGGAGTATGGTGTATCAGGCTTGTTGTTACGAGCTATTCGGTCTTTGTACGACCGTTGTGAGAGTTTGGTTCGTATTGCCAACACTCAGTCGGACTCATTCCCAGTGAGAGTTGGACTCCGCCAGGGCTGCCCTTTGTCACCGATCCTGTTCATAATTTTTATGGACAGGATTTCTAGGCGCAGCCAGGGAACAGAGGGTGTCATGCTTGGTGACCACAGGATCTCATCTCTGTTGTGATGAATGGAGCGAGAGATTGACAGACGAATCGGAGCAGCATCTGCAGTGATGCGGACGTTGTACCGGTCTGTTGTGGGGAAGAGGGAGCTGAGTTCTAAGGCAAAGCTGTCGATTTACCAGTCAATCTATGTTCCTACTCTCACTTATGGTCATGAGCTTTGGGTAATGACCGAAAGAACAAGATTGCGGATACAAGCTGCTGAAATGAGCTTTCTCTGTAGGATTGCTGGACTCACCCTCAGAGATAGGGTGAGGAGTTCAGTCATCCGGGAGAGGCTCAGAGTAGAACCGCTGCTCCTCCACATTGAAAGGAGTCAGTTGAGGTGGTATTGGCATCTGATTAGGATGCCTCCTGGATGCCTCCCACTTGAGGTGTTTTGGGCACGTCCCACTGGGAGGAGACCCCGGGGCAGACCCAGGACTCAGTGGAGAGACTATGTCTCCCAGCTGGTCTGGGAACGCCTTGGTATCCTCTCTGAATAGCTGGAGCAGGTGGCTGGGGAGAGGGAAGTCTGTGCTTCTCTCCTTGAACTGCTCCCTCTGCGACCCGGACCTCCGGAAAAGCGGTAGAAGATGGATGGATGGATGTTTAGATTCTATGTCATCAGGGGCAACTTGCCCTGGTAGGGCCTCCAGAGGCAAATTGGTCCTGGGTGAAGGGCCAGAATAAGAGTTGTCCAGTGGATCTCCATGAAAAAAAGGTACAACAAAGACCCAAAGGAGACACATGGGTCCCTCCTGCAGTGGGCTTATCCCCTGCAGGAGGGATCATGGGAATCATGGTGATATGTGAACCGGATGGCCCAAACTGCTGCCCCCATGACCCAGACCCCAGATAAATGGTAGAGGATGGATGGATGGATGGATTATTAGAGATTGAGAGAATCTAATAAATACATTTAGATGAGTCTGGCATTCTTATAACTTTAATTTGCAGTTGGTACATGTTTTGAGCATGGGCTCATTTTGACTTAATTCTGTAGTTCTAAGAAGAATTCTCATATTGACCTCAATATGGTGACAAACCTTTTAATGCATTACCTTTGAACCTCAATAAAATGTGCACAGGTAAGATATACACTACCGTTCAAAAGTTTGGGGTCACCCAGACAATTATTTTGTGTTTTCCATGAAAAGTCACACTTAATTACCACCATGAGTTGTAAAATGAATAGAAAATATAGTCAAGACATTGACAAGGTTAGAAATAATGATTTGTATTTGAAATAATAATTTTTTCCTTCAAACTTTGCTTTCGACAAAGAATCCTCCATTTGCAGCAATTACAGCATTGCAGACCTAACATGATTGCACAAGGGTTTTCTAATCATCCATTAGCCTTCTGACACAATGAGCAAACACATTGTACCATTAGAACACTGGAGTGATAGTTGCTGGAAATGGGCCTCTATACACCTATGTAGATATTGCACCAAAAACCAGACATTTGCAGCTAGAATAGTCATTTACCACATTAGCAATGTATAGAGTGTATTTCTGATTAGTTTAAAGTTATCTTCATTGAAAAAAAGTGCTTTTCTTTCAAAAATAAGGAAATTTCTACGTGACCCCAAACTTTTGAACGGTAGTGTGTGTGTGTGTGTGTGTGTGTGTATGTATATATACAGTATATATACAGTGTATATATATATATATATATATATATATATATATATATATATATATATATGTCTATACAGTTGTTAAAAAGGCATCACAAACTTTAGATTCCAACCTCAAGTTTTAACACGGACATCTCTGTGTATTGACTCACATTTGGAGCTTATTCTCAAGCAGCCATTCAATGAACTGCAGTCTTTTGGCAGTTCTCTGTTACCTTTATTTACTGCCTGCTAATTGATTTTAAAAAATGGTGTCTACTCATAATTTATTCCGTTTAGTGCTTGCCCACACTAACATCAGTGTGGAGTGGGGATATAGCGATCAGCCCAGTCTATTTGTGGATGCGTCTGTCTGTCCATGGTTCCATAGCTGTTATTTAACATCCACAGGGGCTAGGCCAAGGCTCTGCAATCTTTGCCGACCGAAGAGCCATTTTGCCCGTCTTCGACTAAAATAGAAGTGGCTGAGGGCCGCAACAGCAATTTGACCTTTAAAATAAAGATTATGCTGCTATAAAAAATTTTATATACATAGCTCTGAATATTATGTGGCACTAATGAATTCCTACTACAACAGTGGGGAAAAACTGTCAGGCTTTATATATAGATTAATTCATGAAATAGAAGTATTACAAATATATTACAAATTGTTTTACACTGAAAAATGAATTTCTGAATATCTGACCATAATTTTTTTGCATAGTTTTCAATTATCAGCACATTCATAAATTGCATAAATCTGAAAAATATCAATCTCCTACTTTCACCAGTGATCACACAACTTCAGATCCCGGTATTTTTTTTTCCACAATATTTTTTATTGAGCCTTTTTTTTTTTTTTTTTACAAACATGGCACAAACAATCAAACACTAACACTAAAGTAATTAAAAAAAACACTAACTACAAAAAAAAATGTACTAAAAACACCAACAACCACTAACAAAGGCAAGTCATCAACAATGCTCCTCTGTTTAGTCTAGGTAATCTATTTCATAAGTATAGATATTATACATTCACCAATTTGGAATTTGCAAGGTCCACACACATCATTCACCTTCTTCTTCAGAAGTTATGTTTAATTTCTTTACATAATCAATGAAAGGTCTCCATATATTCTCAAACACATTTCCCTTTAATTTCAGTATGTATGTTATTCTTTCTAGTGGAAGGTTTGTTAACATCTGTCTTAACCACTGAGTCACATCTGGTCTATGAGTCTTTTTTCACAGTAGTGCAATACATTTTTTGGCATTAAGCAAACTGAGGTCTATGAATGCTCTTTCACTCTTATTAAAGTTATGCTTTTCTGGATACAGACCCAACAAAAACAGTTTAGAGTTCAATGTGAATTGTTTTGAAATTATTTTTTCAATTGTTACCCTCACCTCTTCCCAAAACATTCTGATTTTTCTACATTCCCATAAACAGTGAAATAGGGTTCCTTTACTTTCCATACATTTTGTGCATGTATCTGGTATGTTTTTGTTATATCTATTTAACTCCACTGGTGTAACATACATCCGCATTAACCATTTAAAATGTATCAATTTAAGACGTACATTTATTGATATGGTTTGAGCTTCTGTACAAGCCAATTCCCATTGTTCCTCTGAAATTTCAGTTTGCAGGTCTTCTTTCCAATAATTCAATCTTTTCTGTGAGTTTTCACTTGAGAATAGTGTCAATGAGTTATAACACTCTGAAATAATACCCTTTCTCTTACTGTCTTTCGTCAAAATTTTTTCCAAGGATGAATAAGTAGGTCGGGTGAGAGCATTATTTTGATTTGATCGAATAAAATTCCTAAGCTGAAGATATTTTAAAAAAATGTGTTCTATTAAGATTGAATTTGATCCTCAGTTCTTCAAAAGACATTGTTATCTGAACGTGACAAATATAAGTCTTGAATCTTTTGAATCCCTTTTAAATTCCATACTTTAAATACAGTATCCGCTCTCCCTGGTGTAAAATATTGATTACCCCATACTGGGCTAAATTGTGACAATAAGTGTGGTTCTTTTAAATATTTTTTGGTTTCACACCATATTTTAATCATATGCTTTACAATTGGATTTTTAACTTGTTTCTGTAATTTTTTAGCCGAGTCTGAGTATATGAATAAGGGAAGAGGTAAAGGTAAATTGTATGATTCCATTTCAGTCCAGTGAGGGAGATCATTTGATGAAAAATAATATGTCATAGACCTCAGTTGTGCTGACCAGTAATACAACATAAAGTTTGGACATTTCAGACCTCCACGATCAAATGGTAAATATAGTAAGGACAGACGTAATCTAGCCTTCCTATTGTTCCATATAAATTCCACTAACTTTTTTTAAATTCTTGAGAATAGATCTGAAGGTGGTGGTAAAGGAATGTATTGAAATAAATAAAGTATTTTTGGTAAGATATTACTTTTAAGTATATTAATTCTCCCGATCATCGACATTGGTAGTGACGTACATCTCTGAAGTAACTCATTAATATCTGTCATTAAGGCTTCATAGTTGGCACTGGCGACTGATTCTAGCTTAGGCAAAATTTGAATTCCTAAATATTTAAACTGATTTACAACATTGAATTGATTTACCTCAGGAGCTGGGTGATTTCTCTGGGTCTCATTTAGCATTAATATTGAAGATTTAGTTTTATTTATTTTATATCCTGATATTTCCCCAAAGTTCTTTATTTAATTTAACAAGGTCGGAATTGATTTTTTAAAATTCGACATAAACAAAATTATGTCATCAGCATACAGGGAGATTTTATGTTCTGTTGGTCCTACTTTAATTCCATATATTTGTGGATGTAAACGTACTGCCATCGCTAAAGGTTCAATTGCCATAGTAAACAGTAAAGGTGAAAGTGGACAGCCTTGTCGACATCCTCTATTGATTTTTATTGATTTTGAGATATTGCTGTTTGTTAGGATTTCTGCTGTAGCATTATTGTATATCATCTGAACTCATTTTATGAAATTATTTCCAAGTCCAAACCTTTGTAGGACTTCAAAAAGATAGGGCCATTCGACCCTATCAAAGGCCTTTTCGGCGTCCAATGATAGGAGAGCTGTATCCGTTGCTTCTTTATTGGAATAAATAATATTAAATAGTCTTCTTACATTATGGAAGCCTTGTCTTCCCATTATAAAGCCATTCTAATCTCGGTTAATAATATTTGGTAATATTTCTTGTAGTCATCTTGCTAAAATTTTACAGATTATCTTAAGGTCAGCATTTAATAGGCTTATTGATCTCTTGTTTTCACATTTATTAGGGGGTTTACCTGGTTTTGGAAACAGTACAGTGGTACCTCTACTTACGAACGTCTCTACATACGGAATTTTCAGGTTACGACACGCCTCAACGGGAAAATATTGCCTCTTGTTACGAAAGAAATTTCAGGATACGAAAGGCAAAAAAGTACGCGCTCCTCGCAGCTCCCGTAGTTTACCGAACGTAAACATACTTGTAGCTGCTCTGCCATTGGCTATCGCCTAGCATCTTCCTGGTATCCCATTGGCCACGAAGTGTTCGGGAAGTTCGGGCAGTTTTATGTGTGTGTACAGTACAGTATTAACTTTTATTCACTATGGGCCCCAAGAAAGTGATGGAGATAAGTGGAAAAGGAGAAAAGAAGAAGAAGAGAGTTTTTTTGTCCATACAAACAAAGCAAGAGATAATAGAAAGGTATGAAAAAGGGATACGTTTGGTTGATCTCGCCAAAGAATATGGCCGTAATACATCTACAATCGGCACGGTATTAGAACAAAAGGAAGCCGAAGGATTGTTAAAAGCCGACAAAAGCAAACGTCCTTGGATCGGTTCTTCACAAAACGTCAGGCAAAAACCACTGATGAGAGAGAACATGAACCAAAGAAGGCAAAAGGTGACGACGACGACGACGATAGCAGTTAAACGGTAAATGAACATAATTTTTATTATTCTTTACTTTATTCTTTGTTTTTTTAAATTATGTACAACTCTCATTTTATGTTTATTGTGCAGTAATCTAATTGTAACATGTATTTGTTACATGTTTTGATGCATTTTTATGATTTATAAAAAATTTATGTCCGAATTTTGGAGGGCTTGGAACGGATTAGGGCATTTACATGTAAAACGCGTCTCTACTTACGGAATTTTCACGTTACGAAAATACTTCCGGAACGAATTAATTTCGTAAGTAGAGGTACCACTGTATAATTAAGGCATTATTCATGTATGGTGGTAAATTATTATTTTGAAATGCTTCTAAAACCATTTCCAAAAGTGGTTATATTAATTTATTCTTAAATTTTTTATAGAGGTCAACTGGAAGACCATCTGGTCCTGCTCTTTTTCCTGATATCA
Source organism: Pholidichthys leucotaenia (assembly GCA_020510985.1). Classification (NCBI taxonomy): domain Eukaryota; kingdom Metazoa; phylum Chordata; class Actinopteri; order Cichliformes; family Pholidichthyidae; genus Pholidichthys; species Pholidichthys leucotaenia. The sequence goes on along the minus strand of CM035845.1, from coordinate 181,474,462 downwards.
TATTATCAATGGCTAGCCCAACTTCTTCTTGACTAATTTTAGACTCCAGTATCTCCCTGTTTTCATATGGAATACACGGTATAGATAATCTACCCAAAAACCCATTTAGTTTTGTTAAGTCAGTTTCATTTTTTGTATCATATAGTTTTTCATAATAATCTCTAAAGGCACTATTAATTTCTAAAGGATCTATAACTGCCTGTCCATTACTTATAATACTGGTAATTGGTGTTTTAAATTCTAATTGTTTAATCTGCCATGCCAATAATTTTCCTGATTTTTCACCTTGTTCATCAAAAGTTTGCTTCTGTGGAGAGCGTGAAATGAAGAGGCTGAATTTATTTCTCAATTCAGGTTTATTAATCATCTCACATCTCCAACGTCCTCTCAAACAGAAAAGAGGACCAACTTCTCCAATCCCCTCCTTTTATACCCGGGACATCAAAGTACAGAATCACATTGTCATTCAACCCCCCATAGACAATACATCTCCCCCAGGTCTCTTCTTCCTCCACCTGACCCCTGGAGGTCAGGAAGTCCTTTCAGAGTCATTTCTAAAGGCACCTCCACCTCCTACTGTTATCCCCAGGAGGTCCAGACTTATTGTTCCTTCTAAGACGTGAGGTAACACAATATACATATGCAGTCTAAGCATCTCAAATATGTGTGCCACAGCTTCAATCTTAGAAGACTCGAGGCAGCTCTATTCGCTGATTTTTTCATATTCAGCTCTCAGAATCAGTAATTTGTTCCAGTTCCCGGTATTTTAATTAAAAAGAGACAAAAGTTTTATTTAGAAGAAGCTACTTTTCATCCATTTTGTTTCCTCATAATGCTCCTTATTCAGATCTACAGTGAATATAAAAAGTCTACACATCCCTGTTTAAATGTCAGGGTTTTGTGATGTAAAAAAATGAGACCAAGATAAATCATTTCAAAACTTGTTCCCCCATTAATGTGACCTATAACCTCTACAACCCAATTGAAAAACAAACTGAAATCTTTTAAGGGGGAAAAATAAAAAATAAAAAGCTTACAGTAACATGGTTTCATAAATATGCACACCCTTAAACTAATACTTTGTTGCAGCACCTTTGGCTTTTATTACAGCACTCAGTCTTTTTGGGTAGGAGTCTTATCAGTGTGGCAGATCTTGATATAGCAATATTTGCCCACTCTTCTTTGCAAAAATGCACCAAATCTTGATTGTGAGGGCAAGTTTTTAATTTTTAATTTTGCCCCTTAAGATTTCGGTTTGTTTTTCAATTGGGTTATATAGGATATAGGTCAAATTAATGGTGGAAAAAGTTTTGATATGATTTATCTTTGTCTCAGTTTTTACATCACAAAAATCTGGCATTTGAACAGGGATGTGTTGACTTTTTATATCCACTGTGTATAACTAGATATACTATTCACAAAAAGTTAGGAATATTCGGCTTTCGGGTGAAATTTCAGGATGCACCTAAAATGCACTATAACCTTTACAGGTGAACTTAATGTGACCTCTAATCTTCTGAATGCACATATCCAGCTATTCAATGTTTCAGTACTTTCTGCACAACTTGCTGTTCTCTAACAAGGTGCTTAACGGCAAAATTCACAAAAGGTGTTTGATCCATGAATTGACCAATACATTTTCTGGTTCAGTTAGAATTGGTATTTAAACAGTCCTCTTCATCATGCTGTTCACATTTTGACATCATGACCCAAGACAATACCTAACAGTTGATCAACAGTACCTTGCTATTGTGAGGCTTCAAACAGGATGTTCTCAGAGGGAAGTGGCCACTGAGCTTAGAGAGTCACAGTGTGTCATCAGCAGGTTGCAACAGAGATACAGAGAGATTGGAAGAGTCACAGAAAGGCATAGAAGTGGACATCCTTTGGCCACATCCCACGCTGATGACCACTTCATTGTGAACAGTGCCCTGCAGAACCAGATGATGAATGCCACTCAACTCCAGGCACATTTAAGGGAGGTGAGAGGCACCAAAGTGTCACGTCAAGCCATTTGAAACATTTACATCAGCATGGTCTGCGTGCTAGATGACCTGCAAGGGTACCTGACCACACCACCAGGTGCAGGTGTCATCATTTGCATAGGCCAGGGAACGTTTACACTGGACAAGGGACCAGTGAGCTCCAGTGCTATCCTCTGATGAAAGTCAATTCACGTTGCGCAGAGTTGATGGCCGCCAAAGATGTTGGAGAGCGCTATGCATCAGCAACTTACCATGTTACAGTCTGGGCAGGTGTGTCTAGTCAATACAGAACTGCCCTACACCTTGTGAATAGTACAGTGACAAGCCAATACTACCTGAATAACATCATGAATCCAGTCATTGTGCCACTGCATGAACAACACAGGCCTAATTTCATCTTCATGGCCGACAATGCTCCATCTCATCGAGGTTGCACGATTTAGGAATGGCTACCGGAGGCTGGGGTACCTCAGATGGAGTTGTCATATGCCGCTCTTTGGGCAGCTGAGGGTTTAAAGGGAGGACGCATATGCAGGCAGGGATGCAGAGAAAAATGATAATTTATTAAACAAAACTCCAGGGACAAAATAAAGCAGCACGTGGGCTGTGAGTTTAACTAAACTAAACTGAGCAGGACGATACTAAACTAAACTTTGCAAAACACAAAGCACAGACTTGGCAAAAACAAAGACAGCGATCACTTCAAGGGAACATTGGAACATGGCAGGGTGCAGCGACGAATGACCCCGCAAAGAACACAGATCAGAGACTCACATAAATAGGGGAAACGATAATGAACCTAACGAGAGACAGCTGGGACAAATCAGGGCAGCAGGTGAAGGACACAGGATGGACGGGGGCTGCACACACACTCACTGACTGGGAATGCACAGAAGACATGACAAAAGACATGCAGGACAGCAGTACTAAACTGTAAAAATAAACAGGAACAGCAAAACACAATCAATACAGAAAGACAACCATAAAACACAGACAACAGGGATGATAAGACATGACAGGCTAACAAAGACACTGAATGATAATGATAACACAGGGTTACAAAAATTAATTTTTTGTAAGTTGTCTGTTTTTTCAGCTGATTTAAGACAATTTTGCACCTCTGAATCCAAAAATGACATCAGTTTCTCTCGATCAGGTGCTAAGTAAAAACCTGTACTTACTTAGTACTTACTTAGTACTGTGCATGTACTTACCTTTATATAAAGGTAAGTACATGTAAATTGAATGTTATGTCATTATTGTTCAAAATTCAGAGAATTTCAAGACAAAAAAGAATTTTGCATCATATAAAGCAAAAATACCCGTACATGTGAACAAAAACGTATAAAACAACATGTGGCTATAATTCTAAAAGTTGGCCTGATTGAGCAAAACCAATGTGATTTTTGGATTCAGCACATCAAAATTGTCCTAAATCAGCTAAAAAAAAGTTAGACAATAAATTTGGTGTTGACCAGTGTAATCATAAATAATAATAATACTGTGGAAAGCGGAGACCAAAAATGAACATAAAACATGGGCACAATCTCTAGCTATGCCCCTCCCTGATCGTGACAGGAGTGGTCTGCACTTTCTCCAGACCTGAATCCCATAGAAAACCTATGGGATCAGTTGAATCGCTGTGTAGAGGCTCGTAACCCTGCACCCCATGACCTTAATGACCTGAGGGCCGCCTCTCAAGAAGAGTGGAATGCCATACCTCAGCAGACAATAAACCAACTTGTGAGCAGCATGCGACATCGTTGTCAAGCTGTAATCGATGCTCAAGGGCACATGACAAGTTATTGAGACATTGACATTTTTTGTTGTGGTATACCCACCACTGTTGTTGGCTTTTGTTTCAATAAATTGTTTGAGATGAAGTAATCACCATTGCATGCTTCTACTTAAATGCCCTACTTCCTGTGTACTTATTGTGTATATAACTGTGTGCATATGTATATTTATTTACTGCTTTGGCTAACCAGTTCTTATCTTATCTTATTTACTATTGCTCTGAGTGCTGTTATCCCTTTGCTGCTGTAATCCTGGAATTTCCCCATTGTGGGACTAATAAAGACTTATCTTATCCTTCATGATATAATATCACTGTAGTGTGAACTTTTTATATTTTCCATAAATTTCACCCGAAAGCCAAATATCCCTTACGTTTTGTGGTGTGTGTGTGTGTGTGTGTGTGTGTGTGTGTGTGTGTGTGTGTGTGTGTGTGTGTGTGTGCACTGTATATATACATATATGTGCCCTTCAGAGGTAAAGTGGGCTATCCCACAAAACCATTATTTTGAGAAAATGAGCTCTAAAGTTGAAATATTCTCAAAAAATCAGTGTGCCTATATCATTAAAAAGTTACCCCCTATAATTACCTTCAAGGTGTGACTTAAATATGAAAATATATTTAAATCACATATTCACAACAATAAGAGAGTAGGGGTTAAAAATGTGGGATAGACCACTTTACCTCTAACTGAAGATAAAAATCGAGTAAGAGGACAAAAGTAAAAAATAATGTTAATTTGAAATTTTAATGAATGAAACAGATGATAAATTGCAAATTTCACAGATATCACACACTAGGCAGTTTTTGCTATTCTTCTGCACATTGGTTTCCAATAATTAGAACATAAACAGTGTTGTTTGTGTCCTCGCTTATTCGCAAAAATTTCTATATGAAAATCAAACCAACAGTTTTCTTCTAACTGAGAAAGTCAACATGTAACTCTTATCAAAACATCAGAAATACAGTTATTGGACTTCCGGTCTGGACGCCATGGCGACTGCAGCTTAACACTGAAGCTCTCAGACCCAATCCAGGATAACACCTTGAAAATCAAACTTAACAGATTTTTGGAGGAGTGAAAATCAAAAGACAAAATCATCATGTCTAAAGGAAAACAGAAGAAACTGAAATTCTCCAGGCCAGGACACGTATCGGCCGGAGAATCTGAACTGGAAGATCTCCGTTCAGCAGACGAGGAACTGGTGATAGCTAACAAAAGGGTTAGCCTGAAATCACTATTTGAGGAGCTACGACGATTTCGCCGAGAAGTTACGGCCGAATTTCGGGAATTCAGAGAAGAATTGAAAAGGACAAACAGCAGAGTGGACCAGGCCGAGAACCGAATCTTGGAAACAGAGGATCGAATAAAAGTGCTCGAAGATTCTGTGCTAGACCTACGCAAAAGACAAGCAGCTATAGAGGCTAAGCTAACCGACCAAGAAGGAAAACAAAGAAGAGACAACATAAGAATTCATGGTCTGATAGAAGGAACCGAAAATGGTTTTAACTCAATGGCAGAATGCGTGGAATCCTTACTAAGAGAGAAATTGGATATTCCACAAACCACCGACTTGAAGATAGAAAAGGCACATCGTTCATTAGCCGCTAGGCCGGCGGCGGAAGCGCCCCCACGTTCGGTGTTGGTAAGATTTTCCAATTTTAAAATAAAACAAGAGGTTGTAAGACTGGCCTGGCAGAAAAAAGGATTTATGCACCAGGAGAGAAAAGTCTACGTGGAACACGATTACGCCCCGGAGGTCCTTAAAAAGCGCAGGGAATACAATGACGCGAAAAAGGTGTTAAGAGAGAAGAAATTGCGCTTTCAGACTCCATTTCCTGCGAAGTTAAGGGTCTTCTACGGCGATGAAACGTGTCTCTATAATTCGGCGGAAGAAGCAACAGCTGACATGGCGAAAAGAGGGCTCCCGGTAACGGTATTTAAACCCGCAGCAGACCCGAGTGAGAAGATCAAAGCGCAAACATGGACAACACAAAGACCCTCAAAATCCACGGACCAGCAGCGGGAAACCCAGCGCCAGAGCGTCGCGGATAAACTATCCGTTTTCAGGTTGGAATAGCGACCTTTTTTTTTTTTTCCTTTCTCTTGAATCAATCCGCACATCCAACCCCCCTCATACAAGGTAACAAACATTAAAGGAGATGCATATTCAGCATGTGGTAAAACATTTCATGGAACAATCATATTATTTGAAACAAATAAGTCTTTGTAATTAAAAAAAAAAAAAAAAAACTTGTTAAAATAGAAATGTGACAATAATCCACATGTTCTCCTCATACTAACAAATACTGTTTTTGCGTGAATGTTTGATGTGATGGGGGTGGGAGGGTGCACACAATTTCACAGGGTTTAGGCATAAAAGGGAAAAAAAAAAATCATTACAAGTTTGTATTGGGTTCTGAAACTCACGTTAAAAGCATGGGACTACTTTCAGTGGTAAGAGAGGGCCCTCAACACGTAACAGAGTTTGAGGAATTTCCCTCAGGGCCTTCACTCCATCAAAGCTCTTCCAGGGTCTTTAAAAAGACCTCAGCTCAGGAAGTTCTTCTGACAGCTTTTTGTTTTAAAGTTTTTTACACTATGTTCTTAATGTTTTTCTTGTTTTTAATGTTCTTTCAGTTTCTGAGTAGCACAAATGAGGGCCACCACACAGTTATACTAAACAAAACAACACAATAGAGAAACAGGGTGTAACCAAAATAATTTCATATAATGTAAAAGGAATCCTGAATCCAGTTAAAAGATCCAAGATTCTAGGCAAAATGAAAAAAGACAAAGCAGGAATAATATTTTTACAAGAAACCCACCTAACAGACGTGGAACACAATAAACTCAGTAGACAAGGGTTTAAAATGATCTCTTCATCTTCATATAAATCAGGGAGGAGGAGGGGAGTAGCGACATTGATATCAACCAAAATTACATTTGAAAAAAAATCAGAACACAAAGATAAAGAAGGGAGATACAGTTTGGTAACTGGGCGGCTAGAGGGAGAAGATATCACCCTGCTGAATGTGTATGCTCCCCCAGGGGCTAACTGGAAATTTTATAAAAATGTATTCGACCTAATGATAACTAAAGCTCAAGGTTTAGTGATATGTGGTGGGGACTTCAATCTTAGACTGAATCCATACTGGGATGCTTCTGGTAATTCCCCACATCAAAATAACACCCAAAACAGGAAGACTCGGATGCTACTAAAAGAAATGGGAATCTGTGACGTGTGGAGGGAACTCAACCCCAGTGTAAAAGACTATACATTTTACTCAACTCCACATTCATCTTACTCAAGGATTGACTATTTTTTTATGTTTAATAGAGACATTGGAAGAGTAAAAACATGTAAAATAGGACTGATGGATCTCTCCGACCACAGTCCGATCTACATGGACTTAAATATCCAAAAATACACAAATAATACATTTTCTTGGAGGTTAAATTCAAATGTCCTGAAAGGACCATTGAAAGATGAATTGGAATCAGATATTCTCAGATATTTGGAAGATAACGATAATGGAGAAGTATCCCCTTTAATACTGTGGGATGCATGCAAAGCTGTAATAAGAGGAAAGATTATTGCAAAACTGGCAACCCAAAAGAAACTAAGACAAGAAAAACTATCCACATTAGAGTCAGAACTTAGGAACCTAGAAAAAGAACACAAAGGCAACACTCATTCTACTGACTCGCTCAAGATTAAGGAAATTAAAAACCAAATAAATGAGATCTACACAATAGAAATCCAGAAGAAACTTACATTTCTGAAACAAAAATACTATGAAGCAGGCAGTAAATCGGCAAAATTGCTAGCCTATAAATTGAGGAAACATCAAACAGAAAGAGCAATCTACAAAATCAGAGACCCAGTATCAAAGGAAATAAAATTCAGAATTCAGGATATTCTTAAAAGCTTCGAGAATTACTATAAGAACTTATACTCCCACAAAAAACATAAAAACGCATCCGAGGCATTCCTAAACACATTAAACCTTCCCCAACTTACGGAGTCACAAAATAAAACACTACTGTCAGAAATACATCCTAAAGAATTGGAAAAAGCAATTATGAAACTTAAAGCTAACAAATCCCCAGGAGCTGATGGCTATACAGCAGAGTGGTACAAAACCTTTAAACAGCAACTATCTCCTCTCCTCCTGAAAACATTTAATTATGTCCTCCACACAGGGGAAATCCCCCCTCCTGGAGAGAAGGGGTCATTGCAGTTATACCTAAACCTGAAAAGGATAAACTAGAGTGCTCCAACTACAGACCAATCAGTGTTCTAAATCAGGACTATAAGCTTTTTACCATTATCCTTGCCAAAAGGTTAGAAAATATACTGACAGACCTAATTCATTTAGACCAAACAGGTTTTATAAGACAAAGACAGACACAAGACAACATTCGACGCACTTTACACATAATTCATCATATAAAAAAATATAACTTAAATGCAGTCATATTGGGATTAGATGCTGAAAAAGCATTTGATTCGGTTGACTGGTCTTTTCTATATAGAATCTTATCCAGTTTCAATTTTCATAACAACTTCATTAGAACTATACAGGCATTATATAAAAAACCAACAGCTAAAATAAGGATTAACGGTAATTTATCATCATCTTTTGAACTGGAAAGAGGATGTCGTCAGGGCTGCCCCCTGTCTCCACTGCTCTTTGCAATCTTCATAGAACCTCTGAGCCATTGGATAAGACAAAACCAAAAAATTCAAGGTATTACACTTGGTCAGAAGGAACATAAAATAGCACTCTTTGCTGATGACATTTTAATATACCTAGGGCAGCCGAACACTTCTTTACCAGAACTAACCTCAGTTTTTTCAGAGTATGGAGATTTATCGGGGTACAAATTAAACATGCATAAAACCCAAGTTTTAACATTCAACTATGACCCAAATCATTATTCACTAAGCAAACTCAAAACTAACTGGGAGTCGGAATCTATGAAATATCTGGGGGTCAATATCCCGAAACAACTCAAAATTATATCACTAAACTATGATCCACTGGTGACAAAAATAAAATCTGACCTAGCAAGATGGAATATGATACCATTCTTGGGTACTGCACAAAGAATTGAAGCAGTCAAAATGAATATACTTCCACGTCTTCTATACCTTTTCCAAACAATACCGGTAGAACCTCCCAAAAAAACATGGCAGGAGCTGGACAGAAGGATCTCAAGATTCATATGGCAGGGCAAGAGACCTAGAATCAGATATAGAACCCTACAGCTAAACAAAGACAAAGGTGGGCTCACGCTGCCAAATATCAGGGACTACTTTAAAGCCGCACAAATTAAAACTTTAGTAGAGATATGTAACCCAGTCTACACTGCACAATGGAAGGAGATCGAATGCCAAATAACAAGTGACATCCCCCTACAGGCGATAATAGGGAACAATGCCTTACCTAAGCTTTTGAATAACACTAACCCGTGGATAGAGACCCCACTAAAAATTTGGTTTAAGATAGTCAGAGAGAATCAAACTAAAGAGCCCTATCGACTTCTGCAATGGATTGCCTATGATCAGGACTTTACTCCTAATAAAACAGACACCAGATTTAAAAAGTGGAAGGAGAAAGGGCTGATAAAATATTACGATTTTTTTAAAGGGCAAACCTTAAGAAGTTTTGAAGATTTGAAAAAACAAGGCCTAATAAATCAAGACCTTTACAGGTTCTTCCAGCTTAGACACCACATAAACAATATACTTAAAAAGGAGGTTTTGGAAAGGGCCCAGTCAGGTGTTCTGAAGGTCTTCTTAATGGCATATAAAGGGATCCCAGGGATCAGATACATTTCTAAAATATACCAAGGTCTTCAAGACTTAAAAGGAGACAACACATCTTATATAAAAGAGAGATGGGAAAAAGAGGGGAATTTCACTTTACAACTGGAAATATGGGAAAAGCTAAATAAACAGCAATGGAAAAGTACCTCATCCCTGCAGTGGAGAGAATTTGGATGGAAAAACTTGGTAAGATTTTTCAGAACACCTGCACAAAACAAATTTACCCATAAGGGATTGAACTGTTGGCGCTTGTGTGGTGAAAAGACTGCAAATCATTTTCATGTGTTTTGGTCATGCCCAGTTATCCACCAATATTGGACCAAGGTACAGACAATATTGGGGAAAATATTCAAAATTACAGTTCCCTTTTCTTTTGTAACTTTGTATTTGGGTTTACTACCGGACTCACTGGAAAGACGAGGAGAAAAATACTTATTCAATGTTTTAATATTGGCAAGCAAAAAAGCTCTAACTAAAAAATGGATGTTGAAGGACTGTCCTACACCTGAAGATTGGACTAACGTGATCCAAGACATTTACTCGATGGAAAAGTTGACATTCGCACTGAGACAGGACATGGATGGGTTCATGAACTTTTGGCAACCCTGGACCGCATATGTGTCTTCCATTAGATCTAATCTTTGACAAATACCATTTCAATAATGGTTCCGCTCTTTGTTCCATCACTACTCAGATGCTCTTTTATCTTTATTTACTTACTTTTTCTTTTTGTTTGTTTTTTACTGGTTTGTTTGTTTTTTTGTTATTTGTTTTTTGTTTTTTTTCTCTTTAATTTCACTTTTTCTTTCACTTTAAAAAAAAAAAGGGGGGGTGTTGTAAGAATTAATCTTCCAATGTTGTCAGATATCAGAAAATAAGGGAACATGTGATGAAAATGTAAACAATGCATTGCTGTAACAACCTGTATACCCTTTACAAAAACTTAAATAAAAAAAAAAAAAATAAAAAAAAAAGAAATACAGTTATTGAAGAGTAAAAACAAGTTTAATAGGACAAGCTTATGTCCTACCAATTTATTGTCAATGTCTAGTCTGACTCGGTTTCACTTGAGCTGTCGTGACCTCCACCCTCCTGTGTTGATTTCAAAGTTTCGTAAAATGGATGATGAACAGGCGGCACATACTTCAACAATGATTGGATATCTTCGAGTTTGGCTCTCTTCAGCGGCCTCCCATTTGGATACAGTAAAGGAAGGTCTGTGATGTTTTGAATGATCTTTGGAGGTCTTCCCCTGAGTGCTCTCTTTTGTTTGAAGTTGACACTTTGGAAAGGGAACTCGGCATCACAAGTAATTTTATAAAACATCACACCAGGATCTGCTTTACGAAACTGCATCCATTGTATTTTCAACCATTCGACCTTATTGTTTTCTTCATCCAGTTTTCTGTTTACAGTAGCCTCTTCCAATGGTCTAGTACTGTGAAACAAGGCCGATGTCATGGGAACTACATTGAACAGGGGTTCCTTCCGTTTTGACTGCCTGACTACATCGTACCACTCATCTGGCACAAACACATGCTGTTTCTTCCTCTTGGCTTTTTCTATTAACCCAAAGTCTTGGTCATTGGGCAGGTAGCTGTGACCCGTTACAAGCATTTTGTGATCAACGAGATCTATGTTCAGTGTGTTCACTATGTGCATCCACGTCAATGCCATCTTGTAGTTTCTATTTTGTCCCCCACATGAGTCGGAATAGGCCACAACGTGTGTGATACCGAGCATGGAATGTGGGATAGCCCACTTTACCTCTCAATAGTTTCACCAAATTAATGAGAATGATTTCATTTACTCTCAATAGAGGGCAGCACAATACGTTTTATGCAGAGCTAGGCAGTTTAAGAAAATGATAGACCCTTAACAATTAGTGTAGTACAATTAACTCATTTTTGACCTACATGTGGGATAGCCCACTTTACCTCTGAAGGGCACATATATAGTTAAATGTTTCAGACCATCAAACAAATTTAAATATTAGGCAAAGATAACACAAGTAAACACAAAATGCAGTTTTTAAAATGAAGGTGTTAATTATTGAGGGAAAAAAAATCCAAACTTACATGGCTCTGTGTGAAAAAGTGATTGCCCCATAAACCTAATAACCGGTTGGGCCACCCTTAACAGCAACAGCTGCAATCAGGTGTTTGCAATGACTGGCAATGAGTCTTTTACAGCGCTGTGGAGGAATTTTGGCCCTCTCATCTTTGCAGAATTGTTGTAATTCAGCCACATTGGAGGGTTTTCGAGCATGAACCGCCTTTTTAAGGTCATGCCACAACATCTCAATAGGATTCAGGTCAGGACTTTGACTAGGCCACTCCAAAGTCTTCATTTTGTTTTTCTTAAGTCATTCAGAGGTGGACTTGCTGGTGTGTTTTGGATCATTGTCCTGCTGCAGAACCCAAGTGCGCTTCAGCTTGAGGTCATGAACAGATGGCCGGACATTGTCCTTCAGGATTTTTTGGTAGACAGCAGAATTCATGGTTCCATTTACCACAGCAAGTCTTCCAGGTCCTGAAGCCGCAAAACAGCCCCAGACCATCACACTACCACCGCCATATTTTACTGTTGGTATGGTGTTCCTTTTCTGAAATGCTGTGTTACTTTTACGCCGGATGTAATGGGACACACACCTTCCAAAAAGTTCAATTTTTGTTTCGTCAGTTCACAGAGTATTTTCCCAAAAGTGTTGGGGATCATCAAGATGTTTTCTGGCAAAACTGAGACAAGTCTTTGTTCTTTTTGTTCAGCAGTGGTTTTCATCTTGGAACTCTGCCATGCAGGCCATTTTTTCCCAGTCTCTTTCTTGTGGTGGAGTCATGAACACTGACTGTAACTGAGGCAAGTGAGCCCTGTAGTTCTTTGGATGTTGTAGTGGGGTCTTTTGTGACCTCTTCGATGAGTCGTCACTGCGCTCTTGGGGTAATTTTGGTCGGCTGGCCACTCCTGGGAAGGTTCACCATTATTTCATGTTTTTGCCATTTGTGGATAATGACTCTCACTGTGGTTCGCTGGAGTCCCAAAGCTTTAGAATTGGCTTTATAACATTTTCCAGACTGATAGATTTCATTTACTTTGTTTCTCATTCGTTCCTGAATTTCTTTGGATCGCAGCATGATGTCTCGCTTTTGAGGATCTTTTGGTCTACTTCACTTTGTCAGGCAGGTCCTGTTTAAGTGATTTCTTGATTGAGAAGATGTGTGACAGTAATCAGGCCTGGGTGTGGCTAGAGAAATTGACCTCAGCTTTCCAAAGATATGATAAACCACAGTTAATTTATGTTTTAATGGGGTGGGGGGGATCACTTTTTCACACAGGGCCATGTAGGTTTGGATTTTTTTTACCCTTAATAATAAACACCATCATTTAAAAACTGCATTTTGTGTTTACTTGTGTTATCTTTGTCAAATATTTAAATTTGTTTGATGATCTGAAACATGGGCAGCACGGTGGCGGAGTGGTTAGCACTGCGGCAGCACAGCAACTCACCCTTGGCCGGGGGATCCTGGGTTTGACCCCAGCCCCCGACCAACAGTGATCTGTGTGGAGTTTGCGTGTTCTCCCCGTGCCTGCGTGGGTTTACTCCGGGATTTCGCTGGTTTTCTCCCACATGCCAAAAACATGCAAGTTAGGTTAATTGGCATCAAACTGGGGATTCTAAATTGTCCTTAGGTATGACTGTGAGAGTGAATGGTTGTCTGTCTCTCTGTGTTGGCCCTGTGATGGACTGGCGATCTGTCCAGGGTGTACCCTGCCTCTCGCTCAAAGATGCTGGGATAGGCTCCAGCCCCCCCGCGACCCGAAAAGGATTAAGTGGAAGAAGATGGATGGATGGATGGATCTGAAACATTTAAGTGTGACCAACATACAAAAAAATGAGAACTCAGGAAGTGAGCAAACACTTTTTCACACCACTGTGTGTGTATATATATACGTGTGTGTGTGTGTGTGTGTGTGTGTAGATAGATAGATGTACTTTATTGATCCCAAGCTGGGAAATTACAGAATTTTATGTACTGTATAACTGCTATTTATCCTCACTGTGCATAGTGTTTTGGAATTACACCATCAGGTCCAGCTACGGATGTGTCTACTCACAGTGTTTCCTATGGGATTCTTTAGTTAGTAAAAAGCCTGAAAAAAAGCCCATAAAATGCTGTAGTCTTAGGTCAAATTAGCTTTGATAGAAGTTGCACATCATATCTGTCTACCTGCATATTGTTGTTGTTATGTCTCTTCTTTCTTCCTCTCTCCCCTCACCCCCCCCCCCCCAACCAGTCGTGGCAGAAGACTGCCTCTCTCTGAGCCTGGTTCTGCCAGAGTTTTCTTCCTATAAGGGAGTTTTTCCTTCCCACTGTCACCTAGTGCTTGCTCATAGGGAATCATCTGATTGTTGGGGCTTTTCTCTGAATTATTTGTGATCTGTACTAATGTATCTATCACCTTGAGATGACTTTTGTTGTGACTAGGCGCTATACAAATTAAGTCGAACTGAAAAAATATTCTGTTTATAATAAAACAAAAAATGATGGCAGCTCAGTCAACTAACACAACTGCTGTAATATTTTCATCTGTGTGACACTGGAATGTTTTTGTGTGTGCATGCAGGTGGACGGTGAGCCCTGTCGACTGGCTCCGTCCACTCTCCGCATCTCCCTTCGAAATCAGGCCAACATGGTCCAGAAGAGCAAGAGACGAACCTCTGTGCCCCTACTCAATGAGTGAGTTGCACACACACATGCACACAGACGTACCCACATGTACAGATGGAGGATCTAGGTCAGCTTTGTTGTAAAAACCTGGTTTTACACCCACTGAGTCACACATTCTGTTTGGTTATGAGCCTCTGTGTCCCACATCTCCCTCCAAACTCACCAAAACCTAATCAAAGGAGGGATGTTTAACCAAATTAATTACAGCGAGAGCATCAGGTTAATCTCCAGCTGACATGTGATACTATGTGGCATTCCTCCTGAGAAGGAGGTGCTTATTGATTTCTTTCAGGGATAAAGCAGCCGTGCTATATTGTTTGCATACACAAATCTAAAGCCGTGTGGCTACTAACAGTCCTCCATCCTTCTCCATAGTTCTCCACGTCTATTTATGTGTGTATTTTAAACTTTGTGTATCTGTTGACTGGCAGCAACAATGCATGTCTGCATGTAAGAGAGTTCAGAGGAGTAATAATTTCCTGTAGCTGTAGTATCTGCTGTCTACTTCTATACCACTGTGCTATCAGTGTCTGTCTACTCACCTCTGGGCTTTTCTCTGTCTGTCCCTCTTCCTGTCCTTTCTCCTCTTTCTTCTTTTATGTTCACTCCTTTCTTTAAATGCATGCCTGAGATCTTTTGGATTATTTATTATTTCTTTATTTGTTTTCTTTGTCTCCTCCCCTTCTTTTCTCATTACAATCTCATTATTCTTACCTCTCATTTCGTTTTCCTTATTTCCCTTTCTTCTGTTCTTTGGTTGTTCCTTTTACCCCCTCCACCACCATACATTCCTCTTCTCTCCTGTGTGCGTTTGTGTGGGTGTGTATGCGGCCGTAGTATTCAGAAGGTGTGTGCAGCTGATCTGCGCCGCCTGTCTGCTCCCCCCGACTCCTTCTCTGTGTAAGTACCTCAGCCCTCTGTCACTGGGAGTTTGTGTTTCTGTGGGTGTACGTATCTTTGGTTTGTCATGTTTTGTCTGTTGGGTTTGACCAGTATTTGGGGATTGTTTATTTTGGTGTCTACAACATAGTAAATGCACTATATAGGAAGTAAGGATGAATTTTCAACACAGACATGAAATATGCAACCTGACAATCCCCCACTTTTGCCTTTATTAACATCACAGCTTCATCCAAACAAACCCAGGCAGTAAGGGAGAAACTTTACACATGTGATATTTTCTGTAGTTGTGAAGTTGGAATAACTATTTGGTGATGTAAAAAAACATGTAGCGAAAGATCATTAGTTTATCTGCTTCAATAACAAACCCCTCTGTAGCCCCTTTCAGAGGACCCCAGCAATCCAAGAAAACCCAGTACACTACTTGGCGTGGGCTAAATGACTGGTAGTCGTTGCTCACCTCACCTCAGCTCGGCAGACATTTGAACAGGAAACACAGATAAACACGCGATGAAGTAGGTATCACTGTCGCCATGTCACAGCACAGCGACAATGAATCAGAAAGCTGTCTGTCATTATTCTGACAGTGTGGAGAAAGGAAGCAGGTGAGGCAATGAGCTGGATGACACCTGAACTTAATTCCATCTCCAACATACAGTACAGTAAAAGGAGCTCCCAGGTCTCTGTGCATTCCTCTTTTATACCTTTACTTCCATGCATTGAGACCCAGAACTTCCAACCATAATACACTGTTTGGAACAAAGAACTGTGTGGCGCATTAGCATAACATAACGTCGGCCCCACTGCTCACACCCGTCTCTTTTCTTGCGGCTCCGGCAGTTCCTCCTCTCCCCGGGAGTGCATAGTCCATACTGTCCCGTTTGAGACCTCCCGGTGGCACTTCCCCCTCCGGTCCTTTGTTCCCCCTTATCCCAGCTGCCTTCTCTGGGTGGACAATCCCCCACCCATGCCACCACACAGCCCCCCTTCCCTGAACACCCAGAAAGGGCACTAACCCCCCCTCCCTCCCGGTCCTTTGGGCTTGAGCCAGCGCCCATAGCGGCTGTAGTGGAGGGGGTCGCTGATCCAGTCGGAGCACCCTGCTGGCGAGATGTGCAGGAGTGCATGTCAGTCTGTGGAGGGAAAAAGAGAGGGGGGATAACGCATCAGCTTCACGTGTGCAGGTCCCTACCGAGGGAACACCAACTTGCGGAGCCACCAACGGTGGACGTCCGCACCGGGGAGCTTGGGCCAACACCATCTACACATCTGCCAACACAAAAGCAGGCTTCAGCCTGTCGATGCAGATGGTCTCCCTACCCCCCCCCCAAGTCTAACACAAAATGTTTTACCCCAGGTTCCAGCACCCTGAACAGTCCGTCGTACGGTGGGTGGTCTGGTGCACATCACGCCTGACGAAAACAAAGCTTGTGTTCTGCAAACTCTTGGGGACAAAAGTGCGGGGAAAACAATGGTGGGCCGGTCCCGGTACATTAAAAGCCTCCGTACTGTGCAAAAATTGCGCGGGTGGATCAGCCTCGGGCGCAGGGTTTTCTGGTAAAAACTCTCCGAGGATCCGCAGCAGCTGAGAAAAAACGAGTTCTGCCAGGGAGGCTGTCAAATCCTCCTTAGGTGCGGAGCGCAACCCTAAAAAAACCCAGGGCAGGCGGTCGACCCAATTTGTGTCCGTGAGTGAAGCTCTGAGCGCTGCTTTAAGCGACCTATGAAAACATTCACATAACCCGTTAGCTTGGGGGCTGTACGCGGTAGTGCAGTGAATTTTGACACCCCGCCCGTCCCCCAAGGCTCTGGGCCATTGCGGACCAGAGTTCCGAAACGAATTGTGGACCCCTGTCGGAAGTGATATCAGACAGGGATCCGAACCATGCAACCCAAGCCGACAGAAAAGCACGAGCCACTTCTGCGGACGTGGTCGAAGCCAGCGGGACCACTTCAGGCCAGAGCGTGGTGCGGTCCACGATTGTTAAAAGGTACGTGAAACCTTGCGACGGCGGGAGGGGTCCCACCAAATCCACATGGATGTGGTTGAACCTCCTATCTGGGATTTGGAACGGCTCGAGGGGGCTCTGGTGTGCTTGTGCACTTTGGCCCGCTAGCACGCAACGCAAGCTGCAGCCCACTCTTTCACGTCCTTGCGCAAGCGTAGCCAGACGAATTTCGCCCCCACGAGCTTCACCGAAGTGCGCACTCCCAGATGCAAAAAGGAATGAACTGACTCAAAAATGCGACGGCTCCAAGAACTTGGAACCACCGAGCAGGGGCGGCTGGTGGAGACGTTGCAGAGCAAGGGAGGGCACCCTTCTTTCACCACCCTCCTCTCCAGCCTTAACTCAGTTGGCGCACACTGGAGCGCACAAATGTCCGCATCCTGGCTTGCTCTGCAGTCATGTAGACCGGGAAGACTAACGCGTGTGACAGACAATCAGCCACGACGTTGAGTTTACCAGCAACATGTTGAATGTCGGTCGTAAACTCCGAGATCGCGGCCAAATGCCATTGCTGCCCGGCCGACCACGGTTCCAAGGCCTTGGACATCGCGTACATCAGCAGCTTATGGCCCACGAACGCAGTGAACTCGTGCCCTTCTAGCCAAAACTGAAAATGGCGCATCACTAGGTGTAGAGCCAACAACTCCTGTCGTACATGCTGTATTTGTGTTCGCTGTTGCACAAAGTCCAACTGAAAAATGCGAGCAGCTGCCATGAACCGGAGGCATACTGCTCTACCACTGCTCCTATGGCAACATCAGACACGTCCGTAGTGAGCGCTATCTGTGCCACCAGATCCGGATGAACTAGCAACGCGGCATCTGCAAGTGCTGTTTTGGCATTCGTGAAAGCCTGGACTCGCTTGGGAGTCCAGTCGACATTTTCCGCGGGCTTCCTTTTTTTCAGCGAAGCGTGCGACAGCCGCATCAGCTGGGCTGCCCGGGGAAGGAAACGGTTATAAAAATTGACCATGCCCAAAAACTCCTGCAGGGCCCTCACGGTCTGCGGATGCCGAAAGTCCAACATGGCATGCACCTTATCCGGTAGCGGAATCGCGCCCTCCTGCGAAATGTGGTGGCCCAAAAAGTCAGTCATAGGCACACCAAACTGGCACTTTGCCGGGTTCACTATAAGCCCGTGTGCTTCCAGCCTCTGGAAAACCGTCCTGAGATAGGCGATGTGCTCCTCTTCAGACACGCTAGCTACCAGAATGTTGTCTAAGTAGACAAAAACAAAGGACAAGTCGCAAAGCACTGCATCCATCGTCCTCTGGAAAGTGTGTGCTGTGCCTTTTAATCCGAATGGCATGTGTAAAAACTCGAAAAGGCTGAAGGGAGTTATTACCGCTGTTTTCGGAACGTCTTCCGTGCACACCGGGACCTGATGGTATCTGCGGACCAGATCCACTTTCGAAAAAACATGCGCCCCGGCCAGGTGCACAGAAAAGTCCTGGATGTGTGGAATAGGATAGTGATCGTGTTCTGTGGTATTATTCAAGCGCTGGAAATTGCCGCACGGTCGCCACGACCCGTCGGCTTTAGGCACCATGTGTAGTGGGGATGTCCACAGGCTGTTGGAGCGCCTGACGACACCCAACTGCTCTAAGTTGGCAAACTCCTCTCACACGCTGGCCAGTTTAGCTGTGTCCAAGCACCGAGGTCGCGCGAACACCGGCGGGCCTTTTGTCGTTATGAAGTGTTCAACCCCATGTTTCGTTATCATAGCCGAAAAAGTCGAGACCGTGAGTGCTGGGAACTGTGTGAGAAAATGTTGGTACTTACCCCCTGGAGCTATAATGTCAGCCAGTGTTGTCGACCCAGTTCCCTGAGCTGTACAGGGCAGTGAGGTAAAAGAGACAACATCCGCTAATCTCCTATTAGCAACATCAACTAACAACCCATAAGCACATAAAAAATCTGCACCTAAAACGGGGGCGGAACATGCAGCTACCACAAAGTCTCACTGAAAGTTGCGTCCATGTAAGCATATCGTCCGTGTTCTCTCGCCAAACGTCCTGATGGTGGATCCGTTGGTGGCCGTGAGCTCGGGACCGCTGCCTCCTGCCACCCTGTCTGCGTTGACCGGCACGGACGTGTGTCCGTGACATAAAGCAGTCTGTTCCTGTCACCATCGATTGCAGCTGCAACTGAATTCTGAATGTGCCGTCTTCCCGGCTTCTTGAATTGGCATGGCGACAGGCAGCATTGGGCATTTGAGCCAAAATGGCGATGATAAAAACATCGCCCCGTTCCTTCGTCTCCTGGTGTCCGTCCCAGCTACTACCAATGGCTCCTCGGCCTCGCTGGAGTCCCTCCTGGATGCCGGTGCCACTTCCTGCACGCTGAGAGTTCTGGTGGCCAAAATGATGCGGTCCGCTTCCTGTGCCAGGGCGCGGTAGTCCTTAGCAACCAGCCGTGGCGAGTTGGCCAGGATCGCCCTCCCTGTAGTCGATAGGTTCCTGAGGAACAAGTGGGCGAACAGGAAAGATTCATCATCCTTCCCCCTCAGCGCCGTCATGCTCTCCATGAACTCCACTGCTGATCTGTCACCTGACTCCGAACGCGTTAGGAGTCTCTCTGCCTTCTCACTGTCAGAAAGGGTATTGCGCTGGAGAAGCATCCTGTTGAGCGCTTCATATTTTCCTTGGGCCGGTGGCTCCTGGAGCAGGCTCGTCGCGAGTGTGAATTGGGCTTCTCTGTGCAAGAACCACGTGGTCGGGTTGTGAAGCCAGAAGTCTGGGAGCTTGACTGAGACAGTGCACGTGGCGCTGGTGCTCTCCCTCCAGGCAGTCTCCGGGGCGGTGCTCGGCTCGCTTTCCATGGCACGTCTTAGGGTCACCAATGTGGAGAAAGGAGGCAGGTGAGGCAACGAGCTGGACGACACATGACCTTTATTCCATCTCCAACATACAGTACAGTAAAAAGAGCTCCCGGGTCTCTGTGCATTCCCCTTTTATACCTTTACTTCCATGCATTAAGACCTGGAACTTCCGACCGTAATACACTGTTTGCAACAAAGACCTGTGTGATACATTAACATAACATAATGCCGGCCCTGCTGCCCACACCCTTCTCTTTTCCAGCACCTCGGAGGTTCCTCCTCTCCCCGGGGGGTGCATAGTCCATATTGTCCCATTTGAGACCCCCGGGTGGCACTTCCTCCTCCAGTCCATTGTTCCCCCTTATCCCAGCTGCCTTCTCTGGGTAGAGAATCCCCCACCCATGCCACCACAACAGAGTATATTCACTTCAAACCTGCAACAGAAAACTGTGCCACAATTACATAAATATCACAGCGGCTGAGAGTGAGAAGTTTCTTTTAAGAGCATTTTTTTCCACTCACTTTTGCGGCGTCTCCAGCAGTTCAGGCCGTCCCTGGCTGCTGTGGCACCAATACCAACCTGTACCTCCTCTTTTTTCCCATGACAGCCCCCTCCGAAATAAAACGTAACCGACTTTGTGTGGTGCTGGATATGAAACACAGCACTCAAGCGCATATTTCAACCAAATAAAACTGCAAGCATGCACACACACGCTCACACACATGCGCACACACACAGAGAGTTTCTCTTGTAAATATGAAAGCTATTCAGTGTCAATGTGGGAAAAAATTATGGTAACTCTGTAAACTGTTTAATGCATTTTGCAATCATCGCTGTTGTAACGGAGGGCAAAGAGCGGCAACCACTGAACTATAAAGATCGGTCATGTATTCCTATATCCACCACTGATCTGCATCGAGTTTAACATGGGGTGTCAAAATTAAGACTTATAAAAATGCCAGTGACTCTCAGCTAATAGCGGCCAGCATCACTGGCTTCCAGGTTGACTGGTGCATTTGTGTGACATCAGCAATGTGAGGACATGAAACTTGATATCCTGGAGAAATTCATTGTTATCTGCGGGAGATCAGACCTGCATCCCCTTGAAGTCTGAAAAGAGGCATGGAGGCTTGTTGAGATGTTAAATTATGCTAATGGAACCTGTGCCTGTGGCTCGCCAGTTGTAGTTTAAAAGCGACTTTTGATTTTGGTGTTAGACTAATTTGAAGATGTATTTCAAGCTATTGTATTGGGCTGCAACAAATATTTAATTATCTGGATATTTGTTAAATTTGTATTTGGATAGTTTTTCTGACTCCATGGTTTTAAAAGTGGAGTGTTTAATTTGTTTTAGATGCATTATTTTTTATATCAAATGTGTTGAAATACTCTTCACATTCCTAGTGCTGTCAGGAATTAAAGTGGCCTGAAAAAAAAATACAATCCAAAAAAAAGTAAAATAATTAAATACATCCTGTGCAGCAGTCACAGGACTGTAAAAACGTCAGCCAAGCAATGCATTCAGACTGAATGAAATCATTAGACAGTCTACTCTTCAGTCTGCATGTTTAACTGAAAATCTACACATACTTATTATTGCATGCCACAAAACTTGACAGACTATTTCTTGTTAGTAGCTGGCAGACACTTGTGAATGCTAGTAATAGCCATGAGTGTTATTTACATTCATAAAGCTAATATTAAGTGTTTTCTCACCTTCAAATCAGCTATTTTGAAGATACCATGGTAGTGTTTTTCGAGGTCTAGCTTTGGAAGGAGCTCTGAGGGAAGGGGTGGGAGTTTCTCAGTTGTGTGCTTTCAAAATCTAAGTTTCTCTTGCTTTGGGAACTTATTAGACACTACACCTTTAATATAAATTATTTTATTTTTGATTGCACACTACAATATGGACACAGCTGCCACTCTCATTCAGTAACAAAGGATATCCAGATCACTGAATATCTGCACAGCACCGAACAGTTCAGGAGGCTGGGAGACCCGACAGAAGTGTGAAGAATATTTGGATAATTGCTTTGGATTTTTCTTGAATATTTACAGTGCCCAAACTGGTACTGGAGACAGCCCTGCTATTATGCTGGGAATCCAACAAAACAAATTGTAGCTGGAGTTGTTCTGCCGGCAACTTCTGAGCAAATTCTGTTGCAGCTGTAACAGTGTCACTTGTTAGATTTCAGCATTGTCCATGTAGGGTCACAGAGTCCTGCATCAGCGTACCGCCCAGTATATCTATTTGCATGGTTCAGACTTGTTCTGTGTTGAAAGCTACCTCACTATCTTACAAATCCATCATGACTCCAACCCATTCAGCTGCTGTTAATCCCAGGGAGAGTGTTCTAAACGAGGGTGTTTTATTGGTTTAATATCAAATTGTTTTGAGGACCCTGCACTATAATGTTAATCAAATTGACATATTGGTCAAACAGCAGTGTCGTGTTGACTATGTGTTGTGTTGTAAAGAGAGACTGACAGAGTGTTTGATAGCATGATTAAAACTTTGCAAGTGTCATTGTGCTTTTACTTCTTTTCTTTAGTCATCCCCTTGTAGTCCCTTTACCTTCAACCTTACCCCAAGCTCTGCTCTTATTGAACCTTAACCAATCCTTGGCTCTCACTCGATGTCCATAGATATCCTCCTGAAAACCGTGAAACTGTTCTTCAGCTTTGAATGAGAGAATTAAAAGTTGCTGTAACGCGCTCTCTTTAATTCAGCACCTGTTATTTTCCTTTTGCAGGTAAGATTTCAGTGACGTTATTTTTAATGCCCCTCTAATTTCACACTCATCTATGCTGAAAGCAGCATCGCCCTCAAACATTGACTTTAAACTAAATGTGCTCCTGCCTCAAGCTCAAATAAATATTCAGGATCATGTAACAAGAGTATAATACAGTCTGTGTCTTCTTATACTGGGGAAGGTTTAAGCATAAAATTTTCCTTTGTTTTCACAAGACTTTGCCTTGTTAAACTCATTTAGAGCCTTAAACACTTCAAAAAGTGATGTGTGGAAAGTGCTTATGCCTGCATTCTTTCCAATGACCAGCAGGGACAACTTCCGGTTCGAAAAAATAACGACTCTCCTCTAACCAGTTTATGGTCTCATTTCATAGTTCGAAGTTTTACTGAACAGAACTTAATAATGTTTTTGTTAATTTTGACACCCACTGTTACCCAGAAGGATGATTAAGGAGGTTATGCTCTATCCTATAATTAGTGACTTAAGGGGTCATTGACTGAAAAATGGTGTGTTTGTAGGTTTTAACTGTCTGAAATGAGTCTGCTGGTCACCTAATTATCCAAAAAATTTCAAAGCAGTCAATTCTCTTAAAACACACACACACACACACACACACACACACACACACACACACACACACACACACAGAGCCTTCATTTCATTTTTCTTTCCCAGAAACGCCAGAAACATTTTTGACTTTTTTGTGGAATTCTTATATGTCATGATTTGACAAAGCCAACCCACCACCGTCCTTCAGACCAGCCCACTGCTCTATTACTGACCCGCCTAGCTGTCTGTCATGTAGATGGAAGTGGTGCAAAAGGTAGCCTATTAGCCCCAGAGCTAACACTGGTACTAGGAAGCTCGAACCGAGCACGGCTTATATTATTTTCTTCAGATCTTAGTCACCCTAATAACCATCTCTGTTACCATCTGGTTCACCGGTCCGCCATCCACAGTGTGCCCCGCATCATTCTGGCCCGTCTCCTGGAGGTTTCGCTGCGGGTCACCGGTGCCGGCATGCCGGTCACAGGGAGCTCAGAGCCAGCAGCTTCAGGTGCTGGCACACCACCTAGGGTGCCTGCGCCGTCACCAGGGATGCAGCACAGGCAGTTGCCACAACCCAGTGATGCTGTCTGGAGCTGCTGGCTCAGCTCCCCTACCATCCTCCGAGCATACTCTCACGGGTAGCGTGGGGGGTGCCGCTTTGTGATGGGTCATCCTCCAGCTGGCCATGGAAGAGGAGCATAGTACCACGGAGCAAGACATTGCCCTTTGAGATCCTGTGGCTCGGCCAGCGGGCTCAGGTTGTGGCTATCGGTGGATCACCTGGCGCTGGCGATTTGTTGTGGCGTCTCGGCGGGGTTGTTGGCAGGTGGGCCGGGATGACGCAAGATGCACAAACTACTGCAGATCGGTGAACCAGCACTGTTCATCCAAGCTAGAAGCTCCTCAGCTAATGGCTAACTGATGTAAGAGGGAGGGCGGAGTTGAACAGCTGAAGGATGTTTCTTAAAGTGACAGGCTTTAGCTCGAAGCTCGAACCACACGCAGCTTACAATGGTGTGAAAAAGTGTTTGCCCCCTTCCTGATTTCTCATTTTTTTGTGTTTGTCACACTTAAATGTTTCAGATCATCAAACAAAATTTTAAATGAAGGTGTTTTTTATTAAGGGGGGAAAAAATCCAAACCTACATGACCCTTTGTGAAAAAGTGATTGGCATCCCCCCCCCCCCATTAAAACATAAATTAGCTATGGTTTATCACATCTTTGGAAAGCTGAGTTCAATTTCTCTAGCCACACCCAGGCCTGATTACTGCCACACCTGTTCTCAATCAAGAAGTCACTTAAACAGGACCTGCCTGACAAAGTGAAGTAGACCAAAAGATCCTCAAAAGCTAGACATCATGCTGCAATCCAAAGAAATTCAAGAACAAATGAGAAACAAAGTAACTGAGGTCTGTCAGTCTGGAAAAGGTTATAAAGCCATTTCTGAAGCTTTGGGACTCCAGCAAACCACAGTGAGCCATTATCTACAAATGGCGAAAACATGGAACAGTGGTGAACCTTCCCAGGAGTGACCAGCCAACCAAAGTTACCCCAGGAGCACAGCGACAACTCATCCAAGAGGTCACAAAAGACCCCACAACAACATCCAAAGAACTGCAGGCCTCACTTGCCTCAGTAAAGGTCAGTGTTCATGACTCCACCATAAGAAAGAGACTGGGCAAAAATGGCCTGAATGGCAGAGTTCCAAGACAAAAACCACTGCTGAGCAAAAAGAACATAAAGGCTCGTCTCAGTTTTGCCAGGAAACATCTTGATGATCTCCCAAGACTTTTGGGAAAATACTGTTGTGGACTGGCGAGACAGAAGTTGAACTTTTTGGAAGGTGTGTGTCCCATTACATCTGGCATAAAAGTAACACGGCATTTCAGAAAAGGAACATCACACCAGCAGTAAAATATGGTGGTGGTAGTGTGATGGTCTGGGGCTGTTTTGCTGCTTCAGGACCTTGAAGACTTGCCGTGGTAAATGGAACCATGAATTCTACTGTCTCCCAAAAAATCCTGAATGAAAATGTCCGGCCATCTGTTCGTGATCTCAAGCTGAAGCGCACTTGGGTTCTGTAGCAGGACAATGATCCAAAACACACCAGCAAGTCGACCTCTGAATGGCTTAAGAAAAACAAAATGAAGACTTTGGAGTGGCCTAGTCAAAGTCCTGACCTGAATCCAACTGAGATGCTGTGGCATGACCTTAAAAAGGCGGTTCATGCTCGAAAACCCTCCAATGTGGCTGAATTACAACAATTCTGCAAAGATGAGAGGGCCAAAATTCCTCCACAGTGCTGTAAAAGACTCATTGCCAGTTATTGCAAACAAATTGCAGTTGTTGCTACTAAGGGTGGCCCAACCAGTTAGGTTTAGGGGGCAATCACTTTTTCACACAGGGCCATGTAGGTTTGGATTTTTTTCCCCTTAATAATAAACACCTTCATTTAAAAACTGTATTTTGTATTTACTTGTGTTATCTTTGTCAAATATTTAAATTTGTTTGATGCTCTGAAACATTTAAGTGTGACAAACATACAAAAAAATGAGAAATCAAGAAGGGGACAAACACTTTTTCACACCACTGTATATTATTTTCTTCAGTTCTTCGTCACCCTAATAACCATCCCTGTTACCACCTGGTTCACCAGTCCATAGTCCACAATATACCTGGCGTGGTTCTGGCCCATCTCCCAGTGGTTTCAGCGTGATTCCGCTGCAGGTCACTGACGCCGGCGTGCCGGTCGCAGCAACCACCTACGCCGCGACCCCGGGCTGCTGCCTGGAGCTGCTGGCTCTCATAGTCAGCTCCCCCACCATCCTCCAGGGCTCCGCGTGACTCCGCTCCACTGTCACAGGCAACGTAGGGGAGCCGCTTCATGGCGGGGCATACCCCAGCTGGCCATGGAAGAGAAGCGGAGCACCACAGAGCAAGACATTGCCCTTTGAGATCCCGTGGCTCAACAGCTCAGCTCAACCAGCTGCCTCGGGTTGTGGCGTTCAGTGGCTCACCTGATACACAGTGCTGGCGATTTGTTGTGGCATCCCAGCGAGGTTGTTGGGAGATGGGCCGGAGCGATGCGAGATACAGTCGACTGGATCAGTGAACCAGCGCTGCTCAGCCAAGATAGAAGGAGGCTAGAAGATAGTCAGCTCATTGTTAACTGACGTAAGAGGGAGGGCAGAGTTGAATAGTTGAAGGATGTTTCTTAAAGTGATAGGCTTTAAATCAGAGCGTTTCAAGAAAGTCAGGAAAATTTAAAAAAAAAATTGCTTCAATAATTTAAAAATTAAAGAAAATGTGAACAAAATATGTCACAAACACTTCATTAAGACATGAGTGAGCTGTTAAAACGTGGAAAAGTGCAGTCAATGACCCCTTTAAAACAGCTGTACCGTTCTCTTTAAAGGACCTGAGAGCACTTCATACTTGCTTTTGAAGGAGTTTGTGTACATTTTCCACCTCTGAAATGTTATTTTGTAATAACCAGCAGGTGCTTTGATATGTTGGTAATATTCCCCTTTATGAAACAGTCTTTCAGTACCACAGAGGTCCGCAGAGGCTAAGACAGAAGTTTATACATATTGCACACAAAAACTAATTAAACTATACAGACCTTTCTGAAACCTAAACTCTTAATCACAGTTCCATTGTTCTCCGTCAAATATCATTCTAAATCACAGTTTTGCAAACCTTTGAACACAGATTTGATCATTTAGCTCACTTCAGTCACAGAAACACTAGCCTTCAAAATGCATCACCCTGATTACCAGTTCGACTCAGTCATGCTGCACCTGTGCACACTCAATTGGATGAACTTATACAGACATGTTGTTTACAGTACATATGTGAAATTATTGATTTTTATGACATAGAATGAAAATATGTAACATTTGGGTTAAATAGCTACATGCATTTAGTACTGTAAATTATTAAAAAAAAACACCTACACTTCATAAACTTGAGAAAAGGGAAACTTATTCTACACAGTTACGTGTATTTGAATAACTAAAACACCATCATAATGCCAAAATATATATAACAATTTTTGATGGTCATATTTTGAATTAATCATCAATCCATACATACATACATCCATCATCGACCGCTTATCCAGGGATCTGGGTCGCAGAGGCAGTAGTAAGCAGAGAAGCCCAGACTTTCCTCTCACCAGCCACCTGCTCCAGCATTCAGAGACGATATTAAGGTGTTCCCAGGCCAGTTGGAAGACTCTAGTCTCTTCAATCTGTCCTGGGTCTGCCTCAGGATCTCCTCCCAGTGGCACATGCCCAAAACACCTCACATGGGGGCGTCCATGAGGCATCCTGATCAGATGTCCAAACCTCCTCAACTGGCTCCTTTTGATGTGGAGGAGCAGCAGCCCAGGTTGCTTTGATATAGTGGCTTTCAGCTCATCTGCATTGTTGGGTCTAATGTCTCTCATCTTCCTCTTGGCAATATCCCACAGGGTTTAGGTCAGGAGAGTTTGCTGGCCAGTCAAGCACAGTCATGTTGTGTTCATTAATCCAGGTTTTGATACTTTTGGCAGTGTGGGCAGGTGCCAAGTCCTGCTGAAAAATGAAATCAGCATCTCCATAAAGCTTGTCAGCAGAAGGAAGCATGAAGTGCTTTAAAATTTCCTGGTAGTCCAGGTTGCCATCATGGTGACCAGATCTTTTACAGACAAAAGAGATGAGGTATTCAAATTCATGTTGCAAAAGTTCAGATTTGGTTTGTGTTGCGCATGTGTCTACGTTGCATGCGTGCGTATGTCTGGCCTCATATGCTCGAGTACGTCTGAATTGTGTTTCTGTCTGTGTGTGCACGTACATGTGCCTGTATGTGTGTGTCTTCTCCAGTCCTCACGCTGTTCCAGACCGCCTGCGTCTCCGAGTGAATCGGATCAGCCTCCAGGAGTACGACAGGCCGCAGTATGACAAGGAGCGACTACGAGACATCTGTAAGCCATTTGTGTGTTCTTAAAAAATTGATCCATGCTGAGTAATAATGCCATTTGGCTATGTAAGAATACAAATAAAAAATAATGAACACTGTTGATCCGCTTGTCAAGTTTCACTGTAGTATCTGTTAATTTTAGCCACAAATAAATCAAATAAAATCTACAGTTAATCAGTTGTTCTCCATTTTCACTTCACACTCTGGGAGGTGAACTTTCAGAAGAAAAGTTCACCTCAGAAGAAAGTAGAGCTTTTATGAAGAAGAAAAAATATTTTTTTAAAAAAATTGGATTTAAAAAAACAAAGTGAGAAATTTATGAAAACGTGCACGGTCATTCCATATTTATGAGAAAATATCAAATTTATTATTAAAAGTTGCATATTTATGATAAAATCTCATAAATTTACAGTCTCAAGTTTATGAGGAAAAAATGTACACAAAAGGCACAAATTGACATAAAAAGCATTGTACGAGTTAATAGAAGTCACAAATTGACAAAAAAAAATCTCAGATATACTTGGAAAAAGTTGTAAAGTTATGAGGAAAAAAAGTTGAAAATTTATGACATCTTAATGTACCTGAAAAAAAAGCATATTTAAGAGGGGAATCGTTCCAGTGCTGACTCATGGTCTCGTGAAAGTGCTGAGTGGCTTCTAACTGTGGAAAACCACACGTCAAAGTGGCTGTTGAGCAGAAAAGTTGACGTGAACGCCCTCCTGTCGTCTCCCCTTATCCTGTGTGTCTTCTGCAGCCATCCCAGTGGGCATAGTGGTGGTGAGGGGAGACTGTGACCTGGAGACATGCAGACTTTATATCGACAGGCTACAGGAGGCAAGTACTTCTCTCCGCCATCGCTGCCATCGCTCTAATTGGCCTCCCTGTTCTGCCACTCTTCTGTTTCCTGCCCTTCATCATTACTTCATGCCCCACGCAGCGTCATCCCTGCGCCCTGTTATTTATAGAGGGCTGAATGAGCTGCACTGCCGGTGACGCAGAGCTGCTCTTTAACCACGTGTCTGTGTGTAACTGAGTTTAACACGTGCAGGTTGTTGGTTGTTTTTTTTTTATGTGAAGGCTTTGGGCTGCTTGTTAACCTTGAAACCTGTCTGCTGTGCCTGCTAGGATTTACACCAGCCGCCATCTACTGGCCACAGAGTGCACTATCAGGTGAATCATTTTTGGGTGTCTTTCTGCAAAGGTAGAAAAAGCAATGCTTCAGCATTTGGGCAGATGTGTATATTTTTTTTAATGTGGATTCTCAGATGTTAAAGTTACATTTACTCAAGTACATGTAAGCAAGTAACTTTTTTTGCAAAGTTGTACCTTATTGAGTAGTTTTATTCCAGGATATTTTTTTTTTTTTTTACTCTTGAGTAAATTTAATTAGAAAAGCCTGAGTTATATTTTTCAGTATATTTCTGAGTTACATTCCTGTTGATTATGGATTTATATTTGATGACACATGTAGATAGTAGGTAGTTAATCCTAGTTATCTTCAGACTAACACATCTAAGAGAAAAACCTCACACACTGGTGAGGGCAAGCAGCAAATGTACGATATAGCTGCCAATGTACAAGAAAAAAGATGCACATTTATAGGAAAAGAAGTCACAAATTTACAGAGAATATATACATTTATGAGCAAAATGTGATACATTGATTTAAAAAGGCACATATTTATGAGGGGGGAAATCCCAAATTAAACGGGGGAAAAAGTTATACATTTACGAGGAAATTTTCACAAATTGGTGAGGAAGTCACAAGTTTCTAAGAAAACTGCAGTAAACTGCAAATTTAGGAGCAAAATTATATTTATGAGAAGAGTCACAAATTTAGAGAAATGTCATTACTCACTACTCAAGTAACTTTTTCAGTGGATACTTTTTTAGTCTTACTCAAGTACATTTTTGTGACTACCCTTACTTATACTTACGTAATCGATATGTTAAAGCAGCACTATGAAACATTCTTGTTCCCGGTAGGGGCACCGAATAGACTACTACTACTACAGTGACTATGACCTCAGTCCCAACAGCCAATCACAGGCTGCTAGGACTAAAGTTGTACCCCGTGATTGGGTGAGGGCACTGAGGTCATACTTGTAGTCCTTCCAGTGTTCCTACCAAGAACAGAGCTGTTACAGGCAATGTGGGCCCACTCAGGCTATGGGGGAAGTGACAC
The DNA here is from genome assembly GCA_020510985.1 of Pholidichthys leucotaenia. NCBI lineage: Eukaryota > Metazoa > Chordata > Actinopteri > Cichliformes > Pholidichthyidae > Pholidichthys > Pholidichthys leucotaenia. The sequence continues at coordinate 181,443,936 of CM035845.1, read as the reverse complement.
TCTCCTGGTCAACGGTTGATGTACCATCAAAATAATTATAGAAACATTATTTTGAGGTCAAAATCTTACATAGAGTTGCTTTAAGGCAACACTCCTTTTACTTGAGTACAATTCCTAGCTACTCTACTGACCTCTGGCCTCAGGATAAGGAACTCTGGGATTACAAAATCTGAACACACAGCAGTTACGGAAACACCTTCATGTTCATATAACACATAAGAGCAAGTGGGTTGCGTGCTATCATATTTGGCCAGATAATAAAATAAGGATTTGCTAATGACCTGTTAGATGGTCTGCATGGTCATACCAAGAAAACACTATTTTTGCACATCTCTCATCTCCTTCCGTCTTTTTTTTTCCTTTGAAGGCATTTATTTATAGTAAAGGCTGTTGTGTTTTTTCAAATTTTTGCAGTGTGAGGTGAAACTATTTCATCAAAAGTTGAATGAGAAAAACCCTTTCCTCACATGTTTACTGGGTGTGTAATGATGGTGAAGGGTACTTGAAGTAAAGGCTTCTGGCCATTTTTTTGAGGACATATGGTAGTAAATCAGTTAAGTTGTTCTCTTGAGCAAATGAAAAGCTGGTATTAGAACAAAGCTTCAATGAGTCCCAAAATTACAGAATCTGCTCTAATAAACACGGTTCAAGAAAAGCGCTCTCATAACAAACTGACACCCTTTCTCTCTTAGTCGCACTAGAATAGCTAAAATTGTAGAAATAAGAGAAAATGCTGCCTTGTTGTCCTGATCGTCTCCATCATGTTAAAAATACCGCTTTTCTCTTTTCTTTCTTGTTTCTGTCTTTAAATCTTTGTTTACTCACACAAACTCTTTCTTTTGAAGATTTAGCGTATTGATCAGTGAAATGAGGATCACAGCGTCTGTCTCTTTGTCTCCAGGATGAAAGTCGAGGCGTCCCCCGAACCAGTTCGACCAGCAGACTGTCTCAAAACTGGAGCTTCCTGGACTGTGAGTGACTAAAACACCGTAAAGGAATATACAGCGGGGACAATTTCCATCATAACATACAGTATTAAAGATTTTTCTCTGTCAAGGCCTCACTTGTACACTAGTGTGTAACTTGCATCCTGCTCCTGATCAGGTTATGCGTCCAGCAGCCATTACCATAGTGATGTAGACAGGTTGAAGGAGAGCCACCTTCATGATTTTGAGAATTATTAATTTAGCCACAACAACCTCCCTAGCCAGTTGATTTTGCTTCCTTGAACATCCGTCTGTTTAACTCTCTAATGAAGGTTTACAAGCAAAACCACAGCAGATGTGACCATGCCAGAATAAAGACATTTTGCTTTGACTTTTTGTTTCAATTCATAATTATAAAAAAAATAATTTGCTGGGTCGGGTAATTTAAAACCCTGTAAGTTGATTCAAAATCTGTCTCTTTCTCCTGTTTGTTATCCTGCTTTTACTTGACAGCCACATCAGCGGATCGCTTCTATCGCATCGACAAGGCTCAGGTATGTTTTGCAATTCAAAAATCTCTGCTCCTTTAACGTCATGCCCAGCTCTATTTTAGTGTTTACATTCTGCCTTTCATCCCGGGTCTGTAGGAGCACCTCCATTTTGTGACAGAAATCTGTCAGGATGAGGTGTTTATCCTGGACCACGAGGGACCTGTGGTGAACCAGGGGTCTTCCACGGGGATGCCTGACCTGGTGGTGGAACCGACTGCTGGGTATGTTAGCATGTATTTATTCTGAATCTGTCATTGTTTGGTTTTAACAAGTTTTCTTTAACAAGCTTTTTAAGTGTTACTTTTTTGTTAAAGATGTACTCCAATGGATATAAATCCCTTTAAAAACAACTCTACATTGTCTAAAATGGCACCTTATGCCCTTAAACCTTTCATGGTCTTACATGAAAATCTTGTGAAAATCTATAGAATAATTTCTTTTCTATCAGACAGTGGATAAGGTTGTTGTTACCCTGACGTGTTTTGGCCTGTCCTGGCAGCCTTCCTCAGAAGGGTCACGTGATGTTGTTGTGACATTCTGCTGTTTTTATCAGCCGTTTATCCAGGTTTACCAGACAGCAGAGGACGACTACGCCCCCTGCTGTCTGGTATCCTGTAGAGGACAGCATCCCAGGTGTGGGACAGGGTGTAGGACCCCTCATCCCCGTTGATGGTTCTTGGGGTCCATTTTCTGTTCTGATAGAAAAGAAATAATTTCTACAATTAATTTAGAAGACAGTGTGAACCCTTTTGGATTATTACTCGTGAAACTTTTTTCCTTAGGAGGAAATGACACCAGTTACTGCCATGCAAGTACTGTCCTTGTGTTTTCCCTTTTAGGGATTCCATGGTCAGAAAATTCCATTGTTATCTCAAAGTTTCCATTAATCCCTCTGATAAAAATTAAGAGCTGAGCAGTGTCTTTTATGTCATTATCATCCAGTGCTGACAAATATAACTTTAATGATTCAGCTGTTTTGTTTAGCTCACTGGTTAAGTCTTCATCCATTAGTTCTACATGCTGAGTCACTGTCCTGTGTAATAAACTTTTTTGTACATTTTTTTTTATCATCCCGCCCACGAGAATGCTGACACACCGCCTCTCCTTGAGGACCAAAGCAACCACACACACAAGTCTGCAAGCTGGCAAATTTGACCAGAAAACGATAGTATTGAAGATCTAATACTCAAAAATTTACAGTATAATGCTGCTATGACTGTGAAGAGTCCAAACAATCACTCGACACTTGCAGAGTACATGAACACCACAGCAAAGTGGCCACCACTGCTGTCTACTGCCAGGATGCGAGCTATGTACAGCTGCTCAAAAACAGACCTCGAGTCCCCACTGGCACTCGTGTGCTTTTTTAACCACTTGCACTCCGGGCAATTTTCCTAAAAATGCCAAAAAATAACGTGCCCAAAGTAAATCGAAAGCTGTTATTCAACCCTTTGCAGCATCTTCATGGGGTTGGTCTCATTTAAAAGAAAACACTTTAAATTTTTTGGCAAAAAAAACATAATCTCTCTACGTGCTCCGGCCACTGAGTTACAGTCATCTAAACATACTGAACTTGAAGAAAAAAAATTGGACACAGTGTTTTTTTGGATACAAATGCTTGTAAATAACACACAGCTGTCCGATCCGGCTGGAAAATGCAACAGAAATGTAGAACCAAGTGTTATCCAGCTGAGATCCAAATTTGGTAACAATACCACAAAAAATGAATATTTTACACAGCTTTGTTCTCAGGCTGTTCCCAGGCGTTATGGAACTGTGCCAAATTGTGCCAAATGGCACAGTTTGGAAAAACGTCTGTAACTTTTGAATAATTCAATGTAGAATCTTCATTTTAGGCTCTAATGAAAGGTCACACTCAGGGCTGTGTCTGTGTGTGTGTGTGTGGGCGGGGGGTCGTTCCCCCCCGCCGCTACCAAGGACCAAATTCGGCCCTCACTACATGACGGAATACACTCCTTTTTTTTTTTTTTTTCCTTGCATGTTTTCACAGCGGCTCCCCCCCCCGCTACTGTGTGTGTGTGTGGGGGGGGGAACCGTGAACGGACCGTGAATGCCCCCCCCCCTCGCTAGAGAAGAGGGCCATCGCTACATGATGGAATAGACTGATATGCTTCCCCCCGCGGACCGGCGAGCGTTCGGACCGTGCCCCCCCCCCCGCTCCTCTTCTGCAGCGGGGGGGGGGGGGGGCGTTCATGGTCCGAACACGGTAAATGAACCGTTTATCGCGGCACACGCACTTCGTACTTCGTGCGCAGTACAGTTGTAATTTACCGATCGGTCAAAAGTCATTTTTGGATTACAGTTTTCAGGGATAAATAATAATTTAGCTTATAACACCTTACCTCTTCAAAGCAGCAGAGTCGTGGCGAACAGCTCTTCCCACGCGTCAGACGAACGCGACGCTGCTCCGCTTGTGGATCCCGATCAACATAATTCCATTATTGCCGTTTTGGCAAATGATTTACGACTTTTGTCGTCGGCCTCCGTCTATTCTGCTGGAATGAGTGCAGGTCCCACTTGTGGGTGTTCTCCATGCTGCTGGGTGAGCCTGGGTCTGTAGTAGATTCGTACAGAGTCCTTCTGCAGCAGTAAATATCGCTTCACCCAGCCTGAATTTCTGTGCTTCAATTGGCTCCTGCGTTCACAGTAGGCGGGTCCTCCTTCCTAGATTTTCATTCATTGGCTCCTCAAGGTTTCAGAAACCCAATTCAAGGCTCTTATTAGTCGAATGAGAGGTCAATCAGATGAACTAATCTGTTCGCGGCTGTCTCTGCAGTTTTTTTTTGAGTGGCGCTTGGACGCTACTACATCACCATCACCACCATCATGCGTCATGCGTCCAAGCGCGCACGAGGGCGCTCTCGTGCGCCCTCGTGCGTCATAGGACGCAGAGACTTGCCCGCCCTCGGAACAACGGAGCGCAAGTGGTTAATATCCAAAACTTCAAAAGTTAACACCACCTTGACTGTGAAGAGGAACGATCAGATCAATTATATATCACATGCAACCACACATGCACTGGGGCAGCACAGAACACAGTGGAGAGACAAGGTCTGCAGCTGGAGAGTGGACACATTCAGTTACCCATCTGGGGACAGTTCTGGTCCTCTCAGCAATTCCCAAACAAGAAACAACACTACATATTCATTCTGTGCACAGTCATCTGTGCACGCTCTCAACGCACTCCAAGTATTTTATTTTGCTGCACTGCATCGGGACAAAACTGTCATTTCGACTACATCTGATTACATCTCTTTTCTCCCGTCTTTAACATGCAGCAGCATCTCTCTCAAAAAATCTGAACAAACAAATCAAAACGGTGTAACATCGAAATATACTGTATATCCAGTGTTATCTGGATATTTGTTGTGCACGGGTTCTGTAAGCATCCATGCACCACAATAGCAAAATATTTTCAATTTTTTGGACCAATTAAGAAGTGAAATTAGAAAAGTTTCCACATAAACTTGAATATTCCAGTGACCCCTGGTTGAAAAACTCTGCCCTAGGCCACACAGCTACAGTGGGTGGTCAGTCCTCTGCTAGCTCTATGGGTTTAACTTTACCCATTCTATTATGCTTAGCACCAAGTTAAAAGGCAGAAAGTACAATTATTATCTGGTCTTTGGTATGACCCAGCTGGGGCTTGAGCCCAGAGCCAGGAGGCTGTGGGGTGGATGCGTTACCATTAGGCCACCACTCTGGTTTTGCTAGATAAGAATGATTTTATTGTTGTTTTAAAATATAAAATACGTAATTGTAGCACTGAAATAAAGTCTTTTCAAATATTAACATCATCTTTCATTTCTATTTACAGTACACCTCTGACATCTGAGGAACAAGGTAACACACACACACACACGTGCGCGAGCTGTGTAGTGGCAAGTTAAATTTACTCAAGTACAGGCACTTGAATAACTTTTCCAGAAAATTGTACTTGACTGAGTAGTTTTATTGTAGGATACTTTTTAGTCATACATTTATACAGCCGGTAGTGTACTTTTACTCAAGTGCATTCGGTTGTCCTCTGGTTTGTCTGCTTACTTTGATGCAGTCATGTTTTAAAAGTAAAACTGAAATGTGACCTTCATCAGTAGAATTTAACCTTTTTGACTTCCGGTCTGGACGCCATGGTGATAGCGACTTAACGCTGAAGCTCCCAGACCCAGTCCAAGGAAAACATCTTTAAAATCAGACTTAACGGATTTTTGGAAGAATAAAAATCAAAAGACAAAAACACCATGCCTAACCAAAAACAGAAGAAACTGACATTCCCCAGGCCAGGACGCGCAGCGGCCGCAGAATCTGAACCGGAGGACCTCCGTTCAGAAGACGAGGAGCTGAACCTAGCTAACAAGAAGGTTAGCTTGAAATCGCTATTTGATGAATTACGACGATTTCGGGCCGAATTTCATGAATTCAGAGAGGAATTAAAAAGGACGAACAGCAGAATGGACCAGGCCGAAAACCGAATCTTGGAAGCTGAAGAAAGAATAAAAGTGCTTGAAGATTCTATGCTGGATTTACACAAAAAACAGTCAAGGCTGGAGGCTAAGCTAACCGACCAAGAAGGAAGACGGAGACGAGACAACATCAGAATTCACGGTGTGAAAGAAGGAGCTGAAGATAGTTTCAACACAATGGCGGAATGCGTGGAATCCTTATTGAGAGAGAAGTTGGATATTCCACAAACCACCGATTTGAAGATAGAAAAGGCCCATCGTACATTAGCCGCAAAGCCAGCGGCAGAAGCGCCCCCACGTTCGGTGGTGGTAAGATTCTCCAATTTCAAAATGAAACAAGAGGTTGTAAGACGGGCTTGGCAGAAAAAAGGATTTATGCATCAAGAGAGAAAAGTCTTCGTGGAGCACGATTACGCCCCGGAGGTTCTTAAAAAGCGACGGGAATATAACGACGCCAAAAAGGTTCTACGGGAACAGAATCTACGCTTTCAGATGCCATTTCCTGCGAAGTTAAGGGTCTTTTACGGTGAAGAGTCATGTCTCTATAATTCGGCGGAAGAAGCAACAATTGACATGGCGAGAAGAGGGCTCCCGGTATCGGTGTTTAAACCCACAGCAGACCTGAGCGAGAGGATCAGGGCTCAAACGTGGTCCACTCAGAGACCTTCAAAATCCACGAGCCAGCAGTGGGAAACCCAGCCCCAGAGCTACAAAGATAAGCTTTCCAGTTCCAGGAAGGAATAGCGACCTTTTTGTTTTTTTTTCTTTTCAGTCATTCTGCACTTCCATCCTCCCTCCTACAAGGTAACAAACATTAAAGAAGATGCAGAATCAGCATGTGGTAAAACCTTTCATGGAGCAGAAAAAAAAAACAAAAAACAAGCAAGCAAGAGCAGCTAATATACATATGTACATATTACTATAAAATATATATATACACACACACACACACACACACAGACACACAGTGCAGAGCATTGTAGCTGGATGGAATAAATATATGAATATATGAACACACAGTGCAGAGCATTGTAGCTAGATGGAATAAATATGTAAATATATAAACACCCACAGTACGGAGCATTGCAGCTAGGTGGAATAAATATGCAAGTATATAAACACACACAGTGCGGAGCAATGTAGCTAGATGGAATAAATATATAGATATATAAATATAAACACACCCAGTGCTGAGCATTGTAGCTAGATGGAATAAATATATAGATATATAAATATAAACACACCCAGTGCAGAGCATTGTAGCTAGATGGAATAAATATGTAAATATATAAACACACACAGTGCAGAGCATTGTTGCTAGGTGGGATGAAACGGCATAACCGTCTATTTAGTTATCCTACATGGTATGATTATGTGCCCATACATATTCTCACCCTCCATAGCGACCGGTATGTTCCTAGTTGTATACCGGAGAGGACCATTGTGTAAGTCTATTGCATCTTTTGCATTCAAAAAAAACTATTAGTTTGTTACGTCTTTTTGCTATCTCTGCGAGCAGCCCTGCTTAGGTTGTACAGTCTGACAGCCGTTGGTAGGAAGGACCTACGAAACCTCAAAAATAACACTCAAAGTAGGAAAACTCGGATGCTATTAAAAGAAATGGGAATCTGTGACGTATGTAGGGAATTCAACCCCAATGTAAAAGATTATACTTTTTATTCAACGCCAGATTCATCTTACTCAAGGATTGATTACTTTTTTATGTTTAATAGAGACATTGGAAGAGTAAAAACATGTAAAATAGGACTGATGGATCTCTCTGACCACAGTCCGATCTATATGGACTTAAACATCCAAAAATACACAAATAATACATTTTCCTGGAGGTTGAATTCAAATGTCCTGAAAGGACCACTGAAAGATGAATTGGAATCAGATATTTTCAGATATTTGGAAGAAAACGATAATGGAGAAGTATCCCCTTTAATACTGTGGGATGCGTGCAAAGCTGTAATAAGGGGAAAAATTATTGCAAAACTGGCAACCCAAAAGAAACTGAGACAAGAAAAACTAATCACACTAGAGTCAGAACTCAAGAACCTAGAAAAAGAACACAAAGACAACACTCATTCTAATGGCTCGCTCAAGATTAAAGAAATTAAAAATCAAATAAATGAGATCTACACAATAGAAATCCAGAAGAAACTTACATTTCTGAAACAAAAACACTATGAAGCAGGCAGTAAATCGGCAAAATTACTAGCCTATAAATTGAGGAAACAACAAACAGAAAGAGCAATCTACAAAATCAGAGACCCAGTATCAAAGGAAATAAAATTCAGAATTCAGGATATTCTTAAAAGCTTCGAGAATTACTATAAGAACTTATATTCCCACAAAAAACATAAAAACGCATCCGAGACATTCCTAAACACATTGAACCTTCCCCAACTTACGGAATCACAAAATAAAACCCTACTGTCAGAAATACAACCTAAAGAATTGGAAAAAGCAATTATGAAACTTAAAGCTAACAAATCCCCAGGAGCAGATGGCTATACAGCAGAATGGTACAAAACCTTTAAACAGCAACTATCTCCTCTCCTCCTGAAAACATTTAACTATGTCCTCCACACAGGGGAAATCCCCCCCTCCTGGAGAGAAGGGGTCATTGCAGTTATACCTAAACCTGAAGAGGATAAACTAGAATGCTCCAACTACAGACCAATCAGTGTATTAAATCAGAACTATAAGCTTTTTACCATTATCCTTGCCAAAAGGTTAGAAAACATACTGACAGACTTAATTCACTTAGACCAAACAGGTTTTATAAGACAAAGACAGACACAAGACAACATTAGACGCACTTTACACATAATTCATCATATAAAAAAATATAACTTAAATGCAGTCATATTGGGATTAGATGCTGAAAAAGCATTCGATTTGGTTGACTGGTCTTTCCTATTTAGAATCTTATCCAGTTTCAATTTTCATAACAACTTCATTAGAACTATACAGGCATTATATAAAAAACCAACAGCTAAAATAAGGATTAACAGTAATTTATCATCATCTTTTGAGCTGGAAAGAGGATGTCGTCAGGGCTGCCCCCTGTCTCCACTGCTCTTTGCAATCTTCATAGAACCTCTGAGCCAATGGATAAGACAAAATCAAGAAATTCAAGGCATTACACTTGGTCAGAAGGAACATAAAATAGCACTCTTTGCTGATGACATTTTAATATACCTAGGGCAGCCGGACACTTCTTTACCAGAACTAATCTCAGTTTTTTCAGACTATGGAGATTTATCGGGGTACAAATTAAACATGCGTAAAACCCAAGTTTTAACATTCAACTATGACCCAAATCGTTATTCACTAAATGAACTCAAAACTAACTGGGAGTTGGAATCTACGAAATATCTGGAGGTCAATATCCCGAAACAACTCAACAAAATTATAACACTAAACTATGATCCACTGGTGACAAAAATAAAATCTGACCTAGCAAGATGGAATATGATACCATTCTTAGGTACTGCACAAAGAATTGAAGCAGTCATAATGAATATACTTCCACGTCTCCTATACCTTTTCCAAACAATACCGGTAGAACCTCCCAAAAAAACATGGCAGGAGCTGGACAGAAGGATCTCAAGATTCATATGGCAGGGCAAGAGACCTAGAATCAGATATAGAACCTTACAGCTAAACAAAGACAAAGGTGGGCTCACGCTGCCAAATATCAGGGACTGTTTTAAAGCCGCACAAATTAAAACTTTAATAGAGATATGTAACCCAGTCTACACTGCACAATGGAAGGAGATCGAATGCCAAATAACAAGTGACATCCCCCTACAGGCGATAATAGGGAACAATGCCTTACCTAAACTCTTGAATAACACTAACCCGTGGATAGAGACCCCACTAAAAATTTGGTTTAAGATAGTCAGAGAGAATCAAGCTAAAGAGCCCTATCGACTTCTGCAATGGATTGCCTATGATCAAGACTTTACCCCCAGTAAAACAGACACTAGATTTAAAGAGTGGAAAGAGAAAGGGCTGATAAAATATTACGATTTTTTTAAGGGGCAAACTTTAAGAAGTTTTGAAGATTTGAAAAAACAAGGTCTAATAAATCAAGATCTTTACAGGTTCTTTCAGCTTAGACACCACATAAACAATATACTTAAAAAGGAGGATTTGGAAAGGGCCCAGTCAGGTGTTCTGAAGGTCTTCTTAATGGCATATAAAGGGATCCCAGGGATCAGATACATTTCTAAAATATACCAAGGTCTTCAAGACTTAAAAGGAGACAACACATCGTATATAAAAGAGAGATGGGAAAAAGAGGGGAATTTCACTTTACAATTGGAAATATGGAAAAAGCTAAATAAACAGCAATGGAAAAGTACCTCATCCCTGCAGTGGAGAGAATTTGGTTGGAAAAACTTGGTAAGATTTTTCAGAACACCTGCACAAAACAAATTTACCCATAAGGGGTTGAACTGTTGGCGCTTGTGTGGTGAAAAGACTGCAAATCATTTTCATGTGTTTTGGTCATGCCCAGTTATCCACCAATATTGGACCAATGTACAGACAATATTGGGGAAAATATTCAAAATAACAGTTCCCTTTTCTTTTGTAACTTTGTATTTGGGTTTATTACCGGACTCACTGGAAAGACGAGGAGATAAATACTTATTCAATGTTTTAATATTGGCAAGTAAAAAAGCCCTAACTAAAAAATGGATGCTGAAGGACTGTCCTACACCTGAAGATTGGATTAACGTGATCCAAGACATTTACTCGATGGAAAAGTTGACATTCGCACTGAGACAGGACATGGATGGGTTCATAATCTTTTGGCAACCCTGGATTGCATATGTGTCTTCCATTAGAACTAATCTTTGACAAATACCATTTCAATAATGGTCCCGCTCTTTGTTCCAAGGCTACTCAGTTGCTCTTTTACTTTTAATTACTTAATTTTCTGTTTGTTTGTTTTTTGCTGTTCTGTTTGTTTGTTTATTCATTTGTTTGTTTTTTATTTAATTCTCCTTAACTTCACTTTTTCTTTCACTTTAAAAAAAAGGGGGGGGTTGTTGTAATAACTATCCTACCAATGTTGTCAAATAGCAAAAAATAAGGGAACATGTGATGAAAATGTAAACAATGCAATGCTGTAATGACCTGTATACCCTTTACAAAAACTTAAATTAAAAAAAAAAAAAAAGGAGGATTTGGAAAGGGCCCAGTCAGGTGTTCTGAAGGTCTTCTTAATGGCATATAAAGGGATCCCAGGGATCAGATACATTTCTATAATATACCAAGGTCTTCAAGACTTAAAAGGAGACAACACATCATATATAAAAGAGAGATGGGAAAAAGAGGGGAATTTCACTTTACAATTGGAAATATGGGAAAAGCTAAATAAACAGCAATGGAAAAGTACCTCATCCCTGCAGTGGAGAGAATTTGGATGGAAAAATTTGGTAAGATTTTTCAGAACACCTGCACAAAACAAATTTACCCATAAGGGACTGAACTGTTGGCGCTTGTGTGGTGAAAAGACTGCAAATCATTTTCATGTGTTTTGGTCATGCCCAGTTATCCACCAATATTGGACCAATGTACAGACAATATTGGGGAAAATATTCAAAGTAACAGTTCCCTTTTCTTTTGTAACTTTGTATTTGGGTTTACTACCGGACTCACTGGAAAGACGAGGAGATAAATACTTATTCAATGTTTTAATATTGGCAAGTAAAAAAGCCCTAACTAAAAAATGGATGTTGAAGGACTGTCCTACACCTGAAGATTGGATTAACGTGATCCAAGACATTTACTCGATGGAAAAGTTGACATTCGCACTGAGACAGGACATGGATGGGTTCATGAACTTTTGGCAACCCTGGATCTCATATGTGTCTTCCATTAGATCTAATCTTTGACAAATACCATTTCAATAATGGTTCCGCTCTTTGTTCCAAGGCTACTCAGATGCTCTTTTACTTTTAATTACTTAATTTTCTGTTTGTTTGTTTTTTGCTGTTCTGTTTGTTTGTTCGTTTTTTTTATTTTATTCTCTTTAATTTCACTTTTTCTTTCACTTTAAAAAAAAAGGGGTGTTGTAATAATTATCCTACCAATGTTGTCAAATAGCAAAAAATAAGGGAACATGTGATGAAAATGTAAACAATGCATTGCTGTAATGACCTGTATACCCTTTACAAAAACTTAAATAAAAAAAAAAAAAAGAATTTAGCCTTTTAGCATTAATGTGGGCATTCATGAACATATCTAATTCATCACTGGTCAATGTGTATCTGTATGCCCATCCCTGATTTTTTTTTTTGGGGGGGGGGGGCTGAAAAGTTCATAGGCTGAGAAGTTCATAGTGGTCAAATTTGACCAAATGTGGTTTATTTTTCAACCACAGGGATCCAAGCGGTGCAACACCGATGGAAGAAGTGTGTGGACTGAAGGGGAGACTGTTGAAAATAAACCACATTTGGTCAAATTTGACCACTATGAACTTTTCAGCACCCCCTTGTAGATTATTATTAGAGTGTTCATGAGGATAATTTATACTTTATTTTCCTCAGACAGTCACACTATCGTTTAAAAGAAAAACCTCACAAATAGGTAATAAGTAAAAAATTGCAGATTTATGTGAAAAAGTTGCAAATTTATAAGACAAATGTGGCAAATTTATTAGAAAAGAAAAAAGACAGATGTAGGAGAAAAAAGTTGCAACATCTGAGAGAAAAGGCTTTCCTTTAGCGTAAAAAATGTTAAATTTATGACAAAAACCCACAAATTTGTGAGTAAAATCAGTACTCAGTGCTTGAGTGACATATTTATTCAATACTTTCTTATTCAGACTTACAATAATTATTTTTTGGTTACTGTTCTTACTTTTACTCAAGTCATTAATATCCTAAGGGAATGTTAAATTTATTTGAGTACAATTTTGGGATACTCTGCACAACTCATGCATCAGGACTTGTTTGCAGCTGGTGGGAAGTTACCACTTTATTAGCAGAACTAAAAGTTAAAAACAATAGGCAGGTGTTGTTATGTCTGTCAGCATTATTAGTCATCCATGACTGAACATGTTTACAGAGTCACATGTCAATAAAAAGTCAGCTGTATTTTCTGGGACTCTCCAGCAGCTTCTTTAGCACATTCATCCTCACCCTTAAAACTTTTAATGGTGCACTTTCAGTTTTGACTACAGGCAAATGTTAAAGTGTATGACTCAAACTGGTAAAGGAGCGGCCACAGAGGTCACCAAAACCAGGAGGAAGTAGGAAGGAGAAGGTGGTAGATGTTTGCTGTTGTTGAATATCCTTAGATGTATTATTATGAAGAACATTTGGTGGCACAAAGGGAAGAAACATGACCCCTACCATTAACAGTCATTAGCATCTACCTGGCTGTTAAAAAAACAGGCGTGTGATAGAAGGAAGTGAAACAGAAAGTGCCAACAGAAAAAGATGAGGACGTAACATTCACCTGACCCACCACTGTTCTTGATGTCAAACGTCCCTGAGCTTCAGTCACACTTCATAAAAAAAGACAAAGTTGTTTTTACAGACTTGATGTCCATAGAAACTCTGAAAAGCCTCACTCTGTGGTGAGATCTCATGTGACGACTTCTGTATGTTTGTGTGTTTACAGCTCTGTTGAAGGCTGCAAGTTCTGGAGATCTGTCTACGGTAAATTCACGCCCACAGTCTGTCTAGGAACGTGGAAATGTAAACCACTTTTATCTGTTTGTGTTCTCCGCCACAGGTTCAGTCAGGGTAGCGCGACATGAAAATCAGCTCAGGTTCCCCTCTGCAGGCTGATAATAAATAACTCAGCACAAAGTCAGTCCATGAATTACACTAGTGACACTCTTCTTAAGATAAGATAAGATAAGATAAGATAAGATAAGATAAGCCTTTATTAGTCCCACAATGGGGAAATTCCAGGATTGCAACAGCACAGGGATAGCAACACTCAGAGCAACAATCAGAAGGCAAGAAAAAACAAGAACAGCTAGTAAACATATGTACATATTACTATAAATATATACGTATATATATATAGACACACAGTGCAAAGCATTATGGTTGGTGAATGTGCAGCAGAAAGTCTAAGCTCTTCTTAGGAGTATTAGCCCCATTTCCTCTACAGGAATCAGTTTTTACAGGAACTTCCCCCATGGTGTGTGCTTGTACTCGAGGAACCTCCCCGAAGGGGGAAGTTTTCAGCAACTCATACTGGCTGAAATAAGACCCTGGTCAGGAGTGGGTACTTCAGAGCAGCCTCGAAAACTGCTGGGTGGGGTTTAGGATTTACTCAGTGTTGATTGGATAAAAGTTAGCATCATGACGTAAACAAAACACAAAGAAATGAGAAGCGCCAAATTTGACCAGAAAAAGATCATAGTGAAGATCTTGTGATGTAATGTTGCCGTGACTGCCAAGCATCTGAACAATTATTCAGCATTTGTGGCTGTACAGTGCGATCTTCGGGAGAACACGAGCATTACAGCATAGTGGTACGGCGCATAACACTGGCCGCTACAGCTGTCCTTCATGGAATTTGGAGCCCACACAGCCAGCCTGTCACTTTCTGAATTATTTCTACTATTTTGGAATCTTTGTCATTAGGATTTATTCTGTTCTTGGGTCTGGCTATGTTGTGATACTTTCTATGTTTAGTTTTGTCACAACTGTCATTAGTTTAGGTTGTAGTGTCTATTGTGTTATTCTTGTTGTAGTTTAGGTTCTCTTGTTCTTGGTGTTTCTGAGATAACCTCTTGTATTATTATTGTCTAATTTGTTTTCCGTGATCTTAGTATATTTTGAAGGTACTTTTCTGTAATGCTCCTGGTTAGTCTAGTGTAACTTCATTTCTTGTTTTGTTTTATAAACCACATCCTGTTGGGGTTTTTACCCTTCCACATTTAGCTAATTTTACTTTAATTAGTTCAGACTGTGTCCAACAACCAAGCTAGTCAGCTAATGTTAGCCTCAACTGGGTAAACTGGGGCTCATTATCATTTAAAGAATCCATCTCTGAAACAAGGGTATTTAATCTGGGTAAAAATGGTGCTGTAGTACTCAAACCCTGAGGTGTTTTGACCAAAGCATGTGACACACACTTCAGTAAGACCTCTGGAAACACTGTCAACATGTGGAAAAGGGCATAGTATGTCCCCTTTAAAGTTTAAGATTGAACCTGTTCATTACTTAATTAAAGCCATTGCATCAACAGCATCAGTCATTCAGTCTGAATTTCACTGCTGAGTCATCAAATCATTTATCTGGCATCTTTTATGATGTTTAAAGGTGTAGTGCTGATCCAGGCAGGCTCATCGAATTATGTGCTTATACTAGGGCATGGCAATCAACAACATAAAATATTAGATTTTTCAATACAGTAAATCAAGGAAAAGTGCTGAACATTCTCTGTGTTCTTGATTAAAGGGGTCATTGACTGTAAAATGGTGTGTTTGTAGGTTTTAACTGTCTGAAATGAGTCTACTGGTCACCTATTTATCGGATGCAGTTTTCGGCAGGCGGGGGAGTTCTCAGCGTAACACTGGCATGGGTGATCCGCTGCGGAATCACAACAAAACCACTGAGAGTTGAGCCGAAGTGATGCGAGGCACAATGCTGAGCCAGGTGATAGCAGGGATGGCTATTAGGGGTGACTAAGATCTGAAGAAAATAATAATATAAGCCGCGCTTACAGCAAGTGTCCTGGTACCAGTGTTAGCTCGTGGACTAATAGGCTACCTTTAGCCTTTAGCTGGCCATGCAAGCCACCAGCCCCTGGTACAGGTGATCCGCCATGGAATCATGACAAAGCCTCCAGCTCGCTGCAATCAAAATGTCCTGGGACCAGATGCTGTTGGCTCTCACGTGCAGCTTCCCTACCGTTCTCCAGGGCTCCACGCGACTCTGCACCGCTCTTGCAAACATCCAGCTGGCCATGGGAGTAGAGTCGAGTCCCACAGAGCGAGACACTGCCCTTTGAGATCCCTTGGTTCAGTAGCTCAGCTCGGCCAGTAGCCTCGGGTCACGGGCTAGGTCTTGGTTGAGGTGATCAGGGAAGCCTTCCGGCACACTGTGCTACCGATTTGTTGTGGAATCACGCCAAAATTATTGGGAGATAGGCCAGACTCACTTGAGATACACCATCGACTGTGGATCAGTGAACAAGAGTGCTACTCATCCGAGCTAGGAGGCTAGACGCTAGTTAGCTGTAATGGCTAACTGATGTAAGAGGGAGGGTGGAGTTGAAAAGGTGAAGGATGGTTCTTAAAGTGACAGGCCTTAAATCAGAGCGTTTCAAGAAAGCCAAGAAAAATACAAAACAAATTTGCTTCAATAATTTAAAAAATTAAGAAAATGTGAACAAATTATATATAAATATGTCACAAACATTTCATTAAGACGTGTGAGCTATTAAAATGTGGAAAAAGTGCAGTCAGTGACCCCTTTAAAATATGGAGTTTAACTGCTTGTTTGTTCTGCACATGGAAATACTGTATGTAAAAATAATGAGTAACAGTGAGAAAAAGATTTATAGCATCAACAAGAAAACCTATTCATTGTCAAACATCATGTGAGATGAGATTTCCAGATCCCGGACAAGCCCCCACTTCTCACCAATATAAGTAAATATACAAGCACGCACAATGTGAATAAATGGATGAATAGAAAACTTGTCTTCAATAATGATGGTGTCATAGATGCATGGGAATTCTTTTTCAGCCATCCATTCTTTGTACAGTTGAGTTGCAGTGTTGTTTCCCCACAGCCTCGTAGTCTGACACTTTGTTTAGAATAACACAAAATAAAAATGCAAAAGCTGTAAAGTCCATGTTTACTTTGGGTGCTACCTTTCATTTTTCCATCCAAAAATCACTTAGGAGAGAACTTAATAAATTTCAGTAATAACATTAGTGTTAAAACAAGGTTTTTTTTCTCTAGATTCAGTCACTATTTTATTTAGCTGGGACAGCACAAGATAAATGTGGTATTTAAGACAAAGTTTAAAGCTTATTTCACTTTGGCAGAGGCTGTTATTGAAACTGAGATAAGAAAAGAGAGAGACTCAAGAATATTTGTTTTTATTTTAGTGCTGACATGCTTATTCTAAACTGGGGTCTTTTTTAATTGGTATAAAAAAGAAATGGGACTAAAGCAGAAAATGAATGTATATCTATTAGGCTGTAACAATCAGTATGATATGACTGTGGTGGACAGGGAAATTTCGATCACGTTCACTTTTTTGGACAGACAGGTTAGTGTGATTTTATATTTAAGTATGTATAAACATTTTGAAACTAAGGTCAAGATGGTCCGGTTTCTCTGCGTATCTTTGTTCTAATCAAAGTATTTGAGTCTTCAGAGGAAGATTCTTAATTCAGATGTTATTTCTTCTTCCTGTTTGCTTCTGCAGCTGTCAGAGTGTGTACACCGAGGCATCAGTTTGTTCGTCAGAGACTCTGGGGGTTGTTCATCATTACATATAGCAGCCCAGAATGGACACACGGAGCTGGTCAGCTACATACTGCAACAAGGTGAGACTGTGGATGTTAAATAAGAATGGTATACACTTTGTGAAGATCTTTAAAAAGCTCCAACTTAGCTGTCATCATGTATATGTTATGTATTTATAGGATCATTTATTGTTCATTAATTCATTATGGTCTTAAAAAGCTCTGATTTGATTGATAAAACGGTGCAGAAACCCTATCCTGTGAAAGTTTTGAATTAGAAAAGAAGAATGCAGTTGAAAGTATAATTGCTTTACAAGGACAAATTTTAAAATGGTTTGGCATCAAACTGGGGATTCTAAATTGTCCTTGGGTATGGATGTGAGAGTGAATGGTTGTCTCTCTGTTTTGGCCCTGCGATGGACTGGCGATCTGTCCAGGGTGTACCCTACCTCTCGCCCAAAGATGCTGGGCTAGACTCCACCACCCCCCCTCCCCGCAACCCAAAAAGGATTAAGCGGAAGAGGATGGATGGATGGGTTTCTTCATTTTTGTCCCCTAATACTTCATTATTCTGTTGCATGGGTCTACGCTTTGATTGCTGTACTCTAAAGTAGGATCAAGAGTTTATTACGATTTTTAGGGCTAATAAAGTGGATCACTTTTTACCAGGGTTCATCACCATGGTTGTAGATCTGTTACGGAACAGGTTGAGTTCTGATAGGAAGTCAGAACATTCACAATCACCACCCACTGGCCAATCAGATGTGGAAAACAGAATCATTGTTCATTCATGCCTTGCTAAAAGATCTGGTTGGTGGGGGTGTGGGCAACAAACCTGAGGTTGTCTCATCACTGAAGAAAAATGCAGTTTCTTAGCAATTTCTGTTACCTTTCTTATGCTACTGGCCTTTTCCAGAGCTATGTGGATATACCATATAGAAGTACAACTTACAATATAGTACATAATATTTAAAAAAGTTTGAATTATTTTTCATCATACTGCAACCCTGAGTTGAATCAGAGGTATTAAGAAAATGGAAGGACTTTTATATTTAGGGTGTAACCATGCTTGTAAACCTTTCCGTGTCTCTGTTTAGTTGGTTATTGGGTTACTGTAAAACAGACGCTGTCACCTGAGGACATCACAGTGCTCCCCTCTTCCTTTCCTGTTAACTGTCCCATGATCATTGTTAGCTGGTCACATCGATCGTGTCTTTGTGGTGGCAGCTCCCTCAGCCTCTGCTGACACTGTTAAGAAAAACTTCTAGTCATATGATTTAGACATCTGTTTTCAAAGGTCTTTGATCGCTCAGCACTATGGTCAATGCTGGTTGTTTTTAGCTCATTGCAGTGAAGGCAAAACAAGGTTAGGCCATGGCACTGTGCCTGTCCATCTGTCTACAATTCACAAGAATCAATACTCCTCCAAGACAACTGCACAAATCATCACTACACTCACACACAGTGATCCATGAGTGGGTATGCAAAGGTCAGAGGATATAAGTATAATGCTACTTCAACTTTCAGGACACTTGGGCTACATGCATGTGTATATAGAGAGAAAGAAGGGAAGGCTGTTGGTGACTTTGTGGTGTGTTCATCAGGCTGGAATGAGCTTCTCCGCCATTGACTTTCTCGTTACATTTGCTTTATAAATGAAGTTGATTTGGTTCTGTTCTTTACAGCACTGCTCATGTCTATCCTGCTCTTCCTCCTCAGGCTCTAAAGTTCTTCTGGATTTGACGGACAGAGAAAAGTATGTTGCCTACTCCTATTTTGTCTGTGAATATCTTATATTCTAGAGATGTGGACTTCTGCATTGATGGAGAAAGTTGATAACTGAGCATTGTAACATACTTAAGCTATGTTGGTTTTTCATTTGTATTGAATCAGCCTCTCTCCTACGTGGGACCATTAGCAGCATAGCAGTAGCTCACCCACAGCACTGTTTGATTGGTCACTTGTGGCCTATCAGCACAGTCAAAACAGAGCTGGTGCTGTTACCAACAAGTGCTAAAAGCTAAAACTGCAAATGCTATGTTTTAATAAATATACAAATTAAATGCTAAAATCACAATAGAATGGTCATGTGATTTATTTTGATGATAGCAGTTCTCCCCAGTGTCCTTACTAGCACTATTACTAACAAGTAGACTTGGCGCTAATGTACCTGTAAGCTGGTTGCCAACCGCCAATCAAGTCTAAAAGAAGAAGAACAAGCAGACTTACTGCCAAGTCAAATAGAAGTGGGATTAACATCCAAAGTAATGCGACTTTTAACAGTTAACTCTGACTAGCAAACATATCTCTCTCATTTAGACATCTGTCATGTATAAACAGTCGTTAAACATCAACACAGTTTTAAATAACCATGCACTAAAATGCTGAAGGCTAGAAAAGCATCCTCAGGTAACGACAAAGTCACATGAGAACTACTCTAACTAGTATTGCATTGTATACCATGTATTCACGATTGTGTGTATATGCATTACAATGAATGATCTATTTATAAATCAAAATAATGTATATATCAACATATGTACAGTATGTGGTACCATGTGTATACTAGTGTGTTGAAAAAAATTAGAATGTGGAAAAAGTTATTTTTGTAATAATTCAATAAAAATGTAACTTTTCTATATTAATCACACATAAAATTGGCCATTTCAAACCTTTTTTCTAAATTTTGATAGCAATATACGTATGTTGCTCTTTAAAATACTGAATCATAATGTTGTAATTTTTAATATTTATTTTCTATTTATTTAAAATCACATCTCCTGATTGTCTGAGAATTGCCATGCAAACAGGAGAAATTGGTTAAACCATTCTGTGGTTTTCTTTTGGTGCCACATTCATTTCTGTTTGCCGTAGCTGTACATCACCTGTAACGTGGTGTTTCTACCACTGTGGTTCTCCAAGCTCGTGAAAATGTGACGTTCACAAATTCATCTGATCGTGCATTTGTATGTGTGCAGAGGGGACACTGCTTTGCACAAAGCAGCTTCAGAGAAGCAGCATGTAGTCTGTCGACTGCTGGTGGAGGCCGGAGCTTCGCTGGAAAAGACAAACTTTCAGGTACACACACTAGGCCGTGTACACAGCAACATTTTTACCCCAAACTGGCAAAGTTTGTTCAGTTTCACTGTCCTTGTATATGACGCCAAGATTTTGGAGGTGTGAAAGTGTAAAGATTTGAAACCATCTCCAGAGTGGGGAGGTTTTATTGGCACAGTTTTTCTGCATCCGTGTGCACAGATAAAAATAGTAAGGGTGACATTACAGCCCCAGTAGATTTCAGCCAGTCCACACACCAAGGAGCTTGGATTTCTCACAGTAATTAAACTTTAAGCTTGATGTGTTTATTGTTAGAAATAGGTAAAAAAAAAAAAAGAGGGGGGGGTGCTCTGAATGGTATCTATAAAACGTTTTTTTTATTTGTTTTGTTTTTTGCACAATAAATGCAGCCTTACCCAGGATTTACACTGACTCCAGATGCAGTCCGAATGGCCCCTTGTGTTCATCCCTACCAGCTCCATTTGTGTTTTGCAGCGGCATGGATGAAGACAGAGTTAGAAATACAAGATCACTCAAGAATTATACAAAATAACGCGAGATCCCGAGAGTGACCGAGATGAACTGATTGCAATCACGTGATAACAACAAGGAAATGTGATGTAACGATTCTCCACCTAGATTTTTGAGCTCTAAATAAAACGTAAGTAGCCTGTTGATTTTAATTCAATGAAGTGTTTATATTTTAAGTGTTTTTTGCCTTCTTTGACACAGTGGTGGAGGAGTAGACCTCAGAAAATAACGGACAATCCTTAAATCATTTTTAATGAGCAAACAGCTATTAAATACCGCAGGATTTCCTTGCAGATTGTATCTTGCATCCATCAAAAATAGACTTGTTGCGTTTCATTAGCGAACCAAATCTGACGAGCTGGATTTGTTCTGCAGTGGTTCGGACCAGGTGGGGATTAGAAAATTGATGAGAATGGGAACTATTTGGTGCGGAGGCCGGATCGCAGCTGTTACGTACTGCATCCAGTCAGTGTAAATCCAGGGTTATGAATAAAAATAATCATCATATTTATTGCTAAGGAGGATTTACAGACTGAAATACATCCCTAAAATGATGCATATACAGTGGGGCAAAAAAGTATTTAGTCAGCCACCAGTTGTGCAAGTGCTCCCACTTAAAAGATGAGAGAGGTCTCCAATTTTCATCATAGGTATACCTCAACTATGAGAGACAAAATGAGAAAAAAAAATCCAGAAAATCACATTGAAGGATTTTTAATGAACTAATTAGTAAATTCCTCGGTAAAATAAGTATTTGGTCAATAACAAAAGTTTATCTCAATACTTTGTTATATACCCTTTGTTGGCAATGACAGAGGTCAAACGTTTTCTGTAAGTCTTCACAAGGTTTTCACACACTGTTGCTGGTATTTTGGCCCATTCCTCCATGCAGATCTCCTCTAGAGCAGTGATGTTTTGGGGCTGTCGTTGGGCAACATGGACTTTCAACTCCCTCCAAAGATTTTCTATGGGGTTGAGGTCTGGAGACTGGCTAGGCCACTCCAGGACCTTGAAATGCTTCTTACGAAGCCACTCCTTCATTGCCTGGGCGGTGTGTTTGGGATCATTGTCATGCTGAAAGACCCAGCCACGTTTCATCTTCAATGCCCTTGCTGATGGAAGGAGGTTTTCACTCAAAATCTCACGATACATGGCCCCATTCATTCTTTCCTTTACACGGATCAGTCGTCCTGGTCCCTTTGCAGAAAAACAGCCCCAAAGCATGATGTTTTCACCCTCATGCTTCACAGTAGGTATGATGTTCTTTCTCCTCCAAACACGACAAGTTGAGTTTTTACCAAAAAGTTCTATTTTGGTTTCATCTGACCATATGACATTCTCCCAATCCTCTTCTGGATCATCCAAATGCTCTCTAGCAAACTTCAGATGGGCCTGGAAGTGTACTGGCTTAAGCAGGGGGACACATCTGGCACTGCAGGATTTGAGTCCCTGGCGGTGTAGTGTGTTACTGATGGTAGCCTTTGTTACTTTGGTCCCAGCTCTCTGCAGGTCATTCACTAGGTCCCCCCGTGTGGTTCTGGGATTTTTGCTCACCGTTCTCATGATCATTTTGACCCTACAGGGTGAGATCTTGCGTGGAACCCCAGATGGAGGGAGATTATCAGTGGTCTTGTATGTCTTCTATTTTCTAATAATTGCTCCCACAGTTGATTTCTTCACACCAAGCTGCTTACCTATTGCAGAGTCAGTCTTCCCAGCCTGGTGCAGGTCTACAATTTTGTTTCTGGTGTCCTTTGACAGCTCTTTGGTCTTGGCCATAGTGGAGTTTGGAGTCTGACTGTTTGAGGTTGTGGACAGGTGTCTTTTATACTGATAACGAGTTCAAACAGGTGCCATTAATACAGGTAACGAGTGGAGGACAGAGGAGCCTCTTAAAGAAGTTGTTACAGGTCGTGAGAGCCAGAAATCTTGCTTGTTTGTAGGTGACCAAATACTTATTTTTTTTTTCCACAATATCTTTATTGAACCTTTTTTTTTTTTTTTAACAAACATGATACAAACAATCAAACACTAACGCTAAAGTACTACAAAAAAAAAAAAAAATGCACTAAAAACACCAACAACCACCAACAAAATCAAGTCTTCAACAATGCTCCTCTGTTTAGTCTAGACAATCCAATACATAAGTATACATATTATGTTCACCAGTTTGGAATTTACAAGGTCCACACACATCATTCACCTTCTTCTTCAAGAGTTATGTTTAAATTTTTTACATAATCAATAAAAGGTCTCCATATATTCTCAAACACAATTTCCTTTGATTTCAGTATATATGTTATTCTTTCTAATGGAAGGTTTGTTAACATCTGTCTTAACCACTGAGTCACATCTGGTCTATGAGTCTTTTTCCATAATAGTGCAATACATTTTTTGGCATTAAGCAAACTGAGGTCTATGAATGTTCTTTCACTTTTATTAAAATTATGCTTTTCTGGGTACAGACCCAACAAAAACAGTTTAGGATTCAGTATGATTTGTTTTGAGATTATTTTTTCAATTGTTACCCTCACCTCTTCCCAAAACATTCTTATTAATCTACATTCCCATAAACAATGAAATAGGGTTCCTTTACTTTCCATGCATTTTGTGCATGTATCTGGTATATTTTTGTTATATCTATTTAACTCCTCCGGTGTAACATACATCCGCATTAACCATTTGAAATGTATCAATTTAAGGCGTGCATTTATTGATTTGGTTTGAGCTTCTGTACAAGCCAATTCCCATTGTTCCTCCGAAATTTCAATTTGCAGATCTTCTTTCCAGTAGTTTAATCTTTTCAGTGAATTTTCACTTGAAGATAGTGTCAATGAGTTATAAAACTCTGAAATAATACCCTTTCTTTTACTATCTTTCATCATCATTTTTTCCAAGGATGAATAAATAGGTCGAGTGAGAGCTTTATTTTGATTTGATCGAATAAAGTTTCTAAGTTGAAGATATTTTAAAAAATGTGTTCTATTGAGATTAAATTTGATCCTCAGCTCTTCAAAAGACATTATGTTGTCTGCACATGGCAAATATAAATCCTGAATCTTTTGTATCCCTTTTAAATTCCATACTTTAAATACAGCGTCCGCTCTCCCTGGTTTAAAATATTGATTACCCCATATTGGACTAAATTGTGACAATAACTGTGGTTCTTTTAAATAGTTTTTAGCTTCACACCATATTTTGATCATATGCTTTACAAATGGATTTTTAACTTGTTTTTGTAATTTTTTTGCCGAATCTGAGTATATGAATATGGGAAGAGGTAAAGGTAAATTGTATGATTCCATTTCAGTCCAGTGAGGGAGATCATTTGATGAAAAATAATATGTCATAGACCTCAGTTGTGCCGACCAATAATACAACATAAAATTTGGACATTTCAGACCTCCACGATCAAATGGTAAATATAATAAAGACAGACGTAATCTAGCCCTCCTGTTGTTCCATATAAATTCCACTAACTTTTTTTTTATTCTTGAGAATAGATCTAAAGGTGGTGATAAGGGAATGTATTGAAATAAATAAAGTATTTTAGGTAAAATATTACTTTTAAGTATATTGATTCTCCCGATCATCGACATTGGTAGTGACATCCATCTCTGAGTTAACTCATTGATATCTGACATTAAGGCTTCATAGTTGACGCTGGCGACTGATTCTAGCTTAGGCATAATTTGGATTCCTAAATATTTAAACTGATTTACAACATTGAATTGATTTGCCTCAGGGGCTGGGTAATTTCTCTGGGTCTCATTTAGCATTAATATTGAAGATTTAGTTTTATTTATTTTATATCCTGATATTTCCCCAAAATTCTTTATTAAATTCAACAAGGTTGGAATTGATTTTTTTAGATTCGACATAAACAAAATTATATCATCGGCGTACAGGGAGATTTTATGTTCTGTTGGTCCAACTTTAATTCCATATATTTGTGAATGTAAACGTATCGCTATCGCTAAAGGTTCAATTGCCATAGTAAACAGTAAAGGTGAAAGTGGACAGCCTTGTCGACATCCTCTATTGATTTTTATTGGTTTTGAAATATTGTTATTTGTTAGGATTTCTGCTGTAGCATTATTGTATATTATTTGAACCCATTTTATGAAATTATTTCCAAGTCCAAACCTTTGTAGGACTTCAAAAAGAAAGGGCCATTCAACTCTATCAAAGGCCTTTTCGGCGTCCAATGATAGGAGAGCTGTATCCGGTGCTTCTTTATTAAAATAAATAATATTAAATAGTCTTCTTACATTATGGAAGCCTTGTCTACCCTTTATAAAGCCATTCTGATCTCGATTAATAATATTTGGTAAAATTTCTTGTATTCGTCTTGCTAAAATTTTACAGATTATCTTAAGGTCGGCGTTTAATAGGCTTATTGGTCTCATATTTTCACATTTATTAGAGGGCTTACCTGGTTTTGGCAGCAGTATAATTAAGGCATTATTTATGTATGATGGTAAATTATTATTTTGAAATGCTTCTAAAACCATTTCCAAAAAAGGTTTTATTAATTTATTCTTAAATTTTTTATAAAGGTCAACTGGAAGACCATCTGGTCCTGCACTTTTTCCTGATTTCATATTATCAATGGCTAGCCCAACTTCTTCTTGACTAATTTTAGACTCCAATATCTCCCTGTTTTCATTTGGTATACACGGTATAGATAGTTCGTTCAAAAACCCATTTAGTTTTGTTAAATCAGGTTCATTTTTGGTATCATATAATTTTTCATAGTAATCTCTAAAGGCTCTATTAATTTCTAAAGGATCTATAACTACCTGTCCATTACTTATAATACTGGTAATTGGTGTTTTAATTTCCAATTGTTTAATCTGCCATGCTAATAATTTTCCTGATTTTTCACCTTGTTCATAAAAAGATTGTTTCAATCTTAGAAGACTCGAGGCAGCTCTATTCGCTGATTTTTTGTCGTATTCAGCTCTCAAAATCAGTAATTCATTCTCCAACCTTGGGTCACTTCCTGCATACACTTTTTCCTGAAGACTTTTTATTTTATGTTCCAATTTAGCTCTCTCCTCTCGAGTCTTCTTAGATTTTGATCCTGTATAACTAATAATATGTCCCCTAATAAAAGCTTTGAAAGCCTCCCACTTTACACATGCTGATGTTTGTGTAGTATTGATGTCAAAGAACTCGTCTATCTGTTTTTCTATATACTTGACAAATTCCTCATCCTGAAGCCATTTATGCTGAAATTGCCATCTACCTGATTCCTTTGTCAATTTTTTATCTACATATATTAGACAACAGGGTGCATGATCAGAGATCACGATGTTATCATAAAAGCAGTTTTGAATCTTGGACCTTAATTCTGTGGAAATCAAAAAATAATCAATACGTGAGAATGTCTTGTAGGTACTGGAATAACAAGAATAGGCTTTAACTTGTGGTTTCATTTCTCTCCATATATCTAACAATCTCAATTCTTTCATAAAATGATTAATAGTCATCCTACATCCAATGTGCGTACAATCCAGTCCTGTTGATCTATCCACACCTGGATTCAATGTACAATTAAAATCCCCTGCTATTATATGTTGCCCTGTAAGTGATGATAAGATGAGAAATAAATTAGCAAAGAACTTCTGATCATCTATATTGGGACCATATAAGTTCACAAGATTTATATTTTCTAATAGCAAAGAACCTTGAATGATTACATATCTTCCAAATTTGTCTCCAATTACATTTTTCACTTGAAAAGGAACTGATTTATGTATGAGAGTCATAACTCCCCTGGCTCGGGATGAAAATGAAGAGGTGAATACACTTCCCTGCCATCTACTCCTAATTCTTTTAACATCCTCCTCTATCAGATGAGTTTCTTGTAAAAACACAATTCTTGAACCCATGTCCTTTATTTTATTCATAACTTGTTTAAGTTTTTTTAAATTTTGTAGACCTCTGCAATTCCATGAAGTTAAATTAAGATTAACACTTTGGTCCATGATCAATAGAGAGTTTGGGATTACCTTGCAGTGTAAACATGCTCATACAGAGAAGCAAAAACATGAGTGGTTGAACATTCATCCTACAAACTACACACAAACAAATTTCCCCTTCCCACACTTGTGGCAAACCCCCCAAAATCAAAAGAAAAATTCTGTCTCCCGATATAGCCATCGACCGTTCCACACCCACGAGGATCAGCCTAAGCCACTCCTTCTTCATCCTCCCAATCACCCTAACTCTACTGCTTTTAATGACGTAACATTAACTCTCCTCTGTAGTTTTCCAACTTAACTCCAAAATTTTTAACAACTTTGTACATCATAGTTTTTTTTTTGTTTGTTTTGTTTTTTTAATATATAATACAATCTATATTTTGTAAACTTACTATTTACTTCAAGTCAGTCAGATGCCTGTGCAAATGCTTAATTATTCTACCTTATATTTTGTTCATGCTTAGCTCCCACCAGTCTCTTCTTCTTCTTTGATCTTCTTGATGAACTCCTGCGCCTCCTCTGGGGTCTTGAAGATGTGGGTTCTGCCCTCATACGTGGTCAGCAGTCTCGCAGGATAGATTACACCATGACGAATCCCAAGGTTGCGCAGCTCCTTACGTACGGGATCAAACTGCTTCCTCAATTGCTGGATTCCTGTGGCCAAATCTGGGTAGAACCGCACCTGCTGGTCCTGGTGTTTAATCTCTCCTTTTTTAGCTCGTGCAGCGTTGAAGATCTTCATCCTGTCTCTGTTGCTAAGAAACTTCATAATTAAGGTCCTCGGCGGTCCCTTATCTCTCC
The DNA here is from genome assembly GCA_020510985.1 of Pholidichthys leucotaenia. Taxonomy (NCBI): domain Eukaryota; kingdom Metazoa; phylum Chordata; class Actinopteri; order Cichliformes; family Pholidichthyidae; genus Pholidichthys; species Pholidichthys leucotaenia. The sequence continues at coordinate 181,416,123 of CM035845.1, read as the reverse complement.
GTGGGCCAATACGATGTGCTTTTTCCAGAACCACTGCTGATTGCAACTCCTCGCTGCCCAGCACCTCCGGAATCCACTTTTCCAGAAAGGAACATACGTCCCGACCTTCTGATTCCTCTGGAAGACCCACCAGCCTCAAATTATTCTGTCTCGACCGAGATTCCAAATCCAAAATATTATCTTCCAGAGATTTATTTTTTTTTTCCAAAGTGCGCACCTTTAATTGAAGACGGGTGACGTCATCTTCAGCACTAGCGAGACGGAGCTCCATCTGCGCCGTTCGTTCTACACAGTCACCCAATTCCTTTCTTATTCCTTCCAACGCTGTCATAATCCCATCAAATCTAGAGGAAAAGTCCGCTCTCATTGAACTCATGGCAGCCATCAGCGCATCTGCGCCATTCCCCGCAGATATCGCAGCGTTGCCAGCCTCCTCCGCCATATATGGAGTTTTGTTTACTGCGTCACAGACCTGAAAGTCCGTTAATTTGGACTGTTTCGGCGGCTCGCTTTTTCCTTTTCCTGGTTTTCCAGCCTTAGGCTTCGCCGACATATCTTCGCCCAAATGCTGGGATACGTTCTGTCCCAAATGAGAGAGTTATTTGCCGATTTTTTTTTTCCCAGGAGCAGAGCAGAGCGAGACACGTCCGTCCTACGTGGCAGCCATAACCGGAAGTCCCAAATACTTATTTTACCGAGGAATTTACCAGTTAATTCAGTGAAAATCCTTCAATGTGATTTTCTGGATTTTTTTTTTCTCATTTTGTCTCTCATAGTTGAGGTATACCTATGATGAAAATTGGAGACGTCTCTCATCTTTTAAGTGGGAGAACTTGCACAACTGGTGGCTGACTAAATACTTTTTTGTCCCACTGTACCTTTGCTGAATGATGAAAACAATCACTGTAGACGATAAAGTTTTAAATCCAGTTTTGCTCAGCTCACAAACATCACATCACTATTTTTTCTTATTTGTAATGCTTTTCTAAAAGTTGTGACTGAAGACTCCTTATCAAATATTCAAACAAGCTGTCAGTAATTCAGATTTTTTTATTGCCTGCAATTACACAGGTTATTTATTTATCCTATTTATTTATTTATGGTTCCCTCATTCTTTCTATTTAAAAAACAATCCCACTCTCCCCAGACATCCTGCCATTGTGTCCCTGGGCAAGACATTTTACCCACCGTGCCTCCAGTGCCCATGACACTGGGTATGAATGTGTATAAATGTTCGGTAGTGGTCGGAGAGGCCGTTGTGGATTGGCAACCATGTTTCCAGCAGTCTGTGCCAGGGCAGCTGTGGCTACAGCAGTAGTTTACCACTACCATTGTCTGTCTGTGGAGTGAATGAATAATGAATTTAGTGTAAAGCACTTTGGGTATCATGAAAGGTGCTATATAAATGCAATCCAGTATTATTATTGTTAGTTTTATAATCCAGAGTCCATCCATCCATCCATCCATCTTCTTCCACTTAATCCTTTTCGGGTCGCGGGGGGGTGGGGGGGTGGCTGGAGCCTATCCCAGCATCTTTGGGTGAGAGGCAGGGTACACCCTGGACAGATCGCCAGTCCATCACAGGGCCAACACAGGGTCCCTCTGAGTAAAACTTGTGCATGTCATCTGTTAGTTCCAACAACAGTTTTCACACCTTCAGTTGATCCATGTGCACACATGGCTGTGACGTGTCGTGTGCATGCAGATCTTTTTCTCTGGTTCTAAACAAAAACGTTGTGTGCACCAGGGCTCAGTAGGACCAGACAAGGCAGAAGTTTTACTCAGAGGGACTTTGGATTATAAAACTACAACTATAATCTCCAGATTCTCCCTGCAAGAAATGTATATACAGTATTTGTTTTTGTTTTTTTAATTAATCTGTAAATCCTTCTTGGTTATAAATTTGATTATTATTTTTCTCTGTAAGGCCGCATCTATTGTGTAAAAAAAAAAAAAAAAAAGTTTTACAGATACTGTCAAAAGCCCCCCCCCCCCCTTTTACCTAATCCTAACTATAAACACATCAATCTTAAAGTTTAATCACAAGCTTATACTTCTGAGAGAAATACAGGCTTGTTGGTGTGTTGATTGGCTGAAATCTATTGTAAATTGGGGCTGTAACATACTGTTGCTGTTTATATCTGTGCACACGAACATGGAAAAATGGTGCCAATTAAACCTCTGCACTTTCACACCTCCACATACCCGGTGTTACATGCAGACAGCTAAACTGTAGACAGACTTCCACAGTTTGGGGTAAAAATGTTGTTGTGTGCACATCCCCAAAAACTGCAAGGAGGTTAAAATACTGTCAGGAGAAAGTACGCCTTTCAACTCTGTTCTCCACGAGTGTGAAAAATGATACCTGTGTAGAGGAGCAAAATACTCTGATTTACATGTGCATGTGGAGTTCTGCAGGAGGTGGTACTGACTACTAGTCACCTCACCTTGTAGCAACAAGATCAGTGATGTGAAGGTTGAAAACATCTTGTTACAATAGCTTATAAAAATAAAAGAGCTTTTTCTTTTAAAACAAGAAATTAAGCTCTCATTTAGTGGTAGAATGACAATGGAAAAATGTTTGCTGGTGAGCAGTAAAGTAAAGAGCTGGTCTCTTTTCAGCCTTCAGAAATCTCCTCAGTAAAAGAAAAAAGTAACTCCAGACAAACCTGGCTATGTCCAGTTACAGATGTTCAAATAATTAAAAGTTAAGACTGTCCTACATATAACCGTCATGTCACCATATTGTGGTGTACAGTTTTACAAGATTTTTTTTTTTAAATTTACCTGTTTCGCACTCTGTGGAGCCTTACAACATAGGAAAAAATGCAAAAACTCACCAGTGCTGTCGTGCACAAAGGAATTTGACATACAGTACCGACCATTGTCTTCATAGAATCAGCATAACATGACTGCAGTCCAGCAAGAATCACAGTTCAAAAACTCCTTGCTCCAAGGAGCTTAATGGAAGGACTGTGGATGGCAAACAGTTTTCAGTGGAAAAGAGGAGGCAAACACCCAGATCAAAGGGACGCTGACTGGGCTCAGAGACAATAGAACCCAGACGGATATAAACGGCAAAATCAAAGGCCACAACTGGGGCCATAGACTCTCCTGTCATCTCCTTGGTTCCTGTAAGTGCTGCTGATTCATATCAACATGGCATAAATGATTCATAGAGAAAAGGTGTGTTTCCAGGGTGTGTCTCTTTGCTGTTTCAAAGCATGCAAGTCTGTTTAATGTTGGACGTGTGTTTCAGTATCTACGAGAAATATAAAGACAGCAGTGAAAGTGCTTTCATTTGGTTTTTTAGTCTGGTGACTGTTGCTTTTAGCAGCTTGATATATATTAATCTGTGAAATGTGTGCAAAAGAAATCCTGAATGGAAACCAGATTAATTCAAAGTTTGGTTAAACATTCATGCACTTTGCCCAGGTAGATTATTTTGATGACTGACAGAAGAGGAAAACCAACTAGAGGCCACTTAACAGAGATGCCAACCCACACCCTGAATGCCCAGTCACTTTTGTGAGAAACAGATTAGCAGTTTGACCTTGTGACCTCATTGGGTTTCCAGAGTGTGTCTAGGTGTACCCCTGTACCAAGTTTGGTGATTGTACAGTGAGGATCAAAATTGGAGAACAATTAATACTTGATTTATTTTAACAGTATGTTATTCTTGATTGGTCAGAATTTGACAGAATATCAACTGTGGCTACACCACTGCTGTACTGCTGTACTAGCACGTTTTTTTCAATAACCAAGGCATTTCAACACGTTTATTTTGTAAAAAAAAAAATAAATAAAATAAAAGCAGTGAGCAAAATTAAGAGAACAGTGACCACTGTATCAAAAGAGAAGATTTAAGCAATGTTTCTTTAAGCCCCTCCCCACCACCACCACCACCCATCCTAGAGCCCACCTTCTCTCCATACCATAGTTCATACACAGTTCATACCGGCTCCACAGTGCGCCCATGCCGCTGCCCCCACCCGTCTTCATCCCTCTCTGCCTGCCCCATTACTGGTGCCGAAATCCCCCCTGAAATCCACTCCATCTTCCGACATTGCTGGCCCACCTCCTACTTCTCCCTGCCCCCTTTTCCACTCGACCACTCTAATAATTGGAGATTCCATCACAAGAAACATTCACTTCTTCAATGCAATAATGCATTGTTTCCCCGGCGCCATTGTTTCTGTCACCCTCGCCAAACTCCCTGGCGTCCTCCAAACACTCCCCTCATTTGTCCAGAGAATCATCGTTCATGTTGGCTGCGTGGATGCATCCCGCCGGCAGTCAGAAATCGCCAAAGCACAGTTCATCAGACTTTTTCACCTCCTTCACAACTGCGGCAAATCAGCTTTCATTAGTGTGCCAATCTCTCCTCACAGCCACGGATACAGACTCTACAGCCGAATCCTTTCCCTCCACACCTGGCTTCTCTCTGCCTGCAAAATCCACAACCTGGGCTTCACTGACAACTTTAACCTCATTTGGGGCTGTGAAGCATTTTTAAAACCACACTCCATCCCAGTAACTTAGGCAGCTGTATTTTAGCAGCTAATTTGCAGCTCATCGTCCAAACTGTCCAACGGCCGCATGACTGACTATTTACATTCCACCCCCCCCCCCCACACACACACACACATACACACAGCTTCAACTCGGTGTTCCACCTCCCGCTGCAGCTCCCCGTACAGGCCCCAACCGCCACTGCAACCTCCTGACACTGCTTTCCCCATCCACCCCATAGTCACAGTCAGATCCTCATCACATCATCATAATAAATTGCAAATAAACCCATCCAATCTCTGCCCCGTTCCTCAGTCCTCTCAACCTGTCCCAAAGCAACACCACCTGAAACTGGCTCTACTCAACACACGCTCAATGAACAATAAAAGCCTCATCCTGAACAAATTCATCCCTGACAATAACCTGGACTTTCTTTGCATCACTAAAACATGGCATAAACCCCTGGACTATTTTTCACTCAATGAGACTACACCTTCCGGATTCACCTACATTGATAAACCCGTCTCTGATGGCCGGGGAGGTGGTGTTGCTGTCATTCACCAAAAAAACATCAAAATAGCCAACATTCCCACCCCCGCAGTCCACTCATTTGAACAGCTTGCCTTCAAACTCTCTGGCCCCCCCCCCCCACCGATCACCACTGTTATTTACCTCCCCTTCCCAAGCCAAACCCTTCCTTTCTACCTGAACTCTCGGATCTGTTGGCCCAATTCTCCACCATTTCACCCTCTGTTCTTCTCCTCGGCGACTTTAATCTCCACATCGATGCTACAGACTGCAAACCTGCCACAGACTTCCTGGAACAATACATTGACTTCCCGACTCACTCACATAGTGGACACATTCTGGATCTGGTCTGCTCAACTGGACTAACAATACTCCAACTCAGCAGCATCAACCTCCATATCTCTGAGCACCTGGCAGTTATCATGGACATCAATGTCTCCATCCCCTCCCCTAAACAAAAGCACACAATATTCATTCATCTTCTTCCGCTTAATCCTTTTCGGGTCGCGGGGTGGGGAGTGGGGCTGGAACCTATCCCAGCATCTTTTGGGCGAGAGGCAGGGTGTACCCTGGACAGATCGCCAGTCCATCGCAGGGCCAACACTGAGAGACAGACAACCATTCACTCTCACAGTCATACCTAAGGACAATTTAGAATCCCCAGTTTTGATGCTAATTAACCTAACTTGAATGTTTTTGGCATGTGGGAGGAAACCGGAGAAATCCCGGAGTAAACCCACGCAAACACGGGGAGAACATGCAAACTCCACAAAAATCACTGTTGGTTGGGATCGAACCCAGGATCCCCCGGCCAAGGTGAGTTGCTGTGCTGCCGCAGTGCTAACCACTCCACCTAAAACATCACTCCTCCAGTCTTCTCAGTCTCACTCACCAGCATGATGTCTGCCTCCCCTCCCCTGCTCTCTGACGACCCCACGGGTCTTGTACCCTATTACAACACCACTCTCTCCTCCTGCCTGAACCAGTTAGCCCCCATCAGAACTAAAACAGTCTCCTTCACTCACTCTGCCCCCTGGTACACTCCTGAACTCCATGCCTTGAAATACCGTAAGTGACAGCTGGAAAGACTTTACAAGAAAACAAACCTACAGTTCATCTCCAAGCCTACACAAACCACCTCCAACAATACAAGACTGCCCTCAACACAGCCCGGTCTAACTTCCACTCTCACCTTATACACGCTGGCTCCAACAACCCCAAAACACTCTTTTCTACAATAAACTTCTCAAACCCATCAACACCACCTCCCCAGTGTTCACTGCTGAAAAGCGAAACTCATTCCTGTCATTTTTCCAAACAAAGATCACCACCATCCACAGCAACCTGACTACCTCCCCTATGATCCTAACCCCTCCATTAGCTCCTCCCCTTACCTCTATTCAGCCACTGTCTCATTTCCCCACACATGATTGGAAGTTAAACCCAGGAGAAGACAACAGACTCAATTAGAAACACAATGATCTTTATTGATTGTGAGTGTGTGTGTGCAGAATGGGAGTAGTCTGGCAACCCTGCAAGGAGAGGAGAGAAGAAGATATGAGTTATCTTGCAACAAAATGGTTGAATAGCAGAATAAGTAATAGTTTTACAGAGCTAGGGAGTGTAGGAGAGAAACCATTTGCAGCTTAGTTCTTCTCCAGGTTACCAGGGTCCTGCGATGGTGAGGTAGTGCCAGTGCAGGTAATTACAGTGAAGCGTGCAAAGGAATTGTCCACTGACAGGGAGAGGAGTGAGTTCAGTGAAAGTGCGTTGGCACTTACGGAGGGCTGACGAGTGAGAGAAGCCCCAGCTCACGGAAAGAGTCTCAGTCCGCCGCCTGGAGCTGGATTGGTCCGCCTGGAGGACGGTCCACCTGTGCATAGGTACAGAGGACAAGGAGATGCAGATGATGAAAAAACCCAGTAACAGGTTACGGTTGTGAAGAGGGAGGCGAAACTCCCAGCCAATGAAGAGCAGAGAAGTTGAAGTTGAAAGGGGGGCGAAACTCCCAGCTGAAGAGAAGGATGACTTGTGTTGTGGAGTTCTTACACCCTGTTGGAGCATTGACGTCTCCATGCAGGAGTGGAGGGCTCCACTCCTAATAAAGGCAGTCTAATTGGGAGACGCAGGTGTCATGACCCACTCTGGGCTGTCATCTGCCTCAGTTGCGCGCTCACCTGCGGCTAATCAATCACGGGCTTTATAGCCCGCTCTGCCTGAAGCCTCGGCATGGAGCCGTCTGTCTTGCTACCAGACCTTCGTCTCTTGCACACCTGTTTCCATACAGCCCTGCGCTTCTTCTGAAGGATCTCTTCGTCACAAGTAAGCATAATTGCTACTCACCTTTTCTCCCAGGCTCTCCCCTGTGCACAGGTGGATCCCTCTGGCGGCGGAACCGATTGTCCGCGGCGGCGGAACGTTCCCCTCGCCTCACCGATCATCATCGCTCATCCCCGGGTGTGCCTCGCAGATGCTGTCTGTCTGGCCGGAGGCTACGAGCCGAAGCCTGCGCCCTCTTCAGACTACCTGCAAGTAAGCGCTAGTTAATACCTAATTCTTGGTGTTGTGGCTGAGATTAACACCTGTGCTCTGGCTCTGTTTCTAGGGTTGCCAGACTGTACGGCGTTCTGTCTCACCCCCGGCTGCAGTTTGTCCACCATCAACACATTCACATAACGCATACACACACCCACACATCCTCTGTTGGTCACAAATAAAGATCATTGAATTGCACTTGAGCCTGTGTGTGTGTTCCCTGGGTCCAACAATATGTCAGCAGGTGTGAGTGAAGCAGCATCTATGGAAGATAATTAGTGAGAGAGAGAAAAACAACACATAGCTCGGATCACCACAGACCACTCTAAAACTCACTAAAATTACCACAGGCATGAGAAGCCCCACATCAGTACTGGACCCCGTCCCCTCCATACTTATCAAATCTTACCTCCCATTCCTCTCCCCTCTTATCTGCACCATCATCATTGCCTCCCTCAGCTCCGGCTCAGTTTCTGACCCCCTGAAACTCACCTCTGTCACCCCAATCCTCAAAAAACCTGGACTAAACCCCAACATGAATGACTTCTGTCCCGTCTCCAACCTGCCCTTTCTGTCAAAAATTCTAGAATGTGTTATTGCCACCCATCTCAAAACCCATCTCACCTCCAATGACCTCTTTGAGACATTCCAATCTGGATTCCGCTCACAGCATAGCACCGAAACAGCCCTTCTCAAAGTTACAAATGACCTCCTCTTCTCAGCCAACTCTGGACACTTGAACATTCTCATCATGCTCAACCTCACAGCTGCCTTCGATACAGTCAACCACTCCATTCTCCTCTCCTGTCTGGAAACCTTCATCAACATCACTGGTACAGCTCTCTCCTGGTTCCACTCATATCTCACCAACAGACAGCAATTCATCTACGTCAACAACTGCACCTCCCTCACACCCCCTCTCTACCATGGTGTTCTACAGGGTTCTGTACTTGGCCCTCTCCTCTTCATCATCTATATACTCCTGCTTGGTAACATCATCCACCGACATGGCCTTAACTTCCATTGCTATGCCGACGATGTTTAGATCTACATTTCTCCTAACTGCATAACCACGGTCATCTGGTCCATACTGGAAAACTGTCTCTCTGAAATAAAATCCTGGATGAAAAGAACTTTTTACAACTTAACTATGATAAGTCTGATATGATGATCATCGGCCCGGAATCTCTCATCAATACTACCCACAACTTCAGCCTCACTGTTGCCAACTCCACACTTTTGCCATCCCCAGAGATACAAAACCTTGGAGTCATCTTTGACAGCCACCTCACTTTTGAAGCACACATCAATCATGTCACCAAAACCTATGTTTTTTCTTTCACCTAAAAAACATAGCCCGACTCCATCCCTCAGTCACCTTCTCCACCACAGAAACCCTTATACACACATTTATCACATCCAGACTCAACTACTGCAATAGTATTCTTTACGGCTCATCATCCAAAGTCCAAAGGACCCTTCCTGTCTCACCGACATGTTGTACCGGCACGCCCCCCCCCCTTCCTGCTGCTAATGCAAACCTCCTCTCTCCAAAACACAGAACCAAGCACAGAACCTAAGGGGGCGCAAAGCCTTTTCCATCGCGGCCCCCTCCCTCTGGAACTCTCTCCCCCAACTCATCCGTGACCGCACAGACTTAAACTACTTCACATCATTACTCAAAATCCACCTGTTCAGACTTGCTTTTAATCCTTAATTTTAATCTTTAATATTAGCTGTGGGGTTTTTTTTAATGTAAAGCATCTTTGGGTGCCTTGGAAAGCGCTATACAAATAAAATGCATAAGGCTATAGGATTAAAAAGCTAGAGGGCACTCAGAGAGCGCATACCTCTGCCAAGGCTCCATCCCTCCCTCCCTTTGTCCTCCCCTCCGGCCTTTTGCCCGTCCATATCGCCATCCATCTGTACATTGTGAGATAGGGCCTTGGCGGAGGTATGCACTCACGGATCACCTCCATCATCTAATGAGTTCATCTTTGGGCCAAGGGGTGGCTGTGGTGCAGGTAGTGTGGCCGACTACTGATCAGAGGATTCCTGCTCTGTCTGCACTCTACATGTCGAAGTGTCCTTGAGCAAGATCCTTACCCCCAGTTGCTCCTGATGGGTCAGGCCAACGCCTGTGCATGGCAGCTCCGTCACCATCAGTGTGTGAATGTGTGTGTGAATAGGTGGATAGCAGGATCTGTAAAGCGCTTTGGTCATCTAGAAATGAGAAAAAGTGCTATATAAGTTAACGCCATTTACCATTTTTACCAAGAGCCACCTCTGGTGAAAATGTCATCCAAATCCATCTATGAGTTTTTGGCTGATCCTGCTAACGGACAAACGGCAGCAAAAACAATAAGACTACATTATACATTATAATAACAAGACTGTCATAATTGTAGTGACCATGCATTGAGGCTGGGTAATTCCACCTTAAATCAACCTCATGGTTTATTGAATCTTTCATGTCAGTTTTCCTTTTCTTTTCCTCCTCTCTTCTCCCTTACAGTTTACTGACAAGGTTCATAATTATTAAGCAATATTACACAACAGTACGGTATCATATCACAGTGATGTGTAGTAAACAAGCATAATAGAACAGGCCTATTGTGATTTCACAAACAAAAAAGTTAAACATTGCCCATTACTAAACTTTACTGTGTTTACATACCGTGTTGGTTACGTGGCTGCAACGACATCCTTGTCTGCCGGCCGGAGTTATGTCCGCACGCACGCCAAACCTTGTCGTGCTTTTTCTTGGTGTCTTCAGATGAAATAATGTCAATCATCACATACTATGCACATCTGCAACTTCCGGGTTGCAGACATGCATGGCCCTATGGTGTGGGCATGTGCGTAATGCAGTGGACACATCTTAAAGGGACAGTACATGAAATAAAAAATTCCTGGATCCAGATCATGATCCGGATCACCACCAAAATCTAATCATCTGTTCCCTGTGACATTACACACCTTTCCTGAAAATTTTATCAGAATCCGTTCAGGACTTTTTTGAGTAATGTTACTAACAGACAGACAGACAAACCAACCAATGCCGGCAAAAACATAACTTCCTCTCTGCCGGAGGTAATTAATAGGAAGTGTTGAGGCCTTTGCTTTAAATGACTTCAGCACATCTGTGTGCACAGGACATCACTAGTTTCTTACACTGCTCTGGTTTGATCTTGGTCCATTCTTCTTGCAGTCTCTTCCACAGTTCAGTAACTGTAGTGGTTTCTTAGCCATTACTTTGTCGCCAGTGATATTACAGAGATTCTCTATGGCAGCGCTATTCAATTACAAAATCAGTTGGGCCACAATTTGGAATCAGGACATGTAACTGGGCTGCACATGTTCAGCAATCTGTTGAATATGACAAATTTCAAACCAACACAGATCCATATGATGAAAAATATGCACCTTTTATTCATTGTCTTGGCTTTAAATGTGCGCTTGGCACATGACAAAGGCACATCAAAAGTGCATAAAAACACAACAGTCCTGGTGTTGAGCAGAACATGAAGCAGTAGAAATATTTTTCCTCTTGAACAACAATTAAATAAACAGAATAAAAAAATAAAATTCTGTAAATAACCATTTTGGTCACATCTTACTCAGGCATATCTCCATCCATCCATCCATCTTCTACCACTTTTCCGGAGGTCCGGGTCGCGGAGGCAGCAGTTCAAGCAGAGAAGCCCAGACTTCCCTCTCCCCAGCCACCTGCTCCAGCTCTTCAGAGAGGATACCAAGGCGTTCCCCAAAGTGCATAAAAACTCATTGTGCACTGTTAGTAACATTAACATTTGTTTCTCTTTTGAAATAAAATATACTACATCCTGGTCATAACTGACCGTGGCACATCACAAAGTGCATTTACCTGATTAAAAAAAGTAACTGTCAAACACTTCAGTGCACAAACCCCCCAAGAAAAGATTGATAACTTTAACAAACATTGCACATCCACTATTGTGGTTTGTTTTGTTTTAAGTGTGAGCAGGATTCTCTTTTTATAACCACCCATTCCATTACATACACATATCAGTCCAGGCAGGGTTAAACCGATGATTTTCATTATCAATTTTACACTTCAGAGTGGACAATGACATGTTTTAAGGTGCCTTCACACCAAATGTGAATGAGCGAATTTTTCGCACAGTGTGATTACATTATAACTCAATGTAAACACATGAATAGACATGAATTCACCATCTGAGTGAGTTGCAGACAGGCAAAGTTGCCTTTATAACTTTTGCAGCTGTGTTCAACCTGCTGTTGAAATCCCCAAAATAGCGTCATACTTAGGTTTGCATTGTCCGACGGGGGCTTACCTGGGGGGGTTTTCCCTGCCTCCAGGGCTTTGCAGGACGGTGGGCGTTTGCGTTGCTGGCCTGCTGGCCTTGTTGGCAGTGGTGTCCCAATTCGGCTGGGGAGCTCCCAGTCCTTCTTTCTCTAGGTGGGTGGCAGTCTCATTTTTGAGCTGGTTTGTTGTACAGTGTTGATGCTTTTGCTCCGATGATGGCGGAGTCTTGGGGCTGGCACTGTCCCTTGGACGTGAGTGTGCAATTTCGTGTGTGTTCACCTCTTTTCATTGACTTGGTGTGCATTTGCACCACCCGTTCATGTTTGGTCTGGGCTTGGTGTCTTGCCACTGGCACAGCCACAGTCATAATAATAGAGCCCACAATTCAGGGCAGGTGCGCTGTGTTGTGGGTTCATGGTTGCTGGGCTATGCGGAGTATTGCATTTGCAGTCTGTGGTAATTGATGGATTTCTGCAGTTCTGTGGGGCGTGTTGGCCTTTGCTTCCCTGACTGGGCCACAGAGTAGGCCTGGACCGCTCAGGGGTTTGTTCTGGGCCGCATGTGGCCCGCAGGCCACTAATAGAATAGGCCTGCTCTATGGGGTTTAGATCTGGACTCTGGGCTGGCCATTTCATTGTTTCAATATTGTTAGATTCAAGGAATTGTTGAGCCCGTTAATTGGCATCAAAACTGGGGATTCTAAATTGTCCTTAGGTATGACTGTGAGAGTGAATGGTTGTCTGTCTCTCTGTATTGGCCCTACGATGGACTGGCGATATGTCCAGGGTGTACCCTGCCTCTCACCCAAAGATGCTGGGATAGGCTCCAGCCGCCCCGCGACCCGAAAAGGATTAAGCGGAAGAAGATGAATGAATGAATGTTGAGCCCGTTTTGCAGTGTGACTGGGGGCACTGTCTTGCATGAAAATTGCAGGCTGATTGGGAGACAATTGCAGTGAAGGAATTACATGTTGCCGAAGGAGGTTCACGTCAGTATTTGCACTCAGCCTGCTATGTAGCTGTACAAGAGGCTCCTGTTGCAGAAAACATCCCCCAAACTCTGACACTTCCTCCTTCAAATTTAACTGACTTCTTTACATACTTTGGGTTCAGTCTTTCCCCAGTTTGACACCTAACATATTGTTTCCCAGACCGAAATAAATTGAACTTACTCTCATCACTGAAGTGCACTCTGGACCAGTTGTCCTCTGTCCACACAACATGCTCCTCAGCAAAGGCAAGTCTAGTCTTTTTATTCTTTCTGCTAATGAGAGGTTCGGTCACTGCAGAGTGAGCTTTGAGTCCAAGTTGTCTTAAAACGGAGTGGCACTGTGTGCGGAGACAGATCCTTGCCCTGTTCAGCAGTGAACTGGCAAGCAATTCCAGCTGCAGTGTTGAACTGATTCCCCATTAAGAGTCTTTGCATAATCCTGTCCCCCAAACCAGAGCAGTGTGAGAAACTAGTGATATCCTGTGGGCACAGATGTGCTGAAGTCAATCAAAACAAGGGCCTCTACACTTCCTATGATTTTTTTTTTTTTTAATCCCATAGCCCTAAAAAAAACATTGTGGTTACTGTTCTCTAATTCTGCTCACTGTTTTTTACAAAATAAATGTTTGTGTTGAAGTGCCTTGGTTATTTAAAAAAAAAAAACATGCTAGTACAGCAGTGGTATAGCCACAGCTAATATTTTGTAAAATTCTGAACAATGAACATATTTTAGAATAAATCTGTGGGGAGCGTGAAATAAAGAGACTGAATTATTTCTCAATTCAGGTTTAATGCAGATTTCACATCCCCAGCTTTCTCTCAAGACAAGAAAAGAGTGAGCTGCATAAAACCCCCCACATTTATACATGTCACATCAGAGGCAGAATCACACAATGTCGTCCAATCCCCCATTGACAATAATTGACCCCCCCCCCCCCCCCCGAGTCCTTTCGTCATCCGTCTGACTCCAGGAGGTCAGGAAGCCCTTTCAGCGTCTTATCATGGCACCTCCGTCCTCCTGCCATTATCCACAGGCGGTCCAGCCGTATTGTTCCATCCCAGATGTGAGGTCAATCAACACATGCAGTCCTAAGCATGTCCCTTGTGCTTATACATATGTAGTCAAAAATATGTGAGCCACATAACCCCCCCCCCCCCAAACGTCGAAAAATGGACAATACAGCATAGTTCATTCAACATGATAAAATCAACAGCATAGTCTACACAACATGCTAAAATCACACATCAGTCCGTACGCCTTCTGGGCTTCAAACGTCTTCCAAACTTGCTGTAAGCAGGCTTCGCAGCCCTTTTGGCGCCGTCCTGCAGTGAATCTGCTAACTGAGGAAGAGAATGGTTATTTGATCCCTGCGGGGGCTCCAGGACATGCTCCCTGGGGGGTCTGCCACGTCGAGGGGCCCTCGCCACCCGTACAGACTCGTCGTTCATCACAAAAGCAGGCTTTAGTCTGTCAGTACTAACTGTTTCTTTTCTGTCCCCCAAATCTAGCACAAAATGTTTATCACCTGTTTCCAGCACCCTAAATGGACCATCGTATGGCGGGCGCAGGCTTGGTCGCAGAGCCTCGTGCCTGACAAAAACAAACTCGGCATTTTTTAAAGCTTTGGGAACAAAAACACGCGGAAAACTGTGATGAACAGGGCCCGGGAGCATGTCTGCTCCCGTGCCGATCAGTGGCCCCAGAGCCCGGGGGGGCACCCCGGCGCCGGATGCTCCGGTAGGAACTCACCGGGCAGTCTGAGAGGCTGCGCAAAAACCAACTCCGCTGGAGAGGTATTTAAGTCCTCCTTGGGCGCAGAACGCAACCCCAATAAAACCCATGGTAGTTTGTTTACCCAATCTGCATCCGTAAGCGACGCTCTGAGGGCTGCCTTCAAAGACCTATGAAAACGCTCGCATAAACCATTAGCCTGGGGGTGGTAAGCGGTAGTGCGGTGAATTGTCGCCCCTAAGCTGCTGGCCATCGCTGACCAAAGCTCAGACACAAATTGAGGTCCTCTGTCGGACGTAATATCCGACGGAACCCCAAAACGTGCTACCCAGGCCGTCAAAAATGCGCGGGCCACCTCTGCAGCCATGGTCGATGCCAGTGGGACCACTTCCGGCCAGCGTGTGGTTCGGTCCACCATTGTTAAAAGATGTGTGAACCCCTGCGACAACGGTAGGGGGCCCACGAGGTCGACATGCACATGGTCAAATCTCTTGGCCGGGATGTGGAACGGTTCTAAGGGGGCTTTTGTGTGCTTGTGTATTTTGGCCCGCTGGCAAGCCATGCAGGTTCTCGCCCACTCTTTCACGTGCTTGCGCAGGCTCGGCCAAACAAACTTCTCTGCTACCATTTTCACAGAAGTGCACACCACCGGGTGCGCCAGGGAGTGAACCAAGTCAAAAACACGGCGGCGCCACGCGGCCGGTACCACCGGGCGCGGCCGCCTGGTAGATACATCGCAGATTAGGGGGGGCATACCGGTTTGCAAACTCCTGCTCTCCAACCTTAACCCTGTTGGTCCAGACTGGAGCGTGCACACGTCCGCATCTCTACTGTGCTCCGCTGCCATGGCTGCGTAATCTATCCCCACGTGAACTGGGGCCGCGTGCGCTTCCGCGCTGCTATTTTGCCCTGCGGCTGCGGTGGTATAATCTACCTCCGCGCGGACTGGTGCTGTTACCGCGCGAGAGAGACAGTCTGCCACTACATTGAGTTTACCTGCTATGTGCTGAATATCAGTAGTAAATTCCGAAATTGCAGCCAGCTGCCTCTGCTGCCGGCCCGACCAAGGTTCCGAAATTTTGGCCATCGCAAAAGTGAGTGGCTTGTGGTCGACAAACGCGGTGAAACGCCGACCTTCCAGCCAGAACTGGAAATGGCGAATGGCTAAGTGGAGCGCTAACAGCTCCCTGTCAAACGCGCTGTATTTCCGCTTGGCTTCGCGCAAGGATCTGCTGAAAAAGGCCAGCGGCTGCCAAACCCCGGCAACATGCTGTTCCACAGCCGCCCCTATGGCCAAATCTGACGCGTCAGTGGTGAGCGCTATGCGGGCCGTTGGGTCTGGGTGAGCTAGCAGTGCAGCGTCTGCAAGGGCTTTTTTTTATCTCCGCGAACGCGCGCTCCCGTTCCGGGGACCAATCGATCGTATTGGAGGGTTTTTGCTTTTTAAGCGCGGCATATAATGGCTGCATGAGCTGCGCTGCGTGGGGTAGGAAACGGTTATAAAAATTTACCATTCCTAAAAACTCCTGTAATGCTTTGACCGTTTGTGGCCGGGGGAACTCCGCCACTGTGCGCACCTTGTCCGGTAGCGGAACTGCCCCTTCTGGGGAAACGCGGTGTCCCAAAAAATTGATCTGCGCCACGCCGAACTGGCACTTGGCTGGATTAATTATTAACCCGTGCTCTCCCAACCTCCGAAAAACTGCCATGAGGTGCTTTTCGTGTTCCTCCTCGGAAGTGCTGGCGACTAAAATGTCGTCGAGGTAGACGAGCACAAAAGGGAGATCGCGTAACACAGCATCCATCATGCGTTGGAAGGTTTGCGCAGCGCCTTTGAGGCCAAACGGCATACGTAAAAACTCAAAAAGTCCGAACGGGGTTATTACCGCTGTTTTGGGAATGTCCTCGGCTCAGACTGGGACCTGATTATAGCCGCAGACCAGGTCTATTTTAGAAAAAATGCGCGCCCCCGCCAGATGCACCGAAAAATCCTGGATGTGTGGGATTGGGTAGCGGTCATGCGCTGTGGCGTTGTTTAACCTGCGGTAATCACCACAAGGTCTCCACGAGCCGTCAGATTTAGGGACCATATGCAGTGGGGAGGCCCATGGGCTATTCGAACGGCGAATGATGCCCAGCCTTTCCAGGTTGGCGAACTCCTCACGCGCTATGGAGAGTTTAGCTGCATCCAAGCACCGAGCTTTCGCAAAGACGGGTGGGCCAGCTGTGGTGATGAAGTGCTCCACCCCGTGTTTCGCAACTGTTGCCGAAAATGTGGGAACTGTGAGCGCTGGAAACTGGGTGAGGAGTGTGTGAAACTTACCACCTGCTGTGGCGACGTTGGTCTGAGCTGGTGGCGGGGACACTCGAGCTGCACAAGGGATAGAATAAAAAGAGAGTGCATTAACCAGCCGCCTATTGGCAAGATCAACTAACAACCCGTGTGAGCACAGAAAATCAGCACCTAACATGTTGAAACTCACCGCCGTTATAATAAAAGTCCATTCATAAGTGCGGTCATGTAAGGACAGAAGCAGAGTCCTTTCCCCGAAGGTGTTGATGCTCGAGCCGTTCGCCGCTGTCGCCCCGTCACCACGGGGGCCTGCCAGCCGGTCAGCATAGGTCGGGGTGATGAAACTCACTTGGGCTCCGGTGTCCACGAGGAAGTGCCGCCCAGAGCGCGCATCCTTGAGGTAGAGCAGCTTGTTTCGTTTGCCGAGAGCCGAAGCTGCTAACGACTCCCGGTCCTGGAGTTTCCCAAGCTCTTGAAGTGGCACGGCGGCACACATCTGTGCGCCTTCTCTGCGAAACGCCGATGGTAAAAGCAGAGGCCATCTCCTCCGCTGCGTCGGGATCGCGCCGCTGCCATCGTTGGTGGGGTTGATTCCGCTGTCTCCGGCCCTTCGCTGCTCCCGGTCGCCGCACCGAGGTCTGCTGCTGCCGCGGTGGCCATCTGCTCACCGCAGGAGTCGAGGAGCCGCTGCGCCTCTCGGGCCAGTGCACGGAAGTCCTGCTGGGTCACACAACGCATGCTGGACAGGGTCCCCCTCATCTGCATCGGGAGGTTTCTCAGGAAGATATGTTTGAACAGGAAATTGTCGTTGTCTGTGTCCCTCAGCTGCAGCATGTCTTCCATCAGGTCGACTGGCCTGCGTCCTCCCCGGTCGTGCAGAGCCAGGAGCCTCCTAGCCCTCTCCTCAGCTGAGGGCGTGAAACACTGGATGAGGGCAGCCTTCAGCTCGTTGTATTTGTCGTCAGCGGGCGGCTGCTGTACCAGACTCCGCACGCATCGAGCTGTGCGGTTGTCGAGCTTGGCGATGACGTGGTAGAACTTTGTGTCATCCGCCGTTATTCCCCCGAGTGCGACCTGTGCTTCGGCCTGAAGGAACCACGAGTCCGGGTTGTCCTGCCAGAACTCTGGTAGCTTGATCGAGACGGCGCTCGCTCGGGTGGTCTCCGACGAGTCTGGTTCGGGGGAATCGCTTCTAGGCATTTCACGTCTTTGGTCACCAATGTGGGGAGCGTGAAATAAAGAGACTGAATTATTTCTCAATTCAGGTTTAATGCAGATTTCACATCCCCAGCTTTCTCTCAAGACAAGAAGAGAGTGAGCTGCCTAAAACCCCCCACATTTATACATGTCACATCAGAGGCAGAATCACACAATGTTGTCAAACCCCCCATTGACAATAATTCTCCCCCCGAGTCCTTTCGTCGTCTGTCTGACTCCAGGAGGTCAGGAAGCCCTTTCAGCGTCTTATCACGGCACCTCCATCCTCCTGCCATTATCCACAGGCGGCCCAGCCGTATTGTTCCATCCCAGACGTGAGGTCAATCAACACATGCAGTCCTAAGCATCTCCCTTGTGCTTATACATATGTAGTCAAAAATATGTGAGCCACAAAATCAAGTATTAATATACTGGTCTCTTAATTTTGATCTCCACTGTATCTTCAGCCATTTTTATTTTATTGCACAGACAGACATACAGACAAACATGCATAAAGAATTTTTTTTTCAGGATCAACAACACTACATCTATATGATGTGATTTTGCTGGGCCTGATGTCTGAATCTTTACAAATTCTTTAACTCTTTACCGCATTGCACACTTTGTCTGTCAAGTGCTTATTATTATTTGCTAGTTTTAGGGCTGCATTGATTAGTTGATGTTGTCGACAACATCAATGGAAAAAAAAATTGTCAACACAGATTTTTATTGACGACGCATTGTTTAATTTTAACGTTTATATGCATGCCACAGAAATGTTCAGTTTAACTGTTCCATTGAAGGAGAGGAACGCATCATGGCGACACAGAGAGAAAATCACGGAGAAGGCCCAAGCTTTCCAAAGTATGGGAGGATTTTACTGAAAATAAGTAAATGAAACAAGTTAAATGTAGGCTCTGTAAGCAGAGTTGTCATATCACAGCTGCACTACAGCAACGCATCCATCCTTTCCTCCCTTCCTCCTCTAGTCCTTTTCCCCTTCTCTGGCCGCCTGTCAGCGGACCTCCGCAGTGCACCGCCACAGTAATGAATGACTAAAGTCGGGCCACTTCTAAACACTGCACTGGTAAGGTTAGCGAGTTTTAGCGAGTAAAGTTAGCGCTTCTCATTTTCAATGAGCGACTCTCTCAGCTTTAGAAAACTGACCACACTATTAGTACATGCTATTTAAATAGCTTATCTGCTGTTGGACAATTCAGGTTTTGCAGTTGTCGTCACCGTATACGTCATCAGCAAGGTGTGACTTGACTGGAGTGAAAGCGGCAGGAAGACACATAGAGCTATGCTGTAGAAAACATATTTTTAGTAATATTTCTGGGAGTATAAGGTTTAAATGGAAGCTAGCATTGGATTATTTATGACTATAGACCTCAACTGTGTAGCTGTAGACTCACAATTACAGGAGAAAGAATGAGGGCCATTGTTTACAGGGTTCCTGCTCATACCGATCAGATGGAGAAACACGTCAAATAGGTTCATTTTGTCTTCTTTTAATTATTTATCTTTTGCTCATATAAAAGAGACGAAGAAAGACGAAGGCTGCAGTGCAGTTGAAACATGTAAAGAAGGTAAAGACATCTTTCTATTTTATTTGTTGTCTTTTATATGAGCAAAAGATAAATAGATGGAGAAACAGATCTTAGCACTGAAAAGAGCTGCCCCGTTCAACAAACAGAAAGAAACCAGCAAAAAAATATTTAATATACAATGGTTCTCATTTGTCAAAAGTGCATAAAAATCAGCACACATTTGGGTGTAAATATGATTGTAAGAAAAGGTCTGCATGGTATTTATGAAACTGTGCGTATCTGGTCAATCTTAATCTGTTTGACTAAATGTTGTCCATGTTGTCATTTTAAAGCATATTGTCAAACATGAGAATTTATTACTATTTAGAAGTGAAGAAAGATTCAGTTTTATACATTCCATAAAATAACTACTGTTCTTTTTAATCTGCTTAAATCTGTTTTAATATTGGCTGCAGTAACATAAATATGGATAAAATGTTTCTAATTACTAATAGCAGCCTCTTTAAGCCCCTTTTCCACTAGTACCTACTCAGCCTGACTCGCCTCGACTCTGTTTGTACGGTTTTCCATTAGTACCTGGTACCAGGTACTTTTTTGGGACCTACTTTAGTGAGGTTCAAACCGTGCTGAGTCAAGCTGAAAATGTGACGTCAGCAGATTGCAGGCCACTGATTGGCCAGGGCGTAACGTCAGTGGATGAGAGCGACGTCTTCACAAGATTCAAAACCACCATTTTTAAATTCAATCGTGAGTTTTTATACTGTGATAATCAATGAAATAAATGGCTACACACAAATCAACACTGTCACAAAAAACTCACCATCTTCCCTGTGAGCAGCCATCAGCTCGGAGACCTCCTGGTATTTCATTTCGGAACACGGCGCCGGGGCTGAAAAGTTCATATAGTGGTCAAATTTGACCAAATGTGGTTATTTTTCAACAGTCTCCCTGTCAGTGCACACAGTCAGTGTTGCAGCGCTTGCATCCCTGCACTTGAAAAATAAACTACATTTGTTCAAATTTGACACCTATGAACTTTTCAGCCCTGTCGGCCCTGCTGCAGCAGAGTGACCCAATATGATAAAGTGTACCAGGAGGTCTCCGAGCTGATGGCTGCTCGTGGGGAAGATGGTGAGTGTTTTGTGATTTTAAACATCTTCTTTCCTCTATCAGTGGAAAACGTCAGCATGTCAACAACATAACAGGCTGCCTTCCTGTAATGAACCCACCCACTTGAGGTGGTACTCAGTTGTAATGGAAAACCAACCATACCATGTCGAGGTGAGTTGGCCTGAGTAGGTGCTAGTGGAAAAGGGGCTTTAGTCTTTAAAGTAAATTGTCAAATCTCCCATCTAAATATAACACAAGGCAAAGATATCACCTGAAAGGTTGCACTGCTCATTATAATTTGATATGATGAAATAATTCTCCCACACAGCAGGTTTCTCTGCTGCACGGGAGTCTACAAAGACTTGAAAATTTATGTACCCCAACTCAGAGCTGATGTGAGATTTGAGCGCACCCATTTCAAAGGCATTTCCTCTTCAGCATACGGCAACATGACTTCTTCCAGTATTCTGATGTACTCAAACTGATCCATGATCCCTGGTATGCGATAAATAGGACCAACACCATAGTACCAGGAACATCCCTATATCATGATGCTTGCACCACCATGCTTCACCATCTTCACTGTGTACTGTGGCTTGAATTCAGTGTTTGCAGGATGTCTGACAAACTGTCTGTGGCCCTTAGACCCAAAAAGAACAATCTTACTCTCATCAGTCCATAAAATATTACGCCATTTCTTTTTAGGCCAGTCAGTGTGTTCTTTGGCAAATTGTAACGTTTCAGCACGTCTTTTTATTAACAATGGAACTTTGCGGGAGCTTTTTGCTGGTAGCTTGGCTTCACATAGACGCCGTCTGATTGTTACAGTACTCACAGGCAACCTTAGATCTTCTTTGATCCTCCTGGAGCTGATCATTGGCTGAGCCTTTGCCAGTTTGGTTATTCTCTGATCCATTCACATAGTCGTTTTTCTTTTTCTTCCTCGCCTTTCTGGTTTTGGCTGCTATTTTAAAGCGTTTGATATCATTTTAGCTGAACAGCCTATCATTTTCTGCACTTCTTTATAGGTTTTCCCCTCTTTTATTAATTTCTTAATCAAAGAATGCTCTTCTTCTGAACAGTGTCTTGAACGACCCATTTTACTCTGTTTTTCAAGGACAAATGCACAGCCAGCATATGCAGCGTCAGTTGCCTTGATCCTTAAATAAGGGCCACCTGTTTAACACCTATTTTTTTCACAGAATCAATGACCTCACTAAGTGAACTCAGCACTGCTATTTTTTTTGAACACACCCCTTTCAGTTAATGATTCAGTTTCACAGAATCAGCAGCATGCACGTCATGCCTGTTGGGTCTGTTGGTTTTCTATACCTTTACTAAACCTTCTAGAAACTTACTTGCAGTGTAGAAGTTGAAATTCTAACAAAAACAGTGATTTATCTTGCTAGTGATGTGGGACTGCTATTATTTTGAACAGCTTGATTTTAAACATGTATGAGGGTGTTTACTACCCACTTTTGCAGACATCACTAAGCTTTTTGATAAAAATTAACGGATTTCTGCTGTACTGATTTTACTGTATAAAATATTTGGATATGTAGACGGAGCTTACCTTGGCTGTAATGACCACCAGAGACTTGTCATGTTGTCTTAAATCTACAGCAAGGACAGCAAAGTACTGGTAGGCATTTAGACTTTTGCATACTTCCAGAGTTTCTGTTGTATGAAGTGATTTTGAGTTAATTAAGTAGTTTTCAGTATCATGATAAAGCAGTTCCATCTTGACACAATGTAAACAAACGATCTACCATGAGATAAAAATCACGTTTCAGACCATTCACGGATAATTTCTTAACATACTGACGTTTGTGCAATTGTCATATGCTTCAATAAAGTCACACAACCCAGTATTAAGATGCTCTGCTGACTGGATCATGCTAAAATATCATTGTAATAATGCATTGATGTATATGGGGTAGCCATAGCAACATGAAAGTTTTCACTCCTGAGGACCCGGATCACTGCCAGAGGTCACGTGACTGCAAAACCTGAATAATCTCTTGGATGATGGTTGCTGACGGCGGAGCTGCTTCAGTTATGCTGGATAACATGTTAACTGCAGTAAATGAGGGAATTACTGGAGTAGCTTACTCTTTTTCATTGTCGCTATTATTGTCGCGGTAATATCAGCCCTCATTCTGATTAGTGCATCTCGGTAAATTAGAATACTATGATTCGTAATTTAGTTAAAAAAAGATAACCATAATCATCCCAAATAAATTAAAACGGCTTAAATATTTCACTCTGTGTCGTGAAGGCTCATGTTCCTGCACTGATAATTTAAAGTATTTGTAAACTCTTATTTTGGACAGAAAGAAGTTCTTTTAATTTTCATCTGAAGCCTAATTAAACTTTAAGACCTAGCAAGGTTTCAAACAGGATGGGCTAGCGTGTTATTTTCTTTGTTTTTACTTTAATGGAGTTGAATATTACTCTAGATTGTTTTGAACATGCAGAATTACAACAGCCCTTTATGGAGTAGCAGAGGCTGCTATTTGAGTTTTTTCCACTTTATTTGGGGGGTTAAAAGACTGGCCTTTAATGTCTGTTATTTGTGTTGCTAAAAACATTTTGCATTAAGCATGTCAAGTTCAAGTTTCCATCTCATGTTTGATGGGTCATTATTTTATTTAGCTATGGGAACTTTTTTATAATAGGCTACATTATATTAAGGCAGAGACTGACACCAAAGTGATATTTACAGGTGTGCAGGCTTAAATAGGCGAGGTAAAACATGACCTGGAGCCCTGATCAGGAGCCATGTCAACAGGAAGCAGAGATGGCGACATGAGGGAAATAATTGTGATTAGTCAACTAATCAAAAAAATAGTTGTTAGATTAGTCGACTACCAAAATAATCGTTAGTTGCAGGTCTAGCCAGTTTCAGTGTTGGGAGTCACAGCTGAGACATTTAAAAAGCAGCAGGCTGAAATAACCTGATCCCGTTTGTGTGCTCCAGGGGAAAACTCCAGCGGACCAAGCAGAGGGAGACGCGGAGCTCGCCACCTTCCTAAGCTCCCAACAGCACACATCATCCGCCAGCCACGAGGACCTGGAGACGGCCGTCTGAGATGCACACACACACTCAGACACACCCTGTCTGGCTCTGTGGACTTGGCCCACACTCGGCGTAGTGACTCTTCAGGCGGAGAGATAAAGAGTCGAAGTCGAGGAGAGACGAACTGCTTCAGCTCATAGCAGAGAAGAGATTTTACTGGTCAACTATTTATTTGTATTTATTTATTCATATTCTATTTATTGGTTGTGCTGATTGATGGACTGAGTGACTGATTGTAGGACTATTAACAGATTCAGGATGCAAGTGCACTTGGACCAGCCGTCACACACCGCCACTTCGCCCGTTGAACATGATTCTCATCTTGTACGGGATTCCTTTGCTTATTTTACTCTTCTACAGTGTTTTGATTACATAAGTCTCACGATAGAGCTGGTAGAAGTAGTGCTGTTTGGTGTTCATCCCATAAAACCCGCGTGCCAAAGGCATTGCTTTAATGCAGTGTCACATGTAATCCAACATGAATCACATTGGTGGTTTCCTCATGACTCTCCAAACCTTTTAAAGCTCTGGTCAGTAACACGAAATTGTGCAAAGTCATGTCTACCACACCACACACACTTTCATTCACCAGCCCCGAGTCACTGTTTAGCCACAACAGGCATTCCAGACAAACGCAAAACAAGCACAAGAAAAATTCAGACATCCTCCGTTTCCACCAGCTGAGCTTTTAAAGGAAGTTATTTTCAATCGGAGTTTTCTGCACCTTTTATTCCCATCATTGCTGCTGGTTTACTACGGTTTCTCAGAATAACAAAAGAGGTGTCACTTGCACCATGAATCATCTCCACGGAAACCCAGACAGAGAGTTTAGTTCCTCTAAAATATCCTGGTCTCCACTTCTAATGTGTCAAAGCTCCTTTTGTTTCACTTTCAGTTGGCATGGGCTGATAGGAAATTCTAAATATTACAGTTGGAGCAGGACAGTAAGTTCTAGCTTTCGCTTGTAGCAGGTTCCTTTTTAGAGGTTTTTAAACTGAAACTGATTTCAGCAGTGTGTCAGAGCCAAATTTTGATTAAAAAAAAGTCACAAATTTATGAGAAAAATATTCACAATATACTATTAAGATACTGATTAGGTTAGTGTAGAAGGTTAGTACAACTTAAGAGAAACATTAAGGACCCTTTTATGATCTAAAGCACGCATTTGCACCACGTCTTTCCCCAGTAGTTTTAGTAGTTTCTGGCAGTCAGTTGTCTGTTTTCATGCTTTGCTTTCACTGCTTTATGCTCGCGAGAGTGGACTCATTTTAAAGCAGAACAGTTGGGTGTAAAGCCAAAGCGTTGCCATTTTATGGCATTGCACTTTTGGCCAACAAAAACCCTGTCTAATGTCAGTGGCATGTTTTTTATCACTATTCTTGTTCCATTTTTTTTATCCAGTGGTCTTAAAACACCATCATATCAATCAGTCAATCAAACTTTATTCCAGTCTCAGAGTCAACATAATAAAAACAAAACAGAACAATTAATAAAAAGAAATACAGATACAGTACAAACTTTAAAAAGACAACTGTACCAATGCCTTCTAAACTGTGACTGACAGTGAATAGAACTGAGCTTCATGTTAGACATAACCTGGATGATTTCATTTCCAGATACATCAAGACGACAGATGAATTTATACATAAGATTCCTTATTACAGCTTGTATTGTATTAACACGTGATGACACAAGTAACTCAGAAGCACTGCATCATCCAGGCTTTTTAAGTAAATTTCTTAAAGCATCATTGTATGCAGCCTGTAATACAAATAGAAATCATTAAAACTATCTACAAATTGTAGATAACTGGGTACTGTGTCTAACACTGTCAAGACAGCACTTAAGCAGCCAGGATGAGCTTCTTTAAAATCCTCAACATGTGTCCTGGCAAACACAGTGTCTCATTGCCTGTTTTACTTTAGTCTCAGCAAAATAGAGATTTACACACATCCTGATTTTCACATCGCTGTATTTGGTAAATCTAAACATTGCTGGGTTTATTTTTTAAAAATGTAAACTTTTTAACAAATTTTACAGTTTGCTAATTTTGGAATTTTGTTGACGTCTGATCAAAATTACAATTACATAAAATAAACTGAAAACCATGTACAACTTAAGAATAACTGAAAAAGTCACAATTTTTTTTTTTTTTACTCTTGTACTTTCTTTTAGACAATGACAGTAAAGGGATACCAACGTGATGAAGGACAAAACTTTTGGCTAAGTTATCAACAGGAAAAATGCTTTGTGAGTCCGAGGAATCCGATATTCCTTTGATATTGTGAATATTTTGCAAGGCAAAAAAAAGTAACGGTTTTAGCTTGAACTTCAGACATTTTTACAATTTTTCTACCAAAATGATGATTAAAAAAAATAATCGGCAGATGAATTAAATGTAATTTACATTACAGAGCGACACAATACTACGACTTTTCGTACAGTGCCGAAAGGTGTTGAATCGCACTGAAGATGTTGCCATGGGCCACATGCAACACCACCCAGATAACTTTTTATTTATTTTTAGTATAAAAAAGTTCAACCTTTAAAGTTATTTTACATTTAATAAGTCAACCATTCACAGTTTCACCAACATGTTTTTAGCGATAAATCTTTGCTCTTTGATTAGAAAGAAACTGCTGATTTTAATCCAAGAGACGTGTCAGATCGTCTTACATGAGCCAGAGTGCGTGAGCGAGTTCTGGCAGACAGAGGTGCGTCACACGTAACGCACTCTGCAGGTCTAAACGCCACCTACATGTAAAACCTGAACATGAGCTGGGAGCCTGGGGGCTTCGATGAATGATTCCGCAGGCATGTTGCAGAGGTGGCTAGTAACTAGTTACATGTACTCAAGTAACTTTTTCCACATAATTGTGTTTTAATGAGTACGTTTACTTTTTGCTGAAGTACTTTGAGTTATTTTTATAGTTATTTTGTATTCATTACTACCTACTGTTTTTATATGGTGTGTATTATACTAAGTTTTGCACATGAATAGTTTATATTTTACTTTCCCCAGACTAGCACATTTAAAAAGTCGCTCAAACTGGTGTGAGTAAAGTCTCACATTCATTATTAAAAACTTACAAGTTTTTTTTTAAATCAGATATGTTTGGGGGGGGGAGTCATAACTTTGCAAGAAAAATGTCTCAAATTTATGAAGAAAAACTCACAAAAATGCAAATTTATGAGGAAAAAGTTGCACAATATATGTAAAAAGTTGAATATTTACATGACAAAGTTGAACATTTGTACCAAAAAGTTTCACATTCTTGAGGAAAAAGTTGTAAATTTATCTGAACAATGTCACAATTTTTTAAGGATATTGTATGAGAAAGGAGTTGTTACTACACTGTAACTTTCTTGGCTGCTGTTCTTGCGTATACTGGAATTATTAATATCCTAAAAATAACACTGCTTTTACTTGAGTACAGTTTCTGGTTACTCTGTCCTCCTCTGACCAGTTATTTGTCTCAGATGTTTTTGAATGTGATTTTGCAGGCAGCAGATCCCATCTTTGATTATCAGCTGATTCAGATATTTAACTTGGTTGACAGCTTCCAGAAGAATAGTTGTGGTGAAAAATGCAATCGACAGTGTAAAATATTTTAATTCCCTTCATATGAAGCCTGATTTTGGCCCACAGACAAACCGTCATATCTCAGTTTTTTCTGGAACAAACTAGATTATTTTGGATGATGCACCAGAGTCTGTTTAAAAATGGAGGGTGTTTAACATATAACCACATATGTGTTCGGGTCATATTTTAATCTGGATCATGTGTATGTGGCACTCGTGACAAAACCATGCTTTACACATCTGTATGCGTGTGATTGAAAATGACTCATTCCATATCAGGACACGAGTGCTGATTTAACACAGAAGAGACTTGAGCTGCTGTCTGTGCGTTGGCTGTTCTTCAGTGTTTTCATGCATATATTGTTTTTGTGTGTTTTAAAGCATTTATCTAAGAATATGAACATCTGAGCCATATTCAATGCAATATGAATATTTTTTCTTTGCATTTCTTTGCTAATCATTTACATTACATTAATGTTTTTAACATAGTCAACCATTTAGCACTGAGATGTACTGAATGTGCAATTTTATGTTTGGGCTGGTTGGGTATATTGTTGTCTTGTGTTGTTTTTTTTTTTAATTCTTTTTGTTTGTGTGCATGTTTGTCAGA
Source organism: Pholidichthys leucotaenia (assembly GCA_020510985.1). Lineage (NCBI taxonomy): Eukaryota > Metazoa > Chordata > Actinopteri > Cichliformes > Pholidichthyidae > Pholidichthys > Pholidichthys leucotaenia. The sequence goes on along the minus strand of CM035845.1, from coordinate 181,388,096 downwards.
GGAGTGTTATTTTCTTACAGCCTGTTATAATCTAAGAGGGCAGTCACAGCAGGAAATGTTTTTCCAGATATTTGTGGGAACATTTTTAAGGCCTGTATGTAGCCGTCATGGAAGTCCAACTGCAAAAATAATAATAATAAAAAAACCACAATTCATATGTTCATAAATTGTTGTAAATTTGTAAATTGACAGAGAAATTCTGTCTCCCACTGGCAGCAGTGACTCACTGTGTTACTAATATCAAAATTATTTGGCCTTTATTCACCCTATAAATATTTGTTGGGGAGGTTTTATTCAGAAACACAGCAGTATGTGACATGATGGATGCAGAATGAAAGTCTGTCCTAAATTATTACCTTGGAGAAGTTAACCCTTTGTGATTAAAGCAATGGTTTTTAAGATTAAGAAACAAAAAACATTAACCCCTCAAAATAAAATGGTGCATGCCAGTCAACTATTAGCATTGTAGAAAATTGACAAAACGAAAGCAGTTCACCTGCACAGAAGGATAACAAATGTCCAAATCAAACTTTAGATCAGTGCACTCTTAGACATGTTTGAAAGTGTAGGTACAGCAGTTGTTGGCAGTGCTGACTGTAACTTCCTCTGCTGCAAGTTACCTCATATGGAAATGAAAGAAACTACGTTCTTCTACTTTAACTACAGTCCTGGATGTCTTTCATGCTACCGAGACAGTACATAAAGGAAGATGCAGGCTTATGTTGCCTGCTACATGCTAGATGAGTTCAGACTACTGGAATTCACCCAGATGATGATCCAGTTTGTTCACAGCCAACGATCGTACAGTGTCAGATGTGGTTGTGAAGGTCGGGCAGTGAACCGTTGTGTAGTGTGACATAATCCATGAACAGCCTCATGGAGTGTTGCGATACCTCACAATCACAACTTTTCAAGGCTGGCATGTCAGAATTTTTTTTGGCTTTATCACCCAGTTTGACAGCCTCTGACGACGGCCAACATTTTCCTGGTAAAGACCCATAGACTAAAAGCTGTGGGCATATTTTTTCCTCTCCTGGGGACCCTTTCACCTCTGTATAGTGAGCTCGGTAATGTTAACAAGCTAGCTAACTTTATAACTGCATTTAGGCTACATAAAGGCTAATTTTCTTAGCATCGTACTTTAGTTCTGTGTGGAGAAAGGGCATGCCATACTGTCTTTGAGAAATCCATGTCCACAGTTATTTTTTTCTTTTCTTTTTCTGCGCAAAAGAGCATTGCACACACACACTTCTGCAGCCATGCGGTGACACGTAATAGACCGGGCCCCCTGACCAGCTGTGAGCCATGAGCCATCTTTGTGACAGAGATGAAGGCAGAATAGGACGACTGGCCAGGATCATATGCAGTGTTGCCACTCTCCCAGCGAAGACAGCAAGAACTTACTCACTAGTCTGCATGGTGGCGATGTCAAAAGACAACCGGGCTGAGAGCAACTTTGATTTCCATCCATCCATCCAGGTCCAGGTCACACGGGCAGCACTCTTAGCAGAGAAGCCCAGACTGCCACCTGACCCATGTAGCACTTGTGGTTCGCAAGCTCTTAGCCCCAGGCCAGGCTCCAGGGTGGGGTTTGTACTGGGTAGGGTACACTAGATCCTTGTTAACATTTTCATTAGGATCCACTGGACCGCTCTTGGTCTTGCCCTTCACCCAGGACCAGTTTGCCTTGGGACAGGCCCTTTCAGGGGCAAGTCTCCCATCTACACTGGCGCTCAAAGGAGGGGGACTTTGTTTTCCAACCTTTCAAAATGAGATGCGTGAACATGACTGGAGTTCAGTGCTAACTTAGCAGCAATGCTTGGCTAGCTAATTGTATCCAAAGACATCTGAAGATTCTCATTTTTAGGCAAAGCAAGTAAACTTTTTTGTTTTGTTTTTGCATTTCCTATCAAAACTGACTGAAGAATCCATGCTTGCCATTTTTAAGTTCTGCTCATCATTTAAGTAGCCTAAAATCAGCTTCAAAATTGTTCAGAGGTGCTAACATGGCTGCCATGGGCAAGTCTTGTCCCTGAAAGGACTTTAAACACAGTTATGTATGAAGAGCTTTAAAAACTGAAAACCTTTAAGAAAATATCTACCATTCACCTGGAGAGAAACTGGATACCAGGCTCCATCAGTGGTCTATTAGTCCCTTTAAACCAAAGAGCACACCAGACTTTAGTGAACTAAAACCATTTTAAAGAAGATCATAGAAAAAGTGACAAATGCACATGAAAACTTACCATTAATCAAGCAAGTCGCACCCCAACAAATGCAGCCCTCCTGGGAAAGCCAATTTCAGTCATTTTCGTCTTTCTTTTTTCCTTTATCTTTAAACGTGGCTTCTTTGATGGCTACAAAATGTGTATCCAACACGGAGCGCAGATGATGTAATGTGAAATTCCTTGAATCATTAATAGTGACCAGATTTTCTTCGGAGTGGAAACACTGATTTAAACTGAACACACACTTATGACCCTTGTGATTGGGAACACGACTTTGTATTAAATTGTGTCTTTCATCAACGTTGGTTATGCATGACATTTTCTTACCTCCTTGGAATTCTGTTCTGGTATTGGCATAAAAAAAAAAGCATTATTGATGTTTAAGCTATTTAATTCTGTTTATACCCAAGTTTCCTCTAAGGCTGGCATGTTTTTAATTTCAGTATCTTTTGCTTTTGTATTTCTTTATTTTTCTGCTCATGATGACAATGATGACGATGGGATTACTTGAAGTTTGTTGTTTTATTTTATTAATTTGTTAAAAGAAGATGTGACTCTATTGTTCTTGTGTGTCATCTTTTTGTCTTGTTTGAAATGTTTGGGGAATTCCCTTTAGGGCATATCCTCATTCATGGAGCCTGGAAACAACATGATTTCCTAAAGAAATCAATTAGTCATGCTGGCTCGGGAAAACATGGAAGGCTCCTACAAATTAAAAAACTATTTGCTTTTCAGCCTAAAATAAGATGTCTGGGTACACTCAGAATGCCCATGACAACAGCAAGTGTAAAAATGCTTAAAGGTCCCATGTTGGGCATTTCCCAGAGATTAATTTTGAGTTCTCACATCCTCTAGGACATGTAGATGTAGTTTTCCAGACCCTGTTGTTTTTGCAGCTTATCAAACAAGTGGTGTGAAGCTCCGTCTGAAACGGGGGGTTTTCAGCCTGCTTATTAATGTTTATGAGCCTCTACTCTGATTGGTAACGTTTTTTAAGTGGGCCACTTACAAGTAAGACGACAGGATGTGTTTGTTTTGTTGGCTTAAGAGAGTGGAAGAAGGGCTTATGGTTTGCAACCTCAAAAAACCCAGGGAGTGCAATCCATTCCTTTCTTTAAGAGCTGAACTAAACAAAGACGATGTGTATTTCTTTGTGAAGTGAGCATTTTAATATTTTAACAGTGTACTTGTGACCATGGCCATATTTTATAAGGTTAAAATCAAATAAAACTGCCTATTATGGAGCCTTAAGCAATACGTAGACCCTGGGCTTTTGGTTTATAAAGGTTATACATACAGTCTAGCAATATCTAGATAATTCTAAGCCTTGTGTTGTTACTATAAGAAGATTTGGCAAACATCTACAGTGCTGTGAAAAAGTATCTGCCACTTCCTGATTTTTTTATATTTTTGCATATTTGTCACACTTAAATGTTTCAGATCATCAAACAAATTTTAATATTAGACAAAGATAATCTGAGTACATACAAAATGCAGTTTTTGAATGATGATTTCATTTATTAAAGAAAAAAGGTTTTCCAAACCTCTGTGAAAAAGTAATTGCCCTCTAAACCCAATAACTGGTTGTGCCACCCGTGGCGGCAACAACTGCAATCAAGCATTTGTGAGAACTGGCAATGAGTCTTACATCAGTGTTGAGGCATTTTGGCCAACTCTTCTTTGCAGAATTGTTTTAATTCAGGCACATTGGAGGGCTTGAGCGTGAGGTCACAGACTGATGGCTGGACGGAGCAGCATTCATGGTTCCATCAATTACAGCAAGTCGTCCAGGTCCTGAAGCAGCAAAGCAGCCCCGGACCATCACACTACCACTACCATGTTTGACTGTTGGTATGAGGTTCTTTTTATGAAATGCTGTGTTAATTTTCATCCCAGATGTAATGGGATGCATGCCTTCCAAAAAGTTCAGCTTTTGTCTCATCAGTCCACAGAATTTTCTCACAAAAGTTTTGGGGATCATCAAGATATTTTTTGGCAAATGTGAGAGGAGCCTTTGTGGGAGGTTTTTTGGTCAGTAGTGGTTTTCACCATGGAACTCTCCCATGGATGCCATTTTTGCCCTGTCTCTTTATTTGTGAATCATGGACCAGTGTCCAACCTGAGGAAAGTGAGGCCTGCAGTTCTTTAGATCTTGTTCTAGGTTTTTGTTTCTCATCTGTTCTTGAATTTCTTTAGACCGCAGCATGATGTGTTGCTTTTTGATATCTTTTAGCCTACTTCACTTTGTGAGACAGTTTCTATTTAAGTGATTTCTTGATTCAACAGGTCAGGCAGTAATCAGACCTGGGTGTGGTTGGTGAAATTGAACTCAGCTTTCCAAAAAAATGTGGTTAATCACAGTTAATTTATGATGCAACAAGGGGGGTTAATTGCTTTTTCACATAGGGCCAGGTAGGTTAGGATAGCCATAAATATTGTAAATACTAGCCTGTTGACTCGGCTGAAAAATTGGTGGATGACTAAAACCTGAGGGTTTTATTGTCTGGTGATCATGAAATTCTTCTCTATTAAATAAAACAAAAAGTCATCAAGATGTAAATGCTGAACAGACATGTGGTGTTCCTAGTGTTGATTAAGATTTTTATTTGTTTCTGGCATATTTTTTCAAGATAGACATTTGACAGACTGTCATCTGGTTTTGAGAGATACATTTAATGTGTACATTAGAAATAACAGGCCACATTTATTTTAGATATCCCACTGTTTGTAAATAGTCTAAATAACTATTATTCACAGCAACATACAGTATCTGCTTAATTTAATAACTCTGAAACCTTTTGTGAAAACTGCTATGAACAGCAGTTTATTTTTCTTTTTTGTGCAAATAGATATGACATTTAAATTACAACCTTTCACCTTGATCATTAGACAATGAGACTAGTAAACACAAGCTTGACAACAAGCAGGTACAAGAGCATGAACTCTCACCCATATAACTGTTTAGAAACCAAATCAGCCAGTGACTCCACAGTGAGAAATAACACACAGAGATGTGAAGATAAACACTGGTCAGGTTACTCCTGGTAGTTCCCTATTATGACTGAATGTTCTTTGGCATTTGGTAGAGTGGGGAACTTTCTGGACTGTCCTGTCGTTCTTGATTTTAAAAAGTACCAGAGCTCCTGAATTGACTTACAGGAATTGGTAACTGTCAATGGCAGATAATAATAATAGGTGTGTAGTGCTTTGACAAACATAGTTGTAACAATAGCATGTACTTTGAATATTGATGAAAAAGGGCAGGATTGTTATTATTAATATAAAATCAGATGTTCCAGAAGAAAGTTTGCATTACTATTCATAAACTTACAAAAAGGAATTGGTGTATTACAAGCAATAACAACAAATTCAGTTAATCAAATCAAATCAGACTTTGTCATATTGCTGTACATACAACTGTAGTGCAGGCAAGATGAAATTGCGTTTCTCTCGGCATCCATATAAATAGAAGCAGCATGATATAAGACACACTCACACATATCTTCACACCCCCACCCCCACCCCCCCATCCCTTCACACATCCCTGAGACATACTTGGGAAAAACTAACTAACTATAATATACAAATAATATACATAATGTCCGTAGGTGCAGTAGTGTGTATGAGAGATTCCGGGTCAACTGTTCAGCATCCTGACAGCTTGTGGAAGGAAGCTGTTGATCAGTCTGGTGGTTCTGCCTCTGATGCTCCGGAATCGTTTACCAGATGGCAGAAGTTCAAAGTATTTATGCAGAGGGTGAGAACGGTCCTTGACAATGTTCAGTGCCCTGCTCCTACAACGGTTCTGAAAGAGTTCTTGGACAGAGGGGAGGGAGACTCCAATTACCCTCTCAGCTCCCTTGATTATCCTCTGCAGGGCTTTTTTGTCCGACATACTGCAGCTGGAGTACCATGTAGCAATGCAGTACGTCAGAACACTCTCCACCACACCTCTGTAGAAGGTCCTGAGGATGCAGATGGGGAGAGAGGCCTGTTTGAGTTTCCTCAAGAAGTGCAGCCTCTGCTGAGCCCGCTTCCTGATCCCCAAGGAATTCTTGCTCCAGGTCAGGTCCTGCGAGATCTGCACTCCGAGGAACTTGATGTTCTCCACTCTCTCCACTAAGCGGCCGCCGATGCTGAGGGGGACGTGTTCAAGCTGTGACCGCCGGAAGTCGATAATCATCTCCTTCGTTTTGTCCACGTTGAGCACCAGATTGTTCTCCCTGCACCAGCCCTCCAGGTCTCTCACTTCTTCCCTGTACATTGATTCCTCATCCTTCTGAATAAGTCCCACCACCGTGGTGTCGTCTGCAAACTTAATAATCTGGTTCCCCTCGTGTCTGAATACACAGTCATGTGTTAGAAGTGTAAACAACAGTGGACTGAGTACGCAGCCTTGAGGGGATCCGGTGCTCAGCGTGACAGACTTGGAGATGTTGTTTCCAACCTGGACAGACTGAGGTCTCTCAGTCAGGAAATCCAGGATCCAGAGACATGTGGCGGTGTTCAGACCAAGAAGGAGTAATTTCTCCATCAGTCTCTGGGGAATAATGGTGTTGAATACTGAACTGAAATCAATGTACAGGAGTCTGGCGTAGGTGTCTTTCTGGTCCAGGTGGGTGATGACAGAGTGTAGGGTGGTGACTATAGCATCCTCCGTGGAGCAGTTTGAATGATATGCAAACTGGAGCGGGTCCTGTGATGCAGGGAGGCAGGCTGTAATGTGTGGTTTGACAAGCCGTTCAAAACACTTCATCACAATTGGTGTCAGTGCAACAGGACGATAGTCATTCAAACAGGACACAACTGGTTTCTTTGCCACCGGTACAATGATAGGGGTCTTGAAGCATCTGGGAACAATGGCCTGACTCAGGGAGATGTTATAAATGTCAGTCAGGACATCCACCAACTCGCTCGCGCAGTCTCGGAGTACACGTCCCGGGATGTTGTCCGGACCTGCAGCTTTACGTGGGTTGACTCTGGTTAGGGTCCTCCGTGTGTCCGCTGTGTTGATGGTAAAAGCTGGTCCGACCGATGGTGGAGGTGGGCCAGCCCTCCCTCTGGTTGTCGGGTTAGATGCTTCAAAACGTGCAAAGAAGTCGTTGAGCCTGTCTGGAAGCGAAGCGTCGTCATCATCGACCCCCTGTCTAGACTTATAGCCCGTCAGTGTCCGAACTCCCTGCCACATCTGCTTGGTGTTCCTAGTATCACAGAGGTGTCCCTGGATTTTCTCCGCATAGGTGCGCTTCGCCCCCTTAATTCCCTTTGAGAGCGCAGACCTGGCTGAGCGGAGAGCGATCCTGTCCTCCGCTCTGAAGGCTGCATCTCTGGCTGTAAGCAGCGAGTGCACCTCTGCAGTCATCCAGGGCTTATGGTTACCCCGCATAGTGATGGTCTTCACTGTAGTGACATCCTCTGTGCACTTCGCGATGTAGCTGGTGACCGTTTCAGCATACTCCTCCACATCTGTCTTGTCTTCCTGGGAGGCTGCTATTTTGATTTATTTTTATTAGGATCATATTTGGTTATGGAGATGATTGTGATACTCATTCAGTACACATAGTTACATAAATAATAAAAATAACATTTTTGCTGTCTGAAAAGTTACTGGCATAAATGTCAAAGTCTACAAGCTCTTTTCCCACTACCTTCAATAAATGAATGAATGGATGAATAAACACTACCAGTCAAACGTTTCAACACATTGGCACATTCCTTTTGAATGAGTCTACTGTATGTGCCTGCATTTTTGAATGGTGGTGTATATCCTCTCATATTTGGCAATATGTACATTTTATTGACCTTGTTAATGGTCATTAATTTGAAATAATAATTATTCATTTTGTACTTTGGGTTTAGATTTGCTTTAATTGCCTACACCGCCAAGGTTATGCCTGTGCTCTAACTTGACAGGGAATTAGGCTATGGCCACCAAACTTGGTACCCAGGTTAATCTTAGGACAAGCACCTATGGCTATATGTTTGGGGTCAAAAGGTCAAAGGTCACTGTCAGAATGCCAAATAAATAAACTATATAAGAACAAAAACAACCAGGGGCCACCAAACTTGGTACATAGGTTCACCCTGACATCTCTCCTCTGACTATGGATTTGGAGTCACAAGGTCAAGGTTTTAAATCTACAGGGCTGTAAAAGATGTGGGTCTGCATCTTGGCTGAGTGCATTCTAGTTTGACATAAAGTTCAACTTTATGTGTGGTGTCTGGTGGAACTAGCCTGGAGCTGCGACATGACTCATGAAAAAACAGGCAGAGGTGAGTAATAAAGCAGGACATGACCCTCCATCACTGTTTAACCTTAAATCAACAACAGAATTATCTAAAAGTACTCACTGGTAGTAAAATGTCAGAATCTTTGTCCTGTCTACTGTTGTCAAAACTCAGGTATTTTAGAAAATATCTTGTTAGATTAATGTACTGTAGTGTATCAAATATAGTACTGGGTGGACCTGGGGTGTACTGGGGGTGACGGCTCCGCCTTTCCGGTTCCACCGTCACCCTGGGGTATAAAAGGCATAGGCAGAAGGGACACGGTCTCTTTCGCCGTTGACCCTTTGCCTATACGGAGCACCTGTGTTCTTGTGGTTCATTCAATAAAGTAACGTTCAACTGCACCTTCAGCCTAATTCTTGGTAGCGTGAGTTATGGACATAACATTTGGCGATGAGGATAAAGGTATGAAGAGAGCTGTTTCTGGTATTCAGCCGTTTTTGGAGGTTATGGGCAAGCCGCCAGTCCCCTGGCCAAGGTGGTATGCGGCTTTTCAAAATTACTTGGTGGCACTGAACTTTGGAGAAGTAGAGAAAGTGCATGTGAAAGCTATTTTGGTCCATAATCTTGGCATCAAATCAAATCAAATCAACCTTTATTGTCATATTGCTGTACATACAACTGTAGTGCAGGCAAGATGAAATTGCGTTTCTCTCGGCATCCATATAAGTAAAAGAACATGATTTAAGACACACTCACACTTATCCTCACCCCCCACCCCACCACATCCATTCACACATCCCTGAGACATACTTGAAAAAACTAACCAGAACTATTATGTACAAATAATGTACATAATGTCCGTAGGTGCAGTAGTATGTAGGAGAGATTTGAGATTTGATGTGGTCGGGCTAATGGCGCACTATTTTCGCGCTCCAGAAAACGTCATAGTCCGGAGGATTAGGTTTCGGCAGCGCCGCCAGCGGACTGGAGAGTCGGTGCAGCGTTACGTTGCAGACCTGCGTCAGCTGGCAGGGGAGTGCCAGTTCGGAGCCTCTGAAGAAGAGATGGTCCATGATCAATTGGCGGAGCGCACACTTTGTTATGCGGCACGGTCGAGGCTCCTGATTTACCTGGGTGAACTGACATTAGCCACGACAGTTGAGAGAGCGCAACAATTTGAAGCAGCTGAAAAACTGTCGGAGGACCTCGGTGAGAGAACCACATTGGGGCATGCTGAACCATGATTGAAGGCGCTGGCTGTGGACCCGGATAGCAAAGACAGCGGGGATGAAGAGGAATACGCTGCAGCTACAAAAATTAGGTCCGTCCCGGGTACGCCAAGATGTTATGGCTGTGTGTCCACCAGGCACCGGTATAAGGCAAGAGAATGTCTGGCGAAAGGCAAGCACTGCAGCAAGTGTGGTCTCCTGCATCATTTCGCCAGGGCTTGCAAAAATTTTGAGTGAGGGGACTGACGACGTGGAGCAAATTCCCCCACCACGACTCCTACGATTGTTCATACCGTCTCCCCAAGCACAGATGGGCAAATTTATTGCGACGTTTTGCCGGACAGCGTTGAAGTGCCGTTGTTGGTGGACACGGGAGCAGTGGCTTCTGTGTTGAACTTCCCCACTGTGAGGAGTTTGTTCCCACATTACTGCATGAGGAGACTGTCGACAGCATACTTTGGCTATGGAGGAAACAAGTTAGTCATCGTGGATTCACTGAAGTTGACGGCGAGGTACAAGTCGGCAATGATGTCTAATGTCCAAATCGTGGCAACTGCCAAGGGGTCGAACATAACGGGATGTGATATGTTCTACAGCCTGGGATTCATGATCACCAGCAGCATCAGAGGAGAATGGTCGGGCTGTGGTTTGTGGGACCGACCAGTTCCGCACGTGGACAACGATGCGGTTTGGGACAGCGACTGGTCTAGTGAGATGAGATGAGATTCAACTTTATTGTCATTACACATGTATGAATACAAGGTAACGAAACGTGACTTGGCATTTGGGCACGCTCTGCAGAGCGCATCCAAGGCCGGGGCAGCCGCTAGGCGCCAGTCATTAGTATTCTGGGAGATGACCAGGACCAGTGCCATTAAGGTCCATCGCGGGAGGGTTCGGGTGCCAGTGTCCAAGTTGACCTGGATGTGGGAACTGGACAGCACGGTGGAACACCTGTGACAACGGGTGGAGCTGTGAGGACAGCTCCCTCTGCTTCCAGAGTTCGGCCGGGAGGTACTGAGAGGCATGGGGCTGCAACGGCTTCGCTGGCATTCAGGATGAAAGAGAGCGGGGCAGGACTGGCTGGCACGGTGGACAGACGTGCCACACGAGAGCACCAGAGGCTGAGTTGGGCTTCGCAGGGGGTCGGTGGAGCGATTTGACCCAAAAAGGAAGCCCGGCTGAAAAGCAGTGGACATTTGAAGCCGAGTTGAGCTCCTCTGCTGGTCGATGACAAGGTCTGGCCCAGGGGGAGGCTCGGCTGAGGGGGGTCCATGCAAAGAGAAGACGACAGGATGACCAGGGGCGGCTATGGGTGGTGGCTGCCCGGGAGGACAGCTATCTCGGGCTGTCCGATGACTCGTGGAGACACCCCAACGAGCTATGACGTGTCGATGAGAAGAGACGCTGATGTGGCTCATCCCCTGAGGCAAAGGCACTCTGGGAGGGATCCGCCAGACGGAAATCCAGGAGGTGGTCCTTCCATTGGGACTGTATGGTGACCATTAACATGGTGGCTATTAACATGGTTTGGATTGGTGTATTGATATGTTTGATTGCCCAAAAGTCACATAGTTAACATGTTTTACATGTACCCATTGTATTATTGCCCTGTTTAAAAAAAAAAAGTCCTTAACACTGTTTATTTGCATTTAAGTGAATAAGATGGTGTGAAGAACCCAAGTTGAGGGGTGGGTATGTTGGGGTGGGGGCTGACAACGGGATGTAGATGTACATATTAGCTGTTGCTTTGTTGTAGTGTGTATTGAAAGGTTGGTTATGTATATACTGATGTTCTGGGATTATTTTAATTATTAGGAGCACGGCTGATTTTATTTTATGGACTTTAAAGGGTCACAGACGGCAGAATAACCCGCCTAGCCGTGTAGAGGTGGGTCAGCAGTCTACCTGTCCCCCTCTATTTTAGTTATGTTGTGTGAATGGATAGGCCTATATATACATATATGTTATTGCTATTAGCGTGTGAGTCAGGTTTAAATTTGGGAGGGCCTAATCGGTGTGATTTGGATTTTCTACAGGGGGAGGAAATGTAGTGTATCAAATATGGTACTGGGTGTACTGGGGTATAAAAGGCATAGGCGCAAGGGACACGGTCTCTTTCGCCATCGACCCTTTGCCTATATGGAGCACCTGTGTTCTTGTGGTTCATTCAATAAAGTAACGTTCAACTGCACCTCCAGCCTGATTCTTGATAGCATGAGTCATGGACATAACATGTACCAGACATTTTCCTTTTCAAACAGTGTCATGAACCCTCCCGTGCTCTTTTCCAATGCGCACGGCGAGGGGTGAAATAATGAGGATTTACGCACAGGTTAACGCCACACACATTTATTGAAGAACACAAACAGTCCCCAACGGTGAAAATGTACAAAAGATAAGAACACTTACATTGGGCGCTCCTGGGCCGGCAACGCCCAGCGAACGCATGAGGGGAAATGATTAACCACAATTGCGTCCAAGAGCTGGCATCACTTCAGTGGTGCAGGAGAACCACGGCTGAGGTGGAGTGGCGAACACTTCGTGGCACACAGTTTCCACATGACTATGTGCTTCTGTTGACAGTTCATTCAGTTAATGACCCAGCAGTGCGTGACTCGCGAAAGGCACCTAGATACACACACTGCTGGTGATGATGTAATTAGGGACACCTGGGCAAGGAGCGAGAAGATGGCAAACGGGAATGGGAACAGCTGATGGTAATAGAGAGGGGGGCGTGGTCGGACCGGTAGACAGTTAGACAGTGCTCACACCAGCGTGAGCCCAAGGGGCTGCCTCACCGCTGCCGGCCAGAAAGCAGTGGCTATGGGTGAGGAAGCACACAGGAATACATACTAGACATGCATACAAAGCGGCACCTTAACCCACAGAGAGAATAGGGCCGAGTCGGGAGAAACCAAGCTGGCTCAGCTCCTGACAGAGCCCCCCCCCCCCTTTAAGGGGTGGATTTCCAGACACCCAAAGTAACATCCCAGACCCCCTCCCCTCCCCAACAGGAACAAACAACACGAACCTGGGTGGGAGGTAGGGGGAACAGGAAAGGTGGGAACAACACCCCGCCCAGGGACCACAATTACCCCCCCCCCCCCCAAGTCCACGGCCGTTGGGGCTCAGGAGGCCGCCCAGAGTCCCAGACCCAGCAGAAGGTCCAGTGGACAGAATCCAGCGGCCTGCCAGAAAACATGGGCCACCAGACCCGGGGGGTCAATCCTTCTGGAGGCCTGCCCCCCCCCACCCCCCGTAACGCCACCAAGACCAGAGAGGAGCAAAGAGGTCCGCGATGGTGTCCGGCGGAGGAGTGGAGGGCCCCAGCATCCTCAGGCTGGCCAGCCACGGCCCCAACGACCTTGACCCAGGAGGGAGTGACATCTGCGGTGGTCCTGACCAGGGTCCTCACAGCACTCGCTGCAGTGACCTCTGGTCGAGGTTCTGCAGCACCCGTGGTGACCTCCAACTGGGGTTCTGCAGCACCCACGGTGGACCCCAACCGGGCCGATGCTACACCCGTGGTGGACCCCGACCTGGAGTGTGGTGTCCATGATGGGTCTGGGCAGGAGCGCAACACCCACGTCGGGCTAATCCTGGGGCGCAGCCCCCACAAGGGTCCAAAGCCAGTCCGTTGCACCCACGGCGACACGGCCTGCGGAGGGGACCACACGACGACCTCAGACAACAGGGGAGCTGGACCTGTGAAGTCGTCAGGCAGTGAGACCGACTCCACGAGGACTCCTGGAGATGGTTGTTCCTCTCTGGCAACCCTAGAAAATGGCTCAGGAGCGGGAGAATAAACGGGGTCGTTAGGGTCACCGGCAGCGGCGGAGCCCAGTGAGGGAAGTTCAGATGCAACTGTGCGCTGCACCCAACTCTCCTCACCTAGAGCCAGACAAGATATCTCTAAAACTGCTATCAGAAAAACAAGAGAGAAAACTTGCCTGAGCTCGAGCTCCACCACTGTCCAGGATGCCGTCGATCCTGGTGATGAACACTCGGGCCCGGCATCAAGGAGGTCCAGCTCAGGCTCCCAGTCCGCTGCGGATGCCTCCGCAGCTGGCAAGATGATGTTAGCAGTCCAATGATCCTCCTGCAGCAGCTCCAATGCTGGGGACTCCTCCAGCGTGGCTGCAGGGGAGCCTCTCCATGCTGGCTCCGGGGTGGAATTCTCCAAAGCCACCGGCTCCTCCACTATCTGAAGGCGCTGACCTTGGGCCAACAGGCACTCAGGGAGAATGGGAGGAGACACGGAGAGAATAGGAAATAAATTAATCTCTGCAGCTGCAGGAGAAGACCCAGCCGACTGCTGTAACTGGGACTCTCCCTCGGGAGACAGACAAGGTTTATCATGATTGATTTGAATGGAATGAAAAAACACTTGCCTGTCATCCTGGTCTCTGATGTTTTCAGCTGCAGAAGACAGTCTGTCATCCCCCTCCGTGTCCACAGCCATACTGGTCCCTTCCCACGGTGACGGAGAAACTAGATCCGACGCCAATGACTCCTCCGGCATGGTTGCAGGGGACCAACTCCGTGCTGGCTCCAGAGCGGAATCCTCCGGGGCCCCCAGCTCCTCCACCGTCCGGTGACTCTGCTTGCACTCGAGAATCGAAGAGGGAGACACAGAAAGGACAGGAGAAGGGTTTACCTCCGCAGCTGGAGTTGAGAGCCCAGCGGACTGCTGGAGTTGAGCCTCTCTTCCGGGAGACAGCCAACGTTCATCATCATTACATAAAATTAAATGATAAAACACTTGCCTGTTCTCTCGGTGCTCGGTGTTGACAGCTGCGGGCAGATGACCGTCACCCCCTCCCCCCCCCCGTGTCACTGGCTGTTTTGGCCCCCTTCACACGGTAGCTAAGGAGCCGGCTCCGATGACATGGAGGTGGGCATAACAGGTGGGGGATTGGCGAGACTCTTATGGTGAGTCCTCCGGGAACGGTGGCACCAAGGGGAAGCAGGCGGCATGTTCTCTGGTTCCTCCAGCGAAGGCCCCTCCTCCCTCCGGAACTCTCTTCCCGGGAAGCACAATGTCATAGGAGGAACGGAAGAAACGGGGACAAACAAGATCGGCAGCTGACAATTCATCAAGAATCAGGCAAGCAGCTTCAGGTGTCATTAACGGTGACTGAATAAACACTTGCCTGAATTCCTGTGGTTTGATGATGTCAGCTGTCGTCTCCATGGTCGGGGCATTCGTCGTCCGGCTGAAGCTCCAACCTCCTCAGGGAATATTCCTCCAACCTCTCGGCCAACTCCGGAAGAAACCACAGTTTCGCTTCCAGGAGAAGTTCTGTCTCCGCCAGGAGAACCTGTCTTCGTTCCTCCTGCTACTCTGGGGATGGAGCGGACCACGGCTTGGGACGGGGAGGCAGGGCTGTAGTCGGTGAGGCTGGACGCTTCTTCCGGAGGGAGTTCCTCCAATTCCTCCTCACAGGCGGCTCGGGAACCAGATAGTCCGGGATGCGAAGCACCACGCTGGGCAGCAAGTCACCCATGCTGAGGAGCTCCGTGCTACCTGGAGAAGTAAGCGCTGTGGCCGCGAGGAGCTCGAGCACTGGGAGATCCTCATCCAATTCCTCGCATGGCGCGGCGAAGATGTCCCGGAGAATCTCCATCGCTTTGAGATGATCCCAGAGGCTGTCTTGCTCCATCACCCTTCTTGCTGTGTCCCGAGCCTGACGAGCCGTTTCAGAGGAACAGGGCTCTAGTGCCCATGAGAGAATCTCCTCCAGGAAACACAGCGAGCGCAGCTCCCTCTCCAACAACTCGGCCATGGCGCCCGGGCAACAGGTGAGTCTAATAGTGACACAAAAATAAGGGAAAGGGATGTGTGGGTGAACCCGCTAAATCCTCTTTGATGGTTGGGTCATTCTGTCATGAACCCTCCCGTGCGCTTTTCCAATGCACACGGCGAGGGGTGAAATAATGAGGATTTACGCGCAGGTTAACACCACACACATCTATTGAAGAACACAAACAGTCCCCAACGGTGAAGACGTACAAAAGACAAGAACACTTACATTGGGCATTCCTGGGCCAGCATCGCCCAGCGAACGCATGAGGGGAAGTGATTAACCACAATTGTGTCCAAGAGCTGGCATCGCTTCAATGGTGCAGGAGAACCACGGCTGAGGTGGAGTGGCGAACACTTCGTGGCACACAGTTTCCACACGACTATGTGCTTCTGTTGGCAGTTCATTCAGTTACATGACTCGCGAAAGGCACCTAGATACATGCACTACTGGTGATGATGTAATTAGAGACACCTGGGCAAGAAGCGAGAAGATAGCAAACAGGAACGGGAACAGCTGATGGTAATAAAGAGGGGGGCGTGGTTGGACTGGCAGACAGTTAGACAGCGCTCACACCAGCGTGAGCCCAAGGGGCTGCCTCACCGCTGCCGGCCAGAAAGCAATGGCTATGGGTGAGGAAGCACACAGGAATACATACTAAACATGCATACAAAGCGGCACCTTAACCCACAGAGAGATCAGGGCCAAGCCGGGAGAAACCAAGCCGGCTCGGCTCCTGACAAACAGTACTTCAGTACTTATTACAGATGACATATTTACCAAGCAAGAATGAGTTTGTTTAATTTCTGTCATCTATTGTTGGTCCTGAGATTGCTGAACTTGGCAAAAAAAGGTCAAAATTTTGACTGTCTCTGATATGCAGCAACAGCACATGTTGATGAAACCAAGGAGATTAATCTGAAATGGCTTGTGATGTCCAGAATATAGTAGGTTTAAATAGGGCCTCCTATATGAAATGTGTAGGATGTAAAGAAGCTGAAAGTACATTGGAACAACACGTACTTTTAGGTCATTAGGGGCTGGTTCTCACCATAGAGTCTAACTGTCTAAAAAGCCAAAGCAACTTATTCCTCCTATAAGACTGATTAACTGATCATAATTTATGAGTAAATAATAGTAATAGTAAAAATATACTACAAAAAATATTCACTTTTAAGCAAAAAAAAAAAGAAGTATACTTTTAGTTTACTTTTTGTGTACAAGTATCGGTAAAGTATGTTTGGCTTATACTTTCAAGTATACAGTTCATAAGAGTTTCAGTATATTTAGTACTTAATCATCATGATATATATCAGAAAAGTATAAAAGTATAAATTAGCATTCTTGGAATATAAAAAAAACTTAAGATTTAAACTGTGTACTTAAAGATCACAGTACAATCCATTTTGACATGACTGGTGACCCAGAAGCAGACACAGACTCCAGAATAAACTCAGTTATCTTTTATTGTAATAAATCCGCATAATAAATCCTGAATCTGCACCAGGTTGTAAGCGTTGCGGAGGTCTAATTTCGTGAACCAGGAGGCCCCCTGGAGGGAATCGAAGGCCGTGTTGATGAGTGGAAGAGTGTATTTGTCTTTAATGGTAATGTTATTCAGTTCCCGAAAGTCGATGCGGGGCCTCAGGGAACCGTCCTTCTTACCCACGAAGAAGAATCCTGCCCCCACCGCCGAGGAAGATGGGCGAATTATGCCAGAGCTCAGGGACTCCTTGATGTAGGTCTCCATGGCCTTCCGCTCCGGGGCCGACAGGCTATAAAGCCGACTGGATGGCAACAGGGCCCCAGGTAGGAGGTTAATGGCGCAGTCATAAGGATGGTGGGGGAGTAGTGACAGCACTTGGGATTTACTGAAAACGGCGCCCAAGTCCGCACTGTGTGTTTATATACTTATATATTTATTCCATCCAGCTACAATGCTCTGCACTGTGTGTCTGTGTATATATTATATATTTATAGTAATATGTACATATGTATATTAGCTGCTCTTGTTTTTTTTTTCTTGTCTTCTGATTGTTGCTCTGAGTGTTGCTACCCTGTGCTGTTGCAATCCTGGAATTTCCCCATTGTGGGACTAATAAAGGCTTATCTTATCTTAAGTCGTGGTATTCAGAGGGAACCAGGGACAGGTCGGGCAGGGGTGTGTCAGGGGCACTGAGCGGCACGGAGGGTGAGCATGCAGCGGACTGAAGGCAGGCACTCAGGCATAAAGAGGTCCACGAGATGATGTTTCCTGATCGCCAGTCAATGGAGGGGTTGTGCAGCCGGAGCCAGGGGTACCCCAAAATGACCGGGGAGGCCGAAACGGGCAGCACAAACAGCCTGAGCTGCTCACGGTGATTACCAGAAATCAGTACAGATATCGGGGCAGTCTGTTTGGTAACTATGGCGAGGGGAGCCTTGGATAGGGTGATTAGCTTCAGAGGGGTCTTCAGCTGGTGGCAGGCGAGCCCCAGCCGGGTTGCCAGATCTTCAGAAATAAAGCTCTGCTCAGCCCCTGAGTCAATGAGTGCGTGAGTGGAAATCCATCTTCTTCCGCTTAATCCTTTTTGGGTTGCGGGGGGGGCTGGAGCCTATCCCAGCATCTTTGGGCGAGAGGCAGGGTACACCCTGGACAGATCGCCAGTCCATCGCAGGGCCAACACAGAGAGACAGACAACTATTCATTCTCACAGTCATACCTAAGGACAATTTAGAATCCCCAGTTTTTGATGCCAGTTAACCTAACTTGCATGTTTTTGGCATGTGGGAGGAAACCGGAGAAATCCCGGAGTAAACCCACACAGACACGGGGAGAACATGCAAACTCCACACAGATCACTGTTGGTCGGGAGCTGGGATTGAACCCAGGATCCCCCGGCCAAGGGTGAGTTGCTGTGCTGCCGCAGTGCTAACCACTCTGCCACTGCGCTGCCCCAATTTCATGGTAATTATGTATGAAGCGAATGGGCAACAGAAACTTGGTGAGGGGATTTCCCTGGAGTGAGTCCGTGAGTCCCCCTACTGTGACGCACGGACCCTCTCTTTTGGCCTAATGGGACAGGAAGCCAACTCATGTTCCTCACTACCACAATATAAACACAGCCCTAGCTCCCAGTGGCTGTTTCTCGGCTGGAGGCAATTTGGATTGGCCCATCACCATAGGCTCAGTGGAGTTTAGAGAATCAGAAGGAGAAAGGACCAGCAGGGGGAGCTGCGGGGAGCAGCGAAACAGTGAGCCCGAGCGACCGGAAGGTCTGCGCTCGTTAGCCCGCTCCCTTAGACGGTTGTCAATATTGATCGCTAGGGAAGTGAGCATGTTCAGCTTGCTGGGCTTGTCAAGGCGGGCTAGCTCGTCCCTCAGGCTAGGGCTAAGGCTATGGATGAAAATGCTACAAAGGGAGGCATCCTCCCACCCCACCTCTGCCGCCACCACCCGGAAGTCTACAGAGTAATCATCTAACGATTTGTTCCCTTGCTTTAGATTGAGTAGCTGGGTGGTGAGCATGCTATCTCGGTCCGAGTGATCGAATACCTCATTGAATTCACTCACAAACTGGTCATAAGTTAAACTAGCATAATCAGACCGAGCCATAACCGCGTAAGCCCAGGCTAAAGCCCGCAGCTCTAGAAGACTGACAACATAGCCTATACGGCTGTGACTGGTGGGAAAATCCCCTGGCACCCGCTGAAACACTATCCCACACTGTAATAAGAATCCCCTAGTTTCCCCTAGCTTACTGCTGAAGCGTGTGGGCGTGGGGACTGGAGTCAGCCGAGATGGACGAGAAGGAGAAGGGATAGAACTAACTGGGCCGGCCGCATTTCCAGGAGCTGGTGAAAAGGACTGAGGAGCTGTGATGCGATCCAAGCGTGAATTTATCTGTACAAGCTGGGTGAGTATGACCTGTTGCTGATGTGATAATTGGTCTACCCGAGCCTCAATGATGTTAAGTTTGTGCGCTAGTGCACCATCTGCTGGATCGTTCTGACGGAGATGTACTGACATGATTAGTGACCCAGAAGCAGACACAGAATCCAGAATAAACTCAGTTATCTTTTATTGTAATAGTGTGAGTGTGAATGTGTGCAGGAATAGCAGCCGGGCGAACAGAGCACTGTTCAGACTGGCAACCCTAGAAAAGAGCATAGACAGGAGGATTAGTGACTGAGGTTCGGAGGAGTGATTGAGAGAATAATACAGTCTTACGATTGGTTTGTTGGTGAGAAGCACAGGAGAACTCCCAAAGGCTCCAGCCACCTGGCCTGCAGGCATGTGCCGTAAGCCTTATCTGTATATAGTTTGTAAATGGTATTCACTTATATAGCGCTTTTATTCTCATCTCTTGATGACCAAAGCGCTTTACAGATCCTGCTATCCACCCATTCACACACTGATGGTGGCGTGCTACCTAACATGGTGCTTCCAGACCCACCAGGAGCAATTGGGGGTGAAGTGTCTTGCCCAGGCACACAACGGCAGGATATCCGGGGAGAGCGGGATTTGAACCACCAGCCATGCGGTTATTGGACAACCTGCTCTACCTCCTGAGCCACTGAGCCACTGTATCCTGAGTAAAGCTCCGTAAACCGAGTTACCACTTACTCATTATTTGCCTAACTATGGATGCAACATTTGGCAATGAGGTAAAAGAGGTAGTGGAACGATCTGTTGCCAGTTTTCGGCCATTTTTGTAGGCCCTGGGCAAGCCGCCCGTGCCACGGCCCCGCTGGTTTGCTGCTTTTACCAATTAGTTGGTGGTTTTGAACCTCAGCGAGCTGGAGAAGCTTCACGCGAGGGTGGTCTTGGTCCATAATTTAGGCATGGAGGGGCAGAGGATACTGGAGAACCTGGAAGGGGGGGGCTGATAGCTTTGATGAATTGTTGGAGCTAATGGCATGCTATTTTCGCGCGCTGGAAAACATCACGGTCCGACGCATCCTGTTTTGACAGCGCCGCCAGCGGTCAGGAGAGCCAGTGAAGAGATTCTTGGCGGACCTCCGAGAGCTGGCGAAGGAGTGCAAGTTCGGGCCCCTGGAGGACAAGATGATTCGTGACCAGCTGGCAGAGCACCTCCGCTGCCCGGCGTCCCAGGCTTTTAACGCACCCAGGAGAGTTGACATTGGCTGCAGCTATCAACCTTGCCCAACAGTTCAAGGTGGCAGAGACCATCGCGAGGGGCCTTACTGAAGGGGCCACTCTAGGTCAGGATGAGTCTTGCGCTAAGGCACTGTTTTTGGACCCTGGTGATGGTGACAGCGGAGAGGAAGAATATATCTCCGTAGTTAAAGGTCTGCCCCAGGTACGCCACGTTGCTATGGATGTGGGTCCACTGTTCACCGCTATAAGTCCAGAGTGTGCCCAGCGAAAGGAAAGCATTGTGGGAAGTGTGGTTTGCTGAACCACTTTGCCAGGATGTGCGCAAACTTCGAACGCAAGAACCGGAGGGGTGAGCCAGGTGCTGTGCAGAAGACTCCAGCCATTGTGCATATGGTTTTCCCGGAGACGATGGGGAGAATCGGGTGTAATGTCACGCTAGATGGCGTCGAGGTTCCCCTGCTGGTGGACACTGGAGCAGTTATCTCCGCTTTGAACCTGGCGACCATGAGAAGTCTGTTTCCCACCAACAGATTAGAAAGCAAGAAGGAGAGTATTATGGTTATGGATGGAACAGGTTGGCTATTTTGGGGTTTGTGGAGATGGAGGCCCAATATAAATCGGTTGTAGCACCCCGAGTCCGCATTAACATTTCTGCGGCGGGAGTCAATGTCATGGGGTGCAACCTCTTTTACAGCCCAGGGTTCTCCATAGCCAACGTGTCGGGTGAGGAGTAGTCAGGATGTGAACTTTGGGGCTGACCAGCTCCGGTGGTGTACAGTGTGGAGATGTGGGACTCAGACTGGCTGGACAATGGAACCGTTGGAGAGC
The DNA here is from genome assembly GCA_020510985.1 of Pholidichthys leucotaenia. NCBI lineage: Eukaryota > Metazoa > Chordata > Actinopteri > Cichliformes > Pholidichthyidae > Pholidichthys > Pholidichthys leucotaenia. The sequence continues at coordinate 181,366,672 of CM035845.1, read as the reverse complement.
ACGTTCAGCGCCATGCGATGCCGCCTCGGGACAGACCTGATGCCGGTTCTCAGGCTGCCCTGGATGAGGGTGCTGGACGGCACGCTGGGATTCCCAAAGTGGCCTCTAAGGACGAGGTGCCCACGCCGGAAAAAGGGGCGAGACCGAGGAGCGTGGTGGTAAAGCACTCACAGCGACAGCCTGCCAAGAGAAGGACGAACCGGACCCGCGAGTTGACCGGTTCGGTGGAGGGGGCCAGTCGGAGACGACGTGATATGGAGCGGAAGAAGAGGGCTTCCCCACAGGTTGAAGATGAAGTTTGGCCCAGGGTTGATGCTCGGGTACGCGAAAGTCACAGTCCACGCGAGCGGCGTGATTACCAGAGATGTTTTCAGGTGGAGACTGCCCGGAGGAATGGACATCGATGCGTGTCTGACCAGATCTGGAGGCACCCGAGTGAGATGCGTCTGTCATTGAAGGAGAGGAGGCGGCGCAGCAGGAGCCCCGAGGTCAAGAGATGGAGGCGTCCGGAGAGAGATCCATCCGAGGACTGAGGGTGCTTTGTGTGTGTGTTTATTTTTTTTTCCCTGTCCAGGTCCTGTTGTGTGTGATTTTACTACTGTTTTAGTGCCCCGATTTAAATTAAAAAAAATAAAAAATAAAAAAGAACGTGAAAGAATATGAATGAGAGCAATTATTGGTAAAGTGAATTATTAGCTTGGTAATTTGATATATATCTGAACTTGTTTTGATTGGTCATTTATTACAACTATGATGCCCAACACTGTTTATTTTGTTGTGTGCCCTGCTGTGGGGTGGGGGCCGCCAGTAGTTTATTTATATGATGTAATTTTGTCTGTCATGTTCATATGGAGCTGTTGTAGGGGATTATTTTATTTAGAAACACAGCTTTACTTTTAGGTTGGACTGTTCTAGTTTGGCGGCAGAATAACCCACCTGGCCATGTGGGGGGTGCTGGTAGTCTACCCAGCCCCCCAGCCTTGGTTGTATGAATGGATAGGAAGTTTGTTTCTTTTTGTAAATATTTCACTTTAGAGTGTGAGTCGGGAGATAAATTTGGGTGGGCTTCCTTTGTGTTTGACATTTTTTTTGAAGGGGGGGAGTGTTGTGTATGTAAATAGGCTGGTAGTAGTAAGATGGTGGCCGGGTTAGTCCTCTTTCGTTGTGGGAGCCACTTGGCCTGCAGGCGTGTGCCGTAAGCCTTATCTGTATATAGTTTGTATCCTGAATAAAGCTCCGTAAACCGAGTTACCACTTACTCATTATTTGCCAAACTATGGATGCAACAGTGATGATTGCCTGAGGAGAAAACGGGAAGGAGGGGGTGCGCCAGAACATGACACCACAGGGGATATGTGACCCATGGATGCATTTAAAACGTAAAAATCTACAAAACAAAATCCAAAACAAGATTTTGTGATCAATAATACCTTTACCACTCAACATATTTATATGTACTTATTTTTTAATATTGTAGTTACTCTGGGGTCAAATATGGATTGATTATCTTATGATCGCCTGACCCAAGAAGTACTGAAATGTACTACTTCTTAAGTATTCAAATAGGCTATACTAATTGAATAACAGTACTTGATAAAATACACATGAAGTACACTTTTTAAGTGTGTATATACATAACTGGCTTCTATGGAAGAACACTTCTTTTGAAAACGTGAGAAAGGGTTTGTATTTTAAGGACAAGAAGTTTCTGCTCTAGTTTAGTAGATCAACAACTAAGTGAATGCCAGCAAAATGCCAACTTCCTTTTATTTTCAGTTTCATTTGGACAAACTGGAAATTTGTAGGTTTTTTTTCTTTACAGTGTGTTTAAAAATATTGCAGTGGTGGTGGTGGTGGTTGGGGGGGGTTGATGTCCCAGAGTTGCCAACTTTTCAGAAAAGCTTGGAGTGAGATTTAGAGGGAATTGTGCACGAGGGAAACTGGTGGTTTGGAGTGGAGTGTGTGCAGGCTCACAGTACATGAAGACAGTTATTTTTTCAAGGCATACACTTCTTTACTTAAGAATACATTTGAGAACATGTTCGGTCTGCTTTATACTGTCTTGAGAGCTCACACTGTGGAAAAAACTGAAGAAAGTCAGCATGATATTGGCAATAATCTCCTTACTTTGAAGTGAGAGAGGGGGCAAAAAGAGTGAGAGTCCTCAACACTGCCCAGAGTAGTTCCTATGTTGGTGGGAAAAGCTGTTTAATCTTCTGTTTATGGGGGAAAGTTGTCTGTGGTGTTTACTTTGAAGTTATAACATTTCAACTTTCAGGATAAATGCATAGTTAGCATTTTAAACTACAGTATAACATAATGGGTTGTAGCGCTTTAAATAATTTGTATTACGTCACTAAGCAACTCCGGAAGTTTAGTTTTGCTGAGGCGTCAGCGGGGAGTTGAGTAGGCAAACACGGAGACGTCGTAGCAGGAGCTCCATTGAAAGGCTGCAAACTTTGTACGACACTTTGGACGGTGAGTATTGTTTTTTTTTTTTTTTTTAAATTAGGTCTCCTAAATTTCTTATCAGCAGTATTTGTTTGAATATGCCGTTATGTGTCGTTTAAGGTTTGCTTTAACTGGAGAAAGTTGAACTCGACTGGAAAACTATTGACACGACCGCCTCCCGCCGCCCTATGTAATATTAAAATAATCAAATGTCACAGTTAAAGTGTCGTTGTTTTTTAACTTTTGTATTCTGTTTAACGCTCTTAAACAAAACAAGTGAAGTTTTGCTATCGCAAAATCTTACATAAATTTTATTGGCGCAATTGGAATATCATAAGGAGCTTCCTAGAGTTCAACAAGTTCCAAATCTCACTTTTTTAGGGTTTGAGATATTACTGTTAATGAACGAACTCCTAATTTTACTGAGATATTGCAACCATTTCTAGCCAGTTTAATCCAGTTGAACCACGAGGGTGAAATTGTTGAACATTACAGATTGTAAGACATCTGTCTACCTTTGACCAATATTTTAAATCAGGATTGTCATGCGTAAACACGCATAACCGAGATAAAGTACGTAGGTTTACGGTTTTTCACTTTATTCCTGTTGAACAGAATAATAAGAAACTTTTAAAATCGGCTGTTGTAAAACCCTTTGAAAGTCAAAAGACTTTTATTTATTACCTCCGCCGAGGAGGTTATGTTTATTTGTTTATTTATTTAGATATACAAACATGTTATTATACGGTTGGTTTAATCCTACGCCATGGTTAGATGCGTAGGATACTACTACACTTACTACTTTCCTTACTGCCTTTAAGGAAACATGCCTCGACATAACTCGGAGATTTGTTTACCGGAGAGCGTCATAAGTAGAAGGAAACCGAAACTGGACACGAAATTCTCCTCATCATAGGAGTCTGTTTCATTTAGGTCTGATCAGGTTCCTCCACGCAGCTCTGTCCTTCCTCTTCTGCTGCCAAGAACTCCTGACCTTGTTAACCCGGGCAACGTCCGAGCCGCTATTAAAAACCAGTTCATAACAGGATAACGAGAGGATGCATGCATGAATAGATTAGTCAAATGATTACTCAAATTAAATTCTTCTATTTTTTATTTGATTTATTCAACTTTTTTAATTAATTAATTGTAATCTCTAATCTTTTTTTTTAAATTTTGGCAAACATAAAAGTATTAAGGTGTGTTCAGACCAAACGCAGTAAATTTAGTCGTGCAACCAGAATACATGTTAACACATTGTATTAAAGGGGTCATTGACTGAAAAATGGTGTGTTTGTAGGTTTTAATTGTCTGAAATGTGTCAACTGGTCACGTAATTAGCCAAAAATTTTCCAAAGAGTCAGCGATCTGAAAAAAGCACACTGCCTTTATCTCGTTTTTCTCTCAGAGAAACTCCCCAAAATGTTTTTTTGGCTCTTCCTGGTAATACTTCTACATCAAGTGTTCAAAAAGCCCACCCACTACCGTCCTTGAGAGTAGCCCACTGCTCCATTATTGACCCACATAACTGTCTGTCATACAATCAATCAATCAATCTTTATTCCAGACTCATGGTCCATCAAAAAATAAACAAGACAATTAAAACAGTTAATAAAAAAAAAAACCAAGACAATAAGACACAATTACTAAAAGAAGTACAAAAACAGTACAGACTTTAAAAAGACTTAAAAAGACAACTGTACCAATACCTTCTAAACTGTGACTGACCGTGAATAGAACTGAGCTTAATGCTAGACATAACCTGAATGATTTCATTTCCAGATACATCAAGCCGACAGATGAATTTATACATAAGATTCCTTATTACTGCATGCAGTGTATTTACACGTGATGATACAAATAACTCAGAAGCACTGCACCATCGAGGCTTTTTAAGTAAAATTCTTAAAGCATCATTGTAAGCAACCTGTAATCTCTGCATGCTTTGTTTCCTATAGTTTATCCATAAATGAGCAGTGTATAAAGGTGTACAATAGGTTTTAAAAAGAACCAGCTTCACCTCATCTGAACAAAAGCCAAACCTACCTGCAAGAATATTTGCTTGCATGTAGATTTTGCAGCGTTGTCTGAAAATATCATCATCAGTCATTCTATCATTAATAAAATGTCCCAGATACTTAACTTTATCCCTGACAATTAATTCCCTGCCTGCCAAATCAAAGACAGGAAATTTCATAATCTTCTCTAGTGCGGCAAATCAGCACACAACTCTTATTTGTGTTATATTTTATGTCATTTTCCTCTCCATAAGCAGTACACACTCTTAAAGTAGAACTGAACCCACCTTTTGGCGCAAAAAGTAGAATAGCAGATTAATTCCTTATTACCTATTGTATTTTTCAACACATAAAAGAAATTTTTAGGCCGTGCGATGGCCAAGCTATAAGCCGATAAACTTTTGCCTCTGGCTGGCAGTGCCAAACAAACCGGAAGTAGTGGAGACGACGCTGCGTGACGTCACGAGTGTGATCCCTAAACAAAACAACAATGGCAGATGATAGCAGTTCCAGCAGTCAAGAAAACCAGAGTTTTCAGAGTGAAGAGGCATTCAGGATCGGTGATGAGACAGAGGAGGATGCAGGAGTGTGGCAGGTGGCAGGCGTGCACAAGGGCGAGCCCGGGAGACAGCGACCTGATGCACCTGTGACAGCAGCTGGCAGACGGCGATGCAGAGGCGAGGTCCGCCGCCGGGGAATACAGTGATCCCTCACTTATCGCGTTTAATGGGGACCAGAACCGACCGCGAAAAGTGAAAAACCGCGAAGTAGCGTCACCCCCCCCCCCAAGGGCGTCACAAGCACTATTTTGCACAAAAAGGCACAAGAGAACAGCGAAAAGTGCCACTAAGCAACACGAGCAATAAAGAACAATGAATGCGGTCTTCCTTCGCTGGGTATGTGCGCTCGGCAGGGAGAGAAGCTGGGTAAAACGTCTCGGCCAATCAGCTTGCGAGGTAAAACGTCTCGGCCAATCAGCTTGCGAGATTCCTGAGTGGTGAAGAGGTGGGCGGAGAGGAGTGGAGCGGTGGTCAGAGAGGTGGATTTTGAGTTGTGCGGGCTCTCCGTGTTGATACCTGATGTTCTAATGTAGTCTCCCTCCCTGCCTGCCTCCCTGCCTTCTGCTAGAAGGCAGGGAGACTACATTAGAACATCAGGTATCAACACGGAGAGCCCGCACAACTCAAAATCCACCTCTCTGACCACCGCTCCACTCCTCTCCGCCCACCTCTTCACCACTCTGGAATCTCGCAAGCTGATTGGCCGAGACGTTTTACCTCGCAAGCTGATTGGCCGAGACGTTTTACCCAGCTTCTCTCCCTGCCGAGCGCACATACCCAGCGAAGGAAGACCGCATTCATTCAAAACAGACAATATTGGGGAAAATATTCAAAATAACAGTTCCCTTTTCTTTTGTAACTTTGTATTTGGGTTTACTACCGGACTCACTGGAAAGACGAGGAGATAAATACTTATTCAATGTTTTAATATTGGCAAGTAAAAAAGCCCTAACTAAAAAATGGATGCTGAAGGACTGTCCTACACCTGAAGATTGGATTAACGTGATTCAAGACATTTACTCGATGGAAAAGTTGACATTCGCACTGAGACAGGACATGGATGGGTTCATGAACTTTTGGCAACCCTGGATCACATATGTGTCTTCCATTAGATCTAATCTTTGACAAATACCATTTCAATAATGGTTCCGCTCTTTGTTCCAAGGCTACTCAGTTGCTCTTTTTTTTTTTTCCACAATATCTTTATTGAACCTTTTCTTTTTTTTTTTTAACAAACATGATACAAACAATCAAACACTAACACTAAAGTACTACAAAAAAAAAATGCACTAAAAACACCAACAACCACCAACAAAATCAAGTCTTCAACAATGCTCCTCTGTTTAGTCTAGACAATCCAATACATAAGTATACATATTATGTTCACCAGTTTGGAATTTACAAGGTCCACACACATCATTCACCTTCTTCTTCAAGAGTTATGTTTAAATTTTTTACATAATCAATAAAAGGTCTCCATATATTCTCAAACACAATTTCCTTTGATTTTAGTATATATGTTATTCTTTCTAATGGAAGGTTTGTTAACATCTGTCTTAACCACTGAGTCACATCTGGTCTATGAGTCTTTTTCCATAATAGTGCAATACATTTTTTGGCATTAAGCAAACTGAGGTCTATGAATGTTCTTTCACTTTTATTAAAATTATGCTTTTCTGGGTACAGACCCAACAAAAACAGTTTAGGATTCAATATGATTTGTTTTGAGATTATTTTTTCAATTGTTACCCTCACCTCTTCCCAAAACATTCTTATTAATCTACATTCCCATAAACAATGAAATAGGGTTCCTTTACTTTCCATGCATTTTGTGCATGTATCTGGTATATTTTTGTTATATCTATTTAACTCCTCCGGTGTAACATACATCCGCATTAACCATTTGAAATGTATCAATTTAAGGCGTGCATTTATTGATTTGGTTTGAGCTTCTGTACAAGCCAATTCCCATTGTTCCTCTGAAATTTCAATTTGCAGATCTTCTTTCCAGTAGTTTAATCTTTTCAGTGAATTTTCACTTGAAGATAGTGTCAATGAGTTATAAAACTCTGAAATAATACCCTTTCTTTTACTATCTTTCATCATCATTTTTTCCAAGGATGAATAAATAGGTCGAGTGAGAGCTTTATTTTGATTTGATCGAATAAAGTTTCTAAGTTGAAGATATTTAAAAAAATGTGTTCTATTGAGATTAAATTTGATCCTCAGCTCTTCAAAAGACATTATGTTGTCTGCACCTGGCAAATATAAATCCTGAATCTTTTGTATCCCTTTTAAATTCCATACTTTAAATACAGCGTCCGCTCTCCCTGGTTTAAAATATTGATTACCCCATATTGGACTAAATTGTGACAATAACTGTGGTTCTTTTAAATAGTTTTTAGCTTCACACCATATTTTGATCATATGCTTTACAAATGGATTTTTAACTTGTTTTTGTAATTTTTTTGCCGAATCTGAGTATATGAATATGGGAAGAGGTAAAGGTAAATTGTATGATTCCATTTCAGTCCAGTGAGGGAGATCATTTGATGAAAAATAATATGTCATAGACCTCAGTTGTGCCGACCAATAATACAACATAAAATTTGGACATTTCAGACCTCCACGATCAAATGGTAAATATAATAAAGACAAACGTAATCTAGCCCTCCTGTTGTTCCATATAAATTCCACTAACTTTTTTTTTATTCTTGAGAATAGATCTAAAGGTGGTGATAAGGGAATGTATTGAAATAAATAAAGTATTTTAGGTAAAATATTACTTTTAAGTATATTGATTCTCCCGATCATCGACATTGGTAGTGACATCCATCTCTGAGTTAACTCACTGATATCTGACATTAAGGCTTCATAGTTGACACTGGCGACTGATTCTAGCTTAGGCATAATTTGGATTCCTAAATATTTAAACTGATTTACAACATTGAATTGATTTACCTCAGGGGCTGGGTAATTTCTCTGGGTCTCATTTAGCATTAATATTGAAGATTTAGTTTTATTTATTTTATATCCTGATATTTCCCCAAAATTCTTTATTAAATTCAACAAGGTTGGAATTGATTTTTTTAGATTCGACATAAACAAAATTATGTCATCGGCGTACAGGGAGATTTTATGTTCTGTTGGTCCAACTTTAATTCCATATATTTGTGAATGTAAACGTATCGCTATCGCTAAAGGTTCAATTGCCATAGTAAACAGTAAAGGTGAAAGTGGACAGCCTTGTCGACATCCTCTATTGATTTTTATTGGTTTTGAAATATTGTTATTTGTTAGGATTTCTGCTGTAGCATTATTGTATATTATTTGAACCCATTTTATGAAATTATTTCCAAGTCCAAACCTTTGTAGGACTTCAAAAAGAAAGGGCCATTCAACTCTATCAAAGGCCTTTTCGGCGTCCAATGATAGGAGAGCTGTATCCGGTGCTTCTTTATTAAAATAAATAATATTAAATAGTCTTCTTACATTATGGAAGCCTTGTCTACCCTTTATAAAGCCATTCTGATCTCGATTAATAATATTTGGTAAAATTTCTTGTATTCGTCTTGCTAAAATTTTACAGATTATCTTAAGGTCGGCGTTTAATAGGCTTATTGGTCTCATATTTTCACATTTATTAGAGGGCTTACCTGGTTTTGGCAGCAGTATAATTAAGGCATTATTTATGTATGATGGTAAATTATTATTTTGAAATGCTTCTAAAACCATTTCCAAAAAAGGTTTTATTAATTTATTCTTAAATTTTTTATAAAGGTCAACTGGAAGACCATCTGGTCCTGCACTTTTTCCTGATTTCATATTATCAATGGCTAGCCCAACTTCTTCTTGACTAATTTTAGACTCCAATATCTCCCTGTTTTCATTTGGAATACACGGTATAGATAGTTCGTTCAAAAACCCATTTAGTTTTGTTAATTCAGGTTCATTTTTGGTATCATATAATTTTTCATAGTAATCTCTAAAGGCTCTATTAATTTCTAAAGGATCTATAACTACCTGTCCATTACTTATAATACTGGTAATTGGTGTTTTAATTTCCAATTGTTTAATCTGCCATGCTAATAATTTTCCTGATTTTTCACCTTGTTCATAAAAAGATTGTTTCAATCTTAGAAGACTCGAGGCAGCTCTATTTGCTGATTTTTTGTCGTATTCAGCTCTCAAAATCAGTAATTCATTCTCCAACCTTGGGTCACTTCCTGCATACACTTTTTCCTGAAGATTTTTTATTTTATGTTCCAATTTAGCTCTCTCCTCTCGAGTCTTCTTAGATTTTGATCCTGTATAACTAATAATATGTCCCCTAATAAAAGCTTTGAAAGCCTCCCACTTTACACATGCTGATGTTTGTGTAGTATTGATGTCAAAGAACTCGTCTATCTGTTTTTCTATATACTTGACAAATTCCTCATCCTGAAGCCATTTATGCTGAAATTGCCATCTACCTGATTCCTTTATCAATTTTTTATCTACATATATTAGACAACAGGGTGCATGGTCAGAGATCACGATGTTATCATAAAAGCAGTTTTGAATCTTGGACCTTAATTCTGTGGAAATCAAAAAATAATCAATACGTGAGAATGTCTTGTAGGTACTGGAATAACAAGAATAGGCTTTAACTTGTGGTTTCATTTCTCTCCATATATCTAACAATCTCAATTCTTTCATAAAATGATTAATAGTCATCCTGCATCCAATGTGCGTACAATCCAGTCCTGTTGATCTATCCACACCTGGATTCAATGTACAATTAAAATCCCCTGCTATTATATGTTGCCCTGTAAGTGATGATAAGATGAGAAATAAATTAGCAAAGAACTTCTGGTCATCTATATTGGGACCATATAAGTTCACAAGATTTATATTTTCTAATAGCAAAGAACCTTGAATGATTACATATCTTCCAAATTTGTCTCCAATTACATTTTTCACTTGAAAAGGAACTGATTTATGTATGAGAGTCATAACTCCCCTGGCTCGGGATGAAAATGAAGAGGTGAATACACTTCCCTGCCATCTACTCCTAATTCTTTTAACATCCTCCTCTATCAGATGAGTTTCTTGTAAAAACACAATTCTTGAACCCATGTCCTTTATTTTATTCATAACTTGTTTAAGTTTTTTTAAATTTTGTAGACCTCTGCAATTCCATGAAGTTAAATTAAGATTAACACTTTGGTCCATGATCAATAGAGAGTTTGGGATTACCTTGCAGTGTAAACATGCTCATACAGAGAAGCAAAAACATGAGTGGTTGAACATTCATCCTACAAACTACACACAAACAAATTCCCCCTTCCCACACTTGTGGCAAACCCCCCAAAATCAAAAGAAAAATTCTGTCTCCCGATATAGCCATCGACTGTTCCACATCCACGGGGAACAGCCTAAGCCACTCCTTCTTCATCCTCCCAATCACCCTAACTCTACTGCTTTTAATGACGTAACATTAACTCTCCTCTGTAGTTTTCCAACTTAACTCCAAAATTTTTACCAACTTTGTACATCCTAGTTTTTTTTTTTGTTTGTTTGTTTTGTTTTTGTTTTGTTTTTTTTAATATATAATACAATCTATATTTTGTAAACTTACTATTTACTTCAAGTCAGTCAGATGCCTGTGCAAATGCTTAGTTATTCTACCTTATATTTTGTTCATGCTTAGCTCCCACCAGTCTCTTCTTCTTCTTTGATCTTCTTGATGAACTCCTGCGCCTCCTCTGGGGTCTTGAAGATGTGGGTTCTGCCCTCATACGTGGTCAGCAGTCTCGCAGGATAGATTACACCATGACGAATCCCAAGGTTGCGCAGCTCCTTACGTACGGGATCAAACTGCTTCCTCAATTGCTGGATTCCTGTGGCCAAATCTGGGTAGAACCGCACCTGCTGGTCCTGGTGTTTAATCTCTCCTTTAGCACGTGCAGCGTTGAAGATCTTCATCCTGTCTCTGTTGCTTAGAAACTTCATAATTAAGGTCCTCGGCGGTCCCTTATCTCTCCGTGGGCCAATACGATGTGCTTTTTCCAGAACCACTGCTGATTGCAACTCCTCGCTGCCCAGCACCTCCGGAATCCACTTTTCCAGAAAGGAACATACGTCCCGACCTTCTGATTCCTCTGGAAGACCCACCAGCCTCAAGTTATTCTGTCTCGACCGAGATTCCAAATCCAAAATATTATCTTCCAGAGATTTATTTTTTTTTTCCAAAGTGCGCACCTTTAATTGAAGACGGGTGACGTCATCTTCAGCACTAGCGAGACGGAGCTCCATCTGCGCCGTTCGTTCTACACAGTCACCCAATTCCTTTCTTATTCCTTCCAGCGCTGTCATAATCCCATCAAATCTAGAGGAAAAGTCCGCTCTCATTGAACTCATGGCAGCCATCAGCGCATCTGCGCCATTCCCCGCAGAAATCGCACCGCCGCCAGCTTCCTCCGCCATATATGGAGCCTTGTTTGCTGCGTCACAGACCTGAAAGTCCGTTAATTTGGACTGTTTCGGCGGCTCGCTTTTTCCTTTTCCTGGTTTTCCAGCCTTAGGCTTCGCCGACATATCCTCGCCCAAATGCTGGGATACGTTCTGTCCCAAATGAGAGAGTTATTTGCCGATTTTTTTTTCCAGGAGCAGAGCAGAGCGAGACACGTCCGTCCTACGTGGCAGCCATAACCGGAAGTCCTCAGTTGCTCTTTTACTTTTAATTACTTAATTTTCTGTTTGTTTGTTTTTTGCTGTTCTGTTTGTTTGTTTATTCGTTTTTTTTTTTAATTTAATTCTTAATTTCACTTTTTCCTTCACTTAAAAAAAAGGGGGGGTGTTGTAATAACTATCCTACCAATGTTGTCAAATAGCAAAAAATAAGGGAACGTGATGAAAATGTAAACAATGCAATGCTGTAATGACCTGTATACCCTTTACAAAAACTTTAAAAAAAAAAAAAAAAAAAAAAGCAGTAGCATTGCTGAGCGGAGTCAAATTTGTAAAATATTCTTTGACTTTTAGATTTTTGTTTTTATTTGTGTACAAAATGCAACTAGTGATTAACAAAGTATGTTCTGTACATTTGTTGTTTTAAATAAGTGAGACGGTATCGGGTTTGGATCGGTATCGGCCGTTACTCAAAGTCACGGTATCGGTCTTGAAAAAGTGGTATCGGTTCATCCCTAGTTATAACCTTTAATTCTCTATTTTTTGCCTTTGTAATTTTTCCTCTCTCTGTCTCCCTCTGTCTGTTTGAAGGCTATTATAACCTTTAACGTCTGTGTTTTTTGTCTTTTATATTTTGTCTTTCCTTTCTTTCTGTGTCTTTCTACCTTAAGGTTATTTCTTATTATAACCTTTATCTTCTGTATTTTTTGTCTTTTTATTTTTTTGTATCATTCAGCGGTAACCAGCCGCTGTATTTTTCCTGGGGTATGGGTAACCCTGCCGTGATACCCCCCCCCCCCACACACACACACACACACGCGTTATATGTGTCCACTTACGCAGTAGAAATGCACTTCTTTTGACAGACTCTTAACTGGGACACAGTCAAGCTTTTACTGAACCGGACCTGGGCCAATCTGGACCTTACGGTAACTAACAATTAACTCTCAACTCTTTCACACGTATTTTCAGGCCGACCATGGACTCTAACCAGGACAGAACACTTTTAAATCAGTAATAATTAAATTTACTCACTTCAATCCGCCTGAGGTTGGCTCCGTCACCCTCCGGTTCCGCTCCCAGCATCTCCGGACCATGCCTCACTTCCACAAAGCCGACCCACTGGAGACGGTGGGGGAGGGCTTCTTTTGCAGCCGTGGTCCAAATTTGCCGGAAGCAGCAGGAGCGATATCTGGAGTCTCTGTTGTCCGGGCACCAAGTATGTTAGAAAAATTCTTCTTAACCTTCAGTCAGGAATCAGGCAGGATCAATGTTTCAGCAAATTTGATTACAATGGCCAGTGGAGAACAACACAAAAACAGTCTCAGAGCCTATTTGCACATCATTCTGACTCAAACACACATCGCTCAGTCCTTGAAGCTTTCTGTCATCCGAGAGGTGGAGAAGAAAATGTCCATGGTGATTGGTTTAGTACATCTGGTCAAAACTTGGTGTACAGATTATCTGTTTCTCAGGAACTGTCACACTCTCAGCACCAGTCACACAGGAACAGTACATAGAACTAAAACAAAGTGATAAAGTACAGTTGCATCAGCATCTTTAGCACTTTGACACAGACTCTGAGACAAAGCAAATCACAAATATGAAACTTTTCTATGAGCAGACCTCATTCAGCCAAACTCCTCCTCCTCGGCCCCTCGGGTCCTCTGGTCAGCTTGTATTAGGCGTACCCCAGACTTATTTTAAAATGCATGGTGATTGAGCTTTTCAAGCTGTAGCACCAAAGTTATGGTACTCTCTACCCCCTTCAGTCCGTTTGACTGACTCTGAGGTTATCTTTAGGAAGCCAGTTAAAACTGTTGTTTAGACAGGCCTTTAGGTAGGAGAAAGGGAGGTTACTTACTGATTTTATTTGTTTTATTTTATGTGTTTATTGTAATCTATTCTTAGCTTGTTTTATTTTATCACTGTAAACTTTCTGTTGTATTTCATGTAAAGCCCTTTGTGACTTTGTCTGTGAAAAGTGCAATACAAATAAAGTTGTTGTAAAGTTGCCACAGCATCTCAATCGGATTCAGGGCAGGACTTTGACTAGGCCACTCCAAAGTCTTCATTTTGTTTTTCTTAAGCCATTCAGAGGTGGATTTGCTGGTGTGTTATGGATCATTGTCCTGCTGCAGAACCCAAGTGCACTTCAGCTTGAGGTCACAATCAGATGGCTGGACATTGTTCTTGAGGATTTTTTGGTAGACAACAGCATTTATGGTTCCATTTACCACAACAAGTCTTCCAGGTCCTGAAGCAGCAAAACAGCCCCAGACCATCACACTACCACCACCATATTTTACTGATGTTTTTTTTTTTTTTTTTAAATTTTTTTATTATTATTACTTATTTTGTACCCGTAGGTAGATTTGTTTTGGGCTGCACGGTGGCGCAGTGGTTAGCACTGCGGCAGCACAGTTTACCCTTGGCCGGGGGATTGTGGGGATCGTGGGATCGTGGGATCGTGGGTTCGATCCCAGCCCCCGACCAACAGTGATCTGTGTGGAGTTTGCATGTTCTCCCCGTGTTGCGTGGGTTTACTCCGGGATTTCTCCGGTTTCCTCCCACATGCCAAAAACATGCATGTTAGGTTAATTGGCTGTTCTAAATTGTCCCTAGATATCTGTTTCCTATAGGCCCTTAGAATAGAGGGTTAGTATTAATGAAAGCGCTTTGAGTGGTCTTTGTGACTAGAAAAGCGCTATATAAGTGCAGGTTAGTTAGTTAGTAGTTAGTTTTGCAGTCTGGTGACAAGCCACCAGCTGCCGGTTGCTGCGTGCGCAAGCGCCCCTTAACTCCCTAACCTGCATGTTTTTGACATGTGGGAGGAAACCGGAGAAATCCCAGAGTAAACCCACGCAAACACGGGGAGAACATGAAAACTCCACACAGATCACTGTTGGCCGGGGGCAGGGATCGAACCCACGATCTCACGGTCCCCGCGATCCCCCGGCCGAGGGTAAACTGTGCTGCCACAGTGCTAACCACTGCGCCACCATGCAGCCCACTGAAATGCTGTGTTACTTTTACACCAGATGTAATGGGACACACACCTTCCAAAAAGTTCAACTTTTGTCTCATCAGTCCACAGAGTATTTTCCCAAAAGTCTTTGGGATCATCAGGATGTTTTCTGGCAAAACTGAGATGAGCCTTTATGTTTTTTTTGCTCAGCAGTGGTTTTCGTCTTGGAACTCTGCCATGGAGACCATTTTTGCCCAGTCTCTTTCTTATAGTGGAGTCATGAACACTGACCTTAACAGAGGCAATGAGGCCTGCAGTTCTTGGAATGTTGTAGTGGGGTCTTTTGTGACCTCTTGGATGGGTCGTCGCTGCGCTCTTGGGGTAATTTTGGTCGGTCGGCCACTCCTGGGAAGGTTCACCACTGTTCCATGTTTTCGCCATTTGTGGATAATGGCTCTCGCTGTGGTTCGCTGGAGTCCCAAAGCTTTAGAAATGGCTTTATAACCTTTTCCAGACTGACAGATCTCAGTTACGTTGTTTCTCATTTGTTCCTAAATTTTGTTGGATTGCAGCATGATGTCTAGCTTTTGAGGATCTTTTGGTCGCCTACTCTTTGTCGGGCAGGTCATATTTAAGTGATTTCTTGATTGAGAAGAAGTGTGGCAGTAATCAGGCCTGGGTGTGGCTAGAGAAATTGAACTCAGCTTTCCAAAGATGTGATAAACCACAGTTAATTTATGTTTTAACGGGGGGGGGGGGTCACTTTTTCACACAGGGCCATGTATTTTTGGATTATTTTTTTTTTACCCTTAATAAACACCTTCATTTAAAAACTGTATTTTGTGTTGTGTTATCTTTGTGTAATATTTAAATTTGTTTGATGATCTGAAACATCTCCCCTCATGGATCGTCACCTTATCGTGGTGGGGGGGTTTGCGTGCCCCAGTGATCCCAGAAGCTATGTTGTCCGGGGCAATTTGCCTCTGATAGGGTCACCCAAGACAAACTGGTCCTGGTGAAGGGCCAGACTAAGAACGATCGAACAGACTCTCATGATAAATTCTATATCAAGGATTCAGCGTACCCCGCCCGGTATGGGGTTACCGGGGCCCCATCCTGGAGCCAGGCCTGGGGGAGGGGCTCGAAGGCTAGTGTCTCGTGGCTGGGTTTCCACCCATGGGACCCGGCCGGGCTTAGCCCGAAGGAGTTACATGGGTCCGCCCTCCAGTGGGCTCACCACCTGCAGGAGGGATCATGGGGGTCCGGTGCTATGTGCATTAGGTGGCGGTCAAAGGCGGAGACCTTGGCGGACTGATCCCAAGCTTTCTAAACTGGCTTTTGGTACGTGGAATGTCACCTCTCTGGTGGGGAAGGAGCCTGAGCTGGTGTACGAGGTTGAGAGATACCGGCTAGATATAGTCGGCCTCACCTCAACACACAGCTCCGGTTCTGGAACCAGTCTCCTAGAGAGGGGCTGGAGCTTGGCCTTTTCTGGAGTTGCCCTGGGCGAGAGGCGACGAGCAGGGGTGGGTATTCTTGTATCCCCCCACCTTGCTGCCTCTATATTGGAGTTTTCCCCGGTGGACGAAAGGTTTGCTTCCCTGCGCCTTCGGGTTGGGAAACGGGTCCTGACCATCATTTGTGCCTATGCACCAAATGATGTTTCAGAGTACCCACCCTTTTTGGAGTCTGTGACTGGGGTGCTGGAGGGTGCTCCTCTTGGAGACTCCATTGTTCTGCTGGGGGACTTCAATGTGCACGTGGGCAACGACAGTGAAACCTGGAGGGGGGTGATTGGGAGGAACGGCCTGCCCGATCTGAACCCGACTGGTGTTCAGTTATTGGACTTCTGTGCTAACCACAGTTTGTCCATAACGAACACCATGTTCAAGCATAAGGGTGTCCATATGTGCACCTGGCACCAGGACACCCTAGGTCGCAGGTCGATGATCGATTTTGTTATCGTGTCATCAGACCTGCGACCGTATGTCTTGGACACCCGGGTAAAGAGAGGTGCAGAGCTGTCAACTGATCACCACCTGGTGGTGAGTTGGATCCGATGGCAGGGGAGGAAGCCATTCAGACCTGGTAGACCCAAACGTATAGTGAGGGTGTGCTGGGAACGTCTGGCTGAGGCCCCTGTCCGGGAGGTCTTCAACTCCCACCTCCGGAAGAACTTCAACCACATTCCGAGGGAGTCTGGAGACATGGAGTCTGAATGGGCCATGTTCTCCACCTCTGTTGTTGAAGCGGCGGCCCAGAGCTGCGGCCGCAAGGTGGTCAGTGCATCTCGTGGTGGCAACCCCCGAACCAAGTGGTGGACACCGGTGGTGAGGGGGGCCATTAAGCTGAAGAAGGAGTCCTATCAAGCTTGGTTGGCTTGTGGGACTCCCGAAGCAGCTGAGGTGTACCGGCAGGCCAAGCGGAGTGCAGCTCGGGTGGTTGCTGAAGCAAAAACCCGGGTATGGGAGGAGTTCGGTGAGGCCAGGGAACAAGACTTTCGGTCGGCCTCAAAGAGATTCTGGCAAACTGTCCGGTGGCTCAGGAGGGGAAAGCAGCTCCCTGTCCACACTTTGTATGGTGCAGATGGGACACTGTTGACTTCGGCTGGGGATATCGTCGGGCGGTGGAAGGAATACTTCGAGGATCTCCTCAATCCCACTGATACGCCTTCCACAGAGGAAGCAGGGCTTGGGGACGAGGGGGATGACTCGCCTATCACAGGGGCTGAGGTCGCCAAGGTGGTTAAAAATCTCCTTGGTGGCCGGGCCCCGGGGGTGGATGAGATTCGCCCCGAGTACCTCAAGGCCCTGGATGTTGTAGGGCTGTCATGGTTGACACGCCTCTGCAACACTGTGTGGAGGTTGGGGGCAGTGCCTTTGGCATGGCAAACCGGAGTGGTGGTTCCTCTCTTCAAAAAAGGGGACCGGAGGGTGTGCTCCAACTTTAGAGGGATCACACTCCTCAGCCTCTCTGGGAAGGTCTATGCCAAGGTACTGGAGAGGAGAGTCCGGTCGTTGGTCGAACCTTGGATTCAGGAGGAGCAATGTGGTTTTCGTCCTGGCCATGGCACATCAGACCAGCTCTTTACCCTCTCGAGAATTCTTGAGGGTTCGTGGGAGTTTGCCCAACCAGTTTACATGTGTTTTGTGGACTTGGAGAAGGCATTTGACCGCGTCCCTTGTGGTTTTTTGTGGGGGGTGCTTCGGGAGTATGGGGTATCGGGCTTGTTGTTACGAGCTATTCGGTCTCTGTACGACCATTGTGAGAGTTTGGTTCGTATTGCCAACACTCGGTCGGAGCCATTCCCAGTGAGAGTTGGACTCCGCCAGGGCTGCCCTTTGTCACCGATCCTGTTCATGATTTTTATGGACAGGATTTCTAGGCGCAGCCAGGGAATTCAGGGTGTCATGCTTGGTGACCACAGGATCTCATCTCTGTTGTTTGCAGATGATGTTGTCCTGTTGGCTTCATCCAGCAATGACCTCCAGCTCTTGCTGGGACGGTTTGCCGCTGAGTGTGAAGCGGCTGGGATGAGAATCAGCACCTCCAAGTCGGAGTCCATGGTCCTCAGCCGGAAAAAGGTGGATTGTCCTCTCTGGGTTGGGGACAGGCTCCTGCCCCAAGTGGAGGAGTTTAAGTATCTTGGGGTCTTGTTCACGAGTGAGGGGAAAATGGAGCGAGAGATTGACAGACGGATTGGAGCAGCATCTGCAGTGATGCGGACGTTGTACCGATCTGTTGTGGTGAAGAGGGAGCTTAGTTCTAAGGCAAAGCTGTCGATTTACCAGTCAATCTCCGTTCCTGCTCTCACCTATGGTCATGAGCTTGGGGTAATGACCGAAAGAACAAGATCGCGGATACAAGCGGCTGAAATAAGCTTTCTCCGTAGGATTGCTGGACTCACCCTCAGAGATGGGGTGAGGAGCTCAGTCATCCGGGAGAGGCTCAGAGTAGAACCGCTGCTCCTCCACATTGAAAGGAGTCAGTTGAGGTGGTATGGGCATCTGATTGGGCATCTGATTAGGATGCCTCCTGGACGCCTCCCACTTGAGGTGTTTCAGGCACGTCCCACTGGGAGGAGACCCCAGGGCAGACCCAGGACTCGGTGGAGAGACTATGTCTCCCAGCTGGTCTGGAAATGCCTTGGTATCCTCTCTGAAGAGCTGGAGCAGGTGGCTGGGG
This sequence comes from Pholidichthys leucotaenia, assembly GCA_020510985.1. Taxonomy (NCBI): domain Eukaryota; kingdom Metazoa; phylum Chordata; class Actinopteri; order Cichliformes; family Pholidichthyidae; genus Pholidichthys; species Pholidichthys leucotaenia. Next base: position 181,347,818 of record CM035845.1, on the reverse strand, counting down.
AGAGGGAAGTCTGGGCTTCTCTACTTGAACTGCTGCCTCCGCGACCTGGACCTCCGGAAAAGCGGTAGAAGATGGATTGATCTGAAACATTTAAGTGTGACGAACATACAAAAAAAATGAGAAACCAGGAAGGGGGCAAACACTTTTTCACAACACTGTAACTTTTTTGCTCTGGGTGGGAACACTGAAAAAACCACAACTGTGGCAACTGTGACCTCAGCCAAAACGGCCAACCACAAGATGCTTAGTCATTGGTGGCTAAAGTTGTGCCCTGTGATTGGCTGTTTTGGCTGAGTTCATAGTCACCATAGTTGTAGTCTTTTCATTGTTCCTACCAAGAACAGAGCTGTTGAAGGCAATGTGGGCCCAGTCTGGCTATGGGGGAAGTGACATTCATCCAGTCGAATATTGTTGAGCCATCAAATAATTGTGAAAGTATTATTTTAACCCTTTATTAACCAGAGTGGTGGCCTAGTTGATAGTGTCCACCCCACAACAGGGGGGTCGTGGGTTCAAGCACCAGCCAAGTCATACCAAAGACCATATAAAAATGGGCTGCACGGTGGCGCAGTGGTTAGCACCGCGGCAGCACAGTTTTACCCTCGGCCGGGGATCGCGGGGATCATGAGATCGTGGGTTCGATCCCTGCCCCCGGCCAACAGTGATCTGTGTGGAGTTTGCATGTTCTCCCCGTGTTTACGTGGGTTTACTCCGGGATTTCTCCGGTTTCCTCCCACATGCCAAAAACATGCAGGTTAGGGAGTTAAGGGGCGCTTGCGCATGCAGCGACCGGCAGCTGGTGGCTTGTCACCGGACTGCAGAGCAAATCTACCTACGGGTACAAAATAAGTCCCCCTCCCCCCCCCCCCCAAAAAAAGGTACTTCCCGCTTTCTAGCTTGGTGCTCAGCATAATAGAATGGGGGAAGGAAAAGTTGTTTGTGGCGGCGCCTTGTATGGCAGCGACCCCTCTGATTCTACATGTGATTAACATTGTAGATAGGAGAAATGTAATTTTGTTCTTCTGAACATGATTGGCTGTATGGACTGAATGACAATAGAGATGGCTTCTTTATTGCGTGAAGAACCATATTTGGTAACTTCAGGAGGCATAATGTATTGTGACACTATAATAATAACAGGGCTGGATGTTAGCTTTTTTTGCTCATAGCACTGGTGCTGTAGAGGTTCATAGTCATGTAGCACAAGACAAAAACATGCTACATTTCTAAAATTGACTGCAAGGATAAGGACCTGCACTTATATAGCATTTTTCTAGTCTCAAAAACCACTCAAAGCACTTCACTAGTACTAACCCTCTATTCTAAGACAGAGACAGATACCTAGGGACCATTTAGAATCACTAATTAACCTAATATGCCTATCTTTGGATTGTGGGAGGAAACAGAACATTTGGAGTAAACCCACACAGCACAGGGAGAACATGCAAACTCCACACAGAAAGGTTCCTACTCCTGCCAGCCTGGGGGATCAAACCTGGAAGCTTCTAGCTGTTAGGCAACAGTGCTAACCTGTGTACCACTATGCAAGTAGTGCAGTTTAATTTTTACCTCCGCCAAGGAGGTAATGTTTTACCGGGGTTTGTCTGTTTGTCTGTCTGTCTGTTACCAACATAACTCAAAAAGTTATGAATGGATTTTGATGAAATTTTCAAGAAAGGTGTGTAATGGCACGGGGAACAGATGATTAGATTTTGGTGATGATCTGAGAGTGCATACCTCCACCTAGAGCTTTGTTTGTATTTGTGCAGCAGGATTACACAAAAACTACTGCATACCTGCCAACTACTACGGTTTTGCCGTAATGGTTCCGGTTTTCAAGACCCCATTCCGGGTTACGGCTTTATTAATCAAAATTACGGTTTTTCACTAAAAATTCAGTCAAAAATTTTAAATTGTAAAAAAAACACGAAAGCAATTCCAAACACGAGATCGCTAGGAATCGTATCTAAATTTAGAACATAGTAGCGTCAGTAGCGTTTCTTTTCGTGGTTCGCTGTTTCGCTTTACCTGAAGCGTTTGCTAAGCTAACGCTATCGCTATTGAGGGTATTGTGGTTTCTATTCTCGCGAGAAATCCCGGAGAGGCGTGCGTACATGGCGAGATGTAAACACGATGTTATCTGCTGCAGACGTTCACACGACTGCACTTCAGCCCTGGCAAATGGACCATGGATTCGAAATCTAAAGGGAGAATACATTTTATATAATGCCTAAGATTCTGAAGAACATGTGCTGTGTAACTGCAAGCCTTGTCATGCTTGGTGTATCATGTAAACACATAAAATATCAGAGCGATTTTGCCGTCTTTTACGCACGTGTCTGTTAAACAGTGCTGATATTTCTAGTCTTCTAGTTACCTCCGCCAAGGAGGTTATGTGATCGTCAGCGTTGGTTTGTCTGTCTGTTTCTTTGTTAGCAAGATAACTCAAAAAGTTATGGACGGATTTTCATGAAGTTTTCACAGATTGTCAGAAATGGGGTAGCCTACAGATGATTAGATTTTGGTGGTGATCTGGATCACCGTCTGGATCCAGGAATTTTTTAAAGGATTCGTCTGGATCCAGGAATTTTTTAAAGGATTCTTTTTTTTTTTTTTAATTTAACATTGCGAGATAGGGCCATTTTCAATATTTTATTTATGATGTTAAACACTGTATGGGGGGAACTGTGGCGCTTGGCGGAGGTCTGTGCTCTCCGAGTGCTTTTCTAGTATTCATAATACATCTGGCCTATTTGAAGTTCTATGCAGTGTTAAGATAGTCTTTTGAATGCAAATTTAATGAATGAATGAATCTTTATTTCGGATAGATTAAAAGTAAAGATTAAAAACAAAAATCCAACCTTTTTTGGAAATGGTTTTAGAAGCATTTCAAAATAATAATTTACCATCATACATAAATAATGCCTTAATTATACTGCTGCCAAAACCAGGTAAGCCCTCTAATAAATGTGAAAATATGAGACCAATAAGCCTATTAAACGCCGACCTTAAGATAATCTGTAAAATTTTAGCAAGACGAATACAAGAAATTTTACCAAATATTATTAATCGAGATCAGAATGGCTTTATAAAGGGTAGACAAGGCTTCCATAATGTAAGAAGACTATTTAATATTATTTATTTTAATAAAGAAGCACCGGATACAGCTCTCCTATCATTGGACGCCGAAAAGGCCTTTGATAGAGTTGAATGGCCCTTTCTTTTTGAAGTCCTACAAAGGTTTGGACTTGGAAATAATTTCATAAAATGGGTTCAAATAATATACAATAATGCTACAGCAGAAATCCTAACAAATAACAATATTTCAAAACCAATAAAAATCAATAGAGGATGTCGACAAGGCTGTCCACTTTCACCTTTACTGTTTACTATGGCAATTGAACCTTTAGCGATAGCGATACGTTTACATTCACAAATATATGGAATTAAAGTTGGACCAACAGAACATAAAATCTCCCTGTACGCCGATGATATAATTTTGTTTATGTCGAATCTAAAAAAATCAATTCCAACCTTGTTGAATTTAATAAAGAATTTTGGGGAAATATCAGGATATAAAATAAATAAAACTAAATCTTCAATATTAATGCTAAATGAGACCCAGAGAAATTACTCAGCCCCTGAGGTAAATCAATTCAATGTTGTAAATCAGTTTAAATATTTAGGAATCCAAATTATGCCTAAGCTAGAATCAGTCGCCAGTGTCAACTATGAAGCCTTAATGTCAGATATCAGTGAGTTAACTCAGAGATGGATGTCACTACCAATGTCGATGATCGGGAGAATCAATATACTTAAAAGTAATATTTTACCTAAAATACTTTATTTATTTCAATACATTCCCTTATCACCACCTTTAGATCTATTCTCAAGAATAAAAAAAAAGTTAGTGGAATTTATATGGAACAACAGGAGGGCTAGATTACGTTTGTCTTTATTATATTTACCATTTGATCGTGGAGGTCTGAAATGTCCAAATTTTATGTTGTATTATTGGTCGGCACAACTGAGGTCTATGACATATTATTTTTCATCAAATGATCTCCCTCACTGGACTGAAATGGAATCATACAATTTACCTTTACCTCTTCCCATATTCATATACTCAGATTCGGCAAAAAAATTACAAAAACAAGTTAAAAATCCATTTGTAAAGCATATGATCAAAATATGGTGTGAAGCTAAAAACTATTTAAAAGAACCACAGTTATTGTCACAATTTAGTCCAATATGGGGTAATCAATATTTTAAACCAGGGAGAGCGGACGCTGTATTTAAAGTATGGAATTTAAAAGGGATACAAAAGATTCAGGATTTATATTTGCCATGTGCAGACAACATAATGTCTTTTGAAGAGCTGAGGATCAAATTTAATCTCAATAGAACACATTTTTTTAAATATCTTCAACTTAGAAACTTTATTCGATCAAATCAAAATAAAGCTCTCACTCGACCTATTTATTCATCCTTGGAAAAAATGATGATGAAAGATAGTAAAAGAAAGGGTATTATTTCAGAGTTTTATAACTCACTGACACTATCTTCAAGTGAAAATTCACTGAAAAGATTAAACTACTGGAAAGAAGATCTGCAAATTGAAATTTCAGAGGAACAATGGGAATTGGCTTGTACAGAAGCTCAAACCAAATCAATAAATGCACGCCTTAAATTGATACATTTCAAATGGTTAATGCGGATGTATGTTACACCGGAGGAGTTAAATAGATATAACAAAAATATACCAGATACATGCACAAAATGCATGGAAAGTAAAGGAACCCTATTTCATTGTTTATGGGAATGTAGATTAATAAGAATGTTTTGGGAAGAGGTGAGGGTAACAATTGAAAAAATAATCTCAAAACAAATCATATTGAATCCTAAACTGTTTTTGTTGGGTCTGTACCCAGAAAAGCATAATTTTAATAAAAGTGAAAGAACATTCATAGACCTCAGTTTGCTTAATGCCAAAAAATGTATTGCACTATTATGGAAAAAGACTCATAGACCAGATGTGACTCAGTGGTTAAGACAGATGTTAACAAACCTTCCATTAGAAAGAATAACATATATACTAAAATCAAAGGAAATTGTGTTTGAGAATATATGGAGACCTTTTATTGATTATGTAAAAAATTTAAACATAACTCTTGAAGAAGAAGGTGAATGATGTGTGTGGACCTTGTAAATTCCAAACTGGTGAACATAATATGTATACTTATGTATTGGATTGTCTAGACTAAACAGAGGAGCATTGTTGAAGACTTGATTTTGTTGGTGGTTGTTGGTGTTTTTAGTGCATTTTTTTTTTTTTTTTGTAGTACTTTAGTGTTAGTGTTTGATTGTTTGTATCATGTTTGTTAAAAAAAAAAAAAAAAGGTTCAATAAAGATATTGTGGAAAAAAAAAAGTAATATTTTACCTAAAATACTTTATTTATTTCAATACATTCCTTTATCACCACCTTTAGATCTATTCTCAAGAATAAAAAAAAAGTTAGTGGAATTTATATGGAACAACAGGAGGGCTAGATTACGTTTGTCTTTATTATATTTACCATTTGATCGTGGAGGTCTGAAATGTCCAAATTTTATGTTGTATTATTGGTCGGCACAACTGAGGTCTATGACATATTATTTTTCATCAAATGATCTCCCTCACTGGACTGAAATGGAATCATACAATTTACCTTTACCTCTTCCCATATTCATATACTCAGATTCGGCAAAAAAATTACAAAAACAAGTTAAAAATCCATTTGTAAAGCATATGATCAAAATATGGTGTGAAGCTAAAAACTATTTAAAAGAACCACAGTTATTGTCACAATTTAGTCCAATATGGGGTAATCAATATTTTAAACCAGGGAGAGCGGACGCTGTATTTAAAGTATGGAATTTAAAAGGGATACAAAAGATTCAGGATTTATATTTGCCATGTGCAGACAACATAATGTCTTTTGAAGAGCTGAGGATCAAATTTAATCTCAATAGAACACATTTTTTTAAATATCTTCAACTTAGAAACTTTATTCGATCAAATCAAAATAAAGCTCTCACTCGACCTATTTATTCATCCTTGGAAAAAATGATGATGAAAGATAGTAAAAGAAAGGGTATTATTTCAGAGTTTTATAACTCATTGACACTATCTTCAAGTGAAAATTCATTGAAAAGATTAAACTACTGGAAAGAAGATCTGCAAATTGAAATTTCAGAGGAACAATGGGAATTGGCTTGTACAGAAGCTCAAACCAAATCAATAAATGCACGCCTTAAATTGATACATTTCAAATGGTTAATGCGGATGTATGTTACACCGGAGGAGTTAAATAGATATAACAAAAATATACCAGATACATGCACAAAATGCATGGAAAGTAAAGGAACCCTATTTCATTGTTTATGGGAATGTAGATTAATAAGAATGTTTTGGGAAGAGGTGAGGGTAACAATTGAAAAAATAATCTCAAAACAAATCATATTGAATCCTAAACTGTTTTTGTTGGGTCTGTACCCAGAAAAGCATAATTTTAATAAAAGTGAAAGAACATTCATAGACCTCAGTTTGCTTAATGCCAAAAAATGTATTGCACTATTATGGAAAAAGACTCATAGACCAGATGTGACTCAGTGGTTAAGACAGATGTTAACAAACCTTCCATTAGAAAGAATAACATATATACTAAAATCAAAGGAAATTGTGTTTGAGAATATATGGAGACCTTTTATTGATTATGTAAAAAATTTAAACATAACTCTTGAAGAAGAAGGTGAATGATGTGTGTGGACCTTGTAAATTCCAAACTGGTGAACATAATATGTATACTTATGTATTGGATTGTCTAGACTAAACAGAGGAGCATTGTTGAAGATTTGATTTTGTTGGTGGTTGTTGGTGTTTTTAGTGCATTTTTTTTTTTTTTTTGTAGTACTTTAGTGTTAGTGTTTGATTGTTTGTATCATGTTTGTTAAAAAAAAAAAAAGGTTCAATAAAGATATTGTGGAAAAAAAAAAAAAAACAAAAATCCAACAAGGTCAAATTAAACAAGAACTCCTCTGTTATACAGTTCAACATAAGTTATCTGAAATGGGTGATGGCTGAAGCCGCAGCTTATATTGCCCACCCATATTCCATCCAAGAATTCAAAAGAAAAATAAAACAAGAGCAATTACAATTCAGAACAAAGCTAAGACAAAATGTGACAAAAAAAAAACAAAGTAACAACACAACACAGACTGGATATGACAATCCTTATGTGATTTTACATGTCATCTTGTATATATGTTTGGAGTATTTCTTCCTTTAGTTTTTGTTTAAATTGTCCAAGCGTTGTACATGATTTTAATTCAGATCCAAAATCGTTCCATCATCTGACTCCTTGCACTGTAACACAGTGTTGCTTGGTGGTAGTTCTCACTGAAGGTTTTTGAAATATACATGTTCCTCTGAAATGATATCGTTTCTCCCTTATTTGGAACAACTTTTGGATATTTGCGGGCAGTGATAGATTCTTCACTTTAAACATTATTACTGCAGTTTTCAAGTCAACCAGATCTTTCACCTTGAGAGCTTTTAATTTAAGAAAAATTGGGTTTGTTGGTTCCCTGTAAGCTGCTTTGTTTATTATTCTAACAGCTCTCTTCTGAAGCATAAAGACTGGATATATGTTTGTTTTATATGTATTTCCCCATACTTCAGTACAATATGTCATGTATGGGAGTATTAATGAATGATACAAAGTATATAATGTGGGTTGTTGATTCAGCAAGTATTTCGCTCTGTGTAGTATTGCAATTGATTTAGATATTTTACCTTTAATATATTTAATATGTGACTTCTATGTCAAATGCTTATATTTGTTTGTCACTGTGGCCCCTGGACCCCGGCTAGCTACTAGGCTTTTCATGTTTGAAAGTTGAAGAAATATGAGGTTGTTAGCTACATTCTAACTTGATTTAATGCTAATATTTGTTTGGCGTCGGGGGGCTTCGCCCCCCTGAACCCCCCACCAGGACTTTGTCCTGGACCTACCGGGGCCTGCGGCCCCTGGACCCTGGCTAGCTACTAGGCTTTTCAGGTTTGAAAGTTGAAGAAATATGAGGTTGTTAGCTACATTTAACTAGATTTAATGCTAATATTTGTTTGGTAAATATTAGCATTATTATTATTAGCATTAGCATTATTAGCATTAGCATCGCCCCCTGGACCCCGGCTAGCTACTAGGCTTTTCAGGTTTGAAAAGTTGGCAGGTATGCTACTGGATGGATTTGGATAAAATTTTCACTAGAGGTGGTTCTTGGGCTAGAGAGGAACCCATTATATTTTGGTGATGATCTGAGAATGCATACCTCAGCCAAGGCTCTTATCTTCTCACAGTGTGTTAGCAACAATACTCCAAAACTGATGGACAGACTTTGATGCAATTTTCACCACAAGTGGCTATAAGCCTACACACAACCCCATTACATTTTGGAGGTCATCCATGACAAACTGAAGGAGCCTTGGCGGAGGTATGCGCTCTATGAGTGTTTTTCTAGTTAAAAATATAGTATTTCACTTTGATTAAAAACATCTTGTCAAGATCAAGAAATTATTTTAAATTTACATACATTTCCACATCAGTCATCAATCCTAACTACTGAAACAGACTCACCACACCATACAAATTAATGGGCCATTTTTGGCCCGCAGACCATATGTTTGACACCCCTAGACTAGCCCGTAGCCTCCGTCGTCCCATGGAGCATGAAGTCAAAGTGATTTCCTGATATTAATCTGTCTGATGGGTTTAAACGTCAACTAAAATGTTTTCTCACCTAAAATTCATGCTAAGAAGCAACTCAGAAGATGCCTATTATTGTAAATTGCTTTTTTTAAGAACAGTGCAAGTTGATCATTGATATCCATCAATGTAAACTTGCCAGACTGTAGCCAGTGGCTAATTTGCATCTGTTGTCCATGGGTTACAATTTTTACTTCCCCCATTCTGTTATGCTGAGCACCAAGCTAGAGAGCGGGAAGTACCATTTTTATGGTCTTTGGTATGACCCGGCTGGGGCTTGAACCCATGACCTCCTGGCTGAGGGGTGGGTGCTCTACCACTTTCATGGATGAAAGTGTAAATTGCTCTTTTTAAGGACAGTGCAAGTTGATGAACATTGATATCAGTCAGTGTAAACTTGCCAGATTGTAGCCAGTAGCCAGTAGCTCATTTTTATCTGTGGAACCTTATGTGGGAACCAATGGGGCCAAACTGATACAAACTATTCTGAGCTTCTGTGAAAGCCGTAAAGCTGTGGGGTCTCATTTATATTACCCTCAGGTGTTATATTATTCAACATCATAATCTGAATCCTCCTTGTATCACTAACACAATTATAATGAGCATAATGCAACTACTAACAAATGCTTTACTTTTTGATTGATGACACCTTATAATTATTTCTCTATATTAACAGTAAACCAAGATGGCTAACGGTCATGTTAAAATCCACGACCCCTTCTCCGGGCAAAATGGTCGCACTACCCACAAAAACTGTGACTCCCGTCCCACTTCAGATTCTGAGAGTATGAACGACACGGTGGAATTCAGAATTATGATGGCCTACGCAACGAGGAAGAACAGTAGCAAGGATAAAACTGATAACTCACAAACTCTGGACAACATGCTCACAGAAAACGGCAACAAAGATGCAGACATACCAACTCCACCTCAGACACCTGTAAAGACTGAGACAGAATTGACAGAGAGGAAGAAAAAGAAGAAGAAGAATGGGTGGAAACGCTTCGCAGGCATGTTTAGTTGTACAAGGCCTCAGAGAGAAGAAGAGGAATTGCCCAAAACTGTTGATTCCCCAACTAACGTCGGAAGCAGATGTGCTGCTTCCATCGGTGATGGTGAGTATGAAGGTGGAGATGATGTGTATTATAACAAGTGGAGCCCCAGAAATTAATCTAGACAGTTTGTTTTTAGGGTGGTTTTTGTGCTGTCTGGAAAGATGTTCATTACACTGTCAGAAATGATAAAGAAATACATTGAATTAGAAAAGCTGAAATTGAAATAAAATTGTTTACTGAACTTTAATCAGAATCATTATAAACGGAATACTTTAACTCAGCATTAATATGCAGTTAAATATGTTGACATTTGTGGAAAACTTACATGTTGCTACAACAAAAAGGCAGATTTCAATTCTGATTTAATTTGAATAGCCATCACGAGGTGACACTTTAACAGCTGATGAAATATGAAGAAGTTGTGATACTGCTGGTATACAAAAATTAAAAATGACACAAGGATGAACAAAAACAGTGGATAATAAAGTAAGTGAAAACTTCACATTTATTTGTGGAAACTCCCCATATGACTTAAACCCTTTAAAGGTGAATAGGACTGTATTTTCATGAAAACAATATTTAAAAAAAACCCATAAAATCATTAACCATAAACATTATGTAAAACATGAAGCAGTAATACTATAATTAGGCCACTGGAGTGGAGGCCTAGTTGATAGAGCATCCGCCCCACAACGGGGAGGTTGTGGGTTCAAGCCCCGGCCAGGTCATACCAAAGACCATATAAAAATGGAACTTCCTGCCTTCTACTTTGGTGCTCAGCACAATAGAATGGGGGAAGGAAGAAGTTGTTTGTGGCAGCGCCTTGCATGGCAGCAACCCTCTGATTCTAGATGTGACTGACATTGTAGATAAGAGAAACGTAATTTTGTTCTACTGTACATGATTGGCTGTTTGGATTGAATGACAATAAAGATGGCTTCTTCTTCTTATGAGACCCATTGCTTTAGGATTGTTGTTTTGAAGCCACAAATTTGTCTTTGATCTTTAAAACCTGGAAGGAGGGTTATCAGACCGATGTGAAGGCCCTGGGTGGGGCTTAGAATCTAAAATTCAGAATTGGTTAATGACTGAGCTGGATGTGAACAAGACTGATGACAACTCAAGATCACCAGTGTTGTGGGAAAGTGTGAGCAGCCTGGCAGTCATTGTGCTGACAGTCTAAGCTAGAAAAGAAAAGACAGCAAAATTTGCTTACTGTCCATGTATTTATTTATTTATTTTGGAAAGCACCAAATTCTGAAGAACAGGATGAAATATTATTGTCTTCATCGAAAGCATTTATCAAAATACTATGTTCCACATTCTGAAGCATTCCTTTTTAAAAAAATTTATTTATTATTTTACTCTAAATGGGAGTGAAATTTACACAGTCTAGTTGTAAAATAATTTTAACACTTAAAAACTGTGTACTCATTCAGCCTTTACTGAGGTTATAAATCACGTGAGACTCGCCTCTCAGACTTCTTTATAATCCATCTTGGTTTTTGCAACCAAATGTATATATTGTTCTCTGCAGACTATTAGAAACACAAAGCAGCTCTTATGCTGATGATAATATACTTCTGATGTAATCTTCTAGACCAGTGTTTTTTCAACCTCGGTTCCCTGGAATGTTCATGTTTCCTTAGTATGACCCAGCTGGGGCTTGAACCCAAAGAAATTAAAGCATTGCCATAAAGTGAAAATCCTTCATAGTGTGGCTCTCGTTTTAATTGTTTTGAAATTCTTGTTGTTATATTCCTAAAAATTCTAGAATCAGAATTAATGACCTTTTATAACCATTAACACCTCCCCCCCAAAAAGCCAAAAAGCTTTTATTCTTTTCAGATTATTTTTGCTGCAGTTATAGTGTTCTAACAAAAAAGGCCAAAACGAAGGAAGATGCTATAGAATAAACCCAAATGAAAGTTAAAATGGTAGATAATTATTACAGTAGATTATGTTGAAAAATGATGCAAATGGTTATGGTAAACAATCGATAAATTGTGAATAGTATGTCACATTGGCTTGAACTGCTGCCTCCACGACCCGGACCTCCGGAAAAGCGGTAGAAGATGGATGGATGGATGTCACATTGGCCTTCACACTCACACTAAAAATGCTTAGTAGAGTAACGGTTTAGGCCCTGAATTGAAATGCCCCCAGAGCAGGCTGGGGGCATTTCAGACTGTAGACTGTCTGAAATAGACAGTAGACTGTTGTACTCAAGAGGAGAGAGAGGAGAAGCAGAAAACAGGAAGAGGGATAAGGGGGCTGTGACAGCTCACAGAATGGAGTAAATCTTGCCAATGGATAAAGAGGAATGATGTCTGTTAGAGGAAAATATCTCTGCATGGGTGATAAACTGTTTAGATCAGGGGTGTCAAACTCATTCCATGGAGGGCCAAGACCCTGCATGTTTTACTTCCACGTAATGTCTTCAGCAGGTGTTTTCACTGATGAGCAATCAGTGGGAAGAAATTCACTGAAATCATCTGTTGAAGACACTGGTTGGAGGTAAAACCTGCAGGGTCTTGGCCCTCCATGGAATGAGTTTGACACCCGTGGTTTTAGATGGTTAAGCAGTGAATTCCTTTTTTATGTCATGGGCTGATTGCACCTGTGTGAGAATAAGGTCAACATGGACTGTGTAAAGATCCTCAAGGTCACAGGTTGATTGCACCTACAAGAGAATAAGATCTTAGTTGTTGGGGGAAAATGGCAGGATCATGGAATGCTGCAAAGAAGAAAAGACAGCAATGGTAGAAATCATCATGCATGTACAAACCTCACTTAAATTGAAGTTGGGGCATTGTGTAAAATCTGAATTAAAACAGAATACAATGATTTGCAAATCCTTTCCAACCTGAATAACACTCCAAAGACAAGACACACTCCAGTGGCTATAAATTATATTATGGGGCCGTCCATTCATCTCTCTGTCCCACTTTTGTGAAATCAACTTCTCCTACAGTTTTGTTCCAATTGTTTTGAAACTTGGTACCAGGGTTTGATATACACCGATAATGTGCATATTGCAATTTGGCTCAGATTGGATGATTTTTGCAGAAGTTACAGCCCCTGACTTATGATCTCCTATTTCACCTCGGTTAATAGATAGTAACTGTCTTGTGAAAATCAACTCCTCCTATAGTTTTGTTCCAAATGTTTTGAAATGTGGTACCAGGTTTTGATATACACAGATGATGTACATGTTGCTACTTGACTCTGAATGGATGATTTTTTTGCAGAAATTATAGACCTTGAGGTCAAGGTTAGAGGTCAGTTTTTCCCTAAATCTTGTAAACATAACTACTGAAAGAAATTATGTAGACTTTTCAAATCAATACCATAGTTGTCTCAAAGACAAATCTTGGATTGCTTACACCCTGACTTGACTATCGGTTTGGGGTCAAGAGGTCAAAGATCAAGGTTAACATTACATTTGCACTATTATTATAGAACGAGTAAAGCTAGGGCCCCCAAATGTGGCGTACCCTGTGACCCTAAACTGTGACTATAGGTTTGGAGTCATAAGGTCAAGGTTGGCATTACCTATGCCTTATTACTATACAACAAGTAAAGCTAGGGTCACCACACTTTGTACCTGGGTTCACCCTGAGACCATGACCTCTGACTATGGGTTTGGGGTCAGAGGTCAAGGTTGGCATTCCATTTGTACTATTACTCTAGAATGAGTAAAGCTATGGCCACCAAACTGGGTACACAGGTTCACCCTGAGACCATGATCTTTGATTATGGGTTTGGGATCAAAACATCAAGGTTTGCATTCCCTATGCCCTCTTACTATTGAAGCTCTCTAGGGGTCACCAAACTTGCTACACAGGTTCACCTTGGGATCCTGACCTACAACTATGAGTTGTATATTCATGGATGATTGGCTTATCGTAATTTGGTTCTACCCCAATAATTACACGGAAAAGTTGAAAACTGCTGTCCTTCAGTAACATATTGGGACCTTAAAAGAAAACTGAAGCAGGGGATATTGCACTCACCTCAAAGTGCTCGTGTGAATTTGATGCTTGCAACACATTTCAAAACGTTGGGACGGGGGAGGAAAAGACTGGGGAATTTGAGGAATCCTCAAAAAACATTCATTCATTCATGTTCTTCCGCTTAATCCTTTTCGGGTCGCGGGGGCGCTGGAGCCTATCCCAGCATCTTTGGGCGAGAGGCAGAGTACACCCTGGACAGATCGCCAGTCCATCGCAGAACCAACACAGAGAGACAGACAACCATTCACTCTCACAGTCATACCTAAGGACAATTTAGAATCCCCAGTTTGATGCCTCAAAAAACATGTTTTTGTTTTTGTTTTTTTTTAACATTCCACAAGTGAACAGGCTAATTGGAAACAGTTGAATGTCATAATTGGGTGTAAAATGAGCATCCCCAAAAGGCTCAGACGTTCACCAGGAAGGATGGGATGAGGTTCATCACAACAACTGTGTGGGTAAATAGTCCAACAGTTTACGTTCATCAATGTACAATTCAAGGAATTTAGGGATTTCACCATCTATAGTCCATAAAATCATCAAAAGATTCAGAGAATCTAGAAAGACCAGAAACAACACCTAGAAGCACCTTTGGTTGCTCTGGGCCTGAGCTTATCTGAGATGGACGATGGTCTGACAAGTCCACATTTCAAATTGTTTTTCAAAATCATGGATGTTGTGTCCTCTGGGCTTAAGAGGAAAAGGATCATCTAGACTGTTATCAGCGCAAAGTTCAAAAGCCAGCATCTGTGGTGGTATGGGGGTGTGCTGGTGCCCATGGCATGAGTAACTTGCACATCTGTGAAGACATCATTAATGATGAATGGTACATACAGGTTTTGAAGCAACATATATTGCCATCCAAGCAACATCTTTTTCAGGGACATCCCTGCTTATTTCAGCAGGACAATGCCAAGCCACATTCTGCAAATGTTACAACAATGTGGCTTTGTAGTAAAAGAATGATGTACTAGACTGGTCTGCCTGCAGTCCAGACCTGTCTCCCATTGATAATGTGTAGTACATTATGAAGCACAAAATATGACAATATTCGGACTGTTGAGCACCTGAAGTTGTACATCAAGCAAGAATTGGAATTCCACCCACAAAGCTTCAAAAATTAGTGCCCTCAGTTCCTAAACGCTTATTGAGGGTTGCTAGAAGGAAAGGTGATGTAACACAGTGGTCAACATGCCCCTGTCCCAGCTTTTTTGTAACGTGTTGCAGGCATAAATTTCAAAATGAGTGAATGTTTGTAAAAAAAACAGTTAACCTTTTGAGTGGGTCTGTTGTCGAATTGCGACATAACCCCTAGTGGTCAAGAGTGGTAAATATTTTTTGTCAATAAAATAGTTCAGATTTCCAAGGCTATAACTTGAAAGTGGTCAGAGATAATGGCTTACTGTCAATTAGAAAGATGTAAAATACGATCCAAAGTTTCAGATAGGAATGAATTTACGCATCTAATTTGCATAATGTCACGGCAGCTCTTTAAATTCCATAACTCAGTCAAAACTGGACTTTGGACATATTTACACAAAGAATGGTTCAGTCTTTTGACACCGTTTTTTTGTACAGAGGTACCTCATCATCTTATCTTTACAGTACATGAACAAGAAATCAGTACATTTATTAAAAAATACACAGAAATAAGTCACTTACTGGCGGCTAACAGGACTCGCTCACTGCCGTGGTCGCTGCGTTTTCACCCATCGTGGTCGTTTTTTTGTGTCCTGTCGGTCATTTACGATGTCTACCACATCTACAAAGTCTTATGATTATTCCACATAAATTTTGCTTGCATCCCACGGCTACTTTCCGTGTACAAAGCTGTCTAAGTGACGGTGACGATGACCGATCATGGCCATATTAGCTCTCTGAGCTAAAAGAAGAGAATACAGGAAAAGGAAATGAGGAGTTCTTCTTCTTTGGTGTAATACGTGTCATCCATTGAGTCCTCCAACACGTCTGCCACCTTCTAAAACTGGCAGATCAGTACAAATCTCCAATGCAGCCGGTGACCCAAATTCACACACTCAGAGGGTTAAGTTTATCAGTTTGAACATTAAATATCCTGTCTTTGTAGTGTATTAAACTGAATACAGGTTGAAAGGGATTTGCAAATTGTTATATTTTGTTTTATCCCTGAAGGCTGAAGGGGTATTGTCATCACGCCGCCGGGCGGATGGGCAGCGGCGGAGTCAACACATACCTTGTGAATGCGATAACTAGAGGAAAAATATGACATGGCCTTTTCAAATTGATACCATGGGTGTATCTGTGAAAAATATCAGACAAGTTTGAATTTGCGTGACCTCTGACCTTTAGGTCAATGTCAGAGACCAATTTTCCCAAAATCTTGTGAACATGATGACTACAGAAAGAAATAACATGGGCTTTTCAAATTGATGCCATGGGTATATCTATGAAAAATTTTACACGAGTTCGGACAATTTCCCTAAATCTTGTAACGCTATAAGTACACAAAAGAATGATGTAGCTTTTTCAAGACTATATCATCAGGTCGAAGACAAGACTTGGATGCCTTACACCCTGACCTCTGACAATATTAACATTCCCTTTGCACTATTACTATAGAACAAGTAAAGCTAGGGTCACCAAACTTTGCATGCATGTTCACCCTGAGACCATGACCTCTCACTATGGGTTTGAGGTCAAAAGGTCAAAGGTCACAGTTGGCTTTTCCTATGCTTTATTACTATAGAATGAGTAAAGCTAGGGTCACCAAAGTTTGTACACAGGCTCTCCCTCTGACTATGGTTTTGGCATTACAAGATAAAAGGTCAAGGTCAAATTGCTGTTTAAACTATATCTCAACAACAAAGAAATCTAGTGTCACCAAACTTGGTACACAGGTTCACTTTGGCCCCCCCGACCCATATCTACGTATGGGTTTAGGTCAAAAGGTCAAGGTTAAAATGTCATTTAAACTACACATCAACAACAATGAAACCCAGGGTCACCAAACTTGGTTCACATGCTCACCCTGAGACCCACCCAGACCTCTGACTGTGGGTTTGGGGGTCAAAAGGTCAAAGGCCCCAGTTAATTTCCCCTAGATAATATATAAAATATACAGTGGTGTAAAAAAGTGTTTGCCCCCCTTCCTGATTTCTCATTTTTTTCGTATGTTTGTCGCACTTAAATGTTTCAGATCTTCAAACAAATTGAAATATTAGACAAAGATAACACAAGTAAAGACAAAATGTAGTTTTAAATTAAAGTGTTAAGGAAAAAAAATTCAAACCTACATGGCCCTGTGTGAAAAAGTGATTGCCCCCTAAACCTAATATCTGGTTGGGCCACCCTTAGCAGCAACAACTGCAATCAAGCGTTTGCAGTAACTGGCAATGAGTCTTATACAGTGCTGTTGAGGAATTTTGGCCCACTCATCTTTGCAGAATTATTGTAATTCAGCCACATTGGAGGGTTTTCAAGTATGAACTTCCTTTTTAAGGTCATGCCACAGCATCTCAATCAAATTCAGGCCAGGACTTTGACTAGGCCTCTCCAAAGTCTTCATTTTGTTTTTCTTAAGCCATTCAGAGGTGGACTTGCTGGTGTGTCTTGGACTATTGTCCTGCTGCAGAACCCAAGTGCGCTTCAGCTTGAGGTCACGAACAGATGGCCGGACATTCTCCTTCAGGATTTTTTGGTAGACAGCAAAATTCATGGGTCCATTTACCACAGCCAGTCTTCCAGGTCCTGAAGCAGCAAAACGGCACCAGACCATCACACTACCACCACCATATTTTACTGTTGGAATGATATTCCTTTTTCTGAATTGCTGTGTTACTTTTATGCCAGATGTAATGGGACACACACCTTCCAAAAAGTTCAGCTTTTGTCTCGTCAGTCCAGAGTATTTTTTCAAAAGTCTTGGGGATCATCAAGATGTTTTCTGGCAAAACTGAAGTGAGCCTTTATGTTCTTTTTGCTCAGCAGTGGTTTTCATCTTGGAACTCTGCCATGCAGGCCATTTTTGCCCAGTCTCTTTCTTATGGTGGAGTCATGAACACTGACCTTAACTGAGGCAAGTGAGGCCTGCAGTTCTTTAGATGTTGTTGTGGGGTCTTTTGTGACCTCTTAGATAAGTCGTTGCTGCGCTCTTGGGGTAATTTTGGTCGGCTGGCCACTCCTGGGAAGGTTCACCACTGTTCCATGTTTTCGCCATTTGTGGATAATGGCTCTCACTGTGGTTCGGTGGAGTCCCAAAGCTTTAGGCTTTATAACCTTTTCCAGACTGACAGCTCTCAATTACTTTGTTTCTCATTTGTTCCTGAATTTCTTTGGATTGCAGCATGATGTCTAGCTTTTGAGGATCTTTTGGTCTACTTCACTTTGTCAGGCAGGTCCTGTTTAAGTAATTTCTTGATTGAGAAGAGGTGTGGCAGTAATCAGGCCTTGGTGTGGCTAGAGAAATTGAACTCAGCTTTCCAAAGATGTGATAAACCACAGTTAATTTATGTTTCAACGGGGGGCAGGCAAACACTTTTTTCACACAGGGCCATGTAGGTTTGGATTTTTTTATTTTTTTTTACCCTTAATAATAAACACCTTCCTTTAAAAACTACATTTTGTGTTTACTTGTGTTATCTTTGTGTAATATTTAAATTTTGTTTGATGATCTGAAACATTTAAGTGTGACAAACATACAAAAAAATGAGAAATCAGAAAGGGGGCAAACACTTTTTCACACCACTCTGTGTGTGTGTGTGTGTGTGTGCGCGTGCGTGTGTGTGTGCGTGCGTGCCGCTATAGAACAAGTACAGCTAGGGTCACCAAACTTTGTACACAGGTTCACCCTGATCTCTGCCTATGGTTATAGAATTTCAAGATCAAAGGTCAAGGTCAAAATGCCATATAAACTACATTTCAACAACAAATAGAGGCTGAGGGGTACCACTAGCAGCTGCCAGTATTTTTATTTTTGTTTTGCACAATGTCCCAACTAAATTGGGATTGGTACACAGGTTTCTGTCAGGGCCACGCAGGTTTTTCTCAGGGTCATGTGAGATAACTAGTGTGTGATGTTTGTTCCCCCTGAAAACGCACGAGGGGAAAGAAAGGGTGCACTCTTCCCTCACAGAATGTTTGTATATAAAGAGCATCACAAACAGCTGTTTCCTATTCTCACGCTGGCAGGGACTCTGTGTGTTTCTTCTCTATTATATTACACAGTACTTAATATGTGTTTGCAAGGACTTCTTCTGCTTTTTGGATTATTTCTAAGACATTTTTGGGACCCTTTTTTGAAGACCTGAGGATTATTGGTCGTGAGTGGATACAAATGATCTGGCCTAACTTTCTGCCTTGATAGTGCCACATGTCCAGTCTTGTAACCAAAAAAGCAAATGAGTGTTTGCTGTTAACTGTGTGTGACTATTTGGAGCAGGAAAAAAATCGTAACTCAGGTGTTTTCTGGAAATGTGTTTTCTCTTATGTTTTTATTTTCTGTCAGATGAAGTTAATAAAGAGGACAAGGTGGAAGAGGTAACGAACAGACTGTTGGAGCTCGCTAATGGTCTCAACTTCATTCCTTCAGAGTGGGAGGCAGACACTGGGAAAGGTGAGTTGAATTCAGAAGCTTTTTTGTTTGTTTTTTTCCTTTAAGCTTTTACCAACTGACATGATGTCAGTCTGAAGGTTGTCTTTAGTTTGACATACAAAACTCTGCACAGCTGTATAAGAATACATTAACTCTTGAGTGAAAGAACAACTTGCAGCAGAAAGTCAAAAAATGGCAAATACAGTAAGGGTAAGTTTTGTATTAAGTTAAGAGCACGCTGAAGCATGCTGGTATACGTTGTCGTATGGCGAGATAGTCTAATTTTTCGACATATCCAGCGTATGGATCATATGTCCTGCATATGCGGGCCATAAGTTATACAGTATGTAAGTTATGCGATCATTGACATACGTTACTTGTAATTTACTCGTAAGTCGAATACGTTGAGATAATGTCTAGTATACCCAAAACTTATTTCTAACCTACGAGTAACACACTTTGAACCTATGTGTAACATACTGAACGTGTTTCTAACAGCTATTGTATAATGGCATATTGGCAGCGTTGATTCACAGGAGTAAACCGTCAAGACTCCATCGTGAGCAGATGTCCATGTCAAACTGGTCTTGTTCTTCTATTCAGACAAAGTAAAGAGACATTTCATACCATGACATGTTGCGACTGTCATCTGACATTCGTACTGTGCCACATCTGCTGTTTCATCCTTTCCGTAGGCGTGACCGGCCTGACGGATCTGCCAGGTTGGTCACGCCCCCCACTGTGTGATGGTCTTTGGAGGAAAGAATAATCTTGGTTGACCAGAGACTGACTTTTTTTTTTTTTTTTTAACCTTTTTATGTGCCTGTGAGTGAGATGATGGAGCCTTCATGTACTCACACACCTAGAATTCATGGATCGGGAAGCAATGGCAGTTTGGCATGACTGTGCTATGCATAAGCTAGGAAAAGTTATGCATAAGTTAGAGTATCGTTGGGCATAAATTGTGAACGCCGGCAACATGCTAAGCATTCGTTGGTATAAGTTATCTATAAGTTATCGAAATGTTCAATAGAAGTTACTAATACGCTTACTCTATGTCTACATCCAACTCGTTATGGATACGCGATACATACGTCCAAAATTGAAGATTTTGGCCGTATGCCAACGTTTAGTTGCAGAAGACCAAAAATATAGAAAACATTGAATTTGACTGGGGCTTAGAGAAAATGTCAACCTTTTTACAAATTGACATCCTCTTTGACAGCTTAAATGCAGAGTTTTTCCTTCTTTAAACTTTAAAGACTGGGCTACATAGCTCAAGTAGGTTCATTTTGTCTTCTTTTAATTATTTATCTTTTGTTCTTATTAAAGACAAAAATAGAATAGAAAGGAGATGCCTTTACCTTCTTAACATGTTTCGACTGTACACTGCAGCCTTCGTCAGAGTTAGCTGATTGCTGCCAGGTGACATTTATCAGCTGACTTTCGTAGGCGGGGCCAGCTCAGCAGATCTGTCAGATCCACCGAGCCGGCCCCACCTTCCGCCGTCAGATGGTCTCTGGAGAATGTGATCCCAGGTGTGGGAAAGCATAAAGGCCCCCTCATCTCGGTTCATGGTGTCTTTTCTCTGCTTCCTGATTTCTGTGGCCTCCTTGATCCAGTGTTTGTGTCTGTTGCTCTCTGATCCAATAATTTTTGCGTTGTCCCAGCCCATGATGTGATTATTTCTTTTGCAGTGATCTGATATTGCTGATTTTAATGTTTCTTGTTCTGCCTTTTCTTTTTGTGATCTTGTGAGTCGTCCTTGTGTTTCCTTCTCACATTCCTTCTGGTGTTCTTTTTTTCTTGTAGTGAATGATCTTCCAGTTTCTCCAATGTAGGTTTTGTTGCAATTGTTGATCATACTGTTGTAGTCGTACTGGGCTACATACTGTTGAAAAATGTATATTGATATACGTATTTCTTTAAGACTTGGTCATGCTGGTTTAGCAAAAACATTTTTAATTAGTTTTGTCTCACAACGAGGCAATTACATGTGTGGGTAGAATTGACAAAAGTTGCTAATTTGTGGAAACCAAAGTTAATAATTAAAAAAAATTATCTTACAAAAGCCTGCTGGTAAGCTACTGGTTCATTTTCAGTGGCTTTCATGTCTTAATGGTTTAGATCCAGATCAGTTTTCTGAGGTTTCATTGTGTCTGAGGACAAAAAACTGGCTAAAGTCAAGTCACAAAGGCCTTTCTGACTGCAGGTAGAAGCTCCAGTTGCAGCTTGAAGTGTTCTTTTTAGCTGCATCTGTACTCTGACACAATTTGCACAAATTGCATGTGACGTCTCTTGTAAAATAAAAGATAAATCATATTTATATAGTATGGTGATTTGTTGTGTTTCCTAAGATGATCCAGAGGTGATGAAGGTGATCGGTCTGCTGCTGCGAGAAAGTGGAGACAAACTAGATGACGAGGTAGGAAAATGTTGGCAACTTACATCTAAACCCTTTCGACTATGTTTCAAGAAAGTCTTCAATTACTTTTAATGGGTGTGAAAAAGTCTAGAAATTATAAATTCAGTTGAATTTCTATACTGTACTGTGCATTTCTCCATCACATGCTCACAGCACACTACTTACTGCAGGGTTATTGAGGCACTAAACCTGCGTTTATGCTCCACCTTCACTCTGCGCATCTGCTCAAGCGTGACGCTTGTGTGATGTAATTTACATCATCGTCTCCACTCCGCTAGGTTCTTCAGGGCCTCTCTGCAGCTGAGCATATGCAGCCCAGATTTTCAAACTGTGTTGCTTGGGTGTGTTGACTACATATGTGGAAGATCCAAACTCCCATTTAAGAGGTGGTGCTACTGACACAGCATACGACGACAAAGAGGAAGAAGATGACAAATTTAAAAAAAACAAAAAAAACATGACAAGACTCGGAAAAAAGGAAAAGATGATTAGAGGTGAAAGTGGTTAACACAGGAGTTCCTTTTCCCTCCTTTGTGCAGTCATTGTTATTGTTGTTGCTAAAATGGGTGTTGCTCTGGTTTTTCTTCTATTGTATATAGTCGATGAACAAACTGCCATGTCAGGGCATTTGCATTTACATATAGGGATGGGGTGAAACTACAAATGATGGTTATACGCATGTGTCAAATGCTTGGCTGAGAAAAAATGAAGCATACATATGCTTTATTAATCCCAGAGGGGAATTAAAGGGCATCCACCTGGATGGATGAGGCAGCCAAGGTGCGGCGCCAATCCCTTCACCAGTCACATCTAGGGCCACTT
This sequence comes from Pholidichthys leucotaenia, assembly GCA_020510985.1. Classification (NCBI taxonomy): domain Eukaryota; kingdom Metazoa; phylum Chordata; class Actinopteri; order Cichliformes; family Pholidichthyidae; genus Pholidichthys; species Pholidichthys leucotaenia. The sequence goes on along the minus strand of CM035845.1, from coordinate 181,325,126 downwards.
TAGAGTGTACAGTTAACCTAACTTGTATGTTTTGGCCTGTGGGAGGAAACCGGGGTAAACCCACACAGACACGGGGAGAACATGCAAACTCCACACAGAAGGGCCACTGATGGTCAGGGGGTGGGATCGATCCTGTGACCTTGCAGTGCCGCCACAGTGCTAACCAATGCGCCACCGAGCTGCCATACAGCCATGTTTGCACTGGGCTTTTCCAAAGGGACACATATTGTAGATGCACCGAGCGGAGGTGGAGGATAAACAAGGCTTTAGCTGCCATGGTGCTAGCTAGCTCAGCTGCGATGCCATTTCTTCTTGCTAGACAGTATTCAGCAGTTATATAAAAATGTAGGCCATAAGGATGCAAGTTATCAATTAATTCATTAATCATTAGTTGATTCATCTTATAGACTGATAATTTTCATGAGAATCTGAATTTCCCTCAGTACAATACTGTCTTTCTACCTGAAACATAAAAAGCTAATTACTGTTTTTGATATACTGAATAACACATGCACATCATATTCTTCGATGATCTATTGTACCATTTGTATTTTTTTACTACAGACAATGTCATTTTTTTGTTGTTTAACAAATTCTGTACTGTATAGCGTGAACTAGGGGTGTGCCATATCGTATCTGGAATTTTCCCCATTGTGGGACTAATAAAGGCTTATCTTATCTTATCATCCACGATAATACCGGTATAAATTTTGATACCAGTGTAAAAATGAATATTGCAATATTTGGGGTCTGCTGCGTGACAATGTCACAATGCTGCCAATGGAAGTTATGCGTGACGGAAAAACAAACATGGCATGGGAAGGTGCAGCTCCGTTTGCATCCAGTTGAGTGGAACTATTAAGTCTCGTTTTCTCTTTTAGACAGCTACTATGTTTAAAAAAAAAACAAAAAAAAAAAACGGTGTAGCAATGTGGATAATCTGCCTGCATTTTTTCCGTATGTCAACAACAACGCTGGAATGGTGTTAACGTCGGACAATGTTTGGCTCGAAGTCTGTATTTTCATTCCGTTTTGGCAGCTTCATCTTTATTTTATTCAACTACCTGAAGAGGGGAAACAAAAATCTGTTCACTGCAACGAGAGCCAAAAAGCCCCAGCAGAGGTCCGTGCAATGAGAGTTACAATGCACGTAAAGTCGTCATCATCATAGCAGTCTGTCGGGGGCGACGAGTGATTCAGCATAAAACCTAATATCTCTGTGCACTTAAGCTGTAACGGTTTATATTATTTTCTTGTAATATTTGATACAGAACAAAAAAATACTTAAAACTAAATCGGAGCTGCTGTTTCTAAACAGGAGAAATAAGAATGCTTTTGTTTTTTCTGAATATGCTGAAGGTAAATAATGCTGTCCTGTGAAACTGTCCTTTTCACATGAATTTAAAAAACCCCGTATTCTGCAATATCGTAGAAAATATCGTTGTCGTAAAAATTCACAGAAATATTGTGATATCATTTTTAGGCAATATTGCCCACCCCTAGTGTGCACTATATGTTCTGGTACATCTCAGTAAATTAAAATGTCATGATTTATATTTAATTTTAAACTCTAACCAATATCCTAAAATGTATTCAGAAAGGTATGAAATATAAGATAAGATAAGCCTTTATTAATCCCACAATGGGGAAATTCCAGGATTGCAACAGCACAGGGATAGCAACACTCAGAGCAATAATTAAGAAGATACGGAAGATATAAATAAGAGCAGTGGATATACATACATACACATAAATATATAAATATATATACAGTGGGGCAAAAAAGTATTTAGTCAGCCACCAATTGTGCAAGTTCTCCCACTTAAAAGATGAGAGAGGTCTCCAATTTTCATCATCGGTATACCTCAACTATGAGAGACAAAATGAGAAAAAAAAAATCCAGAAAATCACATTGAAGGATTTTTAATGAATTAATTGGTAAATTCCTTGGTAAAATAAGTATTTGGTCACCTACAAACAAGCAAGATTTCTGGCTCTCACAGACCTGTAACTTCTTCTTTAAGAGGCTCCTCTGTCCACCACTCATTACCTGTATTAATGGCACCTGTTTGAACTCGTTATCAGTATAAAAGGCACCTGTCCACAACCTCAAACAGTCAGACTCCAAACTCCACTATGGCCAAGACCAAAGAGCTGTCAAAGGACACCAGAAACAAAACTGTAGACCTGCACCAGGCTGGGAAGACTGAATCTGCAATAGGTAAGCAGCTTGGTGTGAAGAAATCAACTGTGGGAGCAATTATTAGAAAATGGTAGACATACAAGACCACTGATAATCTCCCTCGATCTGGGGCTCCACACAAGATCTCACCCCATGGGGTCAAAATGATCACGAGAACGGTGAGCAAAAATCCCAGAACCACATGGGGGGACCTAGTGAATGACCTGCAGAGAGCTGGGACCAAAGTAACAAAGGCTACATCAGAAACACACTACGCCGCCAGGGACTCAAATCCTGCAGTGCAAGACGTGTCCCCCTGCTTAAGCCAGTACATGTCCAGGCCCATCTGAAGTTTGCTAGAGAGCATTTGGATGATCCAGAAGAGGATTGGGAGAATGTCATATGGTCAGATGAAACCAAAATAGAACTTTTTGGTAAAAACTCAACTTGTCATGTTTGGAGGAGAAAGAACACCATACCTACTGTGAAGCATGGGGGTGGAAACATCATACTTAGGGGCTGTTTTTCTGCAAAGGGACCAGGACGACTGATCCGTGTAAAGGAAAGAATGAATGGGACCATGTGTCGTGAGATTTTGAGTGAAAACCTCCTTCCACCAGCAAGGGCATTGAAGATGAAACATGGCTGGGTCTTTCAGCATGACAATGATCCCAAACACACCGCCCGGGCAACGAAGGAGTGGCTTCGTAAGAAGCATTTCAAGGTCCTGGAGTGGCCTAGCCAGTCTCCAGATCTCAACCCCATAGAAAATCTTTGGAGGGAGTTGAAAGTTTGTGTTGCCCAGCGACAGCCCCAAAACATCACTGCTCTAGAGGAGATCTGCATGGAGGAATTGGCCAAAATACCAGCAACAGTGTGTGAAAACCTTGTGAAAACTTACAGAAAACGTTTGACCTCTGTCATTGCCAACAAAGGATATATAACAAAGTATTGAGATGAACTTTTGTTATTGACCAAATACTTATTTTACCGAGGAATTTACCAATTAATTCATTAAAAATCCTTCAATGTGACTTCCGGTTATGGCTGCCACGTGAGAAGGACACGTCTCACTCTGCTCTGCTCCTGGAGAAAAAAAAATCGGCAAATAACTCTCTCATTTGGGACAGAATGTATCCCAGCGTTTGGGCGAGGATATGTCGGTGAAGCCTAAGGCTGGAAAACCAGGTAGAGGAAAAAGTGAGCCGCCGAAACAGTCCAAATTAACGGACTTTCAGGTCTGTGACGCAGCAAATAAAGCTCCATATATGGCGGAGGAGGCTGGCAGCGGTGCGGTGTCTGCAGGAAGCGGCGCAGATGCGCTGATGGCTGCCATGAGTTCAATGAGAGCGGACTTTTCCTCTAGATTTGATGGGATTATGGCAGCGTTGGAAGGAATAAGAAAGGAATTGGGTGACTGTGTAGAACGAATGGCGCAGGTGGAGCTTCGTGTCTCTAGTGCTGAAGATGACGTCACTCGTCTTCAATTAAAGGTGCGCACTTTGGAGGAAAAAAAATAAATGTCTGGAAGATAATATCCTGGATTTGGAATCCCGGTCGAGACGGAACAATTTGAGGCTGGTGGGTCTACCGGAGGAATCCGAAGGTCGGGACTCATGTTTCTTTCTGGAAAAGTGGATTCCGGAGGCGCTGGGCAGCGCGGAGTTGCAATCAGCAGTCGTTCTGGAAAGTGCACACCGTATTGGCCCACGGAGAGATAAGGGACCACCGAGGACCTTAATTATGAAGTTTCTCAGCAACAGAGACAGGATGAAGATCTTCAACGCTGCACGAGCTAAAGGAGAGATTAAACACCAGGACCAGCAGGTACGGTTCTACCCAGATTTGGCCACAGGAATCCAACAATTGAGGAAACCGTTTGATCCCGTACGTAAAGAGCTGCGCAACCTTGGGATTCGTCATGGTGTAATCTATCCTGCGAGACTGTTGACCACGTATGGGGGCAGAACCCACATCTTCAAGACCCCAGAGGAGGCGCAGGAGTTCATCAAGAAGATCCAAGAAGAGACTGGTGGGAGCTAAGCATGAACAAAATATAAGGTTGAATATTTAAGCATTTGCACAGGCATCTGACTGACTTGAAGCAAAGAGCAAGTTTACAAAATATAGATTGTATTATATGTATAAAAAAAAAAAAAAAAAAACCTATGATGTACAAAGTTGCTAAAAATTTTGGAGTTAAGTTGGAAAACTACAGAGGAGAGTTAATGTTACGTCATTAAAAGCAGTAGAGTTAGGGTGATTGGGAGGATGAAGAAGGAGTGGCTTTGGCTGTTCCTCGTGGGTGTGGAGCGGTCGATGGCTATATCGGGAGACGGAATTTTTCTTTTGATTTTGGGGGGATCGCCACAATTGTGGGAAGGGGGAATTTGTTTGTGTGTAGTTTGTAGGATGAATGTTCAACCACTCATTTTTTTGCTTCCTTGTTTGAGCATGTTTACACTGCAAGGTAATCCCAAACTCCCTAGTGATCATAAACCAAAGCGTTAATCTTAATTTAACTTCATGGAATTGCAGAGGTCTACAAAATTTAAAAAACTTAAACAAGTTATGAATAAAATAAAAGACATGGGTTCAAAAATTGTGTTTTTACAAAAAACTCATCTAATAGAGGAGGATGTAAAAAGAATTAGGAGTAGATGGCAAGGAAGTGTTTTCACCTCATCATTTTCATCCCGAGCCAGGGGAGTTATGACTCTCATACATAAATCAGTCCCTTTACAAGTGAAAAATGTAATTGGAGACAAATTTGGAAGATAGGTAATCATTCAAGGATCTTTGCTATTAGAAAATATAAATTTGGTGAACTTATATGGTCCCAATATAGATTATCAAAAGTTCTTTGCTAATTTATTTCTTATCATCACTTACAGGGCAACATATAATAGCAGGGGATTTTAATTGTACATTGAAGCCCGGTATAGATAGATCAACAGGACTGGACTGTACGCACAATGGATGTAGGATGACCATTAATCATTTTATGAAAGAACTGAGATTGTTAGATATATGGAGAGAAATGAAACCACAAGTTAAAGCCTACTCTTGTTATTCCAGTACCTACAAGACATTCTCACGTATTGATTATTTTTTGATTTCCACAGAATTAAGGTCCAAGATTCAAAACTGCTTTTATGATAACATCGTGATCTCTGATCATGCACCCTGCTGTCTAATATATGTAGATAAGAAACTGACAAAGGAATCAGGTAGATGGCAATTTCAGCATAAATGGCTTCAGGATGAGGAATTTGTCAAGTACATAGAAAAACAGATAGATGAGTTCTTTGACATCAATACTACACAAACATCAGCATGTGTAAAGTGGGAGGCTTTCAAAGCTTTTATTAGGGAACATATTATTAGTTATACAGGTTCAAAATCTAAGAAGACTCGAGAGGAGAGAGCCCAATTGGAACATAAAATAAAAAGTCTTCAGGAAAAAGTGTATGCAGGAAGTGATCCAAGGTTGGAGAACGAATTACTGATTTTGAGAGCTGAATATGACAAAAAATCAGCGAATAGAGCTGCCTCGAGTCTTCTAAGATTGAAACAATCTTTTTATGAACAAGGTGAAAAATCAGGAAAATTATTGGCATGGCAGATTAAACAATTAGAATTTAAAACACCAATTACCAGTATTATAAGTAATGGACAGGTAGTTATAGATCCTTTAGAAATTAATAGAGCCTTTAGAGATTACTATGAAAAATTATATGATACCAAAAATGAATCTGACTTAACAAAACTAAATGGGTTTTTGAACGAACTATCTATATCGTGTATTCCAAATGAAAACAGGGAGATACTGGAGTCTGAAATTAGTCAAGAAGAAGTTGGACTAGCCATTGATAATATGAAATCAGGAAAAAGTGCAGGACCAGATGGTCTTCCAGTTGACCTTTTATAAAAAATTTAAGAATAAATTAATAAAACCTTTTTTGGAAATGGTTTTAGAAGCATTTCAAAATAGTAATTTACCATCATACATGAATAATGCCTTAATTATACTGTTGCCAAAACCAGGTAAACCCTCTAATAAATGTGAAAATATGAGACCAATAAGCCTATTAAATGCCGACCTTAAGATAATCTGTAAAATTTTAGCAAGACGAATACAAGAAATTTTACCAAATATTATTAATCGAGATCAGAATGGCTTTATAAAGGGAAGACAAGGCTTCCATAATGTAAGAAGACTATTTAATATTATTTATTCTAATAAAGAAGCACCGGATACAGCTCTCCTATCACTGGACGCCGAAAAGGCCTTTGATAGAGTCGAATGGCCCTTTCTTTTTGAAGTCTTACAAAGGTTTGGACTTGGAAATAATTTCATAAAATGGGTTCAGATAATATACAATAATGCTACAGCAGAAATCCTAACAAATAACAATATTTCAAAATCAATAAAAATCAATAGAGGATGTCGGCAAGGCTGTCCACTTTCACCTTTACTGTTTACTATGGCAATTGAACCTTTCGCGATGGCGATACGTTTACAGTCACAAATATATGGAATTAAAGTTGGACCAACAGAACATAAAATCTCCCTGTATGCCGATGACATAATTTTGTTTATGTCGAATCTAAAAAAATCAATTCCGACCTTGTTGAATTTAATAAAGAATTTTGGGGAAATATCAGGATATAAAATAAATAAAACTAAATCTTCAATATTAATGCTAAACGAGACCCAGAGAAATTACCCAGCCCCTGAGGTAAATCAATTCAATGTTGTAAATCAGTTTAAATATTTAGGAATCCAAATTGTGCCTAAGCTAGAATCAGTCGCCAGTGTCAATTATGAAGCCTTAATGACAGATATTAATGAGTTACTTCAGAAATGGATGTCACTACCAATGTCGATGATCGGAAGAATTAATATACTTAAAAGTAATATCTTACCTAAAATACTTTATTTATTTCAATACATTCCCTTACCACCACCTTTAGATTTATTCTCAAGAATAAAAAAAAAGTTAGTGGAATTTATATGGAACAACAGGAGGGCTAGATTACGTCTGTCTTTATTATATTTACCATTTGATCATGGAGGTCTGAAATGTCCAAATTTTGTTGTATTATTGGTCGGCACAACTGAGGTCTATGACATATTATTTTTCATCAAATGATCTCCCTCACTGGACTGAAATGGAATCATACAATTTACCTTTACCTCTTCCCATATTCATATACTCAGATTCGGCAAAAAAATTACAAAAACAAGTTAAAAATCCATTTGTAAAGCATATGATCAAAATATGGTGTGAAACTAAAAACTATTTAAAAGAACCACACTTACTGTCACAATTTAGCCCAATATGGGGTAATCAATATTTTAAACCAGGGAGAGCGGATGCTGTATTTAAAGTATGGAATTTAAAAGGGATTCAAAAGATTCAAGATTTATATCTGTCATGTGCAGATAACATAATGTCTTTTGAAGAACTGAGGATCAAATTTAATCTTAATAGAACACATTTTTTTAAATATCTTCAACTTAGGAACTTTATTCGATCAAATCAAAATAAAGCTCTCACTCGACCTATTTACTCATCCTTGGAAAAAATGTTGATGAAAGATAGTAAAAGAAAGGGTATTATTTCAGAGTTTTATAACTCATTGACACTATCCTCAAGTGAAAACTCACAGAAAAGATTAAACTACTGGAAAGATGATCTGCAAACTGAAATTTCAGAGGAACAATGGGAATTGGCTTGTACAGAAGCTCAAACCAAATCAATAAATGCACGTCTTAAATTGATACATTTTAAATGGTTAATGCGGATGTATGTTACACCGGAGGAGTTAAATAGATATAACAAAAACATACCAGATACGTGCACAAAATGCATGGAAAGTAAAGGAACCCTATTTCATTGTGTATGGGAATGTAGAAGAATTAGAATGTTTTGGGAAGAGGTGAGGGTAACAATTGAAAAAATAATTTCAAAACAAATCATATTGAATCCTAAACTGTTTTTGTTGGGTCTGTACCCAGAAAAGCATAACTTTAATAAAAGTGAAAGAACATTCATAGACCTCAGTTTGCTTAATGCCAAAAAATGTATTGCACTACTGTGGAAAAAGACTCATAGACCAGATGTGACTCAGTGGTTAAGACAGATGTTAACAAAACTTCCATTAGAAAGAATAACATACATACTGAAATCAAAGGAAATTGTGTTTGAGAATATATGGAGACCTTTTATTGATTATGTAAAAAATTTAAACATAACTCTTGAAGAAGAAGGTGAATGATGTGTGTGGACCTTGTAAATTCCAAACTGGTGAACATAATATGTATACTTATGTAATGGATTGTCTACACTAAACAGAGGAGCATTGTTGAAGACTTGATGTTGTTGGTGGTTGTTGGTGTTTTTAGTGCATTTTTTTTTTTGTAGTACTTTAGTGTTAGTGTTTGATTGTTTGTGTCATGTTTGTTAAAAAAAAAAAAGGTTCAATAAAGATATTGTGGAAAAAAAAAATCTTTCAATGTGATTTTCTGGATTTTTTTTTTCTTACTTTGTCTCTCATAGTTGAGGTATACCTATGATGAAAATTGGAGACCTCTCATCTTTTAAGTGGGAGAACTTGCACAATTGGTGGCTGACTAAATACTTTTTTACCCCACTGTACAAAGTGCGGAGCATTGTAGCAAGATGGAATAAACAGCATAACCGTCTACTTAGCTATCCTACATAGTATGAATATGTACCCATACACATTGTCACCCTCTGTAGTGACCGATATTGTTCTAGTTGTATATACTGGAGGGGACCATTGTGTAAGTCTATTGCGTTTTTTGCATTCAATACTATTAGGTCGTCATGTTTTTTTTGCTATCTCTGCGAGCAGCCCTGCTTAGGTTATACAGTCTGACAGCCGTAGGTAGGAAGGACCTGCGAAACCTCTCGGTTGCGCACCTAGGATGATGTAGTCTGCTATATTTCCCTTTGTGCAATGAATATAGCATTTGTTTTTTAGTTATATTACAAAAAATACAAAATATAAAATTCAGTGTTCTAATTTACGGAGATGCACTAGTAGACCGTTTTAACAGGAAAATAAATTGTGAGCTTCTGCATCTGTTGCATGTTAAACATTAATGGTTCCTTTCAGAGTACCTCGTCAATCCAGGCAAACCCAGTATGAGCCAGGCTGCCTCTGTCTGAATAAGGTTACTTGTGCTACTTGACTCGGGCTTTTAAATGACCCTGCAAGCAATGTTGATTGTTGGTCATCTCACTTCGGTGGACTTTTGAGTAGGACAATGCAGATAAACATGCCAAGAAGTAGGTGTCACCGTCACCATGTCAGAGCACAGCGACAGACGGTGGAAATGAATCAGAAGGCTGTCTGTCATTATTCTGACAGATATTAATTTTGAAGCTGCAGCTGACAATTGTGTGTGCCACAGCTGCACAAATATTACAGTGGCTGGGAGTGAGAGGTTTCTTTTAAAAGCATTTTTTACTCACTGGCGCAGAGTCTGCAGTAGCTGTCTGATCATCTCCAACTGCTGTGGAGCCGACACCAGCCTGTCCTCTTAGTTTGAGCCGGGCTCCTCTGTTGCTGTGTGTTGAAATGTAAATAGCTTTACCTCAGTAGTAACTTGGGTCAAGTCTGCTTTCACGTCTAGCAGTGGGGATGGGTTTTTGTGCTCGTGTAGTCTTTTTCCTTGCTCTGGTCTATTTCCCTGTCCTGCTGATTTGAAGCAGACAGGTGACTCTAAAAGCTTGCCCATCACCTGAGTTGGCCATTCTTGTTTTGATTTTCTGATGTACCCCGGAAGGACAATGCATTTCGATCTGCACAGCACATGCGCTCTATTGACTTGGCATCTTATGCTGTTTTTCTTTTGTCTTGGTTGGAAGAGGGCAATGGGTGACTGTGTGCGCCCCCACCTGGACGGCAACACCACTACATTTCATAGAATAAACTCCCATTGAAAAGGACTGAGTTATCAATTAATTACCAACTAATGTAATTTCCATCCATCCATCCATCTTCTTCCGCTTAATCCTTTTCAGGTTGCCGGGTGGGGTGGGGGTGCTGGAGCCCATCCCAGCATCTTTGGGTGAGAGGCAGGGTACACCCTGGACAGATCGCCAGTCCATCGCAGGGCCAACACAGAGAGACAGACAACCATTCACTCTCACAGTCATACCTAAGGACAATTTAGAATCCCCAGTTTGATGCCAATTAACCTAACTTGCATGTTTTTGGCATGTGGGAGGAAACCGTAGAAATCCCGGAGTAAACCCACGCAGACACGGGGAGAACATGCAAACTCCACACAGATCACTGTTGGTCGGGGGCTGGGATTGAACCCAGGATCCCCCGGCCAAGGGTGAGTTGCTGTGCTGCCGCAGTGCTAACCACTCCACCACCGCGCTGCCCCTATGTAATGTAGTCGACTTAATTCTAATCAACAATTAATTGAAAGTCAATTAATGACTAACATCTCTAGTAGGCTATACTGTTCATCTAACCTCTTTCTATTCATTTATCTTGCATCAATTGTAAAAAAAATTTTAAGACCATTCCAATTTAACTTTGATATTTTTTGTTCACTTCAGTAATTGATAAAAATTTACAAAATTGTGTTTCCAGAATTCCCTAGCTTAACTTCCCATAATAAGCTTTGGGACATTTACCTGATATTTTTTGCTCCTTTGCCATCCTGACTTTTAAGTTCTTTGTCATCAGTTACACTGTGTAATATGATGCTCTTTGTTACTGGATCATAAGTTAAACTTACGGTCATAGTCCACAGAAACTGTTTCTATGTACTAAAAATGTTTTCTGACTCAACAGGTGCTGAAAGAAGCCAACATCGCTGCAGAACTATTTTGGAACTACAGTTTCTTTAAGACTCTAATATCGGCCCTCCTGTTAAAGATGGGCCTCAGACACCCTGACCCCAATGCCCCGGGGCCACAGGCATCACCCAAAACCCAGATGGCTGTGACCTGTGAGGTAGGAATAAGTGTGATGATGTTGATGTGGTGCCTGGAGGATTTTTTAATGCACATCATCTGGTGAGGAAAGTTTTTACAGTCCAAGTTAAAGGTTTTCTAGATGACTGGTAAACTAGACAGCTGCAGATATCAACACCAAACTCAGACAGGAATAGTACAGTCAGAGTTCTAGACGTGCATTCATGTCGAGGTCAAATACCATATGCATTCATATTTTCTGTTGTTTTAACATGTTATTTTGTGTCATTACATTTTAGCCTTTGTTGATGTATGTTGGTGTGGTTTTGTATCTATACATCACAGTATACACAAGACATGGTCTAACACCAAAATTAAGTCCAAATTCCTTGTCTTTAGTCACTGCTGTCCCTTTGATTTGTTTTCATATGGAACAAATCAAAGGGACAGGGCACTGCACATGTGAAATTTTCATATTATTTTACTGTAGAAATAGCTTTTTTATTTGCTCACATTAGTAAGCTAGTAAATGGAAAACTGATGTTTACAAGAATATCAATCTTGTATAAAAATTTATAATAACAAAACTTTCTATTTATGGATTAAATATTTTATATCAACAACAAATGCTTAAACGAACTCTGTCATTGAAAACTAGGCTACTTCGCTGATATTTAGCTCATTCCAGCAAAGCTAAAAGGCGCTAATGATGTGGTGCTGCATCTGCTGCACATCCACAGTTCACAGGAATTGCTCCGATGCTCACCAAACTCTCTCACATAATGGTCCTCAGATGGGTCTGTAGCCAGGTTGTAGCCATGTTCAAAGGTCTGGAGATCATGGTGCTCTTGTGTTTGATTCGTCAGGCTAGAATAAGCCACTCCATCATTGATGGTCAGTAGTTGTTTGTGTGCTGTGGGCAGTCAGCCTGTCAGGGACTGAAAACAAAATCAATTTCACGGGTACATTTATGTTCTAGAGCTGCTGTTAAAAAAGTTTCAGTATTTTGTCGTGAAAACACAGGTAGTATATAGCCAAGTTCTGACCTAGACTGATGAAAACAAAATGGGAAAGGGTGGCCACAAAGATTTTCAGGTTTGATTGTACAAAGTAGGAGTGCTCAGACCCATCGCTGACTTTACCGTCCTTCAGTCTGACCCACACGGGCTCATGCTCAGTTCACACCTTTATCTGCCGACTTCTGAGTGGAAACTACAGCTCTAGTGACTTATAGATTTTGTGAAAGTGTCCTTTTTTTAACCACTGAACAATGAAAATGTTTCTGTTTACCATCAGATAACAAGTCGCCTTTCCGCAGTCCCAATGCTGCCCAGGACACGCCTGCTTGACCACGGAGCCAGATACCTGCAGGACTATTTTTCAGCCTGGGTGCAGCAGGAGGGTGGATATGTATGTTAAAAAATGACTTTAAAATACATTAGCCTTAAAATATTTAACTACTAAAACTTGTTCTTGCTTCTGTCACAGGAGGCAGCGTTTGATGAGGAGGAAGTGGAGTGAACAGAGGATGAGGATTCTCCTCCTGCCCGCTGTAGCCCTCAGGAACCATGAACAGGAATCCACTGTAGCACTTACTCTCCTTTCTGACCTGTTTGAGTGCTTTTACAGGCAGCAGGGAAAACAAAATTACTTCTTTAATGGTGCCGCATCAGCCTTAATAGACTTAAAAAAAGAAAAAATTAGCCTGATAAACACGTCAACATCTGCATGCATTAGAAACATAAAAAATAATGTTGCCTTTTTCTGTTTCTACCAAATAAACTGTAATGTTTAAAGGGGCCAAAGAAAACCAAAGTTTGTGATAAAGTGATTATTTCATACAGCATGTCTTTTTTTTCCACTCATGCTGGGGAACTGGACTGTTTAGACAAGCTGTGATTGTTAGAAGTGTGGTAAATCAGAAATTCTAATCAATTACAGTGTTATTATTTATAGTGGGAAAAAAGCTGTGAGAAGACATTTCTCAGGGTGTTTCTTCTGCATAAAGTGCCAATTACTTTGATGTTTAAGAAATTATAATTTTCTAAGTTTGATGAACTGTTTGTGTCTGTTTCATCTAAATAAATATGTGACTTAAATGTAATTCAAACAGTTGTTGACTGTCAAGGCTGTTTATATTTTGGATTTTAATATTTCATAAAAATTGTACATGATCAAGTAGTCATCTTCCTCTTGACTAAATTGTTTACTGTGTATGTGCGAGGGATAAAGAAATGTTCAGAAGGCTGTTAATTTGCATAGATTTTAAATCTGGTTTCTGCTGTACATTACAGCAGTTCCAATCCGGTTGTTTGAAGTTAAAAACGACACAGCTGCCACTGTAAAAATGATTTGTCAAGTCAGCTTGTTGCATTAGCGGAGTTACTCCAATGTGAAGTATGGCGCTCAAGCATAATAAAGTGACGTTATGTCATCAGTTATTTGTATTTATATATTGTTTGTATTGAGTTCAACTGTAATAACCTCAATTCAGTTGAAGCAAAAAGTTGACAAGACTGAGTGAAGCTGAGTTAGGCTTGTGCTTGACTATAATAATATTCTGTACATAATAGTCTATCATCCCCTATTTTGAAATGAAGTTTTTAAAAAAACCCAGTTCATCTGAGGACAAACATTTATATAGGTAAGCATTATTTGTTTTTATTTTTGAAACAGCTGAAACCTTCTCATTTATATTTGAAAATGAACTTAATTTACATAGTTAATAATTTTTTTGCAAGTTGTCTGTTTTTTCAACTGATTTAAGACGATTTTGCACTGCTGAATCCAAAAATGACATCAGTTTCTCTAGATCAGATCAGGTTTTTATGTTGTTATAAGCAGTTGTACAGTTGTACTGTAAATTGAATAGTAGACATTGATAAAGGTATGTACATGTAAATTGAATGTTATGTCATCATTGTTGAAAATTCAGAGAATTTCAAAAGAATTTTGCATCATATAAAGCAAAAATACCCATACAAGAAAAACGTAAGAAAACATTTAGCCATAATTCAAAAAGTTGACCTGATTGAGCAAAACCAATGTGATTTTTGGATTCAGCACATCAAAATTGTCCTAAATCAGCTAAAAAAAAACTTAAATAAATTTGGTGTTGAGTGTTATTATGCACCTGCATCTGTAGTGGAGACATTACACCCCCTTGTGGTCCACAAAGGAACTAATTTGTGACACAGCAATTTCTAAACTTTGTTTCTATAAGTTTCAATAACTTTAACCCCTAAAAAACTCACACCTGAAGTCAAAACATGAATGTTTTGCACGCCAGAGAAAGCTCTTGAACGGAGTCCTCCAAAACACAAACTGGCCTTTTATATTTCAGAGCTTTTAATAAAGTTACACATTTTGCAGTTTGTTCCAGTCGACTCGAGCAGTTGAGTTTTCAAATTCAAACGTTTATTTCGAACTCAAGGTTCATAGTACTGTATATACAAAACGTGTAAAAAATAAGTGTGTAAAACGTGTAAAAATAAAAGTGTATAAAATTCAGCAATCACACGGCGCTCATATAACAATAAAACACAATAATGAACTCGGTATAAAGTAGCAGGCCACCGCTTCCAGATGCTGCAATCTTGTTGGGAGAAAGTTTAAACGCGCATTTTTTGTGGACTTGAGTGTCGCGTGTCCGTTCCTGGAACGTGTGTGATGGTTGCCGGTAAAAATGAGATCTAACCCGTTCTCCTGCTCGCCTCAAGCTGCGCGGCGCAGACGCCGGGCGCCGCAGTCTTCTCTCCGGTGTCCTCGCCTCCACACCACAGCCCCGTCTGCCCCGGTGAGAACAAACCCGGCGGCCGAGCATGACGACGCCGGCAGAAATGTTTAACCACCAGGGTCGCAAATACGCCCCCAAGTGCTCCCCGGTACCAGACGACTCCACGTTAGCGGTTCAGCCCGTCGTGGTGAGGAAAGCCCCGGGGACCATGAACGAGGCCACCTGGCCGCAGCCGTGCGCTAAGATCCGGGTCTCCAAGGGCAACAAGGGCGCGGCGGTGGTGAGGGCAGTCCGACCACACACGTCACCCCAGCCGGCCAGCCTGGAGAGCCTGGAGGCGGTGTGGAGCGAGAGAGCGCGCCCGGAGGAGACACCGCGGGGACCGGAGAGCACAGAGGAGCAGGCGGGCGCCGAGAACGGCATGGACGGATATCAGGGGGCAGCAGGAGGAGAAGGGCTGGGAGGACCGCCACCCAGGAACAGGAAGAAGAGGTTCAGACCCCCCAACGTGAGGACCATCTTCTCCCCGGAGGAGAAGGACCCCAGGGTGAAGGAGGAGTCCGGGGAGGGACACAGTTTTGGGCCCGGAGGGGAGAGCTCGTGGTGTGATGTTTGCTGCAGATTCATCTTTGAGGAGGCGGTCATCTGTTCAGGTGAGGAGGGGGAGGAGGGGGAGGAACGCTTTGACCTTTTTCACTTCTCTGGATTTCTGACTGTATTCACACAGCAGGGATGTCAGTCTGGTCCTTAGTATTGCCTCCCAAAAATGACAGTAGGCTACATCTGCCATTTAAAAAAAAAATCCTTGAAAATGTGGTCATTTTAATGGAAAATCAAATTGATATCAGCAAAACCCATTATATGGCAGCTAAAAAAAAAAAATCCTTTAATATTTCACAACAGCTGAATTGTTCTTACAGCTGCAGGACAAAGACTATTGTACATAAGCAGAAACATTTTTGGGTACATTAAAAGTCATACTCCATGCCCCAGGTCAAATAAAAGATATAGGAGATATTAAAACTTAATACATAAACCAACAAAGTAATATTTTATTGATATACACTGCGATGGATTGGCGATCTGTCCAGGGTGTACCCTGCCTCTCGCCCAAAGGTGCTGGGATAGGCTCCAGCCCCCCGTGACCCGAAAAGGATTAAACAGAAGAAGATGGATGGATGGATGGATATGTATTGTTTTACCCCTATAAATCTACCTAGTTTATTGTAAGCTTAAAATCCATCCAAGTGGTTTGCCAGTGTTTAAAGTGTTTAAAGCCAACAGGCCATTTAAAATGTCATCCAGAGGTTTTATTCATCATATGACAAGTAAACGGTGTGTAAGCGTATCAGCCCCAGTGCTGTTTTGAAGCTGACGCATGAGGTGGGGAGCAGATTTAGAAGTGTCAGACAGATACCGATCTCCAAGTCAGAGCTTCTAAAATGATTATCATCAAGCTCACATCTGTATTTCTAAATGGCACCTTGTGACAGGTAGTACTGGCTGCATATTTGAATGTCGCCGATGACACAGATAGGCAGGGCTATGACAGCAGCAGGAATGTGGTCGGTATGCAGACTGACCGGTAGAGTTGTAAAAGAAAATGAGCCTCCTCATCTATAAAGGCTGGTCGTCCCTCTGTGTCCACTGCGATCTCACAAACAATAGGAAGATCAGAAACAGCCTCTTCTTCCTCACAGCTCTGAATTATAGTACAGTTAGTTTCTAATCTAATGAGATCTCTAAAATTTAAAACATATTTGGAGAAAAAAAAAAGTAGCTCTGCATGTGTGAGTGCAACAGAGCATTTATAAGCAGGCCATGGCTGAATGCATGTAGAGTTCAGAGCTAATAATGGAAGGCATTTTTCACAATCCATCGCACAATCATCTTTAGATCCACTGCCTGTTATTGGAAACTCTGAACAATTAGCTGACACTTTCAGAAGTCGTCCACGTACCTGATGGGTTTCCAGATTGATGCAGATGGGTTTATTTTCTATTGTGGTGTGGAAGACGTTTGATGCCACATTGGAACTTTGAGTATGTGCATTGTTTTGGAGTTTAATTTTCACACACTTCTGGTTTCACACAATGATTTCCTGTAGTGTGTGTAGTGCTGTCGTTGTCTGCAACCTGCACAGGACATGTTTAGCCCACCCTGTCATGATGCGGAGCATGGTGTGTCCACCGTGCTCATGCTCTGTTTTTTTCTGTTTATTTCCTGTATTTTTCTCAGTTCTGTGTTATTGTTTGTCTGTATGGTTAATGCCAGATGCATGTGTTTTGAGTGTGTCGGTTGTAGTTTCTGTTCCTAACCTTATTATCATCATCTGTCTGTTGACATGAGCCCTTACCCTTCAGTCACCGTTTGCCATTTCCTGGCTGAGCTCTTATTTTGACAGTGTGCGTTGTTTTCATCCTGTGTTAGCTTGGTTCGTGGTCCTGTACACCTGTCATCAGTTTTCTGTTACTCCTCACTCATGTGATCCACACCTGCAATCACTTGCTTGATTCATGCCCTATTTAAAGACTGCTGCTCTGTCCACTCCTCGCTGCAGGAGTGGACAGACGTATGTACCAGACGTATGTTCTACGTCCTTCCTGTTTGTATCCCTACTCACATCATCTGTAAGTTTTGTTTGTGCACTGTTTGGCCTTTATGTTTTGTATTAAACTCCACAAACTCACAGTGCAGTGCCTGGGTCTTCTTCCTGCCCCGAAGGGGCAATTCATGACAGTAGACTGCAGCCAGTGTGTGACCCAGCTGCTGTGAGTTTGTGTTTTTCCCACTCACCTGTTTTTGCATTACTGGAGTTAGAGTCTTCAGCATGTCCCCAGCAAACACAGATTCTGCAAGCGGGCGCTGGTATCCAGTGAGCCTGGGGTGGGAGGTTTGCAAAACGTTAATGGAAATGGACAGACTAATCTCTGCTGCTCGCATGGCTCATACCCTGAAATCCGCCATCTGGTACATGGGTCTCACAGAGGCGGCTGCGCACCGGTGTCCTCAGCTCACTGAGCATGTAGAGGGGGCGGAGAGGGTTACATTAGTAGCAGACCTGCTGCGGGAGAACAGTGGGATGGTGAGGAGTTCCACAAAGAAGCCTAGGTCTGTACCGACAGGGAGGCATTTCTGGGCCTCTGTACTACCAGCTTCTTGCCAGTCTTCAGCTCCAACTCCCTCTGCACCAACTCCAAGACGCCGCGCTCCCGAGTCTACCTCTGCTCATCCCCAAGCCATAGCGGTACCGAATTCCCCGGAAGAGAGTCTCCTGGGTCAGTTGCCTCAAGCCTCCCGCCGGAAGAACTACCCCACCTCGCAACCAGCAGCTCCTCCCTTGCCGCATCAGAGAATTTCATCTAAGTTTTGTTTGTGTGCTGTTTGGCCTTTAGGCTTTGTATTAAACTCCACAAACTCACAGTTCAGTGCCTGGGTCTTCTTCCTGCCCCAAAGGGGCAATTCATGACACACCCATCCTCCGGGGTCGGTAGTGGGTGGGATGTGTTGTGAATAGGGTAGGGGTAGAGGTTGGGTTGTGGTGCAGTGGGGACCTTCACACGTGACATGCTCTTCCTACTGCTTCCTTGCTTCCAGGTATTGATGCTAAATGAGACTCTGGCAGTTTTCATTAAAAAATCTGCTACTTCATCCCTTAGACATGAGAACACTGTGGATGACCTCTTCCAAGATTTAGCCACTGTTATAATTTTTACCTCTGCCAAAGATATTCTGCCTTTGGTGCTGTTTGTTTGTTTGTCTGTCTGTTTACTGAATTATACAAAAACCACTGGACAGATTTACATCAAAATTTCATGAGAGGTGCCCCAACTTACTGTAGAACTGATGAAATTTTGGAGTTGATTCAAAACCCAGTGCAGATCATCCCAGGTGGACATCAGTTGTGTCCAGTTAAGTGGAATAAATTTATAATCAAATTGGCAGAACTGTGTAGAATAAGCTGTGGATCTACTGTAGATATTAATCAGGATCTGGTGTGAATTCAGATGTTCTGGAAGGGTTAGGATTTGATTAGAGTACTAAGTGTCAACATACTGTATGGATGAGCTCGCTAAGCACTTTCCAGTTTGTTTTTGAAGATGGGCTTCAAAATTTGCATTTGTCCTTTTAATCACTGTATTTTTGTAACAAAGTTGCTCATAGGAATATGCTTTATCCTCAGCCACTTTGTAATGATCTAATGCCTTTGTCGTGTGTTCACTCTCAGTCATGATAATTTAAGGCTTTTTAAAGACTTGCTTCAGCACAAACGTGAATGTAGGCTGCTTTACAACAGAGACAGGATTATTTCAGAATTCAGCAACCTGCACTGGATGATAGATCATTATCCAAAAGAAAAATCCTAGCAAAGGTGCTGTTGATGCAGTTCAGCTGGCTTATTAGTAACTATTTGTGTGTTAATAAGTGAATGAGTGGCTGATGCTGCAGGTGTTAACTGACCTCTGTGAAGCCACCCAGGGTCTAACTGTTTCTTCACTGTTTGTCCATGGATTTGGTAGTATTTGGATTGAAAGATGGACCCTTAACAGACCTTACAGAGTGTCAGATGAGTGTGGAAATGGCACTTAAATTATCGACTCACCCATACGAACACACACACACACACACACACACACACACACACACACACACACACACACACACACACACACACACACACACACACACACACACCTCTAATTCTGAACTACTCATTATAATTCAGTCCATCACAGGACAAAGACAGAAACAGACAACCACACTTCCTTACAATGACAGATAATAACTAACCAAACGAGCATGACTGTCCTCCAACAGAAAACACCCTATACTATAGTTTTTACCAGCAGGTGTTAAAAAAATCTCTATATCTGTTGCACAACTTCTAGTGGTTGTGCAAGTAGTGACATGAAGTGGCTCGGTGGAGGGTTACAGCAGGAAGTGACCAAGTCAGGATGGGGATGTGAACTGATGACTCTAGGGTGAAGAGGAAGCTACAGGTATAGCACACTCAAAGCAAAGCCACACAGTTAAGAGAAAACATGCAAACTCCATGCAGAAATTCTCAAATCAACAAAGGGGTTTGAACCAGGAATCTTCTGAGAGGTAACAGTGCTAACCACTGCACCAAATACAAACAACCCAATACAATATGCTATTAAATACACCACAATCAACACAAATATACATACAGTGGATAGAAAAGGTCTATGCACCCCTGTTCAAAGGCCAGGTTTTTGTGATGTAAAAAAATGAGACCAAGATAAATCATTTCAAGACTTTTTCCACCATTAATGTGACCTATAACCTGTACAACCCAACTGAAAAACAAACTGAAATCTTTTAAGGAGAAAAATAACAAATAAAAAACTGACAATAACGTTTTGCATAATTACTGCATCAATGCAGCATGGCATGGAGGCAATCAGCCCGTGTTACTGCTGAGGTGTTATGGAAGCCCAGGTTGCTTTGATAGCGGCCTTCAGCTTGTCTGCATTATTGGGTCTGGTGTATTTCATCTTCCTCTTGACAATACACCAGAGATTCTCTATGAAATTTAGGTCAGGAGAGTTTGCTGGCTAATCAAGCACAGTGATATTATGGTCATTAAAACAGGTATTGTACTTTTGGCAGTGTGGGCAGGTGCCATGTCCTGCTGGAAAATGAAATGCCCATAAAGCTCGTCAGCAGAGGGAAGCATGAAATGCTCTAAAATTTCCTGATAGATGGCTGCACTGACATTGGACTTGATCAAACACAGTGGAAAAACACCAGCAGATGACATGGCTCCACATAACATCATTGACTGTGGGAACTTCGCACTGGACCTCAAGCAACTTGGATTCTGTGCCTGGTCACTCTTCCTCCAGACTCTGGGACCTTGATTTCCAAGTGACAGGACTTGGCACCTGATTTGGGGAGCCATGTCATCTGCTGGTGTTAGTCCACTGTGTTTTATCAAGTCCAAAATCAATGCAGCTGCCTACCAGGACATTTTAGAACACTTCATGCTTCCTTCTGCTGACAAGGTTTATGGAGCTGCTGATTTCATTTTACAGCAGGACTTGGCACCTGCCCACACTGCTGCCAAAAGTACCAAAGCCTGGTTTAATGACCATGGTATCACCATATTTTGCTGGCCAGCAAACTGACCTGACCTAAACCTGACCTAAACCCCATACAGAATCTATGAAGTATTGTCAACAGGGAGATGAGAGAAACCAGACCCAACAATGCAGATGAGCTGAAGGCCGCTATCAAAGCAACCTGGGCCTTCATAACACCTCAGCAGTAACACAGGCTGATCACCTTCATGCTATGCCACAGTGATGCAATATTAATTCATGCAAAAAGAGCCCTGACCAAGTATTGAGTGTGTGCATGGAAATATTTTTAGTCTGCCAACACTTCTATTAAAAAAAAAATCAAATTTTTAAAATTGATCTTATGTAATATTCAAATTTTTTGAGAAACTGATTTTTGGGTTTTCATGAGCTGCAAGCCATAACTATCAAAATTAAAAGAAATAAACACTTGAAATATATCACTCTGTCTGTAATGAATCTATATAAAATATGAGTTTCTTTTATGAATTGAATTACTGAAATAAATCAACTTTTTGATGATATTTTGATTTAGTGAGATGCACCTGTATGCACACTCTGTTATAACTGGGGATGTGGCTGTGTTCAGAATTAACCAATCACATTCAAAGTCATGTTAAACGGGAGTCAGCACACACCTGCCACCATTTAAAGTGCCTCTGATTAACCCTAAATAAAGTTCAGCTGTTCTAGTAGGCTTTTCCTGGGGTGAGCCGCTGGCGTTGAACGGCACGCGGCGGACGGATGGTCAGATCTCCGAAAGAGAGTCAAAGAAGTTTGTCGGGTGGTTTGGCAAGGAGGTTGGGTGACGGGACTGGAGTCTGCGGGCTTGGGAAAATGGAGAGGAGGAACAGAGTAAAGACAGGTGTGGCGGGTCGGCGCAACAACGTTGTGAATGGGCCAGACTGGGGAGATTCTGATTTGTGGGACAGTGAAGATAGTATGGATACTGGGCAGGGAAGCGGGAAAGGGAAAGAGAAAAGGGAGAACAACTTTCCCGGTAATAATGCAAAGAAGGTTAGAAGTAGTGGAAGTGGTGGTGGTGCGGAGGGAGGAGGGCAGGAAGGAACCGAGTTAAAAATTATTGTAAGGTTTGAGGACGAAAAGGGGATATCCACAATGAGTCCAATTAAATTAACAACAATATTGAAAAATCAGGTAGGAGACATATGCATGGCAAAGGTATTGAGGGACGGAAATCTACTGATTGTGTGCAGGAGTGAGGAGCAAAGGGAAAGAGCTGAAAAAATGAGGGAGGTTGGGCGATTTAAAGTGAAAAATACAAGCATTATTGATAATGGGTCAAAGTGGAACAAGGGTGTAATTTGGGGGGTGCCGATAGGAATAACAATGGAAGAAGTTAAAGCTAATTTAAAAGGGGGGGTAGTAAAGGCAGCTCGTAGGCTACAGGCCACCCGGGAAGGACAGAGGAGAGATACTGAGGGCGTGGTGGTTGAGTTTGAAGGAGAAGTGCTCCCCAAAAGTGTAAGTTTGGGCTTTTTGAGGTATGGGGTAAGAGAATTTGTCCCTAATCCAATTCGGTGCTATAATTGTCAAAGGTTTGGGCACATAGCTAACGCTTGTAGGTGGAGGAAAAGGTGTGCAAGGTGTGGGGGCAACCACCAGTACGGAGAATGTAAACAAGAAACGCCAAAGTGTTGCAACTGTGGCGGGAATCATAGTGTGGCCTATGGAGGCTGTGAAAGTATGATGAGAGAGAGGGAAATTCAGCGAGTCAGAGTACAAAGTAAAGTTTCATATGCTGAAGCAGTGAAAAGGACGGACCAGGGAGGAGGGAATGGGCAAAGGACTGGGGGGAGGCTGCCTGCAGGGGAAAGAGAGCTGGTACGGAATGGGGAAATTCAGGTTGATTTGAAGAGACTGGTTATCTTTATAGCAGGAGTTGTGAATGCCACAATGGAAGTAAAGTCTAAAACTGAAAGAATTCAAATAATAGTGAAGGCAGCAGCTAATCATCTTGGTTTCAGTGGCTTAACTTGGGAGGAGGTGAGGAGTGGGCTCAGTAGCCAGATAAGTCAGGATCAAGCATTGACTGGAAAGGAATTGTGAAGATGGTTATAGTGATTCAATGGAATGCAAGAAGTTTGGTGGCAAATGGGCAGGAATTTAAACGATATATTGAGGAACTTTCAGACAAACCAGATGTCATTTGTGTTCAGGAGACGTGGTTGAAACCTAATCTGGATTTTAAAATAGTGGGATATGTGTCTATTCGGAATGATAGGAAAGAGGGAATGGGAGGTGGGTGTGCAACTTTTGTGAGGGAGGGAATTCAGTTTAGAGAGGTAGGTAAAGGGGATGAGCTGGAATACGTGGTAATTGAAATTTGGACTAAAGAGGGAGAATTAGTAGTCGTTAATTTGTACAATCCTTGTAGGAGACTGACATTGAGTCAGTTATCCCAGATGGAGGGGATAGATGGGAGCAGGGTGGTAGTTTGTGGGGACTTTAATGCCCATAATGTGTTATGGGGGGCAAATTATACGGACATAAATGGTGAGATTATTGAGGAACTCTTGGAAGAGAAGAAGCTAGTGTGTTTGAATAATGGTAGAGCAACCAGAATTGATGTACATACGGGGGGTGGTTCGGTTCTTGATTTGACATTGGTGACTAGTAATATTGCAAGTGTGTGTGAGTGGGAGGTTTTGGAGGAGTCTTCAGTGGGAAGTGATCATTTTCCGGTATATTGTAATCTTTTCGTTTCAGTGAATAGGGTAAGTGGTCACAGGGAAGGGAGGTGGGTTTTTAGCACTGCTAATTGGAAATTATTTAAGTTTATTTGTGAGAGAGACCTTCCCCTAGTAGAGGTTAGTGAAGACGTGGAAAGCATGGAGGAAAGTATTAAAACTATTTTTCTGGAAGCAGCTAATCAGTCAATTTCTAAAAGTAAAGGGAAAAGATTAAAGAAAGCAGTGCCTTGGTGGACAGAGGAGTGCACTAGAGCTATTAAAGAGAGGAATAAGATGCTTAAGGTCCTAAGGAGAACTCACAATTGGCAAAACCTGATTAATTATAAGAGAGCCCTGGCAAAAGCCAGGAAAACTCTCCGGAGGGCCAAGAGAGAAAGTTGGCAGAGATACTGCAGCACTGTAGGTAGATCAACAGCCGTGGGAGATGTATGGAACATGATCAAGGCTATGAGGGGAGTCAGGAGGGAATGGCAGTACCCAATATTAAAAAGTGGGGAAGAGATTGCAATAACTGATGGGGAGAAGGCAACAATGATAGCAAAGAGCCTGACTCAAATTCATAGCTCAGGTAATTTGACTGAAGAGGGTAAAAGAGGAAGAAGTAAGACGAGTTTAGCACACCCTGGGGTTTTGGAGGAAAGGTGTGATTTTAGTAGCCCGTTGGATTCTCCTTTCACTTTAGATGAAATAGAAAGAGCGGTAAACAAATCGGGATTAACATCCCCTGGGAAAGATAGTATCTGTTACATCATGGTGAAACACTTAGGGACTTTGGCAAGGAGGAAACTATTGGAAGTTTACAACAAAGTGTGGGAAAAGGGAAAGCTCCCAACTGCATGGAAAGAAGCTGTGATTGTTCCTATAAGGAAACCTGGAAAGGATCCCTCAGACCCAGCGAGTTACAGGCCTATAGCCTTAACGTCGCATTTGGGGAAAATAATGGAGAGAATGATCACAGATAGGATTGTTTTCTATCTTGAAAGCAGGGGAATTCTATCACCACATCAGAGTGGATTTAGAAAAGGAAGGGGAACTATGGATCCTGTTGTGTGTTTGGAGACTGAGGTACGGAAGGCTCAGGTAAACAAAGAGTCGGTAATTGCGGTATTCTTTGACGTGGAAAAAGCGTATGACATGTTGTGGAAGGAGGGGCTGATGATAAAGTTAAGTATGTTAGGAATATCTGGGAGAACATTTAACTGGATAAAGGATTTTTTGTTTAATAGGTACATCCAAGTTAGAGTGGGTAGAGCCATGTCAGATAGGTACTTGGTGGAAAATGGCACCCCCCAGGGTAGTGTTATAAGCCCAGTCCTTTTTTCTATTATGATAAATGATGTTTTTTCTGTTGTGAACAATGACATTGGCCGTTCTTTATTTGCTGATGATTGGGCATTATGGAAAAGAGGGAGTAATTTTAAGTATATAAGAGGGAAAATACAAGAAGCGATAAGTGCAGTGGGGAGATGGTCATATTCCTGGGGATTTAAATTCTCTGTTGAGAAAACAAAGGTGGTGGTGTTTACAAGGAAAAGGGTAGCGGATGCCCAGTTAACACTGTACGCTCAGGAATTGGAACAAGTCAAAGTTTTTAGGTTTCTGGGCATCTGGTTTGATGTTACTCTAACTTGGAGGGAGCATATTCAGAAGATGTCAGCTAGGTGCAAAAAAGTACTGAATGTGATGAGGTGTTTGACAGGGGTTGAGTGGGGTGCTAGCAGAACGGCTATGAGAAACATTTATGTTGCTTTAATTAGGTCTATATTGGATTATGGGTGTATTGTATATGGATCGGCTGCTAAAACTACGTTGAGCAAGTTGGATGTCATCCAGGCCCAGGCACTGAGGATCTGCTGTGGGGCTTTTAAAACAACTCCTGTTGCGGCCCTCCAGGTGGAAATGGGGGAAATGCCATTAAGCATCAGGCGTAAGCAGATGATGATGAGTTACTGGGTCAATTTGCAGGGGCACGCTCAAAAGAAACATCCTACAGTCGGAGTGTTGTTGCCTTGTTGGGAGGGGGAAAGAAGGAAAGGGGAGAATTTTGCATTTCACGCTGGGAGAGTGGCGAGGGATATGAAGTTATGTGATAGAACGTATATCCCATCAGTTCCTTTGCCAGTCACTCCTCCTTGGATTTTCTACCCAGTATCAGTTGATTTGTTTTTTTTTGGAAAAGATGCGAGGGTGCAGAGAATTTGGAAACGCTGCAATTTTAGTAGAGGATCGGTTGGGTACAATATATCATTCCCTTACCCCAGTATTCACAGATGGATCAAAGGACCCTGACACGGGCTGCACTGGATTTGCTTTCCATATCCCTGCCTTAAAAATATCTGATAGTAGAAGAACATCTTCCCATCTGTCTGTGTATACAGTCGAATTGTTGGCTTTGGTGGCTGCATTGCAGAGGATTGAGGAGCTGATGGTCAAGGGTTTAGTCCTTTGTTCGGATTCCAGTGCAGCCTTGCTGTCAATAAAATCAGGGTCATCTGATAGCAGACAGGACTTGATTTATGAGTTATATGAGACTTTATATAGACTCGGAAACAAAGGGGTGGCTGTGGTGTTTATGTGGGTTCCAGCTCACAGGGGGATTAAGGGAAATGAGGTTGCAGATAAATTGGCTAAACAGGCTCTGGGACACTGGGAGGTGCGGGATATTTCACTGAGTAAATCTGAGGCAAAAACGCTGATTAAAGAGTGTATTAGGCAGGAGTGGCAGCATAGGTGGGATACAGGGGAAACAGGGCGACATTTGCATGCTATCCAGAGTGCGGTTGGAGTTAAGGGCAGGATGGGGACAAGAAACACAAAGGAAGAGAATATTTTATCTAGGATAAGGATGGGACACACTAGGCTAAATAAAACTTTGCATCTGGTAGGTAAGCACCCGACAGGGATGTGCGATTATTGTGAGAGAGAGGAAGAAAGTGTGGAGCATGTCATTTTCCACTGCCAGAAGTATACCCAGGAGAGAGACAGATTAGTGGAGGGAATTAGAGGATTAGGGGTGGGTGATGTTAACCTAAGCATGATGGTGGGAGATGGGGTAAGAAAGTTGTTGGTCTTCCTTAAAGATACAGGATTAATTAATAGAATATAGTGTTTTTTTGTTTTGTTTTTTTTCTCCTCCCTTGGGGTATAATGTCTGGTCCACACTCCAACGCTGGATGGCGGTAATGCGCCTTTAAGTTGGGTGCCCCCGCCAAAAAAACAGAAGAAGAAGAAGAAGGCTTTTCCTGACATTTTTGTAGTTACATCTTACAACACAAGCCATGGTCCACAGAGAGCTTCCAAAGCATCAGAAGGATCTCATTGTTCAAAGGTATCAGTCAGGAGTAGGGTACAAAAGAATTTCCAAGGCATTAAATATACCATGGAACACAGTGAAGACAGTCATCATCAAGTGGAGAAAATATGGCACAACAGTGACATTATCAAGAACTGGACGTCCCTCCAAAACTGATGAAAAGATGAGAAGAAAACTGGTCAGGGAGGCTGCCAAGAGGGCGACAACAACATTGAAGGAGCTGCAGGAATTTCTGGCAAGTACTGGCTGTTTAATACATGTGACAACAATCTCCCGTCCTCTTCATATGTCTGGGCTATGGGGTAGGGTGGCAAGATGGAAGCCTTATCTTACGAAGAAAAACATCCAAGCCCGGTTACATTTTGCAAAAATACAGTTGAAATCTCCTAAACACATGTGGGAAAATGTGTTATGGTCCGATGAAACAAAGGTTGAACTTTTTGGCCATAATTCCAAAAGGTATATTTGGTGCAAATACAACACCGCTCATCACCAAAAGAACACCATACCTACAGTGAAGCATGGTGGTGGCACCATCATGCTTTTGGCTGTTTTTCTTCAGCTGGAACTGGGGCTTTAGTCAAGGTGGGGGGAATTATGAACAGTTCCAAATACCAGTCAGTGTTGGCACAAAACCTTAAGGATTCAGCTAGAAAGCTGAAGATGTAGAGGAACTTCATCTTTCAGCACAACAATGACCCAAAGCACACGTCCGAATCAGCAAAAGAATGGCCTCACCAGAGGAAGATTAAGGTTTTGGAATGGCCCAGCCAGAATCCAGACCTGAATCCGATCGAACGTCTGTGGGGTGTTCTGAAGAGGGCTGTGCACAGGAGATGCCCTCACAATCTGACAGATTTGGAGCATTTTTGCAAAGAACAGTGGGCAAATATTGCCACATCAAGATGTGCCACGCTGATAGACTCCTACCCAAAAAGACTGAGTGCTGTAATAAAAGCCAAAGGTGCTGCAACAAAGTATTAGTTTAAGGGTGTGCATATTTATGCAAACAGGTTATTGTAAGTTTATTTGTTATTTTTCCCCTTAAAAGATTTCAGTTTGTTTTTTATTTGGGTTACACAGTGTATTGGTCAAATTAATGGTGGAAAAGGTTTTGAAATGATTTATCTTGGTCTCATTCTTTTGCATTACAAAAACCTGGCCTTTGAACAGGGGTGTGTAGACGTTTTATATCCACTGTACATGATTTTAGTTATCTAGCTGTATATGCAAGAGAGATGAACAAAAGTTAAAAATTTGTGAGTGCATTTACAAGCAAACATACTGGATGATCAAAGTGAAAACATGTCGCTATCATATATGATGCAAACAAAAATAAAATAGAATAGGCTTTATTGTCATTGTACAGTACATCGAAATTGTGGGTGCTCCACCAGGCTACTGCACAATTTAGTGTGAGAGAGGGTTAGATAAAACACAGTTACAGAACAAATGATTAAGCACACAACTGAAATGAAAATAGCTCAGGATTATGGCCCAGGTATGGTCGTGGTTTCACGGATGGGTCAATATATGTACATGGAAGTGCGGAGTGCAAAGACAGGTGTGTTATTGTGATAACTAAAAAGATCCTCAGTTCTGTGCATGTGAGCATTCAGAGGGAGGTGGGTGGGACCACTGACTGTTTGCAGTTTGGATGGCCCAGGGAAGAAACTGTTTCAGTCTGGAGGTGTGGGACCTGATTGATCTGAACTATCGTCCAGAGGGAAGCACGTCAAACAGCTGGCGGGCGGGATGTGAGGGGTCTACTGTAATGGCCTTGATCCTTCTGAGACAGGAGGATCTGGAGATGTCCTCCAGGGAGGACAGAGGGCCACTGATGATTTTTTTGGGCAGTGTTAATGGCCCTCTGCACAGCCTTCCTGTTCTCGACTGTGGAGCCGGCGTACCACACACCCAGGACGTAGGTGAGCATGCTCTCCACTGAGCAGCGGTAGAAGGCCAGCAGCAGCTTCTGGTCCAGGTTGTTTTTCCTCAGGGCATGAAGGAAGTGCAGCCACTGCTGGGCTTCCTTCACCAGGGCCTTGGTGTAAACAGTCCAGGAGAGGTCAGAGGAGATGTGGGTGCCCAGGAACCTGAAGGTGGGGACGGTTTCCATGTGGTCACCATTTATGAGGAGGGAGGTGTGGTCCTGTCTGTTCTTCCTGAAGTCCAGTATGACTTCTTTGGTTTTTTGGACATTCAGTTTCAGGTTGTTTGCTTGGCACCACAGCAGCAGATTTTTTGCCTCCGCTCTGTATGCCTTCTCATCGTCCTCAGTGATGAACACAACCAAGGTGGCATCGGGTTCAGGTTCAGTTTACTTTATTTGTACCCGTAGGTAATTTATTTTGCAGTCAGGTGACATCCATATTTGCGAACCACAATTACATTCAACATGAACATAAACACAGGCACACATGAAGCTGACTATAAACAGAGTAAAAGTACTCAAGGCTCCGCCAATTAGGACATAAGACAATGAGATAAGAGAAAAAACAAAGAGAGAAGGGTCATATTAAAAAAGTTAAAAACTAAGTCAGAGATTAAAAACTCAAAAGTCTAAAACCCAATAAAAGATTTAAAACCCAAATAAAAAACCTACAAAATAAATAAATATAAAATTCATCAATAACTAAATTATGTGCAATATATTGCTACATCTTGTTCAACTCTTTAACAGCAGCAGGAACAAAGCTGTTTTTGTAGCGCTGGGTTTTACATTTTGGGACAACAAACCTCCGTCTGGAGGGAAGAAGCTGAAAGTGGCAGTGCAAAGGGTGGGAGTCATCATTTAAAATGGAGGTAGCAATCCTCTGTACCTGTCTGGTGTACAGGGATGTCAGGCTCAGCTGTGACTCACCAAGCAAATGACTGGACCATCTAACTACCTGATCCAAGGATTTCCTCTGTTTCAGTTTTATCGGACCAAACCATGACGCTAAAGAAAAGGATAAAACAGATTCAATAAAAGCCCGACAAAATATTGTCATTATGGTTCGGTCAGTTTGGAAGTGTGCACGTTTCCTTAAACAATGCAAATGTTGCTGACCCTTTTTGCACACCCTTTCACAGTTCTCTTCAAAGTTTAAATTACTATTAATAATCGTCCCAAGATATTTGTAAGATTGTACACATTCAGTGGTCTGTGCGGCGGCATGAAATAATGTGGCGTTGGTGAAGGTTTTAAGCAGGTTTTTTAAGTCACACCGCCGTCACAGAACTCCGCTCCAGCCCAAGTGTGAACAGACTGGAGCGGGGTCCTCAGGCTCTCGTGAGGGGACACAGAGTGTGTGTGTCCAGCAGCAGCAGCAGTTGAAGGAGAGAATGAGTTACAGAGTCATGCAGCATATATACCCAGTTACCACAATACATGAAGGAGCATTCACAGCAGCTGGTATGGGCATGTCTCTAGGTCACAGTAAGGACAGGACGCATGAACACAATGCATGAATGGCACATTAACATCACAATGCCTGAATGGCACATTACATCACAGCAGTGCAGCGGAAAAAACCAGGAGTAGCGAGCTGACTGTCCTTAGCCTGTTGTGGGGGTTTTCCCAAACCCGCCACACTGCTTTCCCCCAGAGGGCTCGGCAGGGGGCCGAGACCTCGATAGTGCAGCTTGGCAGCGAGCAGGAAAAGCTCTGTGCCGGCGAAGGTGGAGGGGGGTGGGGGGTAGTAAATGCTGACCGAGGACGGCGAAATCGTCCGGGCCGCGCAAAAATTGCTTGTTGTTCCGCGACGTCGAGGGGCTGTCCCGTTGCACGTGCGGAGATCACAAGTCGTGGAGAGGGGACGAGGTGCATGCGCTCTCGTGTGGAGGAGCTGCGAGCGCGGCCGGTCCAGCGTGGATGAGCAGATCTCAGACGTGCAGATCTCATCATGAAGAACAGGTCACCAGTGTAGCTGTCCAGACCAGAAGGTTGCTTTGCACAAAATGTGTGCATGTTCGGGGTCACCAGTGTGGCGGCATGAAATAAAGCAGCGTTGGTGAAGGTTTTAAGCAGGCTTATTAAGTCACACCGCCGTCACAGAACTCCGCTCCAGCCCAAGTGTGAGCAGACTGGAGCGGGGTCCTCAGGCTCTCGTGAGGGGACACAGAGTGTGTGTGTCCAGCAGCAGCAGCAGTTGAAGGAGAGAATGAGTTACAGAGTCGTGCAGCATATATACCCAGTTACCACAATACATGAAGGAGCATTCACAGCAGTTGGTATGGGCATGTCTCTAGGTCACAGTAAGGACAGGACGCATGAACACAATGCATGAATGGCACATTAACATCACAATGCCTGAATGGCACATTACATCACAGCAGTGCAGCGGAAAAAACCAGGAGTAGCGAGCTGACTGTCCTTAGCCTGTTGTGGGGGTTTTCCCAAACCCGCCACAGTCTGGCCTTTTAGTACAGTGACTTCGTGCCTGGGAGTTTTCCTCCTAAAGTCAGTAATCATATCTTTAGTTTTTGTCGTATTCAGCTGCAGGTAGGAATCCTCACACCAGTGAACAAAATCATCAACTACAGGACCATGGCCACTCTCACCATCCTGAAGGAGAGTGACAGTAACTGAATCATCAGCATACTTTATAAAGTCTGTTGTTATGTCTGCTCTGACACATGTTTGTGTACAGGATGAAGAGTAGTGGTGACAACACACACCCCTGAGGAGAGCCAGTAGAAGAACACTTTTGGTCAGACAATGTACTATTGACCCTTACTCTCTGTGTCCTGTTGGTTAAAAAATCCAGAATCCAACCCATCAGATTATTACTCAAATCAAATTGTTGCAGGAGCCTTTCAACTAAAATGTGAGGTTGGATTGTATTAAAGGCGGAAGAAAAGTCCACAAATAAAAGCCTGGCGTGTGTCCCATTAAAATCCAGATGTTTAAAAAGCATGTTAAGCAGAGTGACAGTGACGTCCTCCACTCCTCTGTGAGGCCTGTAGGCAAACTGCAAAGGATCCAATGCATGCTCAGTCTGCTTTAGGACCTCACATCTGACCAGCAGATTCTCTGCCTCCACTCTGTATGCCTTCTCATCATTGTCAGTGATGAACACAACCAAGGTGGCATCATCTGCATACTTCACAATGACGGTGGTTGGATGAGTTGGAATACAGTCAGAAGTGTACAGGGTGTACAGTAGAGGGCTTAGCATGCAGCCCTGGGGGGAGCCAGTGCTGAGAGAGTGTGGAGGAGTGGTGGGGGCCAAGTCTGACTGTGGGTGGTTCGTGAGAAAGTGTTTTTTGTTTTTTTGTTTTTTTTCTTTTTATCCAGGAGCAGGTTGGGGGGCATCTGGAGGAGGTGCAGTTTATTGATCAGTATGTCTGGGATGATGGTGTTGAAAGCTGAGCTGTAGTCCACAAAGAGCATCTTCACGTAGCTCCTTGGGTTCTCCAGGTGGCTCAGTGCTTTGTGGAGGGTGGTGGCGATGGTGTCTTCCGTAGACCAGTTCTCCCTGTAGGCAAACTGGTGGGGGTTGAAGGAGGGGGGGGGGGAAGACAGTGCCTGATGTGCTGGGACACCAGTCTCTCAAAACACTTCATGACTACAGACGTGAGTGCAATGGGTCTGTAGTCGTTCAGGCTGTCAGTTGCGGACTTTTTGGGGATGATGGTGGAGGCCTTGAGGCAAAAGGGGATGGTGGTATGCTTCAGGGAGAGGTTGAACAGCTTGTTAAGGCTCTCTGCCAGCTGGTCAGCACGTGCTTTGACTACTGCTCCTGGGGTGCCATTAGGGCCAGCAGCTCTCCGGGGGTTCACTGCTTTCAGTTTCCTCCTCACCTTATGCACCTGTATAGCGAGAGAGAGGAAAGGGTGGGGGGAGAGATGGGAAGAGGAGGGGGTGAGAGGGGAGGAGGGGGGATGAGTTAGGGGTGAGGTGTACTCAAACTGTGCAGAGGTGTTAAGCTCCCTTGCCACAGTGAGGCTGCTGTCCGATGTTGGGGGGCAATCAAAAACATGAGCTTTAGAAAAAACAAAGCTACACTTCAGCTTTAGAGCTTTAAATTTACTTAGGAGTCTACAGAGAATACGCTGTAGTTCCAAAACTGAGCAGAGGTGTCACTAAAACACAATTTCCCAGGATTACATTGAGAAGATTTAAAGCTGGATTCATGCTGCACCTCTGATGTCTGCGTACGTGTAACCGGAAACCTCGTGTGACGAAATTTACGTCATCGTCTCCACTCCGCTAGTGTCCACGGTGCTCGACCGCGGACAACCACGTGTAGCCCAAATTTCGTGACCGCGTCGCCTGCCCATGACCTGAACGCGTTGAAAAGTGCATGCGCAAGACTGAACGTCCCATTCATGAGGTGGCGATATCGGCGCAGCATACCAAGGCAAAGTAGACGAAGAAGACAATGAGGAAGCAGAAGACAAGAATAAACATACATGAATCATACATAAATACTGCAGCAGCAGCATTTTCATGGAAAAGGAGTGGAAACCGGGAAGTCAAGCAGCAGAAAGCAAGCAGCGTTTCTTCGTTGGTGAAAATCCTGGCGTGTCAACGCATTGGTGCTACCTATCGGGTGGGAGTGAAATTATAAATGATGGTTGTGCACATGCGTGAACCACTTGGCCTGGGTAGATGAAAAAAGTGAGCATGAACAGCGCAGAGTGTGTGCCAGGCTTGTCCAAAGCGCACGTGGACCAAAGCGAACTAGATGGGAAATGCAGCATGAATAAGGCTTAAAGATAACCTAGACAGAATAACTTAGTGTAATTTTCAAAATAAACAACTTCTATTCACTTTATTTCTAGCCCACATGATGCCTTGTATGAATTATGGCTGCAATGTCTGGTACTATTTTGGAACATGTGGTTGTCATGGAAATGTCATGCTTTTCCTTATTTCAAAAAATGACTTCAGCATCATAAATGTGGGAACATGATAAGATAAGATAAGATAAGCCTTTATTAGTCCCACAACGGGGAAATTCCAGGATTGCAACAGCACAGGGATAGCAACACTCAGAGCAACAATCAGAAGGCAAGAAAAAAAACAAGCAAGCAAGAGCAGCTAATATACATATGTACATATTACTATAAAATATATATATATACACACACACACACACAGACACACAGTGCAGAGCATTGTAGCTGGATGGAATAAATATATGAATATATGAACACACAGTGCAGAGCATTGTAGCTAGATGGAATAAATATGTAAATATATAAACACCCACAGTACGGAGCATTGCAGCTAGGTGGAATAAATATGCAAGTATATAAACACACACAGTGCGGAGCAATGTAGCTAGATGGAATAATATGTAGATATATAAAAACACAGTGCGGAGCATTGTAGCTAGATGGAATAAATATATAGATATATAAATATAAACACACCCAGTGCAGAGCATTGTAGCTAGATGGAATAAATATGTAAATATATAAACACACACAGTGCAGAGCATTGTTGCTAGGTGGGATGAAACAGCATAACCGTCTATTTAGTTATCCTACATGGTATGATTATGTGCCCATACATATTCTCACCCTCCATAGCGACCGGTATGTTCCTAGTTGTATGCCGGAGGGGACCATTGTGTAAGTCTATTGCATCTTTTGCATTCAAAAAACTATTAGTTTGTTACGTCTTTTTGCTATCTCTGCGAGCAGCCCTGCTTAGGTTGTACAGTCTGACAGCCGTTGGTAGGAAGGACCTACGAAACCTCTCGGTTGTGCACCTGGGATGATGTAGTCTGCTGCTAAATGAGCTCCTCAGTGCATCCAGTATGTCCTGCATAGGGTGGAACTCGGACTCCAGCAGAGATGACAGTTTAGCCACCGTCCTTCTCTCTCCTATCTCCTCCATCGGATCAAGGCATTGCCCCAGGACAGAGCTAGCTTTCTTAATCAGTTTGTTCAGTCTCTTCCTATCGGCTGCAGTAATGCCACTGCCCCAGCAGACCACTCCAAAAGTGATGGCTGATGCCACCACCGTGTCATAGAATGACTTCAGCAGCGCCCCTTGTACACCAAAAGACCTGAGTCTCCTCAGCAGGAACAGCCTGCGCTGTCCCTTCTTGTAGAGTGCGTCAGTATTGTGTGACCAGTCTAGTTTATTGTTCAGATGAATACCCAGGTACTTGTAGGATGTCACCATCTCGATGTCTGTTCCCTGTATATTTACTGGTGCTGTGAGGGGCTGCCCATGCCTGCGGCAGTCCACCACCAGCTCCTTAGTTTTCCTCGCGTTGATCTGGAGGCAGTTCCGATGGCACCAGTCCACAAAGTCCTGGATAAGCCCTCTGTACTCAGCTTCATCTCCGCTGGAGATGAGACCAACGATCGCAGAGTCATCAGAGAACTTCTGTAGATGGCAATGTGTTGTGTTGTGTGAGAAGTCCGCAGTATAAAGAGTGAACAGGAAGGGAGCCAGCACCGTTCCCTGGGGGGCCCCCGTGCTACTAATGATCGTGTCGGAAACACAGTCCCGGGTTCTCACAAACTGAGGCCGGTTCGTGAGGTAGTCCAGGATCCATGATGACAGGTGCTGGTCCACCCCTGCGCGCAGCAGCTTGTCCTTCAGGATCATCGGTTGGATGGTGTTGAAAGCACTGGAGAAGTCAAAGAACATGATCCTCACCATATTTCCGGGCTTCTCCAGGTGGGACAGAGAACGGTGAAGGAGGAAGATCACCGCATCCTCCACCCCAATGCCATGCTGGTAGGCGAACTGGAGTGGATCCATCGCTGGTTCCACCAGGGGGCGGAGATGAGCAAGGAGCAGTCTCTCCAGGGTCTTCATCAAGTGGGACGTCAAGGCCACCGGTCTGAAGCTGTTCAGGTCTTTGGGGTGGGAAGTTTTTGGTACAGGTACCACACAAGATGTTTTCCACAGCTGTGGTACCCTCCCCAGTTTCAGGCTCATGTTGAAGATATATGTCACAATCCCACACAGCTGGTCTGCACAGGACTTGAGGAGCTTTGCGCTGATGCCGTCCGGTCCCGACGCCTTCCTCGCCTTGATCTTCCTCAGCTCCGTCCTCACCTGGGTCTTGGTCAGGGTCAGGATGGGGGGCTGTGTGTTGGGAGTGGGGGGGGTGTCGGTGGAGTGGGGAGTGGGTAGCAGGACTTGATTTCTTAGAGGCAGCAGTGGTTGTTGTGCAGACAGGGGGGAGGGCGGTTGGTCAAATCTATTGAAAAACAGATTCAGGTTGTTCGCCCACTCCCTGCCCCCCGTGGCCTGGGGGGAGGTATTCTGGAGCCCCGAGATGGTTTTGAGGTTTCTCCAGACCCCGCTGATGTCGCTCTGTTGCAGCTTGTCCTCCATCTTCTTCCTGAAGCTGTCCTTGCCTTCTCTGATCTTTCTCCTCAGCTCCCTCTGTACGGACTTCAGCATCTCCCTGTTCCCCGACCTGAAGATCCTCTTCTTCTCTCTCAGAAGTGTTTTTATCTCAGGGTTGATCCAGGGTTTGTTGTTTGAGTGACGCCGTATGGTCTTGGTGGGAACGGATTTGTCCACACAGAAGCTGAGGTAGCCCGTGAAGGTGTGAATGAGGCCATCGATGTCCTCACCATGTGGATCGCAGAGCTGCTTCCAGGCAGTGGCTTCAAAACAGTCCTTTAGAGTGTCCATTGTCTCCTCAGACCATAACTCCACAGTGTGCATGGCCGGAGGTTGTCTGTGCACTAGGGGTTTGTACACCGGTCGGAGATGAACCAAGTTGTGATCCGATCTCCCAAGTGGGGGGAGTTGTGATGAGGTGTACGCCTCCTTAGTGTTTGCGTAGAACAAATCCAGTGTTTTATTGTCTCTAGTGTGGCATGTGACATACTGGGTGAAAGTGGGCAGAATGGGAGACAGTGAAACGTGGTTGAAATCGCCTGAGATGAGGAGAAGAGCATCTGGGTGTTCTGTCTGCAGCCTGCTGGTTACTGAATGGATGACGTCACGCGCTGTCCCAGCGTTCGCCGTCGGATTTGCATAAACAACAATGCAGATCACGTGTGAGTGTTCTCTCGGGAGATATGTAGGCCTCATGCTAACAGCTAGCAACTCAATGTCTTTGCTGCAGTGTCGTTGTTTAACAGTGATATGTCCCGGTCTGCACCAGTTGTTGTTAACATACATTATCACTCCACCGCCCCTAGTTTTGCCACTCTCTGGTGTTCGGTCAGCTCGTATCATGTGAAAACCCTCCAGCTCAATGTTAGCATCTGCTGCTAGTTCAGTTAGCCACGTCTCAGTAAACAAAAGGAGAGAGCACTCCCGGTAAGTGCTATCATAACGGGAGATAGCCGCTAGCTCATCTAACTTTCCCAGTATCGACCGTACATTTCCCATGACAACAGATGGAAGGGAGGGTCTGTACCTTATATTTTTTGTCCTCCGCCTTACTCCAGCCCGGCAGCCGCGGCGTTTTCGCCTCAGTTCTCTCGGTATGTCGAGTTTTTCCAGTGGGACCGGGTGGCGGTTAAATGCTAGCAGCTCTTCCCTGTTGTATCGAATCCTGCTATAAACAGTGGCTCCGTCCACCGGCTCAGGAGACATTTGGGACGATCTGTGTGTCCGTGATATAAGTGGGGTGAAAAAAAAAAAGTGATCAAAAGAGAGAGGAAGGGAAAAAAAAACTCGGAATCGAGCCGCTGTTGCAAAAGGCAGCCGACTGGTGTGGCGCCGAGAGAATGATGTTTTGCACCTCAAAAAGAGTAATATAATGATACCACTTCCCATGACTATCGGGGGATAGGAAGATGACCTTAAAAAGTGGCCTCATATTACATGCCGTAGCTCCATTAGTTAGCTTTGTTGCTTAGATGGTAATGCTGTAAACAAATAAAAGCTCTGAGACCTATCAATATCTCCACCGCAATAAAGTCGGTCACATTTTGTTAAATGATGTTGGACATAATATAATTTACCTTGTAACAGATGTAGAATCTAGTCAGAGCCATGAAGAACCACGACACAGTGTTTGGGTGTTTTCCCCAACATTAAAATGCTTAAGCTGCTGTCATGCTATGAATGCTTACTATTTAAAGACGCACTTCGGCTGCTCTAAAACCACCTCAAAAACCAATGTGTATTACCCAAAATTGCATATTGTGGCATTTTATACACAAAAAAACTTTCATTGCCCTAGAATGGCTTGGAAAGAGCTTTTACATCTTCAATCTACTTAAGTATGCGCAGACCTATTGTCACGAACTGAGTCTGGATTTTCTTTCTCGTGGCTCTTTCCTTGTGTGTGTGTGTGTGTGTGTGTGTGTGTGTGTGTGTGTGTGTGTGTGTGTGTATATCTATATATATATATATATATATATATATATATATATATATATATATATATATATATATATACACACTACCGTTCAAAAGTTTGGGGTCACTTAGAAATTTCCTTATTTTTGAAAGAAAAGCACTGTTTTTTTCAATGAAGATAACTTTAAACTAATCAGAAATACACTCTATACATTGCTAATGTGGTAAATGACTATTCTAGCTGCAAATGTCTGGTTTTTGGTGCAATATCTACATAGGTGTATAGAGGCCCATTTCCAGCAACTATCACTCCAGTGTTCTAATGGTACAATGTGTTTGCTCATTGCGTCAGAAGGCTAATGGATGATTAGAAAACCCTTGTGCAATCATGTTGGCACAGCTGAAAACAGTTTAGCTGGTTAGAGAAGCTATAAAACTGACCTTCCTTTGAGCAGGTTGAGTATCTGGAGCATCACATTTGTGGGGTCGATTAAATGATCAAAATGGCCTGAAAAAGAGAACTTTCATGTGAAACTCGACAGTCTATTCTTGTTCTTAGAAATGAAGCTATTCCATGCGAGAAATTGCCAAGAAACTGAAGATTTCCTACAACGGCGTGTACTACTCCCTTCAGAGAACAGCACAAACAGTCTCTAACCAGAGTAGAAAGAGAAGTGGGAGGCCCCGCTGCACAACTGAGCAAGAAGATAAGTACATTAGAGTCTCTAGTTTGAGAAATAGACACCTCACAGGTCCTCAACTGGCAGCTTCATTAAATAGTACCCGCAAAACGCCAGTGTCAACATCTACAGTGAAGAGGCGACTCCGGAATGCTGGCCTTCAGGGCAGAGTGGCAAAGAAAAAACCATATCTGAGACTGGCCAATAAAAGAAAAAGATTAATATGGGCAAAAGAACACAGACATTGGACAGAGGAAGATTGGCAAAAAGTGTTATGGACGGACAAATCGAAGTTTGAGGTGTTTGGATCACACAGAAGAACATTTGTGAGACGCAAAACAACTGAAAAGATGCTGGAAGAGTGCCTGACGCCATCTGTCAAGCAAGGTGGGGGTAACATGATGGTCTGGGGTTGCTTTGGTGCTGGTAAGGTGGGAGATTTGTTCAGGGTAAAAGGGATTTTGAATAAGGAAGGCTATCACTCCATTTTGCAACGCCATGCCATACCCTGTGGACAGTGCTTGATTGGAGCCAGTTTCATCCTACAACAGGACAATGACCAAAGCACACCTCCAAATTGTGCAAGAACTATTTAGAGAAGAAGCAGGCAGCTGGTATTCTGTCTGTAATGGAGTGGCCAGCGCAGTCACCAGATCTAAACCCCATTGAGCTGTTGTGGGAGCAGCTTGACCATCTGGTACGCAAGAAGTGCCCATCCAGCCAATCCAACTTGTGGGAGGGGCTTCTAGAAGCGTGGGGTGAAATTTCTCCAGATTACCTCAACAAATTAACAGCTAGAATGCCAAAGGTCTGCAATGCTGTAATTGCTGCAAATGGAGGATTCTTTGATGAAAGCAAAGTTTGAAGGAAAATATTATTTCAAATACAAATCATTATTTCTAACCTTGTCAATGTATTGACTATATTTTCTATTCATTTTACAACTCATGGTGGTAAATAAAAGTGTGACTTTTCATGGAAAACACAAAATTGTCTGGGTGACCCCAAACTTTTGAACGGTAGTGTATATATAGTATTTATTGTATTTTGTGCTTTTGAGTTCTAGCTCTGCTTCCTATTTTTCTGTTTAAGTTTCAGTTTGTGTCATGTTCATTGGTAGCTATTTATTAGTCTGTATTTGATTATGTTTATTTCCTCTGTGGGCTGACAGCTGTCAGGTGACATTTCCAGGTTGGTGCTCTGCGTGGGGTGTCGCCTGTGAAGCTGTCAGTCCAGCCGCTTCTCCCTCATCTCTCCCAGCTGATCTCAATTACCATTCAGTGTTCCCTTTTTCCTGCTCATGTGAACCCACACCTGTCACTTGTTTTGTAATGGTTTTGATCCCTATTTAAGGGAAGTTGTTTCTTATTTTCATTATGGCTGCCTCGTCTAATCCAGTTGATTCTTCTCTTCGTCTCCGCCAGAGCCCTGCTCTGCTCTGGCGCGCTATTCTCGTAAGTTTTTTTTTTCTCATCATTTTATTATTTTAACACCTTGTTACT
The DNA here is from genome assembly GCA_020510985.1 of Pholidichthys leucotaenia. NCBI lineage: Eukaryota > Metazoa > Chordata > Actinopteri > Cichliformes > Pholidichthyidae > Pholidichthys > Pholidichthys leucotaenia. The sequence continues at coordinate 181,284,699 of CM035845.1, read as the reverse complement.
ACTTTGTTTGTTGTTTATTAATAAATTTCACAAACTCACAGTCCAGTGCCTTGGTCTCATCTCTCTGCCCCAGAGGGGAATTCATGACACCCATGAATATTCTAATTAGCTCCACCCATACTCCCACCCACCAGTAGCTGGAAGAAGACGAGGACATTGTACAAGGCTCCGAGAAGGCGATCCAACTTGAGGAAGTAAAAGTTTCCATAGGTGAACCTACTGAAGGATCATTCTTGGTGGAGTGGAGAGTTGCTGGAGCCAGCCCCGCGTGGAGGCTGGAGGGCTCCCCGCCAATCTCTGGTTACCCACTCACTGCGGATCGCTTTGCTGGAGGCCAGCGAGCAGTTTGCCTAGGTTTTGTGTGCCCATCAGCCAGTTTGTCTCTAAGAGCCACCGGCCTTCGAGCTGCTCCAAGGCGAACTACTCACCGGCCCCCAGGGAGGCGATCTGCAGGGAGTGGGTAATCAGAGGCCGCAACTTCGGGGGAAGAGGGAGGAGCCGAGAAGTGCTTGGTTCCTTCGGAGCGCTTTCCCCAGCCTCGGAGCCGGTCTCAAGACTGCTCCTCAGCTCCTCCCTCTTCCCTCGAAGGAGCGGCCTCTGGTTACCCACTCACCGTGGATCGCCTTGCTGGGTCTCCCCAGCCTCCTTCACAATGAGCCGGGAGAGCGCTCCAATGGAAGCAAGCCGGCTGGCGGGTGCACCAGTGGGTGCTCCCACCGAGGCGAGGGGAGTCCTCCAGCTGGGCAGTGACTCTCCACTTCACCAAGAATGATCCTTCTGCAGGTTCACCTATGACGATACTCGCCCCGGCCATTGTGCTACGCACACCAGGGTCATCGCCCCTGGCATGCAGTGTAATGTAGGCTGCAAACCCGTGTCCTCGCCCCTATTTTAGCAGGGGCGCTGAGGTTTTTCCAAATAAAATTAATCATTGCTGTCGTATTTACATGTCTGTGGATAAGACATGGAATTTAAAAGAAGAGGATTTCTTGCTCACAAAGCCAAAAACTGAACGCGTATATCTGCCATCTTTTCCAGCTTGTAAAAGCTGCTGCTGCTCCTCAGCTCCCTTTTTTTTTTTTTTTTTTTTTGCTCTTTGGCTCCTCCCTCTTCCCCTGAGGCAGTGAACTCAGGTGTGTAGCCATGCCCAGTGATTAGCCTGATTGGTTATAACATTAACCAATCTTATAACCAATCCTACAATTTTGTTGTACTGTACAATGACAATAAAGCCTATTCTAATCAGGCTAAGCAGGAATCCTTACGTAGCGAGAAATGACTTGTCCAAACTTGCCCGTTTGAGGGTGTTCCCTAAGTGGAAATTCGTAGTAGAAAAACACCGACTTGGGACTGTAGTAAAGTTTTGCTCTGGATAGTCTTCTAAGTCACAAAAAACATGTTACAGATATGTTAACAACAGAAAAAACTTGATTTTTGCCAAAGTATCACTTGAACATAACATGTACATGACCTGATTTATGACCCAGAAGGCAGACAGTCTCAAGAATAAACTCAATTATCTTTATTGTGCAGTGTGAGTGTAAAATGTGTGCGTGTGTGCATGAATGTGACAGCTGGGGTGAGCAGAGCACCGTACAAACTGGCAACCCTAGGGAAGAGCAGAGACAGGGGGATTAGTGTCAGCTAACGGGAGAGATGATGCAGTAATAGTCCAGTCTTACTGTAGGCGAGATGGTGAGTCGCACAGGCGAGGTCCTGAAGGCTCCGGCCAGAGGGACAGTGTCTTTGGCCCCGGTTGCAGAGGAGGTGAGAGGTGAACTTGGTGCAGTGCAGGGTGAGCTCGGTCCGCCGCCATGGATTTTCACCTGTGCACAGGGGAGCAGAGCAAAGCGTGGAGATGAGGTTAGGAGTAGGCTTACTTGTCGTTGGGGAGCTAGGACTCCCAGAAGGACGACGAAGCGAAAAGGAATCACAGGAGCTGGAACTCCGGAACATGCAGGTGACAAAGGGGTGAAGAGGTCTTGCCAGACCAGGGAGCTTGAGGCTTAAGAAGGCAGGCTGATGAGGAGAGCAGGTGTGCGCGCAGCTGTGGAGGCAATTAGGCAACAGGCAGGCAGAGCGGATCACTACAGTACATGCCTTTTCTGACAAATGTTCAAAATTTTATTGATCTATATTTTGTGATAATTTTAAAATTAATGCATGCTGAAGCATCTAATATCACCTGCAACAACAACAAAACTATTTCATACCTTTCCTAAATCGTTAAGCCTTAGGAAGCAAACTGTTACTTGTTTTTATTTATTATTTTACTTCATGCAGCCCTGCACTTGACGGCGCCAGGTTTTTAAGGGTAGAAGGGTGGTGTAGTGGTTTGAAGGTGCTGCAGACTCCTAGTCTAGATGATCATTGTAAATGTCATGCATCATAATTTTGAATCATAGTCAACATAATTGGCTGAATGCTTCTAATCATAATGAGAAATGTGATTTTTTTTTTTGCCAATCAGATGTTTCCAATCATCTAGTTAATAAATATGTAAAATCAAATTTTGTAAAAAAAAATAATATCAATTTGGCTTCTCTTAAATGAATAAAAATAAAACAAAAATACCATCTTTCTATTTTGTCTCCATCCATTCAACCTTCTAATAATGATAAGCTTGCTCTGTTTTCCCAGTCAGGTTTATTGATGCAGTTTGATGCGCTCCCTCTCTCTCTTTCTGTGTGTGTGTGTGTGTGCGTGCTCCTTTCTCTCATTCTCTACAGTATGTCCCGAGGTAACATAAACTGGCAAAGTAAGCAGGGGATCTTTCCCTGACTGGCTTTAATGTTGCATCAGTGAGTGTTTTCACTAGTGTTGCAGCTGTACAGAGTATTTCTGAAGGAGTTTACTTCTGCCACAAACTGTATCATTGATTTTGTTTTGATTTTCTGTTTGTTAGCAATTTAAGAAGCTAAGGGCACATTGAACGAAACAGCAGATTTCTGAGATGTAAAAATTTGTTGCGGTGTGAGCCATGTGCATTGGTTTACAAGCTGATGAAAAAGGGAACAGGCAAATTCAGAAATCTTTGCTTCATTTGGAAACTCTAAAAACGTAGAATGTAAGCAAAAAATGTGATTTACTTGTCCAATAGTCACTTTTAGGTGTCACCATGCGTGTAAGCCAGTTCAGGATTCACTCTTGTGTTCTCCCACCAAGATCCTCTTTGGTCTCTTCACTAGTTCTGCAAGGACATCCTTTCTGAAAATACTGAGATAGATAGCTTCATCTTATAGTTAGTGGCCAACTAATACCAGTGCCCTATGATCGGCTATTGGGACACAGATGGTAAAACATGCCAGTTCTAGTCTTTGCAGTATTTCTCCCCAAACAACAAAGTTACTGCATGGTGCTGTTACTGACAATATGGGCCCACTCAGACTGTGGTGGAAATGATGTTTGTCTGGTCAGGTGTATCATCAAAAGGATTTTTAAAACATTATTTTAAGGTGAAAATCTCAGTGTTGCTTTAAAACTTGAAAATGCATGTCACACTGGAACCACTGAATTTGAAAAACTTTGATATTTCCTCAGGGGAGGATGATAAAACTCTGTTAATGGGCCCAAATACAATGGGGAAAAAAAGTACAGTATTTAGTCAGCCACCAATTGTGCAAGTTCTCCCATTTAAAAGATGAGAGGTCTCCAATTTTCATCATAGGTATACCTCAACTATGAGAGACAAAATGAGGGGGGAAAAAAATCCAGAAAATCACATTGAAAGACTTTTTTTCCCACAATATTTTTTTTATTGAACCTTTTTTTTTTTTACAAACATAACACAAACAAACACTAACACTAAAGTAATTAAAAAAAAATAAAATATATATATATATATATATATATATATATATATATATATATATATATATATATATATACTGTATATATATATATACTAAAAACACCAACGACCACTAACAAAGACAGGTCTTCAACAATGCTCCTCTGTTTAGTCTAGGCAATCCATTACATAAGTATACATGTTATACATTCACCAGTTTGGAATTTACAAGGTCCACACACATCATTCACCTTCCTCTTCAAAAGTTATGTTTAAATTCTTTACATAATCAATGAAAGGTCTCCATATATTCTCAAACACAATTTCCTTTGATTTCAGTATGTATGTTATTCTTTCTAGTGGAAGGTTTGTTAACATCTGTCTTAACCACTGAGTCACATCTGGTCTATGAGTCTTTTTCCACAGTAGTGCAATACATTTTTTGGTGTTAAGCAAATTGAGGTCTATGAATGCTCTTTCACTTTTATTAAAGTTATGCTTTTCTGGATGCAGACCCAACAAAAACAATTTAGGATTCAATATGATTTGTTTTGAAATTATTTTTTCAATTGTTACCCTCACCTCTTCCCAAAACATTCTAATTTTTCTACATTCCCATAAACAATGAAATAGGGTTCCTTTACTTTCCATACATTTTGTGCACGTATCTGGTATGTTTTTGTTATATCTATTTAACTCCACCGGTGTAACATACATCCGCATTAACCATTTAAAATGTATCAATTTAAGACGTACATTTATTGATTTGGTTTGAGCTTCTGTACAAGCCAATTCCCATTGTTCCTCTGAAATTTCAGTTTGCAGGTCTTCTTTCCAATAATTCAATCTTTTCTGTGAGTTTTCACTTGAGGATAGTGTCAATGAGTTATAAAACTCTGAAATAATACCCTTTCTCTTACAATCTTTCGTCAAAATTTTTTCCAAGGATGAATAAGTAGGTCGGGTGAGAGCATTATTTTGATTTGATCGAATAAAGTTCCTAAGCTGCAGATATTTAAAAAAATGTGTTCTATTAAGATTAAATTTAATCCTCAGTTCTTCAAAAGACATTATGTTATCTGAGCATGACAGATATAAGTCTTGAATCTTTTGAATCCCTTTTAAATTCCATACTTTAAATACAGCATCCACTCTCCCTGGTTTAAAATATTGATTACCCCATATTGGGCTAAATTGTGACAGTAAGTGTGGTTCTTTTAAATATTTTGTGGTTTCACACCATATTTTGATCATATGCTTTACAAATGGATTTTTAACTTGTTTCTGTAATTTTTTTGCCGAGTCTGAGTATATGAATATGGGAAGAGGTAAAGGTAAATTGTATGATTCCATTTCAGTCCAGTGAGGGAGATCATTTGATGAAAAATAATATGTCATAGACCTCAGTTGTGCTGACCAGTAATACAACATAAAGTTTGGATATTTCAGACCTCCACGATCAAATGGTAAATATAGTAAGGACAGACGTAATCTAGCCTTCCTATTGTTCTATATAAATTCCACTAACTTTTTTTTAATTCTTGAGAATAGATCTGAAGGTGGTGGTAAAGGAATGTATTGAAATAAATAAAGTATTTTGGGTAAGATATTACTTTTAAGTATATTGATTCTCCCAATCATCGACATTGGTAGTGACATCCATCTCTGAAGTAACTCATTAATGTCTGTCATTAAGGCTTCATAGTTGACACTGGCGACTGATTCTAGCTTAGGCACAATTTGAATTCCTAAATATTTAAACTGATTTACAACATTGAATTGATTTACCTCAGGAGCTGGGTGATTTCTCTGGGTCTCATTTAGCATTAATATTGAAGATTTAGTTTTATTTATTTTATATCCTGATATTTCCCCAAAATTCTTTATTAAATTCAACAAGGTCAGAATTGATTTTTTAAGATCCGACATAAACAAAATTATGTCATCGGCATACAGGGAGATTTTATGTTCTGTTGGTCCTACTTTAATTCCATGTATTTGTGGATGTAAACGTACTGCCATCGCTAAAGGTTCAATTGCCATAGTAAACGGTAAAGGTGAAAGTGGACAGCCTTGTCGACATCCTCTCTTGATATTTATTGATTTTGAAATATTGCTGTTTGTTAGGATTTCTGCTGTAGCATTATTGTATATTATCTGAACCCATTTTATGAAATTATTTCCAAGTCCAAACCTTTGTAAAACTTCAGAAAGAAAGGGCCATTCGACCCTATCAAAGGCCTTTTCGGCGTCCAATGATAGGAGAGCTGTTTCCGGTGCTTCTTTATTAGAATAGATAATATTAAATAGTCTTCTTACATTATGGAAGCCTTGTCTTCCCTTTATAAAGCCATTCTGATCTCGGTTAATAATATTTGGTAATATTTCTTGTAGTCGTCTTGCTAAAATTTTACAGATTATCTTAAGGTCAGCATTTAATAGGCTTATTGGTCTCATATTTTCACATTTATTAGAGGGTTTACCTGGTTTTGGCAACAGTATAATTAAGGCATTATTCATGTATGGTGGTAAATTACTATTTTGAAATGCTTCTAAAACCATTTCCAAAAATGGTTTTATTAATTTATTCTTAAATTTTTTATAGAGGTCAACTGGAAGACCATCTGGTCCTGCACTTTTTCCTGATTTCATATTATCAATGGCTAGCCCAACTTCTTCTTGACTAATTTTAGACTCCAGTATCTCCCTGTTTTCATTTGGAATACACGGTATAGATAATCCGTCCAAAAACCCATTTAGTTTTGTTAAGTCAGTTTCATTTTTTGTATCATATAATTTTTCATAATAATCTCTAAAGGCACTATTAATTTCTAAAGGATCTACAACTGGCTGTCCGTTACATTGAAGGATTTTTAATGAATTAATTGGTAAATTCCTCGGTAAAATAAGTATTTGGTCAATAACAAAAGTTCATCTCAATACTTTGTCATTGCCAACAAAGGGTATATAACAGAGGCCAAACGTTTTCTGTAAGTCTTCACAAGGTTTTCTCACACTGTTGCTGGTATTTTGGCCCATTCCTCCATGCAGATCTCCTCTAGAGCAGTGATGTTTTGGGGCTGTCGCTGGGCAACACGGACTTTCAACTCCCTCCAAAGATTTTCTATGAGGTTGAGATCTGGAGACTGGCTAGGCCACTCCAGGACCTTGAAATGCTTCTTATGAAGCCACTCCTTCGTTGCCCGGGCAGTGTGTTTGGGATCATTGTCATGCTGAAAGACCCAGCCACGTTTCATCTTCAATGCCCTTGCTGATGGAAGGAGGTTTTCACTCAAAATCTCACGATACATGGCCCCATTCATTCTTTCCTTTACACGGATCAGTCGTCCTGGTCCCTATGCAGAAAAACGGCCCCAAAGTATAATGTTTTCACCCCCATGCTTCACAGTAGGTATGGTGTTCTTTCTCCTCCAAACACAAGTTGAGTTTTTACCAAAAAGTTCTATTTTGTTTTCATCTGACCATATGACATTCTCCCAATCCTCTTCTGGATCATCCAAATGCTGTCTATCAAACTTCAGACGGGCCTGGACATGTACTGGCTTAAGCAGGGGGACACGTCTGGCACTGCAGGATTTGAGTCCCTGGCGGCGTAGTGTGTTACTGATGGTAGCCTTTGTTACTTTGGTCCCAGCTCTCTGCAGGTCATTCACTAGGTCCCCCCGTGTGCTTCTGGGATTTTTGCTCACCGTTCTCGTGATCATTTTGACCTCACGGGGTGAGATCTTGTGTGGCGCCCCAGATCGAGGGAGATTATCAGTGGTCTTGTATGTCTTCCATTTTCTAATAATTGCTCCCACAGTTGATTTCTTCACACCAAGCTGCTTACCTATTGCAGATTCAGTCTTCCCAGCCTGGTGCAGGTCTACAATTTTGTTTCTGGTGTCCTTTGACAGCTCTTTGGTCTTGGCCATAGTAGAGTTTGGAGTCTGACTGTTTGAGGTTGTGGACAGGTGTCTTTTATACTGATAACGAGTTCAAACAGGTGCCATTAATACAGGTAACGAGTGGAGGACAGAGGGGCCTCTTAAAGAAGTTGTTACAGGTCTGTGAGAGCCAGAAATCTTGCTTGTTTGTAGGTGACCAAATACTTATTTTACCAAGGAATTTACCAATTAATTCATTAAAAATCCTTCAATGTGATTTTCTGGATTTTTTTTCTTCTCATTTTGTCTCTCATAGTTGAGGTATGCCTATGATGAAAATTGGAGACCTCTCATCTTTTAAGTGGGAGAACTTGCACAATTGGTGGCTGACTAAATACTTTTTTGCCCCACTGTATGTGCAGTTACATACAGTATTTAATGTACATACAGTATTGTTGATAAGGGAATAGCAGTAAGTACTTAATTATCAAAAAAAAAAACTGAAGCAAAAATAGAATAGGAGCTACAGAGAGCCATTTAGAAACTCTGTGAGATATACCAAAGCTGATTGTGTGAAGCTTCATTCTCTCTCTCTTTCTCTGTGTCTCTGTCTCTGTGTGTGTCAGCTGGAGTCATGTTTGTTCAGTCGCTGTGACAGTTTGCCTCCACAAGACCCACTTCACCTGTGCAGTCACTCACTCACACACACAGAGGTTTACACCACAGACACAAATGGGGGGACAGCGTTGATGCAGGGAGGGACCAGTCAGGGTCAGACCACAGGCAGAGACTCATCATGGGTGACAGTGAAGGATGATTTTGTGGAATTACATGACTTTGGATATGAATCAACATCTGGAGCCTATAGGATTATTTAAAACATATTTTGTGTGTGTGTGAATGCGCAGACAATGGGATTTGCCAAAAACTTTGGCAACCCTTTGAGGAGAGTGTCCAGATTTTTCTTCCGTTTTCCCAAAGTGATGCGACGTTCTGGACGACTTGAAATTAGTCTGCTGTGGAGAAACTCTGGTGAGTTTTTGAGTTCCCAGTTTGTCATGGAGACTGAAATTCTCCAAAACTAAAGGACCTGAAATATCAGCTTGGCGCTTTGTGTCTGCAGCTGCTGTTTGTCTGTGAATGAATTGAAAATGTTTGCCCTTGGAGCATTTTCCTTTTTGATTCTAGAAAGCTCAACTTCGGATTACAGCAGTTTGTGTCCGGGCATGTTAGACAAGAAAGAAACGATTGAAGATTAGAATAAGAATTGGGGGTGAACAGATGGCTGCTGCATTCAACACACACCTGTTCACACACGCGCACACACACCTGTCTTTGTCATCTACTGTATCTGTAAAGACATTTACAGATATTCTTTGTTTTTTCACACACTTCACACGGTCTTATCAAATATGCAGTTTTTAAAGATTGTTTAATTTGACCTCTTTTACACATTTATTCCGCTACACATTTAGTCTGAGTTTAAAATTAAGAAAATAATTTTTTTACCTGTTCATAATTCATCTGAACTTCATTATCTGGGCATGCTTTTGATCCACAATTTATCTCAGTACTAAAATATTACAGCTTTAACCAGACTAACATCCACATTAATGCTGCTACTGTATTTTATTGTGAAAGATCAGGCACTAGTAAGCAGGTGTTCATATCCAACAAAAATGAAAAGTGGACTTAGAAAACTGAAGATAAAAGGGAGGATTTTTTGTGGCATACATAGCAAATATGAATAGTTGTGGGTTTTTTGTACTTTCGAACTTTTGATCAAAATGAAGAGTTTATAGCTTTGAACAGGTCTACCATTATTGATCACAGCTGAAATACTGTAACTTGGGTTGTTGGTGTTATTATTAGAAAACATAATTTTACACTTCCCTTGATTGCTTCAGAATATTTTTATTGAAAGTGATCCAATACAGCAGCTGATAGAGAGGGAAACATAAAAAATAATAATGCTGATGTGTCTTTTTTTTTTATGAGCTCTCACATTCTGTTTTGCTTTGCTTGTCTGCATTCTATGACATCTTTGTCATAAACGGCCCTCTCTGAGGGTAAACCGGGTGCCAAATGCTGACTGTGAGTTTGCAGATTTATTAACTAAAAGAAACACAAAATACATAACACACATGAATGGAAAAACTCAGCTCACAGGCTGGGGCTGAGAACACCAAGAAAAGCAAAAGACGTGAGCAAGACAGGTAGATAGGGATGTAGGTAGACAGGGGATTCCAGACTGGAGAGAATTTTCGCCGCTGCGCCAGGGAAGTGGTGCCAGCGGCTTAAATAGGAAACCCCCCAGACTGGCAAAGCCTGCGGGGTCATAAGTGGCAATCATTACTGGCAGTCGTGACAGCCCGCAAACAGAATCTGACAGCCAGAAGTGATGCACGAGCTGTCACAGCACCAGCAATGATCAAACCAAAAAAGGAAATACAGAAACTAATAATGAACTGATCAAAAACAGAAACCAAATACAGCAAACAAGAAAAAAATTAACAGAAAAAGACAAGATAATCTAATAGCTAGGCACTCCCCCCCCCCCCCCCCCCGCCTGTGCACCGGATCATCCCAGTCTTGGTGCATTTATGGTCTTATAACCCAGCCACAGGGTGCTAGTGTCGGTCCCAATTTTTTATTTAACCTTTATTACCTCTTCCAGGCCGCAGGAGGTTATGTTTTTGCTAGCGTTTGTCTGTCTGTCTGTCTGTTGGTTAGCAAGATAACTCAAAAAGTTTTGGACGGCTTTCCATGAAACTTTCAGGCGTTGTTGGAAATGGTACAAGGAAGAACTCATTAAATTTTGGGGATGATCCGGATGACCGTCTGGATCCAGGAATTTTTTAAAGGATTCTTTAACATTGTGAGATACGGCCATTTTCAACATGTGTGCAGGTGCAATGGAGGGCACTGGTCGTCGTGTGTGACGAACACGAACTCCGCGTTCTTCAAAGTTTTAGGCACAAAAGCACGTGAAAAACAGTGGTGGGCCGGGCCCGGCAGCGTGCCTGTGTTTGCGCTACGCTGCAAAAGCTGAGACGGGCAGCTGTCCGGCACGGGATTATTTGGCAGAAATTCCCCGGGCAGCCATAGGGGCTGCGCAAAAACAAACTCTCTGCCGGGGAAGCTTCCAAATCTTCTTTTGCCGCGGAGCGCAACCCCAATATAAAACCCACGGCAACCTGTCTACCCAATTTGCATCCGTCAGTGAAGCCCTGAGTGCTGCTTTCAGTGATCTATGAAAACGCTCGCATAACCCATTGGCCTGTGGGTTGTACACGGTTGTGCGATGAATTGCAACGCCCGCAGCCTGGGAGTTTGCAGATGGAGGAGATGGACACAACAGCAACACTTCAGTTTATTACCTCCGCCAAGGAGGTAATGCTTTTACTACTGAACCACTAATCCTATCATTGTGAATCCAATTGCTAGTCATATGTTTTCATGGTCAAGGAATCTGAAAACGTACACACAAACACTGTATGGTGGGGAACTGTGGCGCTTGGCGGAGGTCTGCGCTCTCCGAGTGCTTTTCTAGTTTACAGTGTTTCCGCTGGCTTAAAGACCTTGGCATGGTGGTAACATATTTTTCCGGGGGGGGGGGGGGCAGAAAACACATATGTGTAGGGAGTTAGAAATGAAGAAGCGATGTGACTTTATAAATCAAAGTTTAATATCAGCTTCACCTCCCTAACATGTCTCATCTCGGTGCAGAAGCAGAATAAGAGGTCGAGCGCAGTCAGACCTTCATACTTATACCCACACTCAACAAAAGACATTGCATATCAAAGCCGACATCCCGCATTAACATAATCCCCCCTCCATTGTCCTCCGTCTCCTCCACCTGACCCTGGGTGGTCAGGGAGATGGATCCGGTCTCCACCGCTGCGACTCCGTCTGCTCTTTGATCCTCGCTGGTGGTTGAGACCTCTTGTCCTGTTCTGAGGTATGAGGTCATTCCACATATGTAATCACTAAACATTCTAATATGTCTATACATATGTAGGTATGGAATATATGATTAATATAAGCCACATATGTATGAATATGTTAATTTTATGCTATTTATTTCTTTTTTTAATTTTGCACAGTGACTTTGCATATAATAATGCATCAGATTTATATAGCACTTTATCATAGACAATCAAAGACGCTTTTTACAGATATATTATTCATTCACTCCAGACAGACAATGGTAGTGGCAAGCTACTACTGTAGCCACAGCTGCCCTGGGACAGGCTTACAGAAACGTGGCTGCCAATCTGGGCCAACGGCCTCTCCGGCCACCACCAAACATTTATACACATTCATACCCAGTGTTATGGACACTGGAGGCAAGGTGGGTAAAGTGTCTTGCCCAGGGACACAACGGCAGGATATTTAGTAGATTTAGATTTAGTATACTTTATTGATCCCCAGAGGGGAAATTGAGGGTATCCACCTCCTGGATGGATGAGCAGCCACGCTACGGCGCTATCTTAACCATTCACATACACATTCACACCTAGGGCCACTTTAGAGTCTCCAATTAACCTAACCTGCATTTTTTTGGCATGTGGGAGGAAACTGGAGAAATCCCGGAGTAAACCCACGCAAACACGGGGAGAACATGCAAACTCCACACAGATCACTGTTGGTCGGGGGCTGGGATCGATCCCACGATCCCCGGGCCAAGGGTAAACTGTGCTGCCGCAGTGCTAACCACTGCGCCACCGTGCAGCCTCCCCAGGATATCTGGGGAGAGCGGGATTCGACCTGCCAACCATCCGGTTATTGGATGATCCGCTCTACCTCCTGAGCCACTGCCGTGTATATGGAACTGACAATTTGAAGTATTGTACAACCAAGGCTTGAATGTTGGACTTTTGGGCCATTTGGGGTCCCACCCAGACGTCCTGTGTTTGGACTTTTTACTGGTGTCATCCTTCTCTCCTTCCTCTGCTCACACCTCTCCTGGACCCTCTGCCTGAACACTTTCCTCTCCTTGGCTCCTCTCTTCTGTCTCATCTTGCCCTCTCTGAGCTCTGTCTAATTCAGGTTCTCTCTCTGTCTATGGTGGTATACAAACAGGTTAGAAAATAGTGCCATGTAAATTAAAGGAGACAACAAAAAATTTCTAGTTAAGGGTACAAAGAGCACCCACTTAAAACCATAGTAATGACTTCAGTCTTGAAGGTTTGAGGTTTTTCTACAAAATTTATAACAATTTTCTAATAGTTTTCTACTTTTCTCTGTAAATTTATCTAAATTTGAAACCATTTTCCTCAAATTTGTAATTTCCTCTTGTAAAATTGACTTTTCTTGTACATTTGAAACTTCATTATAAATTTGTGGATTATTTTATGGCTTATTTTTGTCTGTTTTTTAAAATAAAATTACTGCTTTTTAAATAAATTTGAAACAGACTGTGGTATTTTTTTTTTTACTTTTTCCTTATAACAATTTATATTTTTGACCATAACTTTGCAGTCAGAACAGAACAATAATTAAACTCTCATTACAAAGAAAAAAATATTAATAAAATTGGGTGCTGGTTCCTTTCTTCAAAAAAGGGGACCGGAGGGTGTGCTCCAACTTTAGAGGGATCACACTCCTCAGCCTCCCTGGGAAGGTCTATGCCAAGGTACTGGAGAGGAGAGTCCGGCCGTTGGTCGAACCTCGGATTCAGGAGGAGCAATGTGATTTTCGTCCTGGCCGTGGCACATCGGACCAGCTCTTTACCCTCTCGAGAATTCTCGAGGGTTCGTGGGAGTTTGCCCAACCAGTTTACATGTGTTTTTTGGTCTTGGAGAAGGCATTTGACCGCGTCCCTTGTGGTTTTTTGTGAGGGGTGCTTCGGGAGTATGGGGTATCAGGCTTGTTGTTACGAGCTATTCGGTCTCTGTACGACCGTTGTGAGAGTTTGGTTCGTATTGTCAATACTCAGTCGGACTCATTCCCAGTGAGAGTTGGACTCCGCCAGGGCTGCCCTTTGTCACTGATCCTGTTCAGAATGTTTATGGACAGGATTTCTAGGCGCAGGCAGGGAATGGAGGGTGTCATGCTTGGTGACCACAGGATCTCATCTCTGTTGTTTGCAGATGATGTTGTCCTGTTGGCTTCATTCAGCAATGACCTACAGCTCTTGCTGGGACGGTTTGCCGCTGAGTGTGAAGCAGCTGGGATGAGAATCAGCACCTCCAAGTCGGAGTCCATGGTCCTCAGCCGGAAAAAGGTGGATTGTCCTCTCTGGGTTGGGGACAGGCTCCTGCCCCAAGTGGAGGAGTTTAAGTATCTTGGGGTCTTATTCACGAGTGAGAGGAAAATGGAGCAAGAGATTGACAGACGGATTGGAGCAGCATCTGCAGTGATGCGGACGTTGTACCAGTCTGTTGTGGTGAAGAGGGAGCTTAGTTCTGAGGTAAAGCTATCGATTTACCAGTCAATCTACGTTCCTACTCTCACCTATGGTCATGAGCTTTGGGTAATGACCGAAAGAACGAGATTGTGGATACAAGCGGCTGAAATGAGCTTTCTCCGTAGGATTGCTGGACTCACCCTCAGAGATAGGGTGAGGAGCTCAGTCATCCGGGAGAGGCTCAGAATAGAACCACTGCTCCTCCACATTGAAAGGAGTCAGTTGAGGTGGTATGGGCATCTGATTAGGATGCCTCCTGGACGCCTCCCACTTGAGGTGTTTCGGGCACGTCCCACTGGGAGGAGACCCCGGGGCAGACCCAGGACTCGGTGGAGAGACTGTGTCTTCCAGCTGGTCTGGGAACGCCTTGGTATCCTCTCTGAAGAGCTGGAGCAGGTGGCTGGGGAGAGGGAAGTCTGGGCTTCTCTGCTTGAACTGCTGCCTCTGTGACCCGGACCTCCGGAAAAGCGGTAGAAGATGGATGGATGGATGGATGGATAAATGACCAAGGATGCTGTTATTTCTATTATAATATTTCTATATATTTATAGTTTTTTTTTGTTTTTTTTTTTTTTTAGAAATCTCCTCACCACCAAGAAAAACCTCCCTTATTCTGAAATCCAAATGCTGACACGTTCAGTTTGTCTGAAGGCTGCTGACAGATTAAAGTCATTGACTACGTGAATTCCGGTCATCTTAACTTGCCAGGTACATAATTGGGAACATAACTTAATATTGTAGTGGCTGGTGAAATATATCCTCAGCAATTCAGTAGTCCCCCTTGCCTTTCCCTTCATATGAAGCCATCTGCATTTGAATTCTAACCACATCTCTTAGCTAAGCGACTCTTCCGTTATTGCTCCCGTTTCCATTGGGTTAAAACCATGATAAATGCCTCCAGTGCTTACATACCTCATCTGATTTTTTTTTTTCCGCGTTTAAAGTACTTTAATAAACTCATGTTTCTGTCAGACAGTCAAGCCTTATTATGCTGCATTTCCCCTCTAGTCCGCCTTGGTCCGCGTATGCTTTGGACAAGCCCAGCACGCACGCGGCGCTGTACATGCTCACTTTTTTCATCTACCCAGGCCAAGTGGTTGACGCATGCACACAACCATCATTTGTAGTTTCACTCCTGCCCAATAGGTAGTGCCAAGGCGCTGACGTGCCAGGATTTTCACCAACGAAGAAACGGTGGACTTCTTCACAAAGTTTCTCTTCAAATAGAGTCTATTTCTGCTGTTTGACTTCCCGGTTTTCACTCCTTTTCCACGAAGATGCTGCTGTCGCTAGCGAGACACTGCCTGCTGACTGACTGGAAAGCTCGCGTGGGCGGGGCTCTTCTAAACTCCGCACAGATTACGGCCATGCACATTGTTCATGTGTGTGCTTGCGGAAAGTCATTGCTTCATATATTTTTCTTAAATTCATATCTCATTCTTGGCGCGGCGGTAAATTTTCTGGCGAGGCGGCCCGCCACCGAGAAATGTTACCAGAGGAAACCTTGATTTATACAGGGTAGTTCCATTGAGAGGCAACCTCTCTTTTTCAAGGATACCCTGTTCTTTCACACAGTTACACATTCACATCAGGAAGCTGCCCAGTACAACCACAGCTTGACTTGTGGCCACTGAGCAGCTTCACTGTAGCAGTTGGGGTAAGGGCCTTGCTCAAGGGCACCACAGTGGGGTTAAGGAAGGTGGGGCAAACACTGCTGTTATCTGTCCCATCCAGATCTAATCCTGCCGGTCCAGGGATAGAACCCGTGACACTCTGCTCACCAGTCCACATCCCTAACCATTAGGCCACCACTACCCACAAAGGCCATCACTGTCCCAAGCCTGGGTAAATGGGGAGCGTTGTGTCAGGAAGGGCATCCGACGTAAAACCTTTGCCAAATAAAACATGGATCATGACGAATGAGATTTCCATACCGAATCAGTCGAGGCTGTTAACTGATAGGGTGCTGATGGAAATTGGACTACTATTGGTCAGATATCGAGGAGGAGTAGAGGGGGAAGGTGTGTTAGGAGGGAGAGAGAAAAGGAAAGGTAGAAGTGTGGAGGTGAGAGTAGGAACTTTAAATGTAGGGACTATGACTGGTGAAGGGAGAGCAGGTTGATATGATGGAGAGAAGAAAGGTAGATATACTGTGTATTCAAGAAACCAGATGGAAGGGAAGCAAGGCTAGGAGCACTGGAGGGGGATTTTAACTGTTCTAGCACAGTGTAGATGGGAGGAGAAATGGAGTAGGAGTAATCTTGAAGGAAGAGTATGTGAAGAGTGTTCAGGAGGTAAAGAGGGAGTCGGACAGGATCATGAGCTTGAAGCGAAAAGTTGAAGGTGTGATGTTGAACGTTGTCAGCACATATGCCTCTCAAGTTGGATGTCAGGTAGAAGAGAGAGGAATTTTGGGAGTAAGTTGGATGAAGTGGTACTCTAGGGGGAGAGAGTGGTGATTGGAGCAGACTTTAACAGATATGTATGTAGGTGACGGGAACAGAGGTGATGAGGAGGTTGTGGGTAGGTATAGATAGATAGATAGATAGTTTATTTCGAACACAAAAATATAACAAATACAAGCAAATGGCAAATGCAATAAAGTTACAGTATACACTGTTCGAAAGGGAGAAGGAAGAAGTGAACACTTATTAATTCCATCTCCTCTTTTCCATAGATACACCCATGTGAATTTTATACAAATTACCACCTTTAAGACCCCAAGTAAACAATTTACTGTATTTTTTACAAATCAACATTAACACCCATCCATTCTAACATACAATGATGTCCATACATCAAAACCAGCCTTAAACAACACAGATATACACAGTGCTGTCCCACCCACCATTCCATAGTGTCCCATAATATCCCAGAGTGAACATAATGAATCGTACATATAACTACTACCCTTCTAACATATATCCTTTCAGCAAGTGGTGCTTATACCTCTTTTTGAATTGATTTCTGTTTGTACATAGTTTCAGTTCCGGCTCCAGACTGTTCCACAAATCCACCCCACAGACAGATATGCACATACTTTTCTTGGTTGTACGTATCTTGGGTTTTGTAAAGTTTAAGTCTCCCCTCAAATTATGATCATTGTCTCTTTTTTTAAATATTTTTTGCATATTAGTTGGTAGTTGATTATTAATTGCCCTGTACATTACTTGTGCTGTCTTAAATTTAACTAAATCGATGAACTTTATGACATGTGGCTTTAAGAACAACGCATTGGTATGGTCTCTATATCCTGCATTGTTTATTATCCTTATAGCTCTTTTTTGTAATGTGCATATGGACTGTAGGTTGGTCTTGTAGGTGTTTCCCCAGACTTCTACACAGTAGTTAAGATAAGGTAAAAATAGTGAATTGTACAATAAGACCAATGATTTATAGTCCAAGAAGTGTCTTGTCTTCCCCAGTATGCCTATACATTTTGCTAATTTGGCCCGGATGTGACTGATGTGAGGTTTCCAGCAGATTTTATTGTCTAGCGTCACCCCCAGAAACTTATTTTCCTGTACTGTTTCTATTCTGGTATCATCTATCGTTACTGTCACCATGGGTTGAGATGCCGTCTCGGCACTGAGCCCATGTTTTCCCTCATCCCTGCCTCCCATTGAGCAGCGTCTCAGCTGGCCCCCAGCTGGCAGCATTATGGACGGCTGGGGCCAATTAGTCTTCATCAGCTGGGGCGCTGCCAATGAGGATAAATAGGAGCAGCCTCGATGACTCGGGGCTGCGACATAAACACATTGCTAAGCTGAAGCCCCTTCGTCTGGTGTCAGCTTCTACTCCTCTTGCAGCATTCCTGTGTTTGTATCCCGCTGTGAGGATGTACGTCTTGCTACCCCCACGTCCGGTACGAGCTGCTTACCTCTGCGCTGTGCAACCTGTGAGTGTACGTCTGCATGAGTATCTGTGCTCTCCTCATCCCTTCCCCTTTTCCCTGAATAAAATATCACGACTCACTGGCTTGCCCCTGGCTCTGATTGCCCGGCTCCCTAGAGCCGGATATGACAGTATGTCGCAGCAGAAGAGTTGCCGGCGGCCGTGAGTCGCTGTGGAAATGTACCTTTCTGTCCGGGTGTCAGCGCTGCTAGCATGCCGTTTCCCAGGAGTCACTTCCGGCGCCAGGGCGACGAGCTAAGGTCCATCTCGGAGGCTGTCGACGGGACATTCTTCACCCTGCACGACGCCTCCAACGCGAGACGCTGGCATCCGGGCCGTGCTGAGGAACTCCTGGACTGTCACCCTCACTCTCTGTACCATCTGGAGGACAGTGCCAGGATAGACGTTGCAGGTACACAGCGAGAGAAGCTCCACGGGGTGGATGGAAATCCCGGCAGGGAGTCGAAGTGGGTGACGTCTTTCCCCGCTTCGGAGTCCCGTTCCTGCCGCCATTCCAGTCCGGGAGTTCGCGCCAACCAGAGGACTTCCCCCGACCTGCGCCACGTCACTCGGGATTCCCTTCTAGGAGCCGCAGCTGACAGCAGTTATGTCCGGGGTCGAGTGGCTGTCGCGAGCTCTACTGTGTTTCCTGTCACCACCTTCAGGCATGTGGCGGCGGCAGTGAGATTGATGGTGAGGACTTCAGGGCTACGAAGCTTTCCCGTGCTCGACGCCTTCCTCGTCTCGATCTCCGATCTGGAGCGGCGAATCCTGGGTTTCCCCCTCGCTTCGTCCCCTGGGAGTAGTCGTCATCACATCGCCGAGTCACCTCTGCACGAACCTCGTCCGGATCCAGTTCTGGGTCATCGTCAGGACCGTTCCTCCCACGCAGCTGTCATCCCTTCGCCTCGTCAGTGTGGAGATTCTACAGCCTCGTCCCCTGAGCCTCGTTCCCCCGCTGTCATTCCTGGACATTCGGGCTGGCTCACCCCGGCTGTTTCCCCCTCCTCCTCGACGCGCTTCCTGACCGCTGTGTGTGCCTGGAATCCCGGCCTGGTGAGCTCTCTGCTGGAGACAACGCGAGCGATCCTCAGACGAATTCCCGGGGGGTCCTCCGTTATCGCCGGGCGGGGAGAGGAAGAAGCAGATTCCACTACAGCAGGCGATACTCAACCTCCAGGGGGCAGGCAAGTCATTGTTTTTTCACACCTGCTTAATGATTTGCTCTGTCACATCCCTGGAGGAGAAGTTCAGGGTTCGCAGCTCCCTGAACTCTCCCCACCTGCTGTAACCTGTTTTCCTAATCCCGCATCCTCTGTGTCTCTCTCCGCCGGGCGGTCCCCGGCTCCGGGTCAACGTGGTGGGATATGGAGAGGGCCTGTGGTTCCGCAGCTACATTGCGGACGGAGGAGGGGGACTGACTGCTGCGTGGAGTCTACGCTGACGACTGAGCGTCCCTGGGTCTCCACGGAGGAGCGGTTCGGTCCAGCGGGACGAGATTCTTCTGGCTTCACGCCGAGTGGGTCGTCGGCGGGGTTACCTGAGCTGGAGGGATCTCAAGCTGCGCTGACCATCGTGCTGGCTGCGGGGCCCGACGCGGCTAGATGGGAGCCTGACAACGACCTCCTGACGACGGATCCTGGATCTTCGCAGTCCTGGACGGCGTCAGAACCCGAGATCAGGCGAGTGCTCTCCTTTCTTTTCTCTCTTTTTATCTTTGAGCACTTCAGCCTATCTCCAGGGGAGACGAGCAGGGTGCAGCCGCCCGCTGCGTCTGAGCTCGTCTCGCCGGGTTCTGGCGCTGCCGGTGATCCTGATCCCGGTTCTGTTTTCTCTTCTGAGCCTTCTTCCAGGGTCACCGGCGAGGAGTTGCTGTTCCTCGTGGTGCTGGAGGGTCCGGGTTCAACGTTGGAGGTCGGTTCTGGTGCAGTGTCCAACGTGGGTTCGCCCGAGACCCAATCGGGGTCCAACGTGGGTTCGCCTGAGGCCCGATCGGGGTCCGACGTGGGTGCTGCCCCAGTGTTGTCCAGGTCCGGTGAGGAGGTGGCCGTTTCCCTGAGGCCCGCCGCCCTCGTCATCGGCTCTCCCCTGAGCCTCTTCCACCGGGATCCGCTCTGACCCTTCGTCCGTCTCAACGGTCCTGGTGGTTGAGTGATGCGGGTCGACGACCCGACCCGCAAAACTTTCGGTTCGGCGATCTGGTTTCCCCCCACTGGTCTGTGTTTGCCTTTGGGCGGCCTGGTTCGGCAGCCGTTGGACTGGATTCCTGGGATCTGGGTCCAGAGTTCGCCGTCCGAACATTTCTCTTCCCCTGATTCGCCAGCTGGACAATGGGCGGGGAGATCTCCGGAGCCATCTCGGCTATTTTTGGACTCTGCCTGCCATACACCTCGGGTGTCACTTTTTCTTTTATCGTTATTAAGGTCACTTGGGTGTAATGTCTGTCCTGTTGGTGGATGTGTATTTATAGTGCTGTGCGTTTTCCTTCCCTCGTACCCAGCATTTTATTTTTTGTACCATGTTTTTAGTCTCGTTTTTGCATTGTAGAGTTATGTTTTGTTCCCTTTCAGACCATACTCTGCAGTTGCCCATTCATTCCAGTCACTTTCATTTCTTTAGGTGACTGTGGGTATTTATATATTCATGTGTGTGGGTTTTTCTTTGCCTGCACTCAGTATTTCTTTTTTATGCCCTGTTGGTTCATTATAGAGTCATGTGCCTTGTTTTCCGTAACACCATGCTCTGTAATTGTCCATTTGTTCCAGTCACCCTCACTTTTCTTGGTGACTGTGTGTATGTACTTATATTGGTGCTGTGTATTGTGTTTTCCCTTTATTTGACCATACTCAGCATTTTTTGCCCTGTACCTTTTTGGTGGTTCTTTTTTTTTTTTTCTTGCTCTGGGTCACGCATGGTTGGTACTCTCTGGGTAGTATGTAACCGGCGTGCTGACCCAGTTCTTCTCCCCATCTGTACCTGGGTTAATTATTCTGTTGTCAGTATTGTATTTGGGTTTTTCTTTCCCGCTACCCTACATTGCCCCATTGGTGTTGTCCTTCCCTTGGCTTCTTCCCCTCCGGTCCGCCTCCCTTCCTCCCACCCTAGGTGGGGGGGGGGGGGGGGGCTGGGATGTTCCTGGTCGTTCAGGAGCCCGACCTTGAGGGAGGGGCTCTGTCACCATGGGTTGAGATGCCGTCTCGGCACTGAGCCCATGTTTTCCCTCATCCCTGCCTCCCATTGAGCAGCGTCTCAGCTGGCCCCCAGCTGGCAGCATTATGGACGGCTGGGGCCAATTAGTCTTCATCAGCTGGGGCGCTGCCAATGAGGATAAATAGGAGCAGCCTCGATGACTCGGGGCTGCGACATAAACACATTGCTAAGCTGAAGCCCCTTCGTCTGGTGTCAGCTTCTACTCCTCTTGCAGCATTCCTGTGTTTGTATCCCGCTGTGAGGATGTACGTCTTGCTACCCCCACGTCCGGTACGAGCTGCTTACCTCTGCGCTGTGCAACCTGTGAGTGTACGTCTGCATGAGTATCTGTGCTCTCCTCATCCCTTCCCCTTTTCCCTGAATAAAATATCACGACTCACTGGCTTGCCCCTGGCTCTGATTGCCCGGCTCCCTAGAGCCGGATATGACAGTTACCATTATTTCATGATTTATTTTATAATTTCCAAACAACATAATCTTTGTTTTTTTTAGATTTAGAGATAATTTATTTTTGTTGAACCACTGCGTTAATTTTTCCATTTCAGTTGTGACCACCTCTAAAACCTGCTGCAAATTCTCACAAGTGCAAAGGATATTTGTGTCATCCGCAAACAAAATAAATTTCAGAATTTTTGATACTTGGCATATGTCATTTATATACAAAATAAAGAGTTTGGGTCCCAAAACTGACCCCTGGGGCACACCACAAGTGATGTCCATGAAGGGTGATTTGTGCTCTCTAATTTGTACAAATTGTTGTGTTACTTAAATAACTTTCCACCCAACTCAGTCCGACCCCTCTTATCCCATACCTTTCCAGTTTCCTTAGTAGTATTCTGTGGTCAATGGTGTCAAAAGCTTTCTTTAAATCTATAAATACTCCTACAGCAACATTTTTTTTATCTATACAACTAGTAATTTCTTCTATAAGTTCGATCAGTGCCAAAGATGTAGATTTATCTGCTCTAAAACCATACTGGCTGTCTGTAAGGAGGTTGTGTTTTTCAGTGAAATCATCCAGTCTCTTAGTGAAGATTTTTTCAAGTATTTTGGAGAATTGTGAGAGTAAAGAGACTGGCCTGTAATTTGTGAAGCGATGACTGTCTCCTGTTTTGTATAGAGGTATTACTTTTGCTATTTTCATTTTGTCTGGAAATGTACCAGTTTGAAATGACAGGTTACAGATGTGGGTGAGTGGCTTAACAATTCCCTCAATTACTTTTTTCACTATTGTCATGTCAATTTCATTCCAGTCCGTTGATTTTTTGTTCTTAAATTTACTCACAGTCTCGATAATTTCCTTTTCAGTAACTGCACCCAAAAAGATTGTTTGGATTTCTATCTTCTATTTCATTCACAGAACCACTGTAGTTTGTTTCTGGTGTCGCTATTGATTTTGCTAATTCAGGACCAATGTTTACAAAAAATTTATTGAAACCACTGACCACATCTTCCATATTATTTATCAAATTGCCATTTTCGATAAAATATTCTGGATAATTTGCATTCTTAGGACGATTACTAATAATCCCATTGAGTACTTGCCATATTCCTTTTATGTTATTTTTGTTATCCTCTAGTATTCTGTTGTAATATTCTTTCTTACAGGTCCTCATTATAGTAGTAAGCTTATTTTTGTGTCTTTTATATTTGATCTCAGCTTCCACCTTTCTGCATTTAATGAATTGTTTATATAATGTATTCTTCTTTTTACATGCATTTATTAACCCCTTGGTGACCCAAGGAATATTTTTTTTTTGTTGTCTGTCACTGTATTGTTTTATAGGACAGTATTTATTGTACAATGATTGAAATATTTGTAAAAATTTATCATATGCTCTGTCATTTTCATCATAAACTACCTTCCAATCTTGTATTAATAATTCCTTTGTCAGTAAATGCATTGATTCTTCGGTTCTTATTCTTTTATATTTAATATTTTTGGTGTACTTTTTCTTCCTATAATCACATTGATAGACAACAAAAATCGGCAGGTGGTCACTGATATCATTCAATAAAAGCCCACTCCTGATATTATTTTCCATAATGTTTGTGAATATGTTATCTATTAGTGTGGCACTGTGTGACGTGATTCTGCTAGGTCCGGTATGGTCTTAAGGAGAGAAATGTGGAAGGACAGATGGTTGTGGCTTTTGCTAAAAGGATGGCAATGGCTGTGGTGAACACATACTTTAAGAAGAGAGAGGAACATAGGGTGACTTTCAAGAGTAGAGGAAGGTGCACACAGGTGGACTACATCTTATGCAGAAGGAGAAATCTGAAAGAGATAGGAGACTGCAAGGTGGTGGCAGGGGAGAATGTAGCTAGATGGCATTGGATGGTAGTCTGTAGGGTGACTTTGGAAAGCAAGAAGAGGAAAACAGTGAAGACAAAGCCAAAGATTAAGTGTGGGAAGCTACAGAAGGAAGAAGGTCGCACAGAGTTCAGGAAGGAGTTGATACAGGCTCTGGGTGGTAGGGAAGAATTACCAGATGACTGGGAAAGAACAGCAAAAGTATTGAGGGAAATGGGTAGAAAGGTATGGAGTGTATCCTCTGGCCAGAAGATGGAAGACAAAGTGATTTCCACCAATCCAATCTACCTTTATTTATAAAGCACTTTAAAAACAACCACAGCTGACACAATGTGCTTTACATAAAAACCTAAGACTTAAAAACAATAAAATACAACTACAAAATACAATACAGCACAAATAAATAGAACTCATACAATAAAGGCAACAAAAACAAGTACAATCATTATGTCTCAAACTGGGTCAAAAGCCAAAGAATAAAAATGGGTTTTCAGATGAGTTTTCAAACTGGACAGTGAAGGGGCCTGTCTGATGGACAAAGGTAGATTGTTCCACAGTTGAGGAGCAGCAACAGTAAAAGTTCTGTCCGCTCTGAGCTTCCCCTTTGATTTTGGTATCTCCAGGAGCAGCTGATCAGCTGACCTGAGAGACCGAGCAGGAGTGTAAGGATGAAGGGGCTCAGAGAGGTAAGGTGGGGGCAAGGCCATTTAATAATTTAAAAACAAAAGAATTTTAAAATGAACCCTAAAATGCACAGGCAGCCAGTGGATGGAAGCTAAAATGGGTGTAATGTGGTCCCTCTTACGTGTTCCAGTTAAAAGATGTGCAGCAGCATTTTGAACCAACTGGAGACGTGAGAAGGAAGACGGGCTGACTCCAAAATAAAGTGTTACAGTAATCCAGCCAAGATGTGATGAAGGCAGGGATTACTGTTTCAAAATGCTGCCTTAAAAGAATGGGTTTAACCTTTGCCAGCTGCCTCAAATGAAAAAAGCTGGACTTGACGACTGCACCAATTTGACAATTTAATATAAAATCACTGGTGGTGTAATGGTGGTGTAATGAGGAGGTATAGGAAAGTATTCAAAGAAAGAGGTTGGCAAAGAAAAGGTGGGATAGTCGGGGAGATGGTGAAAGTAGACAGGAGCATTCCTGATAATAGGTGATAGGCGTATCCACAATTTTGTTGTACTGTACTACTGTACAATGACAATAAAGCCTTTTCTATTCTATTTGGAAGCGAGGCACATGGCAAAGAGAGGGGTGACAAAGACAAAGGAAAAGGCATATAGTGAGTTGTATGAGAGGCTGGACACTAAGGAAGGAGAAAAGGAGTTGTATTGATTGGCTAGACAGAGAGATCGAGCTGAAAATTATGTGCAGAAGGTTAGGTTGACTAAGGCCAGAAATGGTAATATACTACTAACAAGCGACAAGAGTGTTGAGGTGAAAGGAGTACTTTGAGGAGCTGATGAATGAAGAAAATGAGAGAGAGAGGAGGATGGATGGATGAATAAAAACTGGTGAACAAGGAAGTCCCGAGGTTTAGCAAGGCATTGAGGGCAGCTTTGAAGAGGATAAAGAATGGAAAAGTGGTTGGTCCAAATGACATATACCTGTGGAGGTATGGAGATGTTGAGGAGAGATAGCAGTGGACTTTTTAACCAGATTTTTTGACATACAGTAATCTTGGAGAGTGAGAGGATGCCTCTGGAGTGGAGAAGAAGTGTTTTGGTACCAATTTTCAAGAACAAGGGTGATGCTCAGAGCTGTAGTAACTACAGAGGCATACAGTTGATAAGCCACACTATGAACATATGGGAAAGAGTTGTTGAAGTCAGGTTAAGAGGAGAGGTGACAATTAGTGAGAATCAGTACAGTTTCATGCCAAGAAAGAGTACTACAGATTGAATGTTTGCTCTAAGAGAGCTGAGGGAAAAGTACAGGTACATCTAAAAAAATTAGAATATTGTGAAAAAGTTCAATATTTTTTGTCACTCATTTCAGAAAGTGAAACCCATATATACACACGTGGACAAAATTGTTGGTACCCCTCTGTTAATGAAAGAAAAACCCACAATGGTCACAGAAATAACTTGAATCTGACAAAAGTGGTAATAAATAAAAAGTCTATGAAAATTAACCAGTGAAAATCAGACAGTGCTTTTGAATTATGGTTCAACAGAATTATTTTAAAAAACAAACTCATGAAACAGGCCTGGACAAAAATGATGGTACCCTTAACTTAATATTTTGTTGCACAACCTTTTGAGGCAATCACTGCAATCAAACGATTTCTGTAACTGTCAATGAGACTTCTGCACCTCTCAGCAGGTATTTTGGCCCACTCCTCATGAGCAAACTGCTCCAGTTGTCTCAGGTTTGAAGGGTGCCTTCTCCAGATGGCATGTTTCAGCTCCTTCCACAGATGTTCAATAGGATTTAGATCAGGGCTCATAGAAGGCCACTTTAGAATAGTCCAATGTTTCGCTCTTAGCCGTTCTTGGGTGTTTTTAGCTGTGTATTTTGGGTCATTATCCTGTTGCAAGATCCATGACCTGTGATTGAGACCAAGCTGTCTGACACTGGGCAGCACATTTCTCTCTAGAATACCTTGATAGTCTTGAGATTCATTGCACTCTGCACAGATTCAAGACACCCTGTGCCAGATGCAGCAAAGCAGACCCAGAACATAACAGAACCTCCTCCATGTTTTACAGTAGGGATAGTGTTCTTTTCTTGGTATGCTTCATTTTTGCGTCTGTGAACATAGAGCTGATGTGCCTTGCCAAAAAGTTGCAGTTTTGTCTCGTCTATCCATAGGAGATTCTCCCAGAAGCTTTGTGGCTTGTCAACATGCAGTTTGGCAAATTCCAGTCTGGCTTTTTTATGATTTGTTTTCAACAGTGGTGTTCTCCTTGGTCATCTCCCATGAAGTCCACTTTGGCTAAAACAACAACGGATGGTGCGATCTGACACTGATGTACCTTGACCTTGGAGTTCACCATGAATGTGTTTAGAGGTTGTTCTGGGCTCTTTTGTTACCATTCGTATTATCCGTCTCTTCCATTTTTCATCAAGTTTCCTCCTGCGGCCACGTCCAGGGAGGTTGGCTACAGTCCCATGGATCTTAAATTTCTGAATAATATGTGCAACTGTAGTCACTGGAACATCAAGCTGCTTGGAGATGGTCTTATAGCTTTTACCTTTAACATGCTTGTCTTTAATTTTCTTTCTAATCTCCTGAGACAACTCTCTCCTTTGCTTCCCCTGGTCCATGTTTAGCATGGTATACACCATGTCACCAAACAGCGCAGTGACTACTTGTCACCTTTAAATAGGCTGAAAGACTGATAACAAGTTTGTAGACAGCTGTGATGTTAATTAGAGGACACATCTTGGTTGAACATGTCCCTATGGTCACATTATTTTCAATCTTTTCTAGGGGTACCATCATTTTTGTCCAGGCCTGTTTCATGAGTTTGTTTTTTAAAATAATTCTGTTGAACCACAATTCAAAAGCATTGTCTGATTTTCATTGGTTAATTTTCATAAACTTTTTATTTATAACCACTTTTGTCAGATTCAAGTTATTTCTGTGACCATTGTGGGTTTTTCTTTCATTAACAGTGGGGTACCAACAGTTTTGTCGACGTGTGTATAGATTCATTACACAAGAGTGATATATTTCAAGTATTTATTTTAATTTCGATGATTATGGCTTACAGCCCATGAAAACCCCAAATTCAGTTTCTCAAAAAATTAGAATATTACATAAAATTAATTTTAAAAAATAGTTTTTTAATAGAAATGTTGGCCGACTGAAAAGTATGTCCATGTACACACTCAGTACTTGGCCACTTTGATCTTGATAAAACACAATGGACAAGCACCAGCAGATGACCTCTGTTCAGATAAAAGTAACTCTTGCATTTCCTTTGGAAATCAAAGTCCTAGAGTCTGGAGAAAGAGTGGAGAGGCACGGAATCTAAGTTGCTTGAGGTTTAGTGTGAAGTTTCCACAGTGTGATCCCTCGCTACTTCGCACTTCACCTTTCGCGCCCTCAGTGCATCGCGGATTTTTCAAAAATATTCATCAAAAATTCAAAATTGAGAAATAATGGGCGGGCGCTAGCAGAAGGCAGGGAGACTACATTAGACCATCAGGTATCAACACGGAGAGCCCGCACAACTCAAAAATCCACCTCTCTGTTCGCTGTTCTCGTGTTGGCTCGGCTCGGAAATCTCGCAAGCTGATTGGCCGAGACGTTTCACCCACCTTCTCTCCCTGCCGAACCCATGCAGCGAAGGAAGACCGCATTCATTGCTCTTTATCGCTCGTGTTGCTTAGTCTCGCCGCGTGGAACTTTTTGCTGTTCTCTTTTGCCATTTTGTGCGAAATAGTCTTCCCGTCGAGCCACTACGCCGCCTCCTGCAGCTTCTCCAGCTCTATCGGAAGCTGCCCTCGACGATGCTGCGCCTCTAGCACCTTACGATGAGGCGTCACCTGAGGAGCAGTAAAGCTCTCATTAACCTGTGCAGTAAATCATCTTCATCTTGAGTTACGTATCTTGTTATAAGAATAAAAGAGTTCTAAAAACACATTTATGTACACTTTATTTACATCTACGTATGTATGTACACTTACACACACACACACACGTATCATATGAGAGAGAGAGTGAGAGAATGAACGTACGTATTATTTATGGGTGACGTCATTAGGGGTGACGCTACTTTGCGGTTTTTCACTTTTCGCGGTCGGTTCTGGAACCCATTAACCGCGATAAGTGAGGGATCACTGTAATCTGCTGGTGTTGGTCCATTGTGTTTTTTCAAGACCAAAGTCAGTGTAGTCATCTACCAGGAAATTTTAGAGCACTTCATGCTTCCCTCTGCTGACAAGCTTTATGGAGAAGCTGATTTCATTTTCCAGCAGGACTTGGCCCCCCCCCCCACACACACACACACAGACACTGCCAAAAGTATCAAAACCTGGTTTAATGACCATGGCATCACTGTGTTTGACTGGCCAGCAAACTCTCCTGACCTAAACCCCACAGAGAATCTATGGAGTATTGTCAAGAGGAAGATGGGAGACACCAGACCCAACAATGCAGACCCAACAAACACCTCAGCAGTGCCACAGGCTGATCACCTCCATGCCACACCACAATGACACTGTAACTGAATGAATGAATCTTTATTTCGGATAGATTAAAAGTAAAGATTAAAAAGAAACAGAATAATATAACAAAGGCGAAAAAATCCAACAAGGTCAAATTAAACAATAACTCCTCTGATTATACAGTTCAACATAAGTTATCCGAAATGGGTGATGGCTGAAGCCGCAGCTTATATTGCCCACCCATATTCCATCCAAGAATTCAAAAGAAAAACAAAACAAGAGCGATTACAATTCGGAACAAAGCTAAGACAAAATGTGACAAAAAAAACTAAGCAACAACACAACACAGACTGGATATGACAATCCTTATGTGATTTTACATGTCATCTTGTTGTAGAAGTGTCGAAGATACACAGCAATTCACGTGAGGTTCAGAGTACGAGCTTTATTTTGTGCATCCCTCAAGAGGCGTGCCGCTAGCTCTCCCAAGCTGTAGCCAGAATACCCGAGATTCCCAGCGGCACACATACATATTCTACAATGAATAACTGAGATCTTAAGGAGTGGCTAAGTGCTGTCAGCCACTTTCTTTCTACATATTCTACATCCCCCCCCTCTCAATAAAGTATAACAAACAGGAGAGGTTGGCAGTTTTGACAGATAAAAGAACAGCCTAAGTGCTCCTATTAGGGTAAGGCACATGAGGGGAAGTTAGGAATGCCAGAATAACAATATTCAACTATATTACAAATTCATTAACTTAACGTGAATAAGAACGTGCATGAAGAATGAACAGTGACATTGTACAGTGACACTTTTTTAAGTGAGTGAGTGAGTGTGTGTGAGTGTGAGTGAGTGAAGGTGTCTAGGTGGTGTAGTCTTTGTAGAGGGTGTTGGGCCTCGATACTCTTCCTGAGCGGGTGATGATCACGCCTTCCTGGGCTGGGACCGCCTCTGGCTGGGCAGCGACAGGCTGTGGACCCGCTGGTCGGTCTGGAGTGGTGCTAGATGGGAGGCTTGGTGTATGAGGGGTGTAGGTCTCCGGGGTGAATAGCAGATGACGTCTGTTCCTTGTGTACGTGGCATCCCCGACCTGGACCTGGTAGCTGTTGGGTTGTGCTGCAGCTCCCGTGACCACTGCGAGCCGGTCGTATCCCCTGGGCGTCTGCATCCTGACCGTGTTCCCTGTTTGCAGTGGTGTTAAGCGTTTGGCTGATTTGTCGTAGTGTGCCTTGCGTCGCTGCCTTGCGTGTGTGAGAGCAGCCTGCACCTGTGTCTGCACCCTGGGTAGGTACATTGCTTTGGTCATGGGAATGAGGGTCTTTGTGCGCCGAGACAGCAAGCGCTGCGCTGGCGAGGGCAATCCATCTCTTGGTGTGTTTCGTATGTTGAGTAGGGCCACATAGACATCTGTACCATCATGTGCACATTTCTCCAGCAGGTGTTTGGCTGAACGAATGGCCCTTTCAGCTAACCCATTTGATTGTGGGTAGTGGGGGCTGCTGGTGACGTGGGTAAAGTCCCATGTGTGGGCAAATTCCTGGAATTCCCTGCTAGTGAAATATGCAGCATTGTCAGTCATGAGCTGCTGAGGTGCAGCGTGTGTGGCAAAGTGCCGTTTCAGCCTGGTGATGATGGTTGCACTAGTGGTGTTGGGGAGCTGATCCATTTCATACCAGCCAGAGTACGAATCGACAAGCACCAGGTGTTCTTTTCCCTCCCACTCGAAGACATCAGCTGCCGTGAGGGCCCACGGTAGGTCAGGTACATCATGTAGTTGCAGAGGCTCTCTTGTCTGGTGAGGTCGCAGTGCATTACACGGAGCACACTTGGAGAGCTCATTCTCAATGTCCTGGTTGATTGTGGGCCAGAACATGGTTTCTCTGGCCCTGCGTTTTGTTGCTTCGGGGCCAGGGTGGCCTTGATGCAGCTGTTTGACGTAGTAGTGTCGCAAAGAGTGGGGGATGACGAAGCGCAGACCGCGAAGCAGCAGGCCATTGTCCGTCGTGAGCTCATCTCTCATGCTGTAGAATGGTCTGAGATCATGAGGCAGTTTCTTTGACGAGTCAGGCCAGCCTGTGGTGATGACCTCAGCTAGCCGGCGGCATGTAGGGTCTGCCAGTGTTTCACGTCTCAGTTCCTTCAGTCTTCTTGAGGAGAGCACCTCCACCGTCATGACATCGTAGTCCTCAGCACTGTCGGTCTGGTCAGCAGCCGGCAGATATGCACGTGAGAGGGTGTCTGCAACATACAGTTCTTTGCCTCTTTTGTAGGTAACCTGAAAGTTGTAACGCTGCAGCTTCAGCATCATTCTCTGGAGGCGAGCGGATGCAGAGTGGAGGGGCTTTCGCAGTATGGTGATGAGGGGCTGATGATCGGTCTCCACTGTCACAGGACGGCCATATATGTAGTCGTGGAATTTTTGACAGGCGTAGACTAGAGCCAGGAGCTCCTTTTCTATTTGTGCGTAGCGCCCCTCTGTCTCCGTGAGGGCTCTGGAGGCAAACGCCACAGGTTTGTTGTTTTGTAGGCAGACAGCCCCTAGACCATGATGAGAGGCATCAGCAGACAGCACCACTGGCTGGTGTACATCGAAATACTGAAGGACTGGGGGGCTGGTGAGAAGGTCCTTGAGTTTGTTGAAGGCCGCTGTGTGATGCTCCTGCCAGACCCAGTCCACATCTTGAAGGAGGAGCTGACGCAGGGGTGCTGTGACTTCACTGTAGCCTGGGATGAACTTTGACAGGTAGTTTGTCATGCCGAGGAATCTCTGGACCCCATGCTTGTCCTCTGGGGGAGGCATCAGGCGAACCGCGGCAGTCTTGGCAGGATCCGGTTTGATCCCCTGGTCGGTGAGCAGGTGCCCCACGTATGAGACTGCAGACACCCTGAAGCGGCATTTGTCTGGGTTCAGCTTGAGGTTGACGGCACGCACTCTCTCCATGACCTGACGTAGACGCGCGTCATGCTCCTCTGTAGTGCTGCCCCAGACAAGGATGTCGTCGACGACAATTGCACATGGCTGCCCTTCAAAGAGTTGCTCCATGCACCTCTGGAACACCTCACTCCCCGTCGATATCCCATAGGGCATTCGGAGGAAAGCATACCGGCCCACTGGTGTCATGAATGTGGTCAGTTTGGAGGACTCGCTGCTGAGTGGCACCTGCCAGAATCCACATTTTGCGTCTAGGACGCTGAACACTTTGGTGCCCGGCATGTCAGCTATCACTTGTTCGACTGTTTTCATGGGATGGTGGGGCCTGAGAAGTGCTTTGTTGAGATGGACTGGATCGATGCACAGCCGGATGCTGCCATCCTTCTTGCAGGCAGCCGCCATTGCGGATACCTATTCTGTGGGTTCGTGGACTGGTTTGATGATTTCCAGCTTGGTCATTCTGTTGAGCTCCTGAATGATCTTGTCCTTCATTGCTAGTGGTACCCGCCTGGGAGCACAGATCGTGGGGTGCACTGTGTCGTCCAGACGCATGTGGTACACCACCGGAAGCTTGCCTACAGTGCTGTTGTCAAACAAGTCTCTGTATTCTGTCAGTTCTGGCGCCCCCTGTTGGAGTGCATGCACATTTGGTCCCAGTTTCACAAAGCCCAGTTTTACACTATCAATGAGACCGAGAAGAGGTTTCACATCACTGTCAACAACATGAAAGTGTAATGTCCCGCATGTGAGATGCACAGTAGCCATGCCCATTGTTCTTATTACCTGTCCTCCGTAGGCCACGAGGTTGGTTATACGGCTGTGGTCGATGCCCGCATTGGGGTCGGTGTGGTCAAGAGCGGCTTTGGAGATCACATTGCACCGAGCCCCAGTGTCAATCTTTACTTTCAGTTGTTTTCCAGTGGTGGAGGATGACAGCATGGTGAATATCTCGCCCTTTTCTGTAGCCGTTTCCACGCTTTCACAGTAGAAGAGTTCGGCTGGGTCATGTGCGGTCTCTGTGTCCAGTTCACTTATTTTGTGCGCGTATCCTCCTCTGCGTGGGGTGTGGGGTGGTCTGCTCGGCTGCTGCCCACGCTGTGCACTGGGTTTACGCTCCCCGCTCGATCTGCAGCATTTGGAGAAGTGGTTCCATTTTCCACACGAGTTGCAGCGTTTATTGAAAGCTGGGCAGCTGCTGCGACTGGGTGGGTGTTGCCCACTGCAGTTTGAGCACAGATTGAATTGCACTGCACACAGGTCTCCTTCCTTTTTCATTTCTTTGTCGTCTTTTTCCTTCTTTAGTTCCATGTTGCCCTTTTCAGATTGCTCGTGTAGCACACACATCTCAATGGCTGCATCTAGCGTCAATTTCTTTTCTTTCAGTAGCTGAGTGCGGAGGGTGTCATCGCGGACGCCACACACCAACCTGTCTCTAATCAGTTCATCATGTAACGGGCCGAACTCACATTTCTTGGCCAGAGACCTTAACGTGGCTGCATATGACTGGATAGACTGGTGTGGTTTCGGGCCTGTAGTATTGAATGCATGTCTGTCCATAATGACGTTTTTTATAGGAAGGCAAATTTCATCAAATTTCTTTACCAGTGTGTCAGGATCCTCCGGATCTTCGCCTTGTTCGAAGGTGAATGTGTCGTACTTGTCCAGCGCATCGGGACCGGCGAGGTTGAGGAGCTTGTACGCTTTCACCTGTTTGCTAGCCGACGTTAGCCCCGCGATGCTGTAAACGCGCCATTCGCGCTTGAACTTGACCCAGTTGTCTGCGATGTTTTCGTCAAAGACGAGTGGATCAATCCGTCGGAGGTTCTGCGACATGCTGGGCAGAGGCTGACTTCTGACACCATGTAGAAGTGTCGAAGATACACAGCAATTCACGTGAGGTTCAGAGTACGAGCTTTATTTTGTGCATCCCTCAAGAGGCGTGCCGCTAGCTCTCCCAAGCTGTAGCCAGAATACCCGAGATTCCCAGCGGCACACATACATATTCTACAATGAACAACTGAGATCTTAAGGAGTGGCTAAGTGCTGTCAGCCACTTTCTTTCTACATATTCTACACTTGTATATATGTTTGGAGTATTTCTTCCTTTAGTTTTTGTTTAAATTGTCCAAGCGTTGTACATGATTTTAATTCAGGTCCAAAATAGTTCCATAATCTGACTCCTTGCACTGAAACACAGTGTTGCTTGGCGGTAGTTCTCACTGAAGGTTTTTGAAATATACATGTTTCTCTGAAATGATATTGTTTCTCCCTTATTTGGAACAACTTTTGGATATTTGCGGGCAGTGATGGATTCTTCACTTTAAACATTATTACTGCAGTTTTAAAGTCAACCAGATCTTTCAACTTGAGAGCTTTTAATGTAAGAAAAAGTGGGTTTGTTGGTTCCCTGTAAGCAGCTTTATTTATTATTCTAATAGCTCTCTTCTGAAGCATAAAGACTGGATATATGTTTGTTTTATATGTATTTCCCCATACTTCAGTACAATATGTCATGTATGGGAGTATTAACCACTTGCACTCCGGGCAATTTTCCTAAAAATGCCAAAAAATAACGTGCCCAAAGTAAATCGAAAGCTGTTATTCAACCCTTTGCAGCATCTTCATGGGGTTGGTCTCATTTAAAAGAAAACACTTTGAATTTTTTGGCAAAAAAAACATAATCTCTCTACGTGCTCCGGCCACTGAGTTACAGTCATCTAAACATACTGAACTTGAAGAAAAAAAAATTGGACACAGTGTTTTTTTGGATACAAATGCTTGTAAATAACGCACAGCTGTCCGATCCGGCTGGAAAATGTAACAGAAATGTAGAACCAAGTGTTATCCAGCTGAGATCCAAATTTGGTAACAATACCACAAAAAATGAATATTTTACACAGCTTTGTTCTCAGTCTGTTCCCAGGCGTTTTGGAACTGTGCCAAATTGTGCCAAATGGCACAGTTTGGAAAAACATCTGTAACTTTTGAATGATTCAATGTAGAATCTTCATTTTAGGCTCTAATGAAAGGTCACACTCAGGGCTGTGTCTGTGTGTGTGTGTGTGGGCGGGGAGTCGTCCCCCCCCCCCCGCTACCAAGGACCGAGTTCGGCCCTCGCTACATGACAGATTACACTCCTTGCATGTTTTCACAGCGGCCCCCCCCCCCTCGCTACTGTGTGTGTGTGTGTGGGGGGGACCGTGAACGGACCGTGAACGCCCCCCCCCCTCGCTACAGAAGAGGGCCATCGCTACATGATGGAATAGACTCATATGCTTCCCCCCGCGGACCGGGGGGCGTTCGGACCGTGAACGCCCCCCCCCCGCTCCTCTTCTGTAGCGGTGGGGGGGGGGCGTTCACGGTCCGAACACGGCAAATGAACCGTTTATCGCGGCGCACGCACTTCGTACTTCGTGCGCAGTACAGTTGTAATTTACCGATCGGTCAAAAGTCATTTTTGGATTACGGTTTTCAGGGATAAATAATAATTTAGCTTATAACACCTTACCTCTTCAAAGCAGCAGAGTCGTGGCGAACATCTCTTCCCCATTGTCAGACAAACGCGACGCTGCTCCGCTCGTGGATCCCGATCAAAACATAATTCCATTATTGCCGTTTTGGCGAATGATTTACGACTTTTGTCGTCGGCCTCCGTCGGTCTATGATGACGGAAGAGAATCCTAAACGTCTATTCTGCTGGAATGAGTGCAGGTCCCACTTGTGGGTGGTCTCCATGCTGCTGGGTGAGCCTGGGTCTGTAGCAGGTTCGTCCAGCTTCCTTTGTTTTCATCTGCTGCAGCAGTAAATCTCTCTTCACCAGCCCGAATTTCTGTGCTTCAATTGGCTCGTGCATTCAAAGTAGGCAGGTCCTCCTTCCTAGGTTTTCATTCATTGGCTCTTCAAGGTTTCAGAAACCCAATTCAAGGCTCTTATTAGTCAAATGAGAGGTCAATCAGATGAACTAATCTGTTCGCGGCTGTGACTGCAGCTTTTTTTTTCAGTGGCGCTTGGAGGCCACACCACCTACATCACCACCATCATGCGTCATGCGTCCAAGCGCGCACGAGGGCGCTCTTGTGCGCCCTCGTGCGCCCTAGAACGCAGAGACTTGCCCGCCCGCGGAACAACAGAGTGCAAGTGGTTAATGAATGATACAAAGTATATAATGTGGGTTGATTCAGCAAATATTTTGCTCTGTGTAGTATTGCGATTGATTTAGATATTTTACCTTTAATATAATTAATATGTGACTTCCAACACAGTCTATCAATTATTACTCCAAGAAATTTAGTTTCAGATACCCTTTCAATCTCTACACCATTTACACTGAGTTTAGATACTAAGTTGTTGTGATGGTTGTTAAAAACTATAAATTTTGTCTTACTTAAACTGAGCGTTAATTTGTTTGAGTCAAACCACAGTTTAAGCTTTCCTAATTCCTTTCCGAGTGTATCCAAAAGTTGTTCCAAATTGCTTCCACTGCATAATAGATTTGTGTCATCGGCAAACAATATTAAATCTATTTTTTCCGAGACTTTACATATATCATTTATATACATATTGAGTAACAATGGCCCCAAAACTGAACCCTGTGGGACTCCACAAGTAACCTTCAGTAACTGAGTTTTTGTTACCAACACATACATACTGATATCTATTCTTTAAGTAACTACTTAACCAGGACAGTGCTACCCCCCAATACCACAGTTTTGTAGTTTCTTTAATAATAAATTGTGATCCACTGTATCAAATGCTTTTTTAAGATCCAGGAATACCCCAACTGAATACTCTTTATTTTCAACGGCAGTTGATATTTTTTCTATAAATTCCATTAGAGCAAATGCAGTTGTCCTCTTGTGTCTGAACCCATATTGCTGCTCACACAATAAATTATTCTTCATTATGAAGTTGTCAGTTCTCTCACAGAATATTTTTTCAAGTATCTTGGAAAATTGCGCCAATAGTGAAATTGGTCTATAGTTTGAAAGTTCACCTCTGTCACCCGTCTTGTATATCGGAATTACTTTAGCTATTTTCATTGCATTGGGAAATATACCTGTTTGGAGAGACAGGTTACAAATATACGTCAGTGGTTTCACTAAGCATTCAATAATAGTTTTGACTAAGAGCATGGCAATACCATCACAGTCCGGAGATGTCTTACTTTTGAACGATTTAACAATTTCAATGACCTCTCTGTCGTCTGTGTTCTTTATGAAAATGGAGTCTTTTATAGCAGTGTTTTTGCTTATTGTGTCACCTGTAGGTGCCGTAATGGGTATTTCTCGAGCCAAATTAGGACCAATGTTAACAAAAAAGTTATTAAATTCATCTGCAGGTGAAACTGCATTCACACTCTGAGTCGTTGTATTATTTTTTGAAAAATTGGTTGGGTAGCTTGTATTTCTGTTTTTATTTCCAAGAATATTGTTAAGTATTGTCCATGTATTTTTAATATTGTCTCTGTTTTTCTCCAGTTCTTTACTGTAATAGTCTCTTTTACTACATCTCATTACCTCTGCCAAGGAGGTTATGTTTTCATCGGCGTTGGTTTGTCTGTCTGTCTGTTTGTCTGTCTGTCTGTTTGTTTGTTAGCAAGATAACTCAAAAAGTTATGGACGGATTTTCATGAAATTTTCACAGATTGTCAGAAATGGGGTATCCTACAGATGATTAGATTTTGGTGGTGATCCGGATCACCGTCCACAAGAAAACCGCCATTACGCAAAATGCCATTTTCGTGAATAACTACTGAACCACTAATCCTATCATTGTCAATCCAATTGCTTGTCATATGTTTTCATGGTCAAGGAATCTGAAAACGTACACACAAACACTGTATGGGGGGAACTGTTGCGCTTGGCGGAGGTCTGCGTTCTCCGAGTGCTTTTCTAGTTATATATGTTAACTTATTTTTGTATGTTTTATACCGCTG
Source organism: Pholidichthys leucotaenia (assembly GCA_020510985.1). Classification (NCBI taxonomy): domain Eukaryota; kingdom Metazoa; phylum Chordata; class Actinopteri; order Cichliformes; family Pholidichthyidae; genus Pholidichthys; species Pholidichthys leucotaenia. The sequence goes on along the minus strand of CM035845.1, from coordinate 181,247,195 downwards.
CTCTGCTTCTTTTGTCCTTTTCTTTCGAAAAGCTTTATATAATAAATTTTTCTTTTTACACGCCTTTTGTAATCCTTTGGTTAACCATGGCTTATCGACAAATTTATGTTTAAGCTTATTCTTTACTAATGGACAATTTTTTTCATGAAGAGTGGTTACAATGTTCATAAATGTGTCATAGGCTTCATTTACATCTGATACATAGACTTTTGTCCAGTCCTGCTTCAACAAGTCTTCTTTAAAAGAACTGATTGCATTTTGTGATTTGTATCTGAACGATTTTAAAATTTTTTCTGTATTGGCCTCCGTGTGGCCATGGATAAGTGCAAAGGTTGGCAAATGGTCACTTATATCATTTATCAATAATCCACTTTCTATTTTCTTATCAATAATATTAACAAACAGGTTGTCAATAAGTGTAGCAGTGTGAACTGTGATTCTACTGGGATGTGTTATTGTGGGATATAGACTCATGCTGTACATAGAATTCATGAACTCTGTAATTACATTTTGTTGATATGAATTTAGTAAATCAATATTGAAATCTCCACAAATTACTACCATTTTCTTACTAGTAATATTATTGTACAGCTCGACTAATTTATCTCTGAATGTCTCAATGCAAGTTCCCGGCATTCTATATATACAACTTATAATTAGATTTTTTGTTTTATCTTGGTCAATCTCAATGGTAACACATTCTAAAATCCCTGGTAGTGCAAAGGACATTCCATTTACAAGTTTACACCTATACAGGTCATCAATATACAGTGCAACACCACCGCCCTTTTTTTGAGATCTGTTACATCTGATATCCCTCTATTGCCATCAGGGGAGCCTGCTCTTCATTAAGCCAAGTTTCAGTGACTGCGACGGCTGTAAATTTTCTGTCTAACTGTTTTAAATAGTCCTGAATCTGTGGAAAGTTTTTAAGACTTCTGCTGTTTAAGTGTATTATTGATAGTTTACCATCTAGTTGCACTTGACTTTTGAATTGCTTTTCAGTGTAATATTCACAATGATTATGACTATTATTGAAAAAGTGGTTATCAGGATCAGTATCATTCTCCATCTCTTGTAGTTTATGTTCAGCATAATGGCATATTTTCAGAGTTTGAATTTCCTCACTCTGTGTCAAATGACTTCCTCCAACTGGGGATAATTGTCTACTCAAGTCAGTCATAAGTTTTTTTGTTTTGTTTAGTTTTTTTTAAAAGTACATTTACATGGTATGTCAAAAGAACTATTCTTGCCGTGTGTGTGGATATGGATTATCATAGTCTCTTAATTTTCTTAATCAGTGTTCATCTATATTTATTTAAGTCAGTAATCTCTCTGATTATTATACTCTTTGCTTTCTCAGGTGTTCCATTTAGTTTGATCCAAACTCTACAATTTCTTGTCCATGTTGCCTGTATCTTATTTTGTCTTTTCAGCATCCGTGCTTGCCGTGCTATTTCAGCATTAGTTTTTGTTAGATGTTCATTTAGGTAAACTTCTGTTCCCCGTAGCTTTCTGGCCTGCCTCAGTATGTCATTCTTTACCCTTCTGTTCACAAAGCGCATCACAATTGATTTCTTTGCTTTATTATCCTTTCTGGGTAAAGCATGACAGGCTGAAATTGCATTTGCTTCGACCTTTATATTTCAACTATCAAGGAACTGAAGCACCTGGTTTTCCAGGGAGACTGATTCGCCCAGGGGAGCCTCCTCACCTCTCATTCCTGCTGTAGCATGAGCATATGATTGATATTTAATGTCTAGTCCACTTATAATTAGATCATCCATACGAGAATATTGTTCAAGATCCTCGACGCGTCGCTCCAAGTCTGCAATTTTTTTGTCTTTTTCCTTAATTGTTAATTTTAATTCTCGGACTTCTTCCATTAGCCCTAATATTTTAGCCTGCTGACTAGCCACTTTGGTCAGTTCTTCTGACAAGAAGTTCAGAGATTTTTTGATCTCTTCCATTTCCTCCTTCTTTGGTGGCATTTTTACTGACCTGTGGATAGTAAAACAATCTCTGCTGGTGTTGCCGGTGTCTGATTCAACCAACCTCGAATCCAGCTGGGCCTCAGCTAGCCCCCTCCGCTGCTAGTCCCGCTGCTTACCACCGCCGTAACCGAGCTCCTGTCCAGCCGGGGTACCGACAGCTACTCCACTGAGTCCGGCCGCCCACCGCCGCTGTAGCCGAGCTCCGATCCTGCTCCTGTCCAGCTGGGATCCCGGTAGCTCCTCTGCCGAGCCCCGCCGCTGCAACTGTGCTCCGACTCCGGCTCTTATCCGGCTGGGGCCCCGGTGGTCCTCCACTGGTCCCCGCCTCCCACCACCTCTGCACTTGAACCCCGATCCGGCTCCCGTCCAACTGCTGCCTCAGCTAGTTCCTCCGGCGAGCCCCAATCACCAGGGACAGTCGCTTCTCCATGTCGGTGCTAGGTGCTACGACTAGCTATGGCATTAGCTATAGCGATAGCTTTAGCCTAGCAAATGCTTCAGGTAAAGCGTAGCAGCGAACCACGAAAAGAAACGCCAATCAGTTCACTCACGAATGAGAGCAGTCCCAAAAGTCCAATTCTCACAGTGAGCGCAAAACAACTCTTAAAAACAGAGATCGAGTCTGACCCCCGAATCCAGACTGGCTGAATCACATTCATGAATTAATCCAAAAGGAGCCCCGACCAAGTATTGAGTGTGTACATGGACATACTTTTCAGTTGGCCAACATTTCTATTTAATTTTTAAAATAAATTTTATGTAATATTCTAATTTTTTGAGAAACTGAATTTGAGGTTTTCATGGGCTGTAAGTCATAATCATCAAAATTAAAATAGACACTTGAAATATATCACTCTCTGTGTAATGAATCTATATAATATATGGGTTTCACTTTCTGAAATGAGTGACAAAAAATATTGAACTTTTTCATGATATTCTAATTTTTTGAGATGTACCTGTATAGAGAAGGTCAGAAGGAGTTGCACTCTGTCTTTGTGGATCTAGAGAAAGTATATGATAGGATGTCAAGAGAGGAAGTGTGGTACTATATGAGAAAGTCTGGAGTGGCAGATCATTTGAGAATAGTGCAGGACACGTATGAGGGCAGTGAGACAGTGGTGAGGTGTGCTGTAGGAGTGAGAGATGGATTCAAGGTGGGGGGTGGGATTACATCAGGGATCGGCTCTGAGCCCCTTCTTGTTTGCCATGGTGATAGACAAGCTGACAGATGAGGTCAGGTAGGAGTCTCCGAGGACCATGATGTTTGCAGACGACATTGTGATCTGTAGTGAGAGTAGGGAGCAGGTGGAAGAGAACCTGGAGAGGTGGAGGTATGTTCTGGAGAGAAGAGGAATGAAAGTCAGTAGAAGCAAGACAGAATACATGAGTGTGAATGAGAGGGAGGCAGGTGTAATGGTGAAGATGCAAAGAGGAGAGGTAGTGAATGTAGATGAGTGTAAAGATTTTCAAGACGGTAGTGAGACCTGCTATGATGTATGGTTTGGAGATGGTGGGGCTGACAAAAAAACAGGAGCTGGAGGTGGCAGAGTTGAAAATGCTAAGATTCTCATTGGGAGTGACTAGGAGGAACAGTGTTAGAAATGAGTATATCAGAGGGACAGTTCAGGTTGAGTGGTTTGGAGACAAAGTAAGAGAGGCAAGGCTGAGATAGTTTGGACATGTGCAGAGGAAGGATAGTGGATATATTGGACAAAGGATGTTGAAGATGGAGCTGCCAGGCAGAAGGAAAAGAGGAAGACCACAGAGAAGATTCATGGATGAAGTGAAGGAGAACATGGAGAGGGTTGGTGTTACGGAGGAAGATGCAAAGGATAGGGTAAGGCATAGGTGTAATTTATGGGGGGTTGGAGGGGTTGTAACCCCCCCCCCCAAAAAAAAAATCATATCCAGCCAATATAACCCCCCCTCCCATAATCATATAATTATAATTAATTTAAAAAATATCTACAGGTGAGTATGAAGAAATTGTCATTTTTTCATTTGCAAGCAACGATAAGTAACATTTCTAATAATCAGACAATGTATCCACCCCTCTCCTTTGCTGCAGACTTGGTATTACCCAACGGGTCCTTGCGCCTTCTCTCAGTCGGAGTCCGTACTCGGCCCATACTCAGCCAGGATTGACACATTAGACCAGGCAAAGGATCTGGAAGGACAGAAGTGGGAAGTTGTCAGTTACATTTACTTAAGTACATGAACACAAGTAACATTTTCACAAAGTTGTACTTTTGTCAGTAGTTTTATTGCATAAATTTAGCAAAATTTTTGAATAAAAACTCATACATTTACTCAAGTAGATTTGGTCTAACTTTTAATTTCACTGATTTGTGTCAAGTTTTTCCTCATCAAATTTGAAATGTTTGTTTTACTACTCATTCTTTTTTTCATTTATTCATCTTCAATTGCGTGATTCTTTTCGGGTCACGGGGGGGCAGGGTACACCCTGGACAGATTGCCAGTCCATCACAGGGCCAACACAGAGAGACCATTCATTCTCACATTCATGCCTAAGGACAATTTAGAATCCCCAGTTGATTCCAGTTAATTTTACCTGCGTGTCTTCGGTCTGTGGGAGGAAACTGGAGTACTCAAAGAAAACCCATGCAGACACAGTGAGAACATGCAAACTCCACACAGAAGGGTCACCAATAATTAGGGGGTGGGATCGAACCCATGGCCTTCTTGCTGTGCTGTCACAGTGCTAACCACTGCTCCACCGAGCTGCCCTTTATTATTCAGGTTCAGGAAATATAATATTTCTTGCTTTTTCTGCATTTACAGTATCTCACAAAAGTGAGTACATGCCTCACATTTTTGTAAATATTTTATTATATCTTTTCATGGGACAACACTGAAGATGTGACACTTTGATACAATGTAAAGTAGTTGGTGTACAGCTTGTATAACAGTGTAAATTTGCTGTCCCCTCAAAATAACTCAACACTCAGCCATTAATGTCTAAACCGCTGGCAACAAAAGTGAGTACACCCCTAAGTGAAAATGTCCAAACTGTGCCCAAAGTGTCAATATTTTGTTTGGCCACCATTATTTTCCAGCACTGCCTTAACTCTCTTGGGCATGGAGTTCACTAGAGCTTCACAGGTTGCCACTGGAATCCTCTTCCACTCCTCCATGACAACATCACGGAGCTGGTGGATATTAGAGACCTTGCGCTCCTCCGCCTTCCATTTGAGGATGCCCCACAGATGTTCAATAGGGTTTAGGTCTGGAGACATGCTCGGCCAGTCCATGACCTTTACCCTCAGTTTCTTTAGCAAGGCAGTGGTCGTCTTGAATGTGTGTCTGGGGTTGTTATCATGTTGGAATATTGCCCTGCGGCCCAGTTTCCAAAGGGGGGGAGATCATGCTCTGCTTCAGTATGTCACAGTACATGTTGGCATTCATCACTTCCTCAATGAACTGTAGCTCCCCAGTGCCGGCAGCACAATCATGCAGCCCCAAACCATGGCACTCCCACCACCATGCTTGACTGTAGGCAAGACGCACTTGTTTTTGTACTCCTCACCTGGTTGCCGCCACTCACGCTCAACACCATCTGAACCAAATAACTTTATCTCGGTCTTATCAGACCACAGGACATGGTTCCAGTAATCCATGTCCTTAGTCTGCTTGTCTTCAGCAAACTGTTTGCACGCTTTCTTGTTCATCATCTTTAAAAGGGGCTTCCTTCTGGGATGACAGCCATGCAGACCGATTTGATGCAGTGTGTGGCGTGTGGTCTGAGCACTGACAGGCTGACCCCCCCCACCCCTTCAACCTCTGCAGCAATGCTGGCAGCACTCATCCATCTATTTTCAAAAGACAACCTCTGGATATGACGCTGAGCATGTGCACTCAACTTCTTTGGTCGACCATGGTGAGGCCTATTCTGAGAGGAACCTGTCCTGTTAAACCACTGTATGGTCTTGGCCACCGTGCTGCAGCTCAGTTTCAGGGTGTTGGCAATCTTCTTATAGCCTAGGCCATCTTTATGTAGAGCAACAATTCTTTTTTTCAGATCCTCAGAGAGTTCTTTGCCATGAGGTGCCATGTTGAACTTCCAGTGACCAGTATGAGAGAGTGTGAGAGCGATAACACCAAATTTAACACATCTGCTCCCCCTTTACACCTGAGACCTTGTAGTACTAACGAGTCATATGACACCGAGGAGGGAAAATGACTAATTGGGCACAATTTGGACATTTTAACTTAGGGGTGTACCCACTTTTGTTGCCAGTGGTTTAGATATTAATGGTTGTGTGTTGAATTATTTTGAGGGAACAGAAAATTTACACTGTTGTACAAGCTGTACACTGACTACATTGTATCAAAGTGTCATATCTTCAGTGTTGTCCCATGAAACGATATAATAAAATATTTACAAAAATGTGAGGGGTGTACTCACTTTTGTGAGATACTGTACATTATACTAGAGGGCAAATGTTGCTAGTTTATATTTTACTCTAAAACACATAAGAAAAAACTTTACAAACTGCAAATTTACAAGAAAGGAGTTACAAATTTCTGCACATTAAGTGCAAGTTATGAAATTATAAGGAAAACGTTACAAATTTATAATGAAAAGGTTACAGTTTTTTGAGCTAAAGTTATACAAATGTATAAAATAGTCAAAAAAATTTCACAGAAGATTGCAAATTAATCACAAAAAGTTTTGAATTTAAGAGAAAAAAAGTCAGACATTTATCCACCTTATTCCTAGCCCCCATGGTGCCTTGCGTGAATTATGTGCACAACTTCCGGTACTAATTTAGAACGTGGATTTGTCATTGAAATGGGACGCTTTTCCTTGTTAAAAAACAATGACTTCGGCATCAGAAATGTGGGAACACAATCTTTTACACGTCAAACAGTAATACAATCATACCACTTCTCACAACTATCGGGAGGATGGGAAGATGACCTTAAAAAGTAACCTTTCAGACTGTAGCTCCATTAGTTAGCTCCACTGCTAAGATGCTAATGCTGTAAACAGATAAAAGCTCTGAGATATCAGTATCTCCACCGCAGTAAAGTTGGTCACATTTTGTTAAAAGATGTTGGACATAATCATTAATTTACCTTATAGCAGACGTAGAATCTAGTCAGAGCCACAAAGATTGTATGTTTACGGATGTAAACGCGGTTTTATGAATGAAAGTGAACCTGTAATCACGTGACTATGATCCTTGGGACAGGAGCTTTATACCAAACTAATCACACCTGTGGATGCACACCTTATTTATACACCCCATGCATCCGCTCATTCCTCCTCTAACGACTGGGAGAAGCCTGCCTCTACCGACAAAGGACAATGAATGGTTACAGGTTCACTTTCATTTATAAAACCACGTTTACATCCGTAAACGTACGTTTTATTTCATTTCAGTGAACCTGTAACCACGTGACAACTGTATACCAAATGAGTCCTGAGGAGAATGGAGGTGGCATCACTCACAGGTCGAAGGAGCACAATGCCCCAATCACGCCATTAAGCACAATCAAATGGGTTTGGCTCCTTTATTGTACTTAACTGAGTGCGTACTAGTTAAGCCTCCAGGTAACCGGAGCTGAAACAAAACCTTTCGAGCACAAGGCACACATGCTAGCTCACATGAGGAAAAACTAAGATGCAACTTAAGAACCTGCTGCGACCCCCAAAACAGATGACGGGATGAATGATGAGGCCAGGTCAAGCCTATAGAATGGAACACGTTGAGGAAGAAGCCCAGCCACCAGCTGCACATACATCCTCCAGGGTACATCCCTAACAACGCCCACGTAGTGGCCAATCCCCCTGTCGAGCGGGCCATCAGCCTATCTGATGGTTCTGTTCCAACCTGTACATATGCGAAGGCAATCGGGTCGACTATCCAATGGGACAGGTGCTGCTTAAAGATGGGCCTGATCATTGTGGACTCCCCATAGAACACAAAAAGCTTGTCTGAAGAGCAGACAGACATCGTACAGTCAACATAAAACCTTAAGGACCCTTACCGGCACAACCTAAGGAGCCTCTCAGCCTCCGAAGAAGTGTGTGGGGGAGGGTAGAAGGCTTGAAGCATGAGAGAGTGGGAAAACAGCCCCACTAGTAGCATCTTGGGTTGAAAAACTGGGTTGGGCCACAGGTGGGCCAACTGATCACCATCTAACCTAAGACATACTGCATCCACAGAAACCGTATTCAGTTCACTGACCCTCTTGGCTGAGACAATTCCCAAGAGAAAAGTAGTCTTTCCAGAGATCAGCCGAAGGTCAGCAACGGAGAGTGGCTCGAAAGGGGGCACGCATAGAGCCCTGAGAACTGTCTGGGGATTCCAAGTGGGCAGCAAAGGACGCCGGAATGGGCAGCTCCATCTCACGCCTCTCAAAAAGTGCCTAGCCAAGGAATGTGCCTCAGGCGACAAGCCATCACATTTTTCATGGACAGTTGACACTGCTGTTAGGTAGCCCCTGATAGTTGGCTCCACCCAACCTCAGGTGAAGAGGTACTGGAGAAAAAAAACAAGATGACAGAGCTGTGACATGTCAAGGGATTCTCACCCTTGGTCCGACAACAGTTCAAAAACACTCTCCACTTCACACTGCATTGCAGCTGGGTAGTTGGGACCCGTGAAGCCTGCATGGTGTCTATAATCTCCTTCTCTAAGTCAAGTTTACACAATTGCTCCCGTCCAAGGGCCATACATGAAGCCTCAGGAGCTGGGGATTTGAATGCCAAATCCCGCCCTGTGCCTGTGAGAGCACATACCGTCTGATTGGGAGAGGCCAAGGACAGCCCTCCAACATCTCGTGGATCTCTGCCATCCATGGTCTTTGTGGCCAATTCGGGGCCATCAAAATTACTTGAACAGACAGTAGTCTCACCTTCGCGAGGAAAGCTGGCAGAAGAGGCAGTAGTGGAAATGCAAACAGTTTCATTGGAGGACAGGCATGCTCAGAGCATCGGTACCTAGTGGACCTGGCAGGCTTGAGCCCACAGGAGCAGATGACGCACCCTCGCATGGAGAGGGGGGAGACCTCAGTTCATCCTGCTGGTTGATGTGTGACACCACAGTCGTGCTGTCCGTCTGTACCAGAATTTTTCTGCCCTGAATGACTGGAAGAAAAAGCCTCAGAGCCAAACGCACCTCTTCCATCTTGGGATGGTTTATATGCCAAGACTGCTGTGCTGGAGCCCAGTGTCCCCGAACAAACCTGCCCTCCCAGACTGCACCCCAGCCTGCTTGGGAGGCGTCGGTTGTAATGGTCACCCTGCAGCCCTGTTGGCCCAGGGGAACACCATCTTGGACTGCTGATGAGTGTCTCTACCACCTGAGAACCATGAGGCTCCTCCTTTTGTCTCTGGGGAAAACCACCTTCTGAAGCATGAACCACCGTTGAAGGGGACAAGTGCGCAAAAGACCCAGTGGCACCACCTGGGCAGCTGCAGCAAAGAGGTCTAAGATTCTCTGGCACTGATACAGTCCTTTGTGAAATGCAGCTCTTGATGTATCCCCTGATAGTATATCCTCTCTTTGGAGTTCAGGGATGCCCTCATGGCAACTGAATCCAGGGTGAGCCCCAAGTACTCGACAACCCTGGTTGGAACCAGGCAGCCTTTCACCGCATTTAAATGCAACCCGAGTGCCGCCAGGTGAGCCAATATGGTCTCCATATTGCCCCTCACTACGGCTTCTGATGGTGCACAAACCAGCCAATCGTCCAGATAATTGAACTCGAATGCCCCTCTGCTGCAGTGCGGCAAGTGCAGTGTCCATGCACTTGGTGAACGTCTGAGGAGAGGGACAGACCGAAAGGTAGGACATCGTAACTTGTCCTGAAGGAACCTTGAGGAACTTCCTGTGGCTGTATTTATGGGAATGGGGAAATCAGCATCACAAAGGTCCATTGCTGTGAACCAATGGCCTGAATAATGTCCTCAGCCTGAGCACGGGACAAGGGAGCACCTTGAGATACCTGTTCAACCGCCTCAGGTCCAAAACTGGACGGAGACCCCCGGTTCACTAAGTTAGTTAGTTAATTCCCTCCCACAGCATGTGGGACACCATATGGTGTATAGGGCGGCGCCTATCTCCGTTTCTCTGACCTTAGGCCACACAACCACTATAAGTAGCGAAGCTACAGTAGGGGGGTCAGTCCTCTGGTAGCTCTGCGCGTCACACACCAGTTCACTTGGAGACAAGGAATAGGCAGTGTAAAAAGCCTTGCCTCTCTTCTCCTGGAGACAGAGACCATGTTACGTTCTTTCCCAGCAGGGCAGAAACCTCACTGTCCAGAACCGCGGAAAGAGTGTCCTCCTTACTTTTGTTTCCAAAAACCCTTGAAGTTGGGGAATGAGATCTGAATTGAAGGCGGTATCTACACTCCAGTACATCGATCACCCATGGACATGAGGTGCACCAACGCCAACTCATGAGGTGCACTATGGAAAAGGTTGATGTCAGGGGAAGCATACCATGAGAGATGCTTTGTAGGGCATGGCAGGACCACGGCCTGCTTGCTCCCTAGAGTGCAGATGTGAGTGCTGCTGAACCTGCACCCGCTGCCGAGAGGCCTCTGCCTCGGGTGACCCGAGCTCTGAAAGGAACCTGGCCTCTGAAACGAAGCCGTTGTGGGTTCTCACCCCTCAAGAGGTCTCCAGACACTTGACATGGATGGGTCCTGGCCGACAAAAGGATTGCGTGCGCAGTCTCACCTTCTGCACCTCGTCCAACACCGCCTCTGCTGCAGGCCCAAAGACCTCACCAGGTGCTACTGCAACCTCCAAAACGGCAGCCTTATCCGTAATCTGCCAATCCAGACTAACTTAACCACACTTGCCACCCGGCCATGGTCAGCTGGCCAGGGAAGTTCCCAAGTGCTGTAGCCTGTGAGCTAGCTCCTTGAATCACAGTGTCCACCACCTTTACCAACTCCGGTAGAAGTTCAGTTCCACTTTTGACTCTAGGTCCCTTATCAGACCTTCTAAATACACTAAAGAGTATATTAGTGTTTGCCAGCCTAGAGGCCATAGCCACCAGACTAGTAGACACTAAGCCACTCACCATCAGTGGCATGACACTTGTCGTTAGGGTGGGCGTATAGACTTGCTGCCTGTGGGGGGGAGCTGCTGCAGTCAGCAGTGCAAAGTCACTTCAATGCACCATCCAAGCCTTGCTCTGCAGCACCATTCAAATACAGGGTCTAGAACGAGGGGCAGCAACCTCCTAGACGTGCCCAATACTTCTGCAGATGTTCCCCAAAGTCAGGATAAGACTGGACAAAGGACACCCGCCTCTGGGTTTGCAGGACCTCTGCCAAAGCCGAAGCCCTAGGCGGAGAGATGGGAGAGGAAGCCCAGCAGCTGATGCTGCCCCAGGAGAGCCATACCCTGACAGATATATCATAGGGCTCAGGAAGGTCCTTCTCGACTGGAGAGTCACCATCCACTTCATCATCATCCCTTAGAGAGACATCCACTCTTCCAATGGCGCCGCAGCCAGAGCTGCTGGTCTTACCCAAGTTTTCAGAGGCTTGAGAGACATTGCATCAGGATTCAGTCCAGGGGCACATACGGGAGCCTGGTGTGGCATACCCAAAAGTAGACGGTGATTTGCAGCCATATGTTCAATGGTCTACGCACTTGCTCCAATTGGCTCTGCATTGAAATCCACCTGCTGGATCACGGTGGCTGCTTCCTTCAATCCACTTCTGCTTCCTGCTGCCTTTCCCAGTTCCAGCTGGAGCACTTAAACCCGGAGGGATGAAGGCCCTGGGGCTGGTGGCATACCTGTGTCTGGGCTATTTCCCACTCCCTTCACTCCCCCACATAGAAGCCATTATTCCTCAAGAGAAACAATAGGAGAAAAAACAAGACAGTTATTATTATTATTGTTATTTACATTATTATTATTATAAACAGGCCAAAGGGCTGTTCCCATGAGGTACAAGCGCACTAGTCAGAAGACAACATCGCAATATAGATTTCAGTTCCTACCTGTATGCAGTACCACTTTCCCCCCAAAAGGTGCGAGAGTGCACCAAGCAAAGGAGCACTCAGTACCCTAAACAAGAAGATGTCTCCCTTTTTTTTTTTTTTTTTTTAAAAAAAAGATGACTGTCAGTTGAGAAAAAGAAAACAATACAGAATTAATGGCCAAATTGTACGGTGTGCTGTTTAAATGGTTAAGTAATCCCTTGTTCACGAAGGCAAAATATAGAACAACTATCCCACAGTTCTTCTGCCTGAAGAGACAGGCACAAAAATACATCACAAACCCTTAAGCAGGTAAGGGTAGTACATACCTCACGCTGCTAAACTGTTAAACAGTTCTGGCTGAAAAGAAGGCAATTGTTATTACATACCTCTAAGCAGGCATGGACAGTGCATGTTATGCTGCACAGCTGCCTGCAAACCTTCTCTCATTCAGCAGAAACACAACAATTTTATGACACAACGACGGGGGTACCCAGGGTTAAGGCGGCCCAAACAGCACAAAAACCACAATGTTAAACGACCATGATCGTGGGATCGTGGGTTCGATCCTAGCCCCCGACCAACAGTGATCTGTGTGGAGTTTGCATGTTCTCCCCGTGTATGCGTGGGTTTACCCCAGGATTTCTCCGGTTTCCTCCCACATCCCAAAAACATGCAGGTTAGGTTAATTGGAGACTCTATAGTGGCCCTTTGTGTGAATGTGCGTGTGTGAATAGTTAAAAGGGATGGCGCCGTATTGTGGCTGCTTCATCCATCTAGGTGGTGGATGACCCTTAATTTCTGTAAAGCGTCTTTGAGTGTCTATGATAAAGCGCTATATAAATCTGATGCATTGATTGATTGATTGATAAGCTCTTACCGACCAGGAGAATAGAAAGAGGAAGAATGGGTGGATGCAAGGGGTACTGTATATATAAAGTGTGCATCCACAGGTGTGATTAATTTGGTTATAATGCTCCTGTCCTGAGGATCATAGTCACATGGTTATAGGTTCACTGAAATTAAATAAAACCACAACACTGTGTTTGGATGTCCATGGTAGCTGTCCATTTTACCATGACATTAAATGCTTATGCTGCTGTCATCCTGTGAATGCTTGTTATTTAACTTAACATGTACAGGCCAATTGTTGAAATTTTATGATCTATATTTTGTGATAATTTAAAAATTAAATTAATGCACTGCCCCAAAGCAGCTAATATCAAGTCCACATTGTTGCACTGCAAAATTGAGTCAGGGTAACGAGTGCAGCAAAAACTATTTGATATCTTCCCTTAATCATAAGCCTTATGAAGCCCAGTTGATAACTGTTTTTATTTATTTATTCAATTACTTATTTTACTTCATTGCAGCCATACATGAAATAAACGTATCTGTACAATCTGTGACATTCATACAAGTGAGAATGTACCTGGTGCTCTTGTCTGTCCTGTGTCCTGTACCACCGATCCCCCCCTACGAATGAACAGTCTTTTTTAATTTTTGGTGCCATGTCTACGCATTGCTGTTGGATAGCCATAGATTTAGCTTTGCTTGTTTGTCAGGAGTCCTCCCAAAAACATTCAAAATACAATAACGACAAGCTGTCCATGGTCTCGAGCGGCCGATCTCCCTCGCGCTTGAGTCATGCATCATCCTCACTGGTTTTGACAGCCGGTGTGTACCCTTCCGGCTCCCCGAGCCTTTATTGTGATCAGCACTCGGAGGGGTTTTCGGCTGTCAAGTTTGACAGCTGAGCTGCATTTCGGCTCATCAGCGGTCCTCCAATTAAAGAGGGCAACTGGAGAGGCGGGAAGATGCCGTCAGCTTGTCAAAGATTTCTTCATGGTCTGACGTGAACGAGCATCCCTCGGTTCGTACGCTGACCATCCCACTGCTATGATCGTAAGTGTGCTTTCCTTATTGCCTTATGGTCGTCTGTACGTAGTGTAGCATGTTTTAGCCCACCGTGGCTCATTATTTTGTGTTTCTTTTTGTTCGACAATAAACTGTGCAAACTCACCGGTGTCTTGTGGCGTCTTATGGTGGCTCGCGAGGGCCACCGCATGACACAAGCGTGGAAATTAGCTGCCACTTGACTGCAAAACACATACTGTATGTGGATTATACATTAAAATGAATGTGAATTTTAAAAAACCACTATTTTAAATGCCCCGCTACTCCACTATTGCTGACTGACTTAACACTACTTCCGGCCGAAAGTGGAAGTTGCACACATAATCATTTCTACAGCAGCACCCTCAGGAATAAGGTGGATAGGAAAAAATGCTAAATTATGTGGAAAAATGTCTTAGCTTTAAAAGAAAAATTCAAATGTATGAGAAAAACAGTTTCTTACTACTCGCCTAAAATTTTTTAGTAGATGCTTTCTTACTCTTACTCAGGTAATTATTTTGGTGACTATGGTTTCTTGTACTTGAGTAAATAATATTATGAGGGAACACTACTTTTCACTACTACTTCATTTGGAGGACAGTCTCCAGAATTTTGTATGACTTGAATTTTTGGAACTTTCCGGACTCAACTCACCTCATTTCATCCTCCCCACAGAAACTCGGGACTTAGTTTGAGACTTTGGGAGTTAAGAAGTTAAATTTGAAATATCCCAGCTGGTCTCACACACCTTTTATCATTCTGTCCTGGCTGGTACCTTCACTCTGTACCATGACTTAAGGTGCTGCCTAATGTCCCCCACTGCCACTAATATTTTATACAGGACTGTAGTGCAGCTTGTGATGATGTTACATAAACATTTCAAACAACCCTGATGTTAGAGGTCTGTGTGTATCTGTGTCTTTGGCAGGTTTGTGTTACAGGAGCTGAAGCCTCATCGTCTCTCTCTCGGTACACACAGACTCAATTATAGTCTTTGTGCTAAAAAACGTTTCTCACACAGGACAGATGCAAATTTCTGACCTTAGACCTCTGAGCACAGCAAGCCTCACAATAAGAGATCTCTTTGTGTGGTGATTTAGGAATTGTATACAGTGCATCCGGAAAGTATTCACAGCGCTTTACTTTTTCCACATTTTGTTATGTTGCATCCTTATTCCAAAATGGATTACATTAATTTTTTCCTCAAAATTCTACACACAATACCCCATAATGACAACATGAAAAAAAGTTGTTGTTTTTTTATTTTTGCAAATTTATTAAAATAAAAAACTAAGAAATCACATGTACATAAGTATTCACAGCCTTTGCCATGAAGCTCAAATTGAGCTCAGGTGCATCCTGTTTCCACTGATCATCCTTGAGATGTTTCTACAGCTTCATTGGAGTCTACCTGTGGTAAATTCAGTTGATTGGACATGATTTGGTAAGGTACACACCTGTCTATATAAGGTCCCACACTTGACATTGCATGTCAGAGCACAACCAAGCATGAAGTCAAAGGAATTGTTTGTAGGCCTTTGAGACAGGATTGTCTTGAGGCACAAATCTGGGAAAGGGTACAGAAAAATTTCTGCTGCTTTGAAGATCCAGATGAGTACAGTGGCCTCCCATCATCCGTAAATGGAAGAAGTTCAGAACCACCAGGACTCTTCTTAAGCTGGCCGGCCGTCTAAACTGAGTGATCGGGGGAGAAGGGCCTTAGTCAGGGAGGTGACCACGAATCCGATGGTCACCCTGTCAGAGCTCCAGTGTTCCTCTGTGGAGAGAGGAGGAGCCTTCAAGAAGGACAACATCTCTGCAGCAATCACCAATCAGGCCTGTATGGTAAAGCACTTTTGCATTAGCCCAGCACACCTCGGTACATCTCGATTCACTTCAACATGGTTCGGTACGCTTTTGTCTGCATTACAACCGTGTTGAGCTGGGGTGGGTGGGATTTCTATACAGCAGGCGGCACCACACTCCCGTGACGTAGAACACGCGACCCAACCAAAACATAACACATACAGCTGTACAAGGCGACCCCTCGGTCTGTGGCTTTTTTCACCATAAACGCCAAAAAGGACCGCTAGACAAGGGTACAGGCAGCAAGATGAAACACTCTGGAAATAGTTCTGCAGCTTCTGGGAGAGCCAAAGGTGTGAGGATACAAACTAGGTCATATATGACTGTAAGCTAATTTTTGCTAATGCTAGTTTGCTATAAGTACGTTGTACTACACTTTAATGTCTGCACGTTAATCGCTGTTAGGTACTAAAATATGTACGCTGTATGTGTTTCAGATGGCTCTGTTGTGGGGAAATTACTGCTTCATTCGCTCTGGGCGTTCTGCACAGCCTGTCACAGATGTCAGCACAGCTTCACAAACGATCAGTGGTTATAGAGCTTAAGAATGTCTGTAGAAACGTTTATTTCCTGTTCAACAAATTTGCAACAAATTGCTCTGATCTGCTTGAAAATCATGGAGAGACTGTTGAGAGACAGTTTGAGACATCATGCACGTACCTGCTTCTGCACTGAGTCTGAGATGTGTCATAGAAAAAAATGATCAGCTGACACAACTTGATCGCCATGTTAATAACTATATTAGCCACAAAATATATATTCAAAAAGTAAACTTTACTGAGTTAGGTATAATAAGATATATTTGTCACGCGCGGCTCTAGGGAGCCACGCAATAAGAGCCGAGGGCGAGCCAGTGAGTCGTGATGTTTTATTAAAGGAAGGGGGTGAGGATGAGAGGAAAGCACAAATACTCGTACAGAGGTTCACTCACAAGTTGCGCAGCGCAGGAGCAGGGAGCTCGTACCGGACATAGGGGTAACAAGACATTCATACTCACAGCGGGTTACAATCACAGGAATGCTGTAAGGGGAGTAGAGGCTAAAACCAGACGAAGGGGCTTCAGTGCTTATGTCGCAGCCCCGAGTCATCGAGGCTGCTCCTATTTATTCTCATTGGCAGCGCCCCAGCTGATGAGGACTAATTGGCCCCAGCCGTCCATAATGCTGCCAGCTGGGAGCCTGCTGAGACGCTGCTTCAATGAGAAGCAGGGATGAAGGAAACATGGGCTGAGCGCTGAGACGGCATTCTCATCCCCTATGGTGACAATATTTGACAGTTATCATGCATTTTATGCCAAAACAAACTTGATCTAGGATTAAAAGCAATTACAATAATCGCAGATCACAAGGTTACATGGAAAATACTTGACTTTACTAGTTACATGTACTGTAGAAATATATATTGTCTCTGCATCAACAAGTACTATACATGCATTTCATGTAGTATTGCACTGGGAATTGCACTGACAACTAAACCTCTGAAGGTTGTTGCAGATGTCTCCTTTTAAAAAGTGAAGGTTACCACCATGTGGCATAAATTAACTACTGAAAAATGGAAAAGCTCAGAATAATCCAGCAGTTTGAGAAAATCATTTGGTTCTGGTGTAAGTCTGTCAAACAGAATTATGAACATAAAAGCAGTTTGTGTTAAAATGCTAAAATCCCATTAAACCTGATCCGGGGGCTTCCAATTCATGTGTCATGCAGGGCCAAGACCCCTGCAGGTTCTCTCTTCTACACAGTCTCTCTCAGCCGTGTTGTCACTGATCCAGTCAGTGGAAGAAGTTCAGTGGAATCTGCTGTTGAAGACACTGGTTGGAGGTAAAGCCTGCAGGGTCTTGGCCCTCCATGGCACATAATTAGACACCCCTGCCCAAAACCCGTTATGATGAAGAGCAGATGCTAATATGACTCAGAATTCCTCCATATACTGGTACTGTCACTAAGTATGCAGGGTCTTCTGTACAGTCTTCTAACAATATAGTCTTCAGTTAATATAATAATTGTTTTGGTTACTTTTTCTTAAAAATGAGCCATTATTTTCAAGGTCACCGATTAATCCTTTGATACAGTTGACTCTTTTCCCACCGGTGTCTTAACAGACAAAATAGAAAATAAAGATAGAAAATCATGATGCAAACACATAAGTCACCTAAAGTTGTTTATTACAATCAGCAGCAAATTCCGGATATTCAGAATGTGCAAATTCAAACTGTAAAAAAAAACTGGAATGGTCACCGCTGCCTCACTGAGAAGCAACTGGATCGGTCCGTACTGGTCCTGGTTCGACAGATCTACAGCCTGCATCTCTGTAAATAGTGAGGCAAGGTCCAGTTGGGGTGGACAGTTTCCCTCTTGCCTAGACAAAAGACAAATGGGTGGTGGTTAATTAAAGCAAGTTTAAAACTTATTTGGGAAATACCACTTGTTGCTAAAAGCCAGTGGTGGAATTGTGAATTAATGAATGAATCTTATATTTCGGATGCTTAAAAGTAAAGATTAAAAGAAAACAGAAAAATATAACAAAGGGGAAAAAAAATCTAACAAGGTCAAATTAAACAATAACTCCTCTAACCACAATTTTCATGTAGCTGCACTTCAGTAGAGTTTACAATGGCTGAGTTACATTTAAAATCATCTCTTTTTACTGTGGCCTCAGCAATCAGAATGAATTAATACATTCACTTGAATGGAATCTAGTACTTTAACTGAAGTTGTGCATCACCGAGTATGGAGTCGGTCAGTCAAAATATGAAGTTTTTATCAATAAAAGTTTGTCTTGTCTGTAAAAGTGTCTCTTCTTGCCCTGGCTTCATGTGTGGGCGGTGTTTTGTACTAGCATTGCTAAAATATAAAAGGAAGCACTACAATTGGTCTCAAATATTTGTAATGTGTCCTTTTACTGCATGAGTTTATTGATGATAGACTATAAACTACACATATAAAGTAAATTATATTGATAACTGAACATCTCTCATTTGCCAAAACATACAGTTATGAACATAACTCACAAAGGATCACACAAGTGATCTGACAAAAAAATAAATACATTAACAAGTGGTTTATTTTACAGTTGATGCGCCATATTCACACAATCAAATAAATCTCAGTTCAGTCCCTTTTACTTTAAGTGGAAATTGTGCTAATTTGGTTTTGACACTTACCTATAAAAGCAAAGGATTCCAGTACTTTCCACAGTGGTGACATCCGTTGTTGAGCGGCTGATTCCCTCCTCCCTAGACGAACGACAGAAATGGATGGTAGTTAGTTTCAAGCAAGTTCAACACTTATACAGGCACATCTCAAAAATTAGAATATCATGAAAAAGTTCAATATTTTTGTCACTCATTTCAGAAAGTGAAACCCATATATAGATTCATTACAGGGACAGTGATATATTGAAAGTGTTTATTTTAATATTGATGATTATGGCTACAGCCCATATTAAACAACACCTCAGCGGCCAACATTTCTATTTAATAACAAAGGGGAAAAAATCTAACAAGGTCAAATTAAACAATAACTCCTCTGATTATACAGTTCAACATAGGTTATCTGAAATGGGTGATGGCTGAAGCTGCAGCTTATATTGCTCACCCATATTCCATCCAAGAATTCAAAAGAAAAACAAAACAGGAGGGATTACAATTCCAATGTGACAATAAAGTACTTCGTTGTTGTATTTAACCACAATTTTCATGTAGCTGCTCTTCAGTAGATTTTACATTTAAAATCATCTGCTTTTACTTTGGCCTCAGCAATCAGAATGAAATTATACATTCATGAGTTTTATTGATGATAGACTATATAACTAACACATATAAAGTATATTATATTGACGACTGAACATCTCACATTCGCCAAAACAATACAGTTATGAACATAACTCACAAAGGAATCACAACAAGTGATCTGACAAAAAAATAAATGCATTAACAAGCAGTTTTACTTTTACAGTTGATGTGCCCTAGTATCTCACACAATCAAATAAATCTCAAGTTCAGGTCCCGTTTATATTAAGTGGAAATTGTGCTTTTGACACTTTTACCTATAAAAGGCAAAGGATTTCAGTACGTTCCACAGTGGCGAGGTAGGATGTGGGCGGCTGATTTCGTCTTGCCTAGACGAACGACAGAAACTGGATGGTGGTTAGTTTCAGCAAGCAAGTTCATACATATACAGACCACATCTCAAAAATTTGAATACCATGAAAAAATTCAATATTTTTGTCACTCATTTCAGAAAGTGAAACCCATAAATAGATTCATTACAGGAACAGTGATATATTGAAAGTGTTTATTTTAATATTGATGATTATGGCTACTGCCCATATTAACCAACACCTCAACGGCCAACATTTACATTTAAAAAATATTTTTTTAAAGTTAATTTTATGTAATATTCCAATTTGTTGCAAAATAGAATTTGGGGTTTTCAGGGACTGTAAGCCGTAATCAGCAAAATTAAAATAAATAAACGCTTCAAATATATCACTGTCTGTGTAATGAATCTATACAATATACGGATTTCTCTTTCTGAAATGAGTGACAAGCACTGCAGGATCCACAGAATAGGTGTGTGGGTCTATTCTGACGCTTTAGAAAATTATATGAATGACTTTATAAATCACTGGTTTGTAAAAGCAATTTTAATATTACGAGATTTCTGCTCCTGTGGTCCATTTCACCAGTATCCACAATATAAACAGGGAGGCTAACCCTGGCATGTGGAAACACATTCTAGCATTAAATTGCACACAATTTAATGCGCAGGACCAAAGTGCAATACAAAACACAAACCAGGACTTTAACCAGGATTAACATATTTCATCGTTTTGCTCTCCCAAGCGAATATTTAGGAGAAAACAAGCGCGATTCAGCAGTTGGTACTAGCTAGCACTAGCTACTAGCAAAAAAAAACGTTAGCTAAAAAAACGTTAGCCAGCACAGAACAGCACTGTATAAAGGCTCAAAAAAAGTGAGCTTACCACCAACAGGATAAATAAGCAAACAGATGCACATTATTACAAATCACTCACCATCGATGGTTCTCTCACGTTCGTCTTCAGCTTGTCTATAGTCCGGTTGTATGCTGGCCAGCCATCGGGTCACTCCTCACTGTGTAACTGCCACCAAGCAGAGAAAACTCCGCACCTCTTCGTTGGACCACGGTGTAGAGTTCCGCAAAACCTACAACGCTGTCTGTATTAATATCGTATTTACTCCGTGACCGAGTTAGTCCGTGATTGCAAATGGCGGTCGTAAAGATTTCAACGAAGACGGGCGCTTTCGTGACGTTAAGACCTGACCATTCAGCGGCGACCAGTCTTTTAACGTCACAACACGGTACAGCTCAGCACGGCTGGACCCTGCCCTTGAGCGAGGCTGAGAATCGCTGCTGTTAAACCGTGTTGAGGCTAGTGCAAAGACTTACGAAGCGTGATGAGCTGTACCATGACGTACTAAGCCGTGCTAGTGCAAAAGTGCCTGTAGAGTGGCCAGATGGAAGCCACTCCTTAGTAAAAGGCACATGGCAGCCCACGTGGAGTTTGCTAAAAGGCACCTGAAGGACTCTCACACCATGAGAAATAAAATTCTCTGGTCTGATGAGACAAAGATTCAACTCTTTGGAGTGAATGCCAGCATTATGTTTGGAGAAAAACCAGGCACTGTTCATCACAAGGCCATTGCCATTCTACAGTGAAGGCATGGTGGTGGCAGCATCATGCTGTGGGTATGAGTTTCAGCAGCAGGAACTGTGAGACTAGTCAGGGGAGAGAGGAAAGATGAATGCAGCAATGTACAGAGACAACCTGAATTGAAATTCTGCTTCAGAGTGCTCTTGACCTCAGACTGGGGGTGATGGTTCATCGTTTCAGCAGGACAACGACTTTAAGCACAGTCAAGATATCAAAGGAGTGGCTTCAGGTCAACTCTGTAAATGTCACTGAGTGGCCCAGCCAGAGCCCAGACTTGAATCTAATTAAACATCTCTGTAGAGATCTGAAAATGGCTGTGGCAACAACGCTTCCCATCCAACCTGATGGCACTTGAGAGGTGCTGGCAAAGAGGAATGGATGAAACTGCCCAAAGTAGGTGTGCCAAGCTTGTGGCATCATATTCAATAAGACTTGAGTCTGTAATTACTGCCAAAGGTGCATCAACAAACTATTGAGCAAAGGCTGTGAATACTTACAGTGGAGAAAAAAAAGTATTTAGTCACCACCAACTGTGCAAGTTTCTCCCACTTACAAGATGAGAGAGGTCTCCAATTTTCATTATAGGTATACCTCAACTATGAGAGACCAAAATGAGAAAAAAAAAATCCAGAAAATCACATTGAAGGATTTTTAATGAATTTAATTGGTAAATTCCTCGGTAAAATAAGTATTTGGTCAATAACAAAAAGTTCATCTCAATAGTTTGTTATATACCCTTTGTTGGCAAATGACAGAGGTCAAACATTTCTGTAAGTCTTCACAATGGTTTTCACACACTGTTTGCTGGTATTTTGGCCCATTCCTCCATGCAGATCTCCTCTAGAGCAGTGATGTTTTGGGCTGTCGCTGGGCAACACGGACTTTCAACTCCCTCCAAAGATTTTCTAGGGGGTTGAGATCTGGAGACGGCTAGGCCACTCCAGGACCTTGAAATGCTTCTTAGCGAGCCACTCTTATTCCTGTGCAGTGTGTTTGGGATTACTGGTCAGCTGAAGAGCCCAGCCATGTTTCATCTTCAATGCCCTTGATGTGTGGAAGGAGGTTTTCACTCAAAATCTCACGATACATGGCCCCATTCATTCTTTCCTTTACACGTGCAGTTCAGTCGTCCTGGTCCCTTTGCAGAAAAACAAGCCCGCAAAGTATGATCGTTTTCACGCCCCGTGCTTCACAGTAGGTATGGTGTTCTTTCTCCTCCAAACCAGCGACAAGTTGAGTTGTTTAACCAAAAAGTTCTATTTTGAGTTTCATCTGACTCATATTGACCATTCTCTCCAATCCTCTTCTGGCATCATCCAAATGCCTTCTCTAGCAAAACTTCAGATGGGCCTGGACATGTACTGGCTTAAGCAGGGGGACACGTCTGGCACTGCAGGATTTGAGTCCCTGGCGGCGTAGTGGTGTTTCTGATGTAGCCTTTGTTTACTTTGGTCCCAGCTCTCTGCAGGTCATTCACTAGGTCCCCCAGTGTGGTTCTGGGATTTTTTGCTCACCGTTCTCGTGATCATTTTGACCTCAACGGGGTGAGATCTTGCGTGGAGCCCCAGATCGAGGGAGATTATCAGTGGTCTTGTATGTCTTCCATTTTCTAATAATTGCTCCCACAGTTGATTTCTTCACACCAAGCTGCTTACCTATTGCAGATTCAGTCTTCCCAGCCTGGTGCAGGTCTACAATTTTGTTTCTGGTGTCCTTTGACAGCTCTTTGGTCTTGGCCATAGTGGAGTTTGGAGTCTGACTGTTTGAGGTTGTGGACAGGTGTCTTTTATTCTGATAATGAGTTCAAACAGGTGCCATTAATACAGGTAACGAGTGAAGGACAGAGGAGCCTCTTAAAGAAGAAGTTACAGGTCTGTGAGAGCCAGAAATCTTGCTTGTTTGTAGGTGGCCAAATACTTATTTTACCAAGGAATTTACCAATTAATTCATTAAAAATCCTTCAAAGTCACTTCCGGTTATGGCTGCCACGTAGGACGGACGTGTCTCGCTCTGCTCTGCTCCTGGAAAAAAAAAAAATCGGCAAATAACTCTCTCATTTGGGACAGAACGTATCCCAGCATTTGGGCGAAGATATGTCGGCGAAGCCTAAGGCTGGAAAACCAGGAAAAGGAAAAAGCGAGCCGCCGAAACAGTCCAAATTAACGGACTTTCAGGTCTGTGACGCAGTAAACAAAACTCCATATATGGTGGAGGAGGCTGGCAACGCTGCGATATCTGCGGGGAATGGCGCAGATGCGCTGATGGCTGCCATGAGTTCAATGAGAGCGGACTTTTCCTCTAGATTTGATGGGATTATGACAGCGTTGGAAGGAATAAGAAAGGAATTGGGTGACTGTGTAGAACGAACGGCGCAGATGGAGCTCCGTCTCGCTAGTGCTGAAGATGACGTCACCCGTCTTCAATTAAAGGTGCGCACTTTGGAAAAAAAAAATAAATCTCTGGAAGATAATATTTTGGATTTGGAATCTCGGTCGAGACAGAATAATTTGAGGCTGGTGGGTCTTCCAGAGGAATCAGAAGGTCGGGACGTATGTTCCTTTCTGGAAAAGTGGATTCCGGAGGTGCTGGGCAGCGAGGAGTTGCAATCAGCAGTGGTTCTGGAAAAAGCACATCGTATTGGCCCACGGAGAGATAAGGGACCGCCAAGGACCTTAATTATGAAGTTTCTTAGCAACAGAGACAGGATGAAGATCTTCAACGCTGCACGAGCTAAAAAAGGAGAGATTAAACACCAGGACCAGCAGGTGTGGTTCTACCCAGATTTGGCCACAGGAATCCAGCAATTGAGGAAGCAGTTTGATCCCGTACGTAAGGAGCTGCGCAACCTTGGGATTCGTCATGGTGTAATCTATCCTGCGAGACTGCTGACCACGTATGAGGGCAGAACCCACATCTTCAAGACCCCAGAGGAGGCGCAGGAGTTCATCAAGAAGATCAAAGAAGAAGAAGAGACTGGTGGAGCTAAGCATGAACAAAATATAAGTTAGAATAATTAAGCATTTGCACAGGCATCTGACTGAATTGAAGTAAATAGTAAGTTTACAAAATATAGTTTGTATTTTATATTAAAAAAACAAAACAAAACAAACAAACAAAAAAAAAACTATGATGTACAAAGTTGTTTAAAATTTTGGAGTTAAGTTGGAAAACTACAGAGGAGAGTTAATGTTACGTCATTAAAAGCAGTAGAGTTAGGGTGATTGGGAGGATGAAGAAGGAGTGGCTTAGGCTGTTCCCCGTGGGTGTGGAACGGTCGATGGCTATATCGGGAGACAGAATTTTTCTTTTGATTTTGGGGGTTTGCCTCAAGTGTGGGGAGGGGAAATTTGTTTTGTGTGTAGTTTGTAGGATGAATGTTCAACCACTCATGTTTTTGCTTCTCTGTATGAGCATGTTTACACTGCAAGGTAATCCCAAACTCTCTATTGATCATGGACCAAAGTGTTAATCTTAATTTAACTTCATGGAATTGCAGAGGTCTACAAAATTTAAAAAAACTTAAACAAGTTATGAATAAAATAAAGGACATGGGTTCAAGAATTGTGTTTTTACAAGAAACTCATCTGATAGAGGAGGATGTTAAAAGAATTAGGAGTAGATGGCAGGGAAGTGTATTCACCTCTTCATTTTCATCCGAGCCAGGGGAGTTATGACTCTCATACATAAATCAGTTCCTTTTCAAGTGAAAAATGTAATTGGAGACAAATTTGGAAGATATGTAATCATTCAAGGTTCTTTGCTATTAGAAAATATAAATCTTGTGAACTTATATGGTCCCAATATAGATGATCAGAAGTTCTTTGCTAATTTATTTCTCATCTTATCATCACTTACAGGGCAACATATAATAGCAGGGGATTTTAATTGTACATTGAATCCAGGTGTGGATAGATCAACAGGACTGGATTGTACGCACATTGGATGTAGGATGACTATTAATCATTTTATGAAAGAATTGAGATTGTTAGATATATGGAGAGAAATGAAACCACAAGTTAAAGCCTATTCTTGTTATTCCAGTACCTACAAGACATTCTCACGTATTGATTATTTTTTGATTTCCACAGAATTAAGGTCCAAGATTCAAAACTGCTTTTATGATAACATTGTGATCTCTGATCATGCACCCTGTTGTCTAATATATGTAGATAAAAAATTGACAAAAGGAATCAGGTAGATGGCAATTTCAGCATAAATGGCTTCAGGATGAGGAATTTGTCAAGTATATAGAAAAACAGATAGACGAGTTCTTTGACATCAATACTACACAAACATCAGCATGTGTAAAGTGGGGAGGCTTTCAAAGCTTTTATTAGGGGACATATTATTAGTTATACAGGATCAAAATCTAAGAAGACTCGAGAGGAGAGAGCTAAATTGGAACATAAAATAAAAAGTCTTCAGGAAAAAGTGTATGCAGGAAGTGACCCAAGGTTGGAGAATGAATTACTGATTTTGAGAGCTGAATACGACAAAAAATCAGCGAATAGAGCTGCCTCGAGTCTTCTAAGATTGAAACAATCTTTTTATGAACAAGGTGAAAAATCAGGAAAATTATTAGCATGGCAGATTAAACAATTGGAAATTAAAACACCAATTACCAGTATTATAAGTAATGGACAGGTAGTTATAGATCCTTTAGAAATTAATAGAGCCTTTAGAGATTACTATGAAAAATTATATGATACCAAAAATGAACCTGATTTAACAAAACTAAATGGGTTTTTGAACGAACTATCTATACCGTGTATACCAAATGAAAACAGGGAGATATTGGAGTCTAAAATTAGTCAAGAAGAAGTTGGGCTAGCCATTGATAATATGAAATCAGGAAAAAGTGCAGGACCAGATGGTCTTCCAGTTGACCTTTATAAAAAATTTAAGAATAATTAATAAAACCTTTTTTGGAAATGGTTTTAGAAGCATTTCAAAATAATATTTACCATCATACATAAATAATGCCTTAATTATACTGCTGCCAAAACCAGGTAAGCCCTCTAATAAATGTGAAAATATGAGACCAATAAGCCTATTAAACGCCGACCTTAAGATAATCTGTAAAATTTTAGCAAGACGACTACAAGAAATTTTACCAAATATTATTAATCGAGATCAGAATGGCTTTATAAAGGGTAGACAAGGCTTCCATAATGTAAGAAGACTATTTAATATTATTTATTTTAATAAAGAAGCACCGGATACAGCTCTCCTATCATTGGACGCCGAAAAGGCCTTTGATAGAGTTGAATGGCCCTTTCTTTTTGAAGTCCTACAAAGGTTTGGACTTGGAAATAATTTCATAAAATGGGTTCAAATAATATACAATAATGCTACAGCAGAAATCCTAACAAATAACAATATTTCAAAACCAATAAAAATCAATAGAGGATGTCGACAAGGCTGTCCACTTTCACCTTTACTGTTTACTATGGCAATTGAACCTTTAGCGATAGCGATACGTTTACATTCACAAATATATGGAATTAAAGTTGGACCAACAGAACATAAAATCTCCCTGTACGCCGATGATATAATTTGTTTATGTCGAATCTAAAAAAATCAATTCCAACCTTGTTGAATTTAATAAAGAATTTTGGGGAAATATCAGGATATAAAATAAATAAACTAAATCTTCAATATTAATGCTAAATGAGACCCAGAGAAATTACCCAGCCCCTGAGGCAAATCAATTCAATGTTGTAAATCAGTTTAAATATTTAGGAATCCAAATTATGCCTAAGCTAGAATCAGTCGCCAGCGTCAACTATGAAGCCTTAATGTCAGATATCAATGAGTTAACTCAGAGATGGATGTCACTACCAAAGTCGATGATCGGGAGAATCAATATACTTAAAAGTAATATTTTACCTAAAATACTTTATTTATTTCAATACATTCCCTTATCACCACCTTTAGATCTATTCTCAAGAATAAAAAAAAAGTTAGTAGAATTTATATGGAACAACAGGAGGGCTAGATTACGTCTGTCTTTATTATATTTACCATTTGATCGTGGAGGTCTGAAATGTCCAAATTTTATGTTGTATTATTGGTCGGCACAACTGAGGTCTATGACATATTATTTTTCATCAAATGATCTCCCTCACTGGACTGAAATGGAATCATACAATTTACCTTTACCTCTTCCCATATTCATATACTCAGATTCGGCAAAAAAATTACAAAAACAAGTTAAAAATCCATTTGTAAAGCATATGATCAAAATATGGTGTGAAGCTAAAAACTATTTAAAAGAACCACAGTTATTGTCACAATTTAGTCCAATATGGGGTAATCAATATTTTAAACCAGGGAGAGCGGACGCTGTATTTAAAGTATGGAATTTAAAAGGGATACAAAAGATTCAGGATTTATATTTGCCATGTGCAGACAACATAATGTCTTTTGAAGAGCTGAGGATCAAATTTAATCTCAATAGAACACATTTTTTTAAATATCTTCAACTTAGAAACTTTATTCGATCAAATCAAAATAAAGCTCTCACTCGACCTATTTATTCATCCTTGGAAAAAATGATGATGAAAGATAGTAAAAGAAAGGGTATTATTTCAGAGTTTTATAACTCATTGACACTATCTTCAAGTGAAAATTCACTGAAAAGATTAAACTACTGGAAAGAAGATCTGCAAATTGAAATTTCGGAGGAACAATGGGAATTGGCTTGTACAGAAGCTCAAACCAAATCAATAAATGCACGCCTTAAATTGATACATTTCAAATGGTTAATGCGGATGTATGTTACACCGGAGGAGTTAAATAGATATAACAAAAATATACCAGATACATGCACAAAATGCATGGAAAGTAAAGGAACCCTATTTCATTGTTTATGGGAATGTAGATTAATAAGAATGTTTTGGGAAGAGGTGAGGGTAACAATTGAAAAAATAATCTCAAAACAAATCATACTGAATCCTAAACTGTTTTTGTTGGGTCTGTACCCAGAAAAGCATAATTTTAATAAAAGTGAAAGAACATTCATAGACCTCAGTTTGCTTAATGCCAAAAAATGTATTGCACTATTATGGAAAAAGACTCATAGACCAGATGTGACTCAGTGGTTAAGATAGATGTTAACAAACCTTCCATTAGAAAGAATAACATATATACTGAAATCAAAGGAAATTGTGTTTGAGAATATATGGAGACCTTTTATTGATTATGTAAAAAATTTAAACATAACTCTTGAAGAAGAAGGTGAATGATGTGTGTGGACCTTGTAAATTCCAAACTGGTGAACATAATATGTATACTTATGTATTGGATTCTCTAGACTAAACAGAGGAGCATTGTTGAAGACTTGGTTTTGTTGGTGGTTGTTGGTGTTTTTAGTGCTTTTTTTTTTTTTGTAGTACTTTAGCGTTAGTGTTTGATTGTTTGTATCATGTTTGTTAAAAAAAAAAAAGGTTCAATAAAGATATTGTGGAAAAAAAAAATCCTTCAAAGTGATTTTCTGGATTTTTTTCCCCCTCATTTTGTCTCTCATAGTTGAGGTATACCTATGATGAAAATTGGAGACCTCATCTTTTAAGTGGGAGAACTTGCACAACTGGTGGCTGACTAAATACTTTTTCCCCCACTGTATGTACATGTGATTTCTTAGTTTTTTAAAATTTTTTAATAAATTTGCAAAAATCTCAAAACTTTTTTCATGTTGTCATTTATGGGGTATTGTGTGTAGAATTTTGAGGAAAAAAATTGATTCAATCCATTTTGAAATAAAATGTGGGAAAAGTGAAGTGCTGTGAATACTTTCCGGATGCACTGTCAGTATACAGTATTTGTACATACAGTGGTGTGACAAAGTGTTTGTCCTTATCCTGATTTCTCTTTTTTTTTGTATGTTTGTCACACTGTAAATGTTTCAGATCATTAAACAAATGTAAATATCAGACAAATGTAGCCAGGTGGTAGATCTGTTTAGAATGGATTTCGGACAAATAAACTTTATTCCCGGTTGATGTTTATAGACTTTTTTTGTGTAAGGTAGTTGCACTCCCAGGACTTTGGGGGGCAGTGTTGTCATGCCGAATAACCTCCAGGGCCACCCATTTTGGCGGTGTTGTTCTCGCTTCCTCTTTCTTTCTGTGCGTGGCTGCTGTAAGATGAGCAGCATGGTGGCTACACAGTACACTATAAAAGCAAGTGCGAGCTGTTGCAGACCTTAACAGAGGGCCGGTGAACAGTTCATGTAGCCAGCATTACTGGTGTGGGTCCTTCCGTGAGTTTGTGTAATCATTAAGCCCACTGCCGTATATTGTGGTTACAATTTGTTTTGTTTAAGGAAATTTGTAATAAGTCTCCTTTCTGTTTTTATGTGATTATTCAGAACTGTGACATTTTGATATTCTGCCACTAGTATGAGGCTGGCATTTACGCTTCCAAGTTGGAGCTTTTGCTATAATAAATTCTCCTTACAAGTGTAGAGGAGCTGGGCAATGAAGAGGCGATTTGGTTTAAAAGCGAAGTTTTAATGTTCAGCTCTTCTAACAAGTCTCATCTGGTGCAGAGAGCGGCAGAAGGGAAAAAGAGACAGAATCTCGCCAACTCACTGATTATATACAAGCACACAACAAAAGACATGCATAACAAAGGCTGACATCCCTCATTATCTTAATCCCCCCATTGTCTTGGTATTTCCTCTCCTCGTCTTGGGAGGTGATGGTAATCCCTCTCCTCGTCTTGGGGGGTGAGGGTGGCTCGTCCGGTCTCCCCCGCCGCGTCCGGGAACGTCTTTGTTCTTCACTCGGCGGGTGAGATTCCTTTGTCCTTTCAGAGGTGTGAAGTTCCTTACATATGTAATCACCAAACATTTCCACTTGCTCTAACATATGTAGGTTATGGAATATATGGTTACTATAGACCACAGGCCCCCCAAACAACTAAGAAAGGACAACAGAAAGGTTCACGGTCTAGGATAGTTATTACGACATACTACGTGTTACAGCTGTTGCCACGGAAGAAACTTTCCAGCAGCCATGCTCCTAAGAGAGTTCAGTGGTAAACATAGCAGCATAGTAAAATCATAAGTCAGTCCTAAACTGTTGCAGCACAATTAGTGAATAATTGTGGAGTGGTTGGTGTCAGTCCCTGTGCTGTCTGGGTTTAATTCTTCTACCAAAACTGCTGTAGGTTGGTTTAGGCGTCCTGCTGGGACCTTCTTGTGAGGAATCTGCAGTGTGGGAAGGAGAGAGGTTATTTGTTCCCTGCCTGGGGGCTGAGTCTTTTCTCTTGGGCGGTCTACCTCGCCGAGGTGCTCTCGCCAACTGTGCAGGTTCGTCTTTCAACAAGAAGGCAGGTTTAAGTCTGTCAATGCTGACTGTTTCTTTTCTATCCCCATAATCAAGCACAAAGTGTTTATCACCATGTTCCAGCACTCGGAATGGCCCATCGAATGCTGGGCGTAACGTTGGTTTTAGAGCTTCATGCTTAACAAAAACAAACTCAGCGTTTTTTAAAGTTTGAGGGACAAAAACCCGTGGGAAGGAGTGATGAGCTGGACCGGGGAGAGAATTCGGTCTGTTGCTGCCTAAAAACCTTGGGACTGGAAGGCGCCCTGGCTCTGGGTTCTCTGGCAGAAATTCACCTGGGAGCCTGAGAGGTTGTGCAAAAACTAATTCTGCGGGAGAGGCGTCTAGATCCTCTTTAGGTGCAGCACGCAACCCCAATAAAACCCAGGGAAGTTTATTTACCCAATTTGTGTCCGTTAGTGAGGCTCTGAGGGCAGCCTTTAGAGACCTGTGAAAACGCTCGCATAACCCATTAGCCTGAGGGTGATAAGCGGTGGTGCGATGAATTGTTGCCCCTAAGCTGTTGGACATGGCTGACCAGAGCTCTGAGACAAATTGAGGCCCCCTATCGGACGTGATGTCCGATGGGACGCCGAAACGTGCCACCCAGTTTGTCAAAAAAACGCGAGCGACTTCCTCCGCTGTGGTTGCCGCTAGAGGGACTGCCTCTGGCCAGCGTGTGGTGCGGTCTATCATTGTTAACAGGTGTGTGAAACCTTGGGAGGAAGGTAGTGGCCCCACAAGATCGACATGAACGTGGTCAAACCTTCTAGCAGGGATTGGAAAAGGCTCCAGAGGGGCTTTTGTGTGTCTGTGTATTTTGGCGCGTTGACAAGAAATGCAAGTTTTTGCCCATTCTTTTACGTTTTTGCGCAGGCCTGGCCACACAAACTTTTCGGCGACCATTTTAACCGAGGCGCGCACACCTGGATGCGCGAGGGAGTGAATTGCGTCAAAAATGCGGCGGCGCCGTGTAGCTGGTACTAACGGGCGAGGTCGGCCGGTTGAAACGTCGCATATTAGGGGGGGCACGCCGTCGCGTAAACCCTTTTTCTCCAGCCTTAACCCTGTTGGTCCAGACAGGAGTGCGCGCACGTCCGCGTCACTGTTTTGTTCCTCTGCCATGGCTGCATAATCTATCCCTTCATGGATAGGTGCTGCGTATGCGTCTGCGTTAGTGAAGAGTTCTGCTGCTGAGGCAGTATAATCTGTCTCCCCGCGCTCTGGTGGTGCCACAGCGCGAGAGAGACAGTCCGCTACTACGTTAAGTTTGCCTGCCATGTGTCGAATGTCTGTGGTGAACTCTGAAATCGCAGCTAGCTGTCTTTGTTGCCTGCTTGACCACGGTTCTGAAATTTTAGCCATAGCAAAGGTGAGCGGTTTATGGTCTACAAAAGCCGTGAAACTCCGCCCTTCTAACCAGAACTGGAAGTGGCGGATGGATAAATGAAGCGCCAGCAGCTCTCTGTCAAAAGTGCTGTATTTGCGTTCAGTTTGGTTTAGCGATTTGCTAAAGAATGCTAAAGGTTGCCAGACCCCGCTGACAAGTTGTTCTACAACTGCCCCTATAGCTAGGTCTGAAGCATCTGTGGTTAGTGCAATGCGGGCCAATGGATCTGGATGAACTAACAATGTGGCGTTAGCTAGGGCGTTTTTTACTTCCGCGAAAGCGCGTTCGCGCTCCGGGGTCCATTCGACCGCGTTGGAAGCTTTCTTTTTTTTGAGCGCGTCATATAGGGGTTGCATGAGCTGAGCTGCGTGGGGGAGGAAGCGGTTGTAAAAATTAACCATCCCTAAAAATTCCTGTAGCGATTTGACCGTTTGCGGCCGTGGAAAACCTTCTATCGCATGAACTTTGTCTGGAAGTGGAACTGCCCCCCTTTGGAGAGACTTTGTGTCCCAAAAAATCAATTTGCGATACGCCGAATTTGCATTTGGCTGGATTGATTATTAACCCGTGCTCTTCTAGCCTCTGAAAAACCGTAGTGAGGTGCTGCTCGTGTTCTTCCTCAGACGAGCTGGCTACCAGCATGTCGTCGAGGTAGACGAAAACAAAGGGGAGGTCGCGTAGGACCGCATCCATCATTCGTTGAAAAGTTTGAGCAGCGCCTTTGAGGCCGAAAGGCATTCGCAGGAATTCAAAAAGGCCGAAAGGGGTTATTACCGCTGTTTTAGGAACGTCTTCTGCTCGGACTGGGACTTGGTGATAACCGCGGACTAAGTCTCTTTTTGAAAAAATGCGCGCACCCGCTAGATGTAGTGAAAAATCTTGAATGTGAGGGATTGGGTAACGGTCATGCGCTGTAGCGTTGTTTAGTCTGCGGTAATCTCCGCACGGTCTCCAAGAACCATCGGATTTCGGAACCATGTGAAGTGGTGAGGCCCAGGGGCTCTTCGAGCGTCTAACAATGCCCAATTTTTCAAGAGTTGTAAACTCGTCCTGTGCTATGTTGAGCTTGGCCGCGTCTAAGCGGCGAGCTTTGGCAAAAACGGGAGGTCCCATTGTGGGAATGAAGTGTTCAACCCCGTGTTTAGCCACAGTGGCTGAGAATTTGGGGGTTGTGAGTGCTGGAAATCGGGTGAGGAGTTGTTCAAACTTACCTCCTGCCGTGGTGACGTTGGCCTGCACAGGTGGTGGAGAAACTCGAGCTGAGCATGGAATAGAAGCAAAGGACAGTGCATTAACCAGGCGCCTATTTGCTAGATCCACTAATAACCCATGTGCACACAAAAAATCTGCGCCTAACAAGTTAAAACTCACCGCCGCTACAACAAATGTCCATCTGTAGCTGCGGCCGTGGATGAGGAGGTGCAGGCTCTTTTCGCCGAACGTGTCGATGTCAGAGCCGTTGGCTGCCACTGTTCCGTTGCCTCGGGTGCCCATGGCTCGATCTGCGTGGGAGGGCATGACCAAACTCAGCTGAGCTCCTGTGTCGATGAGGAACTGCTTGCCTGTGTGTCCATCCGTCACGTACAACAGCTTATTTTTCTCGCCGAGAACCGCTGCTGTTAACGGCTCTTGGCTTTGGCGTTTCCCGACATTGTAAACTTGCAGGGGGGAACGCATTTGCGGGCCTTCTCGGCGAAGCGGTGGTGATAATAACAGACGTCGCCCTGTCTGTTACGTTTTGGCCGCGTCGCTGTCGCCGTGGCCTGGGTCTGCTCCGTGGGTCGTGGCTCCTCGTGGCTCGGGGCGTCAGCTTTGAGGTCTGCGGATGCTGCTGTGGGTGTCAGCTCCTTGCAGGCGTTGACGAGCCGATGAGCTTCGCTGGCCAGTGTGCGAAAGTCTTGGTGGGTGTTGCACTTCATGCTGGCGAGTGTCCCCCTCATGTGTGGCGGCAGCGTGCTGAGGAAAATAAACTGGAAGAGGAAGCTGTCATTATCCTCTTCCTTGAGCTGCAGCAAATCCTCCATGAGGGCCTTCGGATTGCCCCCTCTGTGGCCGTAGACCGCCAGGATCTTCTCGGCTCTTTCTTCCGCTGATGGGACGTAGTTCGCCACGATGGTCGCTTTGAGCGTCTCGTATTTGTCCCGGGCCGGTGGTCGCCGGATCATGCTCCGCACACACTTCGAAGTGGCGGAGTCGAGTTTGGAGACGATATGATAAAACTTAGTATCGTCAGCCGTGATGCCCGCCAGTATAAATTGGGCTTCAGCCTGCTGAAACCAAGAGGCAGGGTCCTCTTGCCAGAAGTCTGGCAGCTTGACAGCGACGGCGTTCGTGCACACCATCACTGCTGTGGCCGCCGGGTGAGAGTGCCTTGCCTCGGCTCTCACGGCGGTGCTGGTGCTCGGTTGAGCCCTCTCAACCTCTTCTGCCGGGGGGAACAGCTGTCCGTCTGCTCCCTCGTCTGCGTGGCTGCTGGCATCTGCCTGAGTCGCCACGGATGAGTCGCTTGTGGGAGAACGCCTCCGGTCCATACTCGCGTCAAGGTCACCAGTGTAGAGGAGCTGGGCAATGAAGAGGCGATTTGGTTTAAAAGCGAAGTTTTAATGTTCAGCTCTTCTAACAAGTCTCATCTGGTGCAGAGAGTGGCAGAAGGGAAAAAGAGACAGAATCTCGCCAACTCACTGATTATATACAGTGCACACAACAAAAGACATGCATAACAAAAGCTGACATCCCTCATTATCTTAATCCCCCCATTGTCTTGGTATTTCCTCTCCTTGTCTTGGGAGGTGATGGTAATCCCTCTCCTCGTCTTGGGGGGTGAGGGTGGCTCGTCCGGTCTCCCCCGCCGCGTCCGGGAACGTCTTTGTTCTTCACTCGGCGGGTGAGATTCCTTTGTCCTTTCAGAGGTGTGAAGTTCCTTACATATGTAATCACTGTAGAAGCATGCTCAAATAACGAGGCTGAGTTTCAGTCATAAAACCAGCTTTATTTGACAGAACGCAGCTTCTAGCATTCTCAAAGCAGGAAAGAGAAAGAATCATACTTCAACACCCTTTTATACATTTCCAGCATCAGAATTCAAGTCACATGGTGTCTTCAGTCAACATACAGTTACAAAGCATCCCCTTGAAGCTTCACCATTGTCTCTCATTTAATGATGAACTGGAATACCCTCCGGGGCGTCTTCTGTGGGACAAAGAGACAAATCTCACACTTCCTTGTTACCTCCTGTAGATTCGAGTCCTTAGTCCTTGCAGACGTGACACCCCACAATACACATTCAGTCCTGTCTCTGTGGCAGCGTGAGCCCACAATGTGTGTCGGCCACACTACCCCCCCAAACGTCTAGTAAGGCAAAATCTAAATGGCATAACAAAAAGAAAAACACAAAGCACTCCATACATCGCTAATCAA
Organism: Pholidichthys leucotaenia; assembly: GCA_020510985.1. Taxonomy (NCBI): domain Eukaryota; kingdom Metazoa; phylum Chordata; class Actinopteri; order Cichliformes; family Pholidichthyidae; genus Pholidichthys; species Pholidichthys leucotaenia. The sequence continues at coordinate 181,211,627 of CM035845.1, read as the reverse complement.
TCCACCAACTGCCTAGGTTTTAATCTTCTGCCGAATCTGCTGCAACCTGGCTTGGCTGCACCTGCAACATCTCTCTGCACCTGTGGATTAAAGCCGTTAGCACCTCTCTGTGAAGACTTGGGAGAATGTCTCCTCGGCGGCCTGCCCCGGCGGGGGGGGCCTCGCGAGCTGCACCTCCTCGTCAGCCAGAACAAAAGCGGGTTTGAGTCTGTTAATGCAAATCAGCTCTCGTCTGCCCCCTAAATCTAGCAGAAAATGCTTCTGCCCGGTCTCCAGCACTCGAAACGGTCCGTCGTAAAACGGCCGCAAACTTGGACGCTGGGCGTCATGTTTAACAAAAACAAACTCTGCATTTTTTAAAGCCTTGGGCACAAAAACGTGTGGGAAACTGTGATGGACTGGGCCAGGAAGCGTGTTTGCTCCTGAGCCGCTCTGCCACGGCTGAGCGGGGGGGCCACTAGGTGCGGGATTATCAGGAAGAAATTCCCCGGGCAAACGAAGCGGTTGAGCGAAAACTAATTCAGCCGGGGAAGCGTGCAAATCTTCCTTAGGTGCAGAACGCAACCCTAATAAAACCCATGGAAGTTTGTCTACCCAATTTGTATCCGTTAGCGACGCTCTGAGGGCTGCTTTCAATGACCTGTGAAAGCGTTCGCATAAACCATTAGCCTGGGGGTTATATGCGGTGGTGCGATGAATCTTCACCCCCAAGCTGCGGGCCATCGATGACCACAGCTCGGAAATAAATTGGGGACCCCTGTCGGACGTTATGTCCGACGGTACACCAAAACGCGCAACCCATGCTGCTAAAAATGCTCGCGCAACTTCTTCCGCTGTGGTTGATGTCAGAGGAACCGCCTCTGGCCAGCGCGTGGTGCGGTCTACCATCGTCAAAAGATGTGTGTGCCCGTGTGATAACGGAAGCGGGCCGACCAGGTCAATATGCACGTGATCAAAACGCTTAGCGGGGATGTGGAAAGGTTCTAACGGGGCCTTAGTGTGTCTGTGTATTTTAGCTCGTTGACACGCTACGCAGGCTGCTGCCCATTCCTTGACCTGTTTGCGCAACCCGGGCCAAACAAATTTCTCCCCCACCAACTTAATCGATGCGCGCACCCCCGGGTGCGCGAGAGAATGGACCAAGTCAAAAACACGGCCACGCCACGCGGTTGGCACCACAGGGCGGGGCCGTCCCGTGGAGACATCGCAGATTAGCGGGGGCATACCGTTTTGTTGCACCCTGTGCTCCAGCCTTAACCCTGTTGGTCCAGACTGGAGCGCGCGCACGTCCGCGTCGTTAACCTGCTCCGCAGCCATAGCTGCATAATCTAACCCAACACAGACCGGGGCTGCGCGCGCTCCCGCGTCGCTGCCCGGGCCCGCGGCCATGGCTACAGAGTCTGCCCCTATGGGGCTTGGCGGTGCTACTGCACGCGAGAGGCAGTCTGCTACAACATTGTGTTTACCCGCGACATGCTGAATATCAGTAGTGAACTCCGATATTGCGGCTAGTTGCCTTTGTTGCCGGCCTGACCAGGGTTCTGAAATTTTGGCCATCGCAAACGTTAGCGGTTTATGATCCACAAAAGCGGTGAAACGTCGCCCCTCTAACCAGAACTGAAAATGACGGATGGCCAAGTGTAGGGCCAAAAGCTCCCTGTCAAACGCGCTGTATTTCCGTTCACTATCGCGCAAGGTCCTGCTGAAAAACGCGAGGGGTTGCCAGGTACCTGCCACAAACTGTTCAACTACCGCCCCCACCGCTACATCGGAAGCGTCAGTGGTGAGTGCCATGCGGGCCGTTGGAACTGGGTGCGCTAACAAAACTGCGTTTGCCAGGGCTGATTTGACCTGGGCAAAAGCGCGCTCCCGCTCCGGAGACCATTCAACTTTATTTGCGGGCTTTTGTTTTTTTTAACGCGGTGTACAATGGCTGCATGAGTCGTGCTGCGCTTGGGAGGAAACGGTTGTAAAAATTAACCATCCCTAGAAACTCCTGAAGCGCCTTGACCGTTTGAGGTTGCGGAAAATCCGTTATGGCATGCACTTTATTTGGAAGGGGAACTGCTCCCTCTGCCGAAACGCGATGTCCCAAAAAATCAATCTGCGCCACCCCAAACTGACACTTCGCTGGGTTAACTATTAACCCGTGCTCTGCCAACCTCTGGAAAACTGCTGTGAGGTGTTTTTCATGTTCGCCTTCGGACGCGCTGGCTACCAAAATATCGTCCAAATAAACGAACATGAAAGGCAGGTCGCGTAAAACTGCATCCATCATGCATTGGAAAGTCTGCACGGCCCCCTTGAGGCCAAAAGGCATGCGCAAGAACTCAAAAAGGCCGAAAGGCGTTATGACCGCTGTTTTGGGTACATCCTGCGCGCGCACTGGCACCTGGTGATAGCCGCGCACCAAATCTATTTTAGAAAAAATGCGCGCCCCCGCCAAATGGACAGAAAAATCCTGAATGTGCGGAATCGGGTAGCGGTCATGAGCTGAAACGTTGTTCAACCTGCGGAAATCGCCGCAAGGTCGCCACGAGCCGTCAGCTTTTGGGACCATGTGTAACGGCGAAGCCCAAGAGCTCTTGGAACCTCTAACAATGCCCAGTTTTTCCAGATTAGTGAACTCCTCGCGCGCGATGGCCAGTTTAGCTGGGTCCAAGCGCCGAGCCTTTGCAAAAACGGGAGGGCCTGTGGTTGTTATGAAATGTTCTACCCCATGTTTGGCCACCGTTGCTGAAAACGTGGGGACTGTGAGTGCTGGAAGCTGAGCAAGCAGAGTGTGAAACTTACCACCCGCAGCTGAGACGCTGGCATGTGCAGTTGGCGGGGCCACCCGAGCTGTGCAGGGAATAGAATGAAAGGACAGTGCATTAATCAGACGTCTATTAGCAAGGTCAACCAATAAACCATGTGAGCACAAAAAATCAGCCCCTAACATGTTGAAACTGACTGCTGCTACAATAAATGTCCACTCAAATGAACGGCCCTGTAAGGACAGAAGCATGGTCCTCTCACCAAATGTTTTAACCGTTCGCTGCTGACACTGACACCCAGGGGGCTTTAGAAGGCGACAGCCGTTCCGCGTAGGTGGGTGTGACGAAGCTCAGCTGAGAGCCCGTGTCCACGAGGAACTGTTTCCCCGAGCGTGCATTCGTCAGGTAAAGCAGCCTGTTCTCGTTGCCGAGGGTCGCAGCTGCTACCGGCCCTCGGTCTTGGCGTTTCCCTGGCGCTTAAACTTGCACGGTGAGACGCACCTGTGCGCTCTCTCTGCAAAACGGCGGTGGTAGAAGCACGAGCCGTTCTCCGCTCCGCGTCGTCTGGCTCCTGTCGCCGCCGTCGTTGGTGCGTCTGGCGCCGCGGCCGCTGGACCCGCACTGTCTCCGGACGCCGTTCCCGGACTGGCCGCCGCGGCCGAGACCGCGTTCCGCTTGTGGGCGTCGACCAACCTCTGTGCCTCCTTGCTCAACCCATGGTAGTCTCGCCTGGCCAATCGGGGTGACTCTGCCAGGGCCACTCTCACTGCTGGTGGTAGGGTTCGAAGGAAAAGGTGGGCGAAAATGAATTCGCCATCCTCAGAGGCTTTGAGCTGCAGCATCTTCACCATCAGGTCCACAGGTCTATCGTTTTCGGCCTCCGTCAGCGCCAGGAGCCCCTCTGCTCTTTGTTGGACTGAGGGGGTGAAATGGCTGATCAGCGCGTCCTTCAATGCGCTGTACTTGTCGCTGTCTGGTGGATGGTTAACCAGATCCTCCACTCTCTGGACCGTGTCGCTGTCCAGCTTCGCTACCACGTGGTAGAATCTTGTGTCATCGTTGGAGATTCTCCGGAGGTTGAACTGCGCCTCGATTTCGCTAAACCATGAGCGTGGGCTGTGCTGCCAGAAATCGGGCAGCCGGATCGTGGAGGCGGCCATCAGGCTGGCTTCCACCGAGCCCCGCTCGGGAGAATTCTGTCTGCTCATTTTCCGTCGTAGGTCACCAGTGTAGAAGCATGCTCAAATAACGAGGCTGAGTTTCAGTCATAAAACCAGCTTTATTTGACAGAACGCAGCTTCTAGCATTCTCAAAGCAGGAAAGAGAAAGAATCATACTTCAACACCCTTTTATACATTTCCAGCATCAGAATTCAAGTCACATGGTGTCTTCAGTCAACATACAGTTACAAAGCATCCCCTTGAAGCTTCACCATTGTCTCTCATTTCATGATGAACCGGAATACCCTCCGGGGCGTCTTCTGTGGGACAAAGAGACAAATCTCACACTTCCTTGTTACCTCCTGTAGATTCGAGTCCTTAGTCCTTGCAGACGTGACACCCCACAATACACATTCAGTCCTGTCTCTGTGGCAGCGTGAGCCCACAATGTGTGTCGGCCACATCACCAAACATTTCCACTTGCTCTAACATATGTAGGTTATGGAATATATGGTTAATATAGACCACACAATCACCTTTAACTAAGAGCCCCATTTTGAGTCCTGTGTGGTAGCAAATTCCACAGGTTACACAATTTGGTACCAGGAGTGGGGTAGTTAAGCAGAGTGTTGTAAGCTGAATCAGAGTGGCAGTTTATTTTATTTTTATTTGAACATATACGGCAGTGGTGAAGATTTGCAGATGATCTACACCATTGGAGGTGGAAAGTGTCCTTTGGTGTGGAGTGGCAGTGACGGTCCCAAGTTGCCAGGGCCCCAGTAGAAGGACATCCAGTGTGTGGAGTGAGCTTCTCCAAGAGTTCCAGGGCAACACCTATCTACAGAAGACAAGATCCAACTGATCGTCAGCAAGAGACTGTATTTGCAGTATCCTTGGTATTTAACTGATCTTTCCCTTTTCCACACTGGACTTGATTTAAACAGAACTCTTATATATGCTATCTTATATGCTTAGTGATGAAGAGACTGTGAGTAATGCTAATGGGCATCGCTCAGAGGAGCCATCAAGCGCAAGTGGTGACCCTGTGGGTGACATACAAAGTAAATTGCCGGAGTTGACAAAACTTACGGGATGAATTAGTCACGCTGAGTGATGAAGCACGGATTCAGCAGACCACTAATAGTAGTGCAGCTACTCATTCCTACATCTACTGTATGTCCCCTGGGAACAGAAGTTAAAGCCATTTAGTGATGATCCTAGCAAGGATGGGCGATCTGTGGAAGAGTTTGAGGAAGTAGAGAGGGTCATGCAATGTAGGGAGCAGTCGAGAGAAGAACAGTGTGACTACATACTCTCACTATTACGAGGCTCAGCATAGAAGAAGTACAACTGTGCATGCGTAATCAGCATGGGGAAACTAGGGACCTATTCTCATACTTAAAAAATGCATTTGGGGAAAAGCACAGTAGTACGCAGCTTTTCAGGCGTTCTACAACTGTAGACAGGCAGAAGGAGAGAGTTTACATGATTACTCTCATGCTTTGTCACAAATTCTGAGTTCTGTTGTAAAGCAGTCCACTGATTTGGTCCCAAATGAGAGAGTTGTTCTGAGAGACCAGTTTGTTGAGGGTGTGAGAGACACAGCGCTCAGAAAAGATCTCAGGAAAATGGTTTGGGACAGGCCTGAGTCCAGTCTCTTGGATATTGGAAATGAAGCTCTTTTGTGGGAAATGGAAGAAAGTATAGGTCATAGGCCCAAGATAATAAAGAGTGGACAAATGCAGTCTGAGTGGCTGGGGACCCAGTGCTCAGCTATTGGGACTGAAAATGATCGAACCACTGCAATACAGGAAGTTCAGAGAGCTGTTGCTCATCAGGAGAAACAGCTGAATGAGTTAGGCAAAACTGTTGCAGAGCTGGCCAGTGCTGTTAGTGAACTAGTGAGGTACCAGGCACAGAACAGTAGGGGGGCCAGACCCCGAACTCAGCCACAGTTCACCCCAGATGGTAAACCTATATGTTTAAAGTGCGAGAGGATTGGTCATATTGCACGTAAGTGCCCTCAGCCTAGTCAATACCAAAGTGAGACAACAAAAATGAGAACAGTAACAACTAGTCCCTCAGCAGAGCAGGAAAACTTACACCCTCGGCTTTCCTGAGCCAAACAGTCCAAGGGGAAGCAAATGGCTCTCCACCAGACCCTTTGAACAGATGTAGGATTTTGGAGAATGGATTTTGGAGAATGTAGGATTTTGGAGAATTTTGTGAATGTAAAACAGCCGAGGTAAAACTCCAAGGCGTGGCAGCGACATGCCTACTTGACACCGGGAGCCAAGTTAGTACAATAACGGAGAGTTTCTTTCAGAAATAGCTGTCGGCTAAAGATGAAAATGCACATCCAGCATTTGGGTGGTTAAAAATCACTGCAGCCAATGGCTTAGACATTCCCTATGTTGGCTATGAGAAGTTAAATGTAGAAGCCATGGGTCTTACCATCCCAGATAGGGGGTTTCTAATCGTCAAAGATTCAGACCATTCCCCCTCTATTCCAGGCCTCATTGGAATGAACATCATCAAAGTGCAAAGAGCTTGTTTGTGGGGAATTTGATGTCACCTTGCAGGATGCGTTGGATTCTAAATGGAGGGAGGTTTTCCACAGACTGCATGCTTTGAAGGTTGAAAACCAGGTTTCCTTTGCTAGAGTGGCTGGTAAGGATGTAGTGCATATCTCAGCCTTATCTGTAGCAACTGTCATAGCTAAGGGACTTAGGGCTGTGAGTGAGGATGGTCCCTTGCTGTTGCTAGAACCTGGACACACACCTTTACCAGGGGGGTTGGTGGTCATACCCATTTTAGTGACATCAGAACATTGTACCTTTCCAGTCGAAGTCATAAACACATCACGTGAGGATATCTGGTTGAAACCCAGAACTAAGTTGGGAGTCTTCGCTCAAGTGAAAAGCGTAGAGGCCAATGAACCTTGTGAGGTTAAGTTCCAGCGAATTGCAGCAGATACTGAACAGGTCAGCATCACCAAATCCACTAATCAGCCATTCATTGTGAGTCCCACCCTTGACTGGACCAGTGTGGGTAGTGACCCTGAGTAACAGGCTGAGTTGGCTCCATTGCTTAAAAAGTACTCTTTCGTGTTTGCCACTGACGATGAAGATTTGGGCTATACCGATAAAGTACAGCATGAGATACACTTGACAGATGACGTACCTGTGGTACAGCCATACAGACGTATTCCTCCAACACAGTACAGTGAAGTTAGGGAGCATATTGGTAAGCTGTTGAAAGAGGGGATCATCAAAGAGAGCTCCAGTGCTTATGCTTCATCTATAGTTTTGGTGAGAAAGACTGATGGCAGCCTTAGGTTGTGTGTGGACTACAGAAAGCTTAATTAAAAGACTAGACATGATGCATTTCCATTGCCAAGGATTGATGAGTTTTGATGCTCTGAGGGGGGCAGAATTCTTCTCAACAATTGACCTAGCCAGTGGGTACCACCAAGCAGCCATGCATGAGAAGGACAGGGGAAAAAACAGCATTCACCACACCTTTTGGGTTGTTCGAGTATGTGAGGATACCGTTTGGTGTTTGTAATGGGCCAGCGACATTTCAGCGACTCATGCAGGCTACAATGAGTGACCTAATTTTCCAGGTACTTCTTGTGTAATTGGATGACATTTTTTTTTTCCACAATATCTTTATTGAACCTTTTTTTTTTTTTTAACAAACATGATACAAACAATCAAACACTAACACTAAAGTACTACAAAAAAAAAAAAATGCACTAAAAACACCAACAACCACCAACAAAATGAAATCTTCAACAATGCTCCTCTGTTTAGTCTAGACAATCCAATACATAAGTATACATATTATGTTCACCAGTTTGGAATTTACAAGGTCCACACACATCATTCACCTTCTTCTTCAAGAGTTATGTTTAAATTTTTTACATAATCAATAAAAGGTCTCCATATATTCTCAAACACAATTTCCTTTGATTTTAGTATATATGTTATTCTTTCTAATGGAAGGTTTGTTAACATCTGTCTTAACCACTGAGTCACATCTGGTCTATGAGTCTTTTTCCATAATAGTGCAATACATTTTTTGGCATTAAGCAAACTGAGGTCTATGAATGTTCTTTCACTTTTATTAAAATTATGCTTTTCTGGGTACAGACCCAACAAAAACAGTTTAGGATTCAATATGATTTGTTTTGAGATTATTTTTTCAATTGTTACCCTCACCTCTTCCCAAAACATTCTTATTAATCTACATTCCCATAAACAATAAAATAGGGTTCCTTTACTTTCCATGCATTTTGTGCATGTATCTGGTATATTTTTGTTATATCTATTTAACTCCTCCGGTGTAACATACATCCGCATTAACCATTTGAAATGTATCAATTTAAGGCGTGCATTTATTGATTTGGTTTGAGCTTCTGTGCAAGCCAATTCCCATTGTTCCTCTGAAATTTCAGTTTGCAGATCTTCTTTCCAGTAGTTTAATCTTTTCAGTGAATTTTCACTTGAAGATAGTGTCAATGAGTTATAAAACTCTGAAATAATACCCTTTCTTTTACTATCTTTCATCATCATTTTTTCCAAGGATGAATAAATAGGTCGAGTGAGAGCTTTATTTTGATTTGATCGAATAAAGTTTCTAAGTTGAAGATATTTAAAAAAATGTGTTCTATTGAGATTAAATTTGATCCTCAGCTCTTCAAAAGACATTATGTTGTCTGCACATGGCAAATATAAATCCTGAATCTTTTGTATCCCTTTTAAATTCCATACTTTAAATACAGCGTCCGCTCTCCCTGGTTTAAAATATTGATTACCCCATATTGGACTAAATTGTGACAATAACTGTGGTTCTTTTAAATAGTTTTTAGCTTCACACCATATTTTGATCATATGCTTTACAAATGGATTTTTAACTTGTTTTTGTAATTTTTTTGCCGAATCTGAGTATATGAATATGGGAAGAGGTAAAGGTAAATTGTATGATTCCATTTCAGTCCAGTGAGGGAGATCATTTGATGAAAAATAATATGTCATAGACCTCAGTTGTGCCGACCAATAATACAACATAAAATTTGGACATTTCAGACCTCCACGATCAAATGGTAAATATAATAAAGACAAACGTAATCTAGCCCTCCTGTTGTTCCATATAAATTCCACTAACTTTTTTTTTATTCTTGAGAATAGATCTAAAGGTGGTGATAAGGGAATGTATTGAAATAAATAAAGTATTTTAGGTAAAATATTACTTTTAAGTATATTGATTCTCCCGATCATCGACATTGGTAGTGACATCCATCTCTGAGTTAACTCACTGATATCTGACATTAAGGCTTCATAGTTGACACTGGCGACTGATTCTAGCTTAGGCATAATTTAAATTCCTAAATATTTAAACTGATTTACAACATTGAATTGATTTACCTCAGGGGCTGGGTAATTTCTCTGGGTCTCATTTAGCATTAATATTGAAGATTTAGTTTTATTTATTTTATATCCTGATATTTCCCCAAAATTCTTTATTAAATTCAACAAGGTTGGAATTGATTTTTTTAGATTCGACATAAACAAAATTATATCATCGGCGTACAGGGAGATTTTATGTTCTGTTGGTCCAACTTTAATTCCATATATTTGTGAATGTAAACGTATCGCTATCGCTAAAGGTTCAATTGCCATAGTAAACAGTAAAGGTGAAAGTGGACAGCCTTGTCGACATCCTCTATTGATTTTTATTGGTTTTGAAATATTGTTATTTGTTAGGATTTCTGCTGTAGCATTATTGTATATTATTTGAACCCATTTTATGAAATTATTTCCAAGTCCAAACCTTTGTAGGACTTCAAAAAGAAAGGGCCATTCAACTCTATCAAAGGCCTTTTCGGCGTCCAATGATAGGAGAGCTGTATCCGGTGCTTCTTTATTAAAATAAATAATATTAAATAGTCTTCTTACATTATGGAAGCCTTGTCTACCCTTTATAAAGCCATTCTGATCTCGATTAATAATATTTGGTAAAATTTCTTGTAGTCGTCTTGCTAAAATTTTACAGATTATCTTAAGGTCGGCGTTTAATAGGCTTATTGGTCTCATATTTTCACATTTATTAGAGGGCTTACCTGGTTTTGGCAGCAGTATAATTAAGGCATTATTTATGTATGATGGTAAATTATTATTTTGAAATGCTTCTAAAACCATTTCCAAAAAAGGTTTTATTAATTTATTCTTAAATTTTTTATAAAGGTCAACTGGAAGACCATCTGGTCCTGCACTTTTTCCTGATTTCATATTATCAATGGCTAGCCCAACTTCTTCTTGACTAATTTTAGACTCCAATATCTCCCTGTTTTCATTTGGAATACACGGTATAGATAGTTCGTTCAAAAACCCATTTAGTTTTGTTAAATCAGGTTCATTTTTGGTATCATATAATTTTTCATAGTAATCTCTAAAGGCTCTATTAATTTCTAAAGGATCTATAACTACCTGTCCGTTACTTATAATACTGGTAATTGGTGTTTTAATTTCCAATTGTTTAATCTGCCATGCTAATAATTTTCCTGATTTTTCACCTTGTTCATAAAAAGATTGTTTCAATCTTAGAAGACTCGAGGCAGCTCTATTCGCTGATTTTTTGTCGTATTCAGCTCTCAAAATCAGTAATTCATTCTCCAACCTTGGGTCACTTCCTGCATACACTTTTTCCTGAAGATTTTTTATTTTATGTTCCAATTTAGCTCTCTCCTCTCGAGTCTTCTTAGATTTTGATCCTGTATAACTAATAATATGTCCCCTAATAAAAGCTTTGAAAGCCTCCCACTTTACACATGCTGATGTTTGTGTAGTATTGATGTCAAAGAACTCGTCTATCTGTTTTTCTATATACTTGACAAATTCCTCATCCTGAAGCCATTTATGCTGAAATTGCCATCTACCTGATTCCTTTGTCAATTTTTTATCTACATATATTAGACAACAGGGTGCATGATCAGAGATCACGATGTTATCATAAAAGCAGTTTTGAATCTTGGACCTTAATTCTGTGGAAATCAAAAAATAATCAATACGTGAGAATGTCTTGTAGGTACTGGAATAACAAGAATAGGCTTTAACTTGTGGTTTCATTTCTCTCCATATATCTAACAATCTCAATTCTTTCATAAAATGATTAATAGTCATCCTACATCCAATGTGCGTACAATCCAGTCCTGTTGATCTATCCACACCTGGATTCAATGTACAATTAAAATCCCCTGCTATTATATGTTGCCCTGTAAGTGATGATAAGATGAGAAATAAATTAGCAAAGAACTTCTGATCATCTATATTGGGACCATATAAGTTCACAAGATTTATATTTTCTAATAGCAAAGAACCTTGAATGATTACATATCTTCCAAATTTGTCTCCAATTACATTTTTCACTTGAAAAGGAACTGATTTATGTATGAGAGTCATAACTCCCCTGGCTCGGGATGAAAATGAAGAGGTGAATACACTTCCCTGCCATCTACTCCTAATTCTTTTAACATCCTCCTCTATCAGATGAGTTTCTTGTAAAAACACAATTCTTGAACCCATGTCCTTTATTTTATTCATAACTTGTTTAAGTTTTTTTAAATTTTGTAGACCTCTGCAATTCCATGAAGTTAAATTAAGATTAACACTTTGGTCCATGATCAATAGAGAGTTTGGGATTACCTTGCAGTGTAAACATGCTCATACAGAGAAGCAAAAACATGAGTGGTTGAACATTCATCCTACAAACTACACACAAACAAATTTCCCCTTCCCACACTTGTGGCAAACCCCCCAAAATCAAAAGAAAAATTCTGTCTCCCGATATAGCCATCGACCGTTCCACACCCACGGGGAACAGCCTAAGCCACTCCTTCTTCATCCTCCCAATCACCCTAACTCTACTGCTTTTAATGACGTAACATTAACTCTCCTCTGTAGTTTTCCAACTTAACTCCAAAATTTTTAACAACTTTGTACATCATAGGTTTTTTTTTTTTGTTTGTTTTGTTTTTGTTTTGTTTTTTTAATATATAATACAATCTATATTTTGTAAACTTACTATTTACTTCAAGTCAGTCAGATGCCTGTGCAAATGCTTAATTATTCTACCTTATATTTTGTTCATGCTTAGCTCCCACCAGTCTCTTCTTCTTCTTTGATCTTCTTGATGAACTCCTGCGCCTCCTCTGGGGTCTTGAAGATGTGGGTTCTGCCCTCATACGTGGTCAGCAGTCTCGCAGGATAGATTACACCATGACGAATCCCAAGGTTGCGCAGCTCCTTACGTACGGGATCAAACTGCTTCCTCAATTGCTGGATTCCTGTGGCCAAATCTGGGTAGAACCGCACCTGCTGGTCCTGGTGTTTAATCTCTCCTTTAGCACGTGCAGCGTTGAAGATCTTCATCCTGTCTCTGTTGCTAAGAAACTTCATAATTAAGGTCCTCGGCGGTCCCTTATCTCTCCGTGGGCCAATACGATGTGCTTTTTCCAGAACCACTGCTGATTGCAACTCCTCGCTGCCCAGCACCTCCGGAATCCACTTTTCCAGAAAGGAACATACGTCCCGACCTTCTGATTCCTCTGGAAGACCCACCAGCCTCAAATTATTCTGTCTCGACCGAGATTCCAAATCCAAAATATTATCTTCCAGAGATTTATTTTTTTTTTCCAAAGTGCGCACCTTTAATTGAAGACGGGTGACGTCATCTTCAGCACTAGCGAGACGGAGCTCCATCTGCGCCGTTCGTTCTACACAGTCACCCAATTCCTTTCTTATTCCTTCCAACGCTGTCATAATCCCATCAAATCTAGAGGAAAAGTCCGCTCTCATTGAACTCATGGCTGCCATCAGCGCATCTGCGCCATTCCCCGCAGAAATCGCAGCGTTGCCAGCCTCCTCCGCCATATATGGAGTTTTGTTTGCTGCGTCACAGACCTGAAAGTCCGTTAATTTGGACTGTTTCGGCGGCTCGCTTTTTCCTTTTCCTGGTTTTCCAGCCTTAGGCTTCGCCGACATATCCTCGCCCAAATGCTGGGATACGTTCTGTCCCAAATGAGAGAGTTATTTGCCGATTTTTTTTTTCCAGGAGCAGAGCAGAGCGAGACACGTCCGTCCTACGTGGCAGCCATAACCGGAAGTCAATTGGATGACATTTTGTTTTTTTCTGAGATATCTGAGCAGCATTTGGACAGGTTAGAAGGTGTGCTAAAGAGGCTGGCAGATACCGGCCTTAAGGTTAAGTTATAGAAGTGTACCTTCTTGCAGCAGTCGGTGAATTTTCTGGGCCATCAGATCTCAGCGGAAGGATTGTTGACAGATCCAGATACAGTTTCTGCTGTAAAAAAAACAGGAAAAGTTCCCACCACTGTGAAAGAACTGCAGTCATTTTTGGGGTTCTGTAGTTATTACAGGAGATTTATTTAAGGGTTCGCCCTCCCAGGTGGCTGGTCCTCTACATGACCTGGTTAATTGCTGTTTGGACACTAAGAAAGCAGCCAGAAAAATGAATCATACGTTTTGTTCATCATGGACACCAGAATGTGAATATGCTTTCAAGGAGCTAAAAGAACACCTTACCTTTGCTCCTATTTTGGAGTTTGCAGACTTCACTCAGCCCTTTACAGTTGAGACAGATGCTAATCAACAGGGGTTAGGTGCTGTACTTTACCAGCAACAAGGTGGTACAAAACGAGTCATAGCTTATGGTAGTCACAGATTACGACCAGCTGAAAAGAATGACCGTAACTACAGCAGCATGAAGTTGGAGTTACTTGCCTTAAAATGGGCAGTCACAGAGAAGTTCAGGCGTTATCTGTTGGGGTCAAGGTTTGTAGTCTTAACTGACAGTAATCCTGTGTGCCACTTCAAGACAGCCAAGCTTGGAGCTGCTGAGCAGAGGTGGGTAGCACAACTGCCAGTGTTTGATTTTGAAGTGAAATACCGGCCGGGATGTAGTAATGCTGCTGCAGATGCACTCTCGAGACAGGAGTTTGCAGGGGAGCCTGGGCCTGACCCAGATTCAGACTGGGATAACTGCATTTCTGTTTGTATTCTGATGAGACAAGGGACTGCCCTGGGCCCTGAGCTTGCTTGTAGGGGTTTTGAATGTTTTAGGTTGAGACAGATTTGAGCAATTGAGTCATGCTCCACGGACACCGTGAACGCACAAGGAAACACTCCTACGCTGCCAGGTTATACGAAGGAAGCGATAATAGGGTTCCAGATGAGTGACCCAACTTTGCAGGAGTTCAGGACATTTTGGGACAGGGGCGAAAAACCTAGCCATAAAGACAGGGTGGCTCTACCAAAGTTGGTAAGGAAGCTGTTAAAACAGTGGAATGCTATACAGCAACAAGACGGTTTGCTATACAGGCTTGCAACAGTTCCACATGGTGGCCAGATATGGCAGCTACTGTTGCCCCACTGTCTGAAAGGTCAAGTCCTGGAGTATGTGCACAATAATATGGGGCATCAGGGCATTGAGCATACTGTGAACCTTCTCAGAGAGTGGTGTTTTTGGGTAGGACTTTATGAGGATGTGGAAAACTGGATTAAAAATTGTGAGAGATGCATTTTGACCAAGATGCCTCATCCCAAAATCCAGGCCCCCAGTGCAGGCTTTTCTTGCCTCTCGCTCCCTAGAAGTGGTTTCTATTGATTTTACAGTGTTGGAGCCCATCTCAGACGGGCGTGAGAATGTCTTGGTAATTACTGATGTGTTTACAAAGTTTACACATGCATATCCCACCAGAGATCAGAAAGCTGACACCACTGCAAAGGTCTTACTCAGAGTGGTTCATGAATTATGGTGATCCAGAAAGACTGCACTCAGACCAAGGCAGAAATTTTGAGAATTTATTTTTTATTTAATCACCCTTATTGTCATTCAGCCGTACAACCAATTATGTACAGCAGAACGAGATTGTGCTTTACCTATCTACAGTGTAAATCACACACACCCCAAGTGCAGAATCAGAGGGCCGCTGCCATGCAAGGCGCCGCCACAGAGTTCCCTCCTCCATTCCATTTATTGCTGAGCACCAAGCTGGACGGCAGGAAGTTCCACTTTTATATGGTCTTTGGCATGACCCGGCCGGGATTTGAACCCCTGCCTCCCGGGTGTGGGGCGGATGCTCTACCAACTGAGCCACCACTCCGGTATATAATGAGGTTATAGCTGAGCTTTGCAAATTGTCTGGTGTGGGGAAGTCAAGAACAACCCCATACAGGCCACAAAGAAATACTCAGTGTGAGCGGTATAACCGCACATTACATGACTTGTTAAGAATGCTGCCGCCAGAAAAGAAAAGGCGATGGCCAGATTTCCTGCCTGAACTGGTTCGTGCTTATAATGTGACTCCCCACTCCACCACAGGGTACTCACCTTATTTTTTGCTATTTGGCGTACAGCCACGTCTCCCTGTGGATGCCTTGTTGCAACGGGACAGTGTGTCAGATAGGGGGTAGAACTGGTTGACCGCCCATCAGGAGAGACTCAGACAGGCTCATGAGTGAGCTAGAGAGTATTCAGAGCAGAAGGCAGCTGAGAGAATTGTACTGCGAAACAAAAAATTGTACTGTCCACCTGTTGATATTGGTCAGCTTGTCTTCCTGCGTCACAGGCCCATAGGTGTCATGGGTGGCTCTCGCGAGCCACCATAAGACACCACACAGTCGCCAGTGAGTTCAGTGAGTTTTATTTACGGTGAAAATAATAACGATACACAGGCTGCTAAGGCAGAGACTCACAGAGATCAATTCACACCGGGAGGAATAAGGCTAATACAGCACACTTACTAGTTCTGGGGAACGACGGTCAAACCAAAAACAGGCGTGGTATGAATTAGTCCAGGCATCCGTAGCATGACGGAGAGTGAACTGGGAAAGTGAACAGACACTGCTGCGAGGATGCGATCGCCAGCGTGGGTTAAAATAGCCTGAGCGCTAACGACCACAAATGCAGCACAGCTGTTGAGGGTTTGACAGCTGGGCGGAAGCCTCCCCGAGCACTATCACAATAAGAGCTCGGAGAGCTAGAATCATAACGCCGCTGTCAAACCCTAACAAGAATAACCCGAGCACCAAGGCATAGTGCTCGGGTCATGACAGTAGGCCCCCCTCCCATGATGGGCTCCGAACTTCTAGTAACACCTAACCCCCCCCCCCCCCAACCACAGGTGAGCAGATTGAGGGACAGGCAAGGAGGGAACCAAACAAAACCTAACAAGACCTAAAACGAAAAGGAAAAGAATACATCACCCGACATATCCAATCAATTTCCCCCCAGAACAATGACTAGAAAAAAAAAAAACAAACCCGAGGAAAAAAACACAAGACATGACTACAAGGAAAAAAACAATCATAAACAGCAAACAACACCTGACCCTGAAAGTTTTCCCACCGAGACCACAGACAACCCGTCTAACTCCAGTGTACATAACCTAGCCAAAGAAATACACCCAAACACACGGTAACTATAGAAACAAAACAAGAAATAAATGCAAACACATGACTGGAAAAAGGAAAGAAATACATGACTGTAACTATGGAAACAAAAGAAATAAATGCAAACATAACTATGGAAGAAAGGAAAGAAATACATAACTGTAACTATGGAAACAAACACATGACTATGGAAAAAAAAAAGAAAGAAATACATGACTGTAACTATGGAAACAAAACAAATACGTGCTAAACACGGTGACTATGAAAAAACAAAAAAAACACAAACGAAGCCAGAAATAAATGCAAACACCCGGTAACTATGGACAAAACCCCCATACTATAGCCCCTCAAGGAAAGAAGGGAGGACAAAACAACAAAGACAAAACTTGACCATAGCCCCTCAAAAAGAAGAGGGGAGGACAGAACAAAAACAAAAAAAAACAAAACCAGACTGGATTGCAAAACACACATGAGGCAATGTAGATTGCTTTACTTGACTTAACTAGACTATGGATTACAAAACACATGAGGCAAACTAGATTGCTTTACCTGACTTAACTAGACTATGGATTACAAAACACATGAGGCAAACTAGATTGCTTTACAAGACTTTGACAAAAACCTGACACCGTATGGGCCAAAACAAAAGATGATCGGCGGAGATCCAACGCCCCCCCCAGGCAGAGCTCCGGCGACCTCCCTGCCTCCGATGGCCCACGGATAGTCCCACAAAACAGTACATGATCAGGCGGCCTGCCCCAGTCCCAGGCCCCCAGAAACAAGTCCTCTGGTGGCCGAACCAGGCCACCCAGTAGCAGACACAGTTTATCGGGTGACCAACCCAAGACGCCGAACGCACAAAGCAGTTCCTCGGGTGGCCGACCCGCATCCCACAACCACCAGGACCGTGGAGGGATAGCATGCAGCCGCCCGCCTAATGAAGACCAGTCATAAGAGCGCCAGTCTGCCAGACAAAAACCTCCAACGGCCCCCAGCTGGTGGCTCCTGAGAGGGGAACAATCACGAAATTGGACCTCCTCGAACCCTGATTGGATCGCAGCCGCACCTGCGCTGGACCCCCACTGGACCTCGTCGGACCCCGACTGGGTCAGGATGGACCCCGATTGGGTCACCGCTGCACCCACGTTGGACCCCGACTGGGTCACCTCAGCCCATGCGTCGGACCCCGACTGGGTCAGGACGGACCCCGATTGGGTCACCGCTGCACCCACGTTGGACCCCGACTGGGTCACCTCGGCCCACGCGTCGGACCCCGACTGGGTCAGTACTGCACCAGCGACGACCTCCATTCCTGAACCTGGGACCCCCAGTCCCATGATCTTGACAGACTCCAGACCGGTAACGCTGTGGAGGGGCTCAGAGAACAGGAGAGGACCGGGATCAGTTCCACCGGCAGCGCCAGAGCCCAGCGAGACGAGCTCGGGTGCAGCAGACGGCTGCCCCTCGCTCGCCTCCCCATGAGGCAGGCAAAAATGCTCTAACACACCACAAAGGTAAACAAAGAAGAGCACTTGCCTGCACTCGGGCTCTGGAGCCGTCCAGGACTTCGTCGATCCGGGTTCAGGTAGACGCTTGTCGTCGGGCTCCCACTCGGCTGCGTCGAGTGCCACAGCTGGCCTGATGATTTCTGCAGCTGGATTCCCTCACGTCGCTGTCCACACCGATAACCCGCACGGTGTGGAGACGAGGGACCCTCGACCTGCTGACTCGGGCTGCATCTCTGAGGAACCCTGGGGACGCTTACTCGTCGGCTCTGGCTCCTCACCGCAGTCAGTTCTCCTCCTCTGTCCAACACAAGGCTGCAGGGCCGGGATATCTCCCAGAGCCGCAGGCCTCCCCCTCGTCCGACGGTGTGGAACTGACGCCGAGGACCGCTCAGCAGGAGGAAACACAGAGGCAGCAGGTTCAGTATAATTAGCTACAGCTGGAGAAGGAAACTCGGGGAGCTGCGAACCCCGAGCTTCACCCCCAGGAGTCAGACAAGACAGATCACTATGATTAATAGTAAAGTGAAATTGAACTTGCCTGTCTCCCGAAGGGAAGATGGTGCCAGCTGTAGAGGACGTTGCTCCTTCCCTCGCTCGCTGGATGGTAACACAGGACCCATGGACGGAGCTCACCGGCGCAGGACTCAGATCACTCTCAGCAGCTGGCTGATTGAGTGGGTCACTCCGGTGGCCCGGAACTGGATCCGGAACAGGAGCTTGCTGAAGACGTACTTGACCTCGACGTCGGCGCTTCCGCCGGCCTCCCGGTGGTGCGAACTCCAGGACTGGATCAGGATCCGTAGGCCATGGGCAGGAGTGCCTCTCCTCCTGCTTTACGTCACGTTCCTCCTCCAGCATCAGGAATATCTCGCGTTGCGCGATGATATCCTCCCTTCTCGCGTCGACTTCCGGGTGGTCGGCCCAGCGGGGAGAGAGATGACGAAGAACGTCTTCAGCAGCGTCTAGGTACCAGTGTATGCCGTGATGGTAGTCCAGCAGGGAAGCTGAGATGAGCAACTCATCCACGACTTCCAGAATTCCTGTCAGCTCGTAGCTCGGACTCCAAGCGCGGCCCCTTCGCGACGGCATATCCTCACACACACACAGTACCCAGACGGAAACAGCAACTGTCCAAAAAACTCGAACTCACTGGTGAATTGCATCTCGGGTTGGCGTCACCGTAAACGCCGTTTTGGCAGCAGTGTACTGTCATGGGTGGCTCTCGCGAGCCACCATAAGACGCCACACAGTCGCCAGTGAGTTCAGTGAGTTTTATTTACGGTGAAAATAATAACGATACACAGGCTGCTAAGGCAGAGACTCACAGAGATCAATTCACACCGGGAGGAATAAGGCTAATACAGCACAATTACTAGTTCCGGGGAACGACGGTCAAACCGAAAGCAGGCGTGGTATGAATTAGTCCAGGCATCCGTAGCATGACGGAGAGTGAACTGGGAAAATGAACAGACACTGCTGCAAGGATGCGATCGCCAGCGTGGGTTAAAATAGCCTGAGCGCTAACGACCACAAATGCAGCACAGCTGTTGAGGGTTTGACAGCTGGGCGGAAGCCTCCCCGAGCACTATCACAATAAAAGCTTGGAGCGCTAGAATCATAACGCCGCTGTCAAACCCTAACAAGAATAACCCGAGCACCAAGGCATAGTGCTCGGGTCATGACAATAGGGAGGAATAAGATTCAGGATGCATGGAGTCCAACGCCCTATTGAGTTGTTGACATTCAGGGCACCACACACACTGTTGAGCCCATTGAGGGTGGGCCAGTTAAGAGGGTTCACAGGTTGGAGGTGAGGCCTTGTACGGCTCCAGCCCCAAAACCAAATTTAAGTCACAGTCTCAACCTGCACTGGAGTCTATGGAAGGATCAGGGTGTGAGGTAGACTATGTGGTGGTGGATGAATCAGTTTCTTCTGAAATTGAAAAAAAAAAATGCCACTTTTGCCCACAATAACTCCAGCTGTAACACTCTCAGTTGTAGATGGTACAGAAGGGTTTGAGGTAAATGGTGTATGTATGGATGTTGATGAAACTGATGCCATGAATGGTGACCTACCTTGTGAAACTGGATGCAGCCCAGGAAGTAAGACAGAGAATGAAAATTGTGCATCTATCCTTGTTTTAAGGAGAAGTCAGCGAACAAACATTGAATCACACTCAAACCCCTTTCACCTGCCAAAGTCAGCATGCAGTACTATGACAGTGCAGACATGGTCTCACAGAGGTTGACAGCTTAGGCTCAGCCTAGTTTGGAAAGTACTGGAAGGAACCTTCCACTCACCACAGCGCATGTAGTCACCAAGGATGGTGATGATTTGCAGGGGAGAATGTAGCTGGGTGGTTGATCTGTTTAGAAGGGATTTCGGACAAATAGACTTTATATTCAGATGATGCTTATAGACTTTTTTTGTGTAAGGTAGTTGCACTCCCAGGACTTTGGGGGCAGTGTTGTCATGCCGAATAACTTCCAAGGCCACCCATTTTGGTGTTGTTCTCACTTCCTCTTTCTTTCTGTTCATGGCTGCTGTAAGATGAGCAGTATGGTGGGTACACAGTAGAGGATAAAAGCAAATGCAAGTTGATGCAGACCTTAACTGAGGGCCGCTGAACCGTTCATGTAGCCAACATTCCTGGTGTGGGTCCTTCAGGGAGTTTGTGTAATCATTAAGCCCACTGCCATATATTGTGGTTGCAGTTTTTGTTTAAGGAAATTTGTAATAACTTTGTTTTTTGTGATTATTCAGAATTGTGATCTTTTGATATTCTGCCACTAGTAAGAAGCTGGCATTTATGCTTCAAGGTTGGAGCTTTTGTTATAATAAATTCTCCTTACAATCACCTTTAACTAAGAGCTCCATTTTGTGTCTTGTGTGTCCAAATTCCACGGGTTACACAAAGCTTTTTTTTTTTGGGGGGGGGGGGGATTTTGTGTACTTTATTGATCCCCAGAGGGGAAATTCAGAGCATCCACCTGGATGGATGAAGCAGCCACGGTATGGCGCTATCCCTTCACCATTCAACACAAGTAAACATAAAATGCAGTTTTTAAATGAGGGTGTTTATTATTAAGGGGAAGAAAATCCAAACCTACATGGCCCTGTGTGGAAAAAGTGATTGCCCCCCCCCCAAAAAAAATTAATTGTGATTTATCACATCTTTGGAAAGCTGAGTTCAATTTCTCTAGTCACACCCAGGCCTTATTGCTGCCACACCTGTTCTTAATCAAGAAATCACTTAAATAGGACCTGCCTGACAAAGTGAAGTAGACCAAAAGGTCTTCAAAAGCTAGACATCATGCTGCGATCCAAAGAAATTCAGGAACAAATGAGAAATAAAGTAATTGAGATCTACATGTCTGGAAAAGGTTATAAAGCCATTTCTAAAGCTTTGGGACTCCAGCAAATCACAGTGAGAGCTGTACAGGGACTGTCTCATCCATCCAGGTGGATGCCCTGTAATTTCCCTCTGGGGATTAATAAAGTATACAAAATACTAAATAAAATTACCTGCAGGCAGTTTGCTACTGAGTGTGAAGTGGCTGGGATCAGAATCAGTACCTCCAAGTCAAAGTCCAGGGTCCTCAGCTGGGAAAGGGTTGATTGTTCACTCTGGGATGGGGATGAGCTCCTGCCCCCAGTGGAGGAGTATCTTGGGGCAAGTATCTTGGGGTCTTAATCACAAGTGAGGAGAGAATGGAGTGGGAGATTGACAGACGGATTGAAGCACTGCTGTGATGTGGATGTTGTACTGGCCCTTTTGTGATGAAGAAGGAGCTGAGCTCTAAAGCAAAGCTGTGGATTTACTGGTCAATCTACCTTCCTACCCTCACCTATGGTCATGAACTTTGGGTAATGACCAAAAGAATGAGACTGCGGATACAAGCGGCTGAAATGAGCTTTCTTCGTAGGGTGGCTGGACTCACCCATAGAGATAGGACGAGGAGCTCAGTTATTCCAGAGAGGCTCCGAGTAGAGCTGCTGCTCCTCTGCATTGAAAGGAGCCAGTTGAGGTGGTTTGGGCATTTTATCAGAATGCCTCCTAGATGCCTCCCATGTGCAGTGCTTCAGGCATGTCCCACTGGGAAGAGACCCCGGGGCAGACCTAGGAGATGATCGAGAGACTATGTCTCTCAGCTGGCCTGGGAATGCCTTGGTGTCCTCCCTGAAGAGCTGGAGGAGGTGGCTGGGGACAGGGAAGTCTGTGCTTCTCTGCTTAGATTGCTGTCCCCATGACCTGGAGCCCTGGAAATGTGGTAGAAAATGGGATGGATGATGTGAAGTGACATGGTGGAAGGTTATAGTTGTAATCTGTGTAAATTAAACTTCAACCTTTTACTACCCCTTACACTAACCATTCCTATAACCTTAACCACCAATATTGTGTATCAAATTTGTAAAAGAAGTGAAAGCAAACAAACTGCAGTGACAAAAAGGAAATATAAAGACATGAAGACAGGCTGGAGCATGAGAAAGTTGTTGTTAGTGCTGCTCTCCATCCCCAAACCACCTTCATACAGTATGAGGATTTAAGTAATTGTGAAATGCTGTGAGACACAGTGATGCCATCATGTCACAGATGAAACCTGTGGTTAAATTAGGAGGTTGCGAACACACAGGGGATTTTTATGTGTTAGTTTTTACATTTTTTTTTCTCTATTATATTTGACAAACAGTATTTCAATAAACAGATGTGGTGATTTGTGCAGGCTAGAAATAATTTACACAAAATAATTTAACAATTTGATGCACTGCTTTCTATCATTTTTTTAGACTATACACTAAAACACTTAAATTCAATGTTAGAACAAAATATAGAGACAAGAATGTATTCCTTGTTAAAGTGTCAGCTTCAGCTTCATTATTCTTTTTAATTACTACTCAATAATTCATGCAGTACAATGCACTATAGCAGGGGTGTCCAACCATGTGCCATGGAGAGCCAAGACCCTGCAGGTTTTACCTCCAACCAGTGTCTTCAACAGCAGATTTCTGTGAACTTCTTCCCACTGATTGCTGATAAGTGAAAACACCTGCTGAAGAGACTGGGTAGAAGAGAAAACCTGCAGGGTCTTGGCTCTCCATGGCACATGGTTGGACACCCCTGCACTATAGCATTTTCTATATACAGTATATGTACTGAAATCATGCACACTCTGTGAAAACAGAGGGTTAATGAGTTTGTGTGAGCCTTTCCTTCTATGGGCTGATTGAGTCTGATCGATTTGTGGTGTCTGGGAAATGCTTTTATCCCTGAGACAGCAGGCAAGAGACATGAAGAGGATAACTGTAAGAAAAAAGGAGGAAGAGAAAACAGCATAAATACAGGAAGAGAATGGAGGACTTTTGAATCAAACATTTAAGACAGAATATGATCTTTTTAACCATTCAAAGTTACGAATAGTTATTGAATCAGAATGTTCTTAAGTGTGTTTTGATTGGATTAATAAAAAAATGTTTTGAACAATCTTTGGCAAGTAGTTTCCTGAAGCCAACTCTCTCAGTTTACTTTCGTTGGATTTCCCCAGACCCACTTGAGTCATCATCTGGGGACCATGGGCTCTATTTTGACAGTCTACAGTAGGCTTTTGCACTATGCCAGGGGTGTCCAACCATGTGCCATGGAGAGCCAAGACCCTGCAGGTTTTACCTCCAACCAGTGTCTTCAACAGCAGATTTCAGTGAACTTCTTCCCACTGATTGCTGATAAGTGAAAACACCTGCTGAAGAGACTGGGTAGAAGAGAAAACCTGCAGGGTCTTGGCTCTCCATGGCACATGGTTGGACACCCCTGCACTATGCTTTTCACCTTGCGCCTTGCTTTGTACCTTGTGCCAGCGCTTTTTAGCGCTGTTAGCATGTTATCTGTTTTTACGCTTTTCGTCACACCATTTAATTACCAGTAGAGAGTGCGCCAACTTTGCACTGGGAGAAGGAGTCTCATTTAAAAGTGGTATGGCAGCGTGCAATCTCATGTATATCGATATTTGGTGCATTTTATGACAATGTGCTTTTGATCAGGAAAAAGGTCTGCCGTCAGAAGTGTGTTGTTACTGCTATTTCAGTGGCATGTTTTAAAATCACACGGCTCCTACTGACAAGAATACATGAAGAAACACAGCATGCACTGGGATTTTCAGTTATTTTAATGGACGTGTTGTAACAGATATAATCTAATCAACCATCATTTTAATTACTAGTGCATGACTGTGCGTGCCCGTGCATACCTGTGCATGCCCATAGAAAGCAAGTGTAAGCAAGCATTTCTGCATGCCCGTAGAAAGTTATTGTTACCATGGCAACAGTAACCATGGTGAAACCTGCCTTTGATCTTTGACGTCACCACTTGTTCAGTGATGCCTGCCTTTGATCTTTGATGTCATAGCAAGTGCTATGATCGTGAGTGAAGCCTGCCTTTGATCTTTGATGATATCATAGCGAGTCCTATGATCTTTTAGCAAGTCCTATGATCGTGAGTGATGCCTGCCTTTGATCGCATAGAGAGTCCTATGATCTTTCAGCAAGTCCTATGATCATGACATGGTGACATCATGACAGATTTTTTGAATTATATATAGAGTGATAATATGATAAAGATAGATAGATAGACTTTATTGATACCAAACTGGGAAATTACAGTGTAACAGCAGCATGATGATAATCAAGTCAGTGGCGGTAATGCACCTGTAAGCTGGTTGCCAACCGCCAATCAAATCTAAAAGAAGAAGAAGAAACACACACAGCATAACAACAAAAGAAATTACCCAGGGAAAGCAAAACTGCCTAGATAACTTATATACATCGCAGATGAATAGATGATGACCAGTATAGATACATGGATCATACAAGCTGTACGATGCAGGACTACTGAGTGCAGGGTGAAATGTTGGGTACCAATTAGACTGTAAGGTACAGTGTGGCAACTGTATGATCAAAGATTTAACATTAGAGTGAGTCATTGTACAGTGAAAAGGCATGTGGCAGGAAAGATTTGCTGTACCTGACCGTTTGGCAGCGGAGCTGTAGCTGTCTGCTGGAGAAAGCGCTGTCTGTCCAGAGTGTGGTGGAGGAGTGAACAGGGTTGTCCATGATGGATAACACTTTGTTCTGTGTCCTTCTCTCCACGACATTCTCAAAAGTCTCCAGCCTGAGACCAATCACAGAACCAGCCTTCTTGATAATTTTGTCAAGTCTGTTGGTGTCGCTGGCTCTGACACTGCTACCCTAACAGACAGCAGCAAAGAAGATGACGCTGGCAACAACGGTCTGGTAGAAAAGCTCCAACATCTTGTTGCACACGTTGAAGGGTCTCAGCTTCCTCAGAAAATAGTCTGTTCATCCCCTTCTTGTATGCAGCATCAGTGTTAGATTTCCAATCCAGTTCGTTGCTGACCATGACACCCAGGTATCTGTAGTCCTCCACTACCTCTACATCCTCCCCCTTCATCTGCAATGGCTGTGTAGATGTCCTCTTCTTCCTGAAGTCAATCACCATCTTTGTGGTCTTGCTGATGTTCAGCCTCAGGTGATTCTGCTCGGTCCACTCCACAAAACTGTTTACCAGTGCCCTGTACTCTTCCTCCCCTCCCCCTCTTATACACCCAACAACAGTCGAGTCATCAGAGAATTTCTGCAGGTGGCATGACTCGGAGTTGTACTGAAAGTCAGTGGTGTATAAGGTGAAGAGAAAAGGAGAAAGCACAGTCCCCTGTGGAGCTCCCATATCACTAACCACCACATCACAAAAGACACTGCCCAGCCAGACAAACTGTGGCCTGCCTGTCAGGTAGTCAGTAATCCAGGAGATCACAGATCCCCATCACCCGCAGCTTCTCACTCAGCAGCAGTGGCTGAATGGTATTAAAGGCACTGGTGAAATCAAAGAATGTGATTCTCAGTGTCTCCTCCACCATCCAGGTGCAAATGGGCTTGATGCAGCAGGTAGATGACAGTGTCTTCAACCCTTAAATGGGGCTGATATGCTAACTGCAGAAGGTCCAGCCACGTCTTCACCTGCGGCTTCAGGTGGGCTAAGACCAGTCTCTCCAGGACCTTCATCACATGAGATGTGAGGGCAACTGGTCGATAGTCATTCAGGTCCAATGAAGATGACTTCTTGGGGACAGGAACCAGGCAGGACATCTTCCACAGCACCAGTACTCTCTCCAGACTGATACACTTTTTAGTTTTTTATTCCATCCACATCTTCATTTTAATCACAGACTTACAGGTGGAGTACACCCTATAGATTAGGCATTAATGTGTTAATTTTTTAGGGGAATGAATGAGTGAACAGGGAGTGTGTGAATGCAGTGCATGGAGGAGGCGTGGTGGGATACTGTCAGTAGGTTTTAAATGCTGTTTCAAAACACTACAAGATCTTGAAGTCTACAGGTGCTTGGAACCCGATGATTGGCACTTGTGGACAAGAAGAGGAATTGATTTATTTTTACAAAAGGCTAAACTAGGTGGCATTTGTTAGTATTGGACCTTTTTCCAGTTGACCTAGCTAGCAGTCAGTGGTTAGCTAGCAGCTAACTAGTAGTGTGCTGAGTGGCGAAAACATGAACAACTTTCCAGCTCTGTACATTTTACACATACAGACACGGCATGAACTGCATCTCCTCATTGATCCAAAAATGAAGAGATGCTTTTGCACTCACCATCTTTGTCTGATGTTTGACTTCCAGACTAAAGCATTGGACAAGACATTTGTTGCATTTGAACAGTGCATCAGACATTTTGGGTCCAACTGAACTGTTTAGATGTAGGAGTAATTGGAGTCCATACCACATATCTAGAGGTGTCAGTCTTACTTTGAGAAATTCGATTCAGAACTAACATGTTTACTTGCAGTTTAAAAGTTTAAAACAAGAACCTTTTCTCTATTTTTGGTCTATTTTAGCCTGCAGCTACTGTGGTTTGGACATAATTTTCCCTGTCTAAAAGTAACATTTTGTTGGGTGGATGACTGTGATAGGCTCTTTGTGACCCCTCCATGGATCAAACTCATTGTCAGAGGGGATTGAGGTGGATGAATGAATGGGGTGGACAGGATGTTGGTCTGTAGTCATAACAATCTACATAAGTGAGCAAAGAGAAACAGCGAGAAGAGGAGAGAGGCTGTAGATGTCTGAGTCAGCAGACCTCCATTCATTCACCAGCACCACTTCTTCTCTCCTGTCTGCCCATCTCACTCTGGCCTTGATTTGACTGTTAAATCATCCACTCAGCAAACAACACAGAGACATGCAGCTAAACAGGAAGGTTGGCAGCTCCGCTTATCCGAAGAGAAGACACTGAGAAACACAGAAAGACGGGAGGAGACTGTGTTGGTATGTGGGATGGTGTAATGTACATCAATCTTAGTGAGGTTATGAGTGGTGAGTGTTTGTAGAAGATGAAGATGGGAAATGGGAGCAGCCATGTGCAAACTGTCGGATAAAGTTGGACAGCACGTGAGAAGGAAGTCAGCAGGTAGGATCGTGGGATTGAATGGACACACACATGCGCATACACACAGAAACTGTTTGTGAAGGATGTTGTTAGTGTCAGATGAATGATGTTTGAGGTAGTGAGCATAGAACAACTTCCTCCCCCGTTATATTATTCAGTTCAATATTTTAACGGGGCTTCCAGGCAGTGGCCAGTTTTAGAGGTGTGTATCTCAAGGTGATTAAGCCATTGATATTTTCATTTTCAATATATAAAGTGCGAAACATTTTAGAAGTAAAAAAGTTCATGGTTTTAACTAAAGAAGACATGGATTGGGGTTCTTAATTTGAAGGCTTTTTGTTCTTTCCTGTTAGCTTATGACCTTTGGAGAGTTTTAAAGGCTTAATAAGCTGATCATCTTTTTTTTAAATAATAAACACAAGATGAAGCTGATCATCTTGTGTTGATTATTTAAAAAAAAAAAAAGCCAGTTTTGGTTCAGGAATGTTGTAACCACTTTTTACTGCTCATAACGCTGTCTTTAATGTGTTGTTGCCTTTAAGTTGTTTTTGAACATGTACTTAGCCAATATTTAAAATAGAAGCTCTGGATTTAGTTTTTTTATCAGCTCAGTTGTGGGGCTTGTCCAGGATATCACCTGGATTTGTTTCTTTTTTTTTTTTTTTTTTGTAAAAACTGAATTTACAGATATGGGGGAAAAAAAATTGAGACCAAAGAGACCACTGCAAAATTAGTGTGTGTGTGTGTGTGTGTGTGTGTGTGTGTGTGTGTGTGTGTGTGTGTGTGTGTGTGTGTGTGTATGGATGTACTTTATTGATCCCAAACTGGGAAATTACAGTGTACCAGCACTATGACAGTAGACGGCCAAAACGACAGAAACAGACAGCATAATAGACAAAGGGATTACCCATGGAAAGTAAAACAGCTTAAATAACTTATATACATCATAGATTAATTGTGACCCTTATAGATATATGAATCGTACCCGCTGTACAATGCAGGACTATCAGGTGCAGGTGCAGGGTGCAATGTGAGGTACCAATTAGACTGCAAGGTGCAGTATGGCAGCATTGTTATGACCAGAATTCAACATTGGAGTGCGTTATTGTACAGTGAAATGGCATGTGGCAGGAAAGATTTCCTGTACCTAAGATACAGTGGTGTGAAAGTGTTTGCCCCTTCCTGATTTCTCATTTTTTTTGTATGTTTGTCACACTTAAATGTTTCAGCTCATCAAACAAATTTAAATATTAGACAAAGATAACACAAGTAAGCACAACGTGCAGTTTTTAAATGAAGGCGTTTGTTATTAAGAGGAAAAAACAAATCCAAACCTACATGGCCCTGTGTGGAAAAAATGATTGCCTCCTAAACTTAATATCTGGTGGGGCCACCATTAGCAGTAACAACTGCAATCAAGCGTTTGCGATAACTGGCAATGAGTCTTTTACAGCACTGTGGATGAATTTTGGCCCACTCATCTTCGCAGAATTGTTGTAATTCAGCCACACTGGAGGGTTTTTGAGCATGAATCACCTTTTTAAGGTAATGCCGCAATATCTCAATTGGATTCAGGTCAGGATTTTGACTAGGCCACTCCAAAGTCTTCATTTTGTTTTCCTTAAGCCATTCAGGGGTGGACACTTGCTGGTGTGTTTTGGATCATTGTCCTGCTGCAGAACCCAAGTGTGCTTCAGCTTGAGATCATGAACAGATGGCCGGATATTCTCCTTCAGGATTTTTTGGTAGACTGCAGAATTCATGGTTCCATTTACCACAACAAGTCTTCCAGGTCCTGAAGCAGCAAAACAGCCCCAGACCATCACACGACCACCACCATATTTTACTGTTGGTGTGATGTTCCTTTTCTGAAATGCTGTGTTACTTTTACGCTGGATGTAATGGGACACACACCTTCCAGAAAGTTCAACTTTTGTCTCGTCAGTCCACAGAGTATTTTCCCAAAAGTCTTGGCGACCATCAAGATGTTTTCTGGCAAAACTGAGATGAGCCTTTATGTTCTTTTTGGTCAGCAGTGGTTTTTGTCTTGGAACTGTGCCATGCAGGCCATTTTTGCCCAGTCTCTTTCGTATGGTGGAGTCTGGAGTGAGGCTTGTAGTTCTTTGGGTGTTGTTTTGGGGTCTTTTGTGACCTCTTGGATGAGTTGTCGCTGTGTTCTTGGGGTAATTTTGGTTGGCCAGCCACTCCTGGGAAGGTTCACCACCGTTTCATATTTTCCCCATTTGTGGATAATGGCTCTCACTGTGGTCCGCTGGAGTCCCAAAGTTTTAGAAATGGCTTTATAACCTTTTTCAGACTGATAGATCTCAATTACTTTGTTTCTCATTTGTTCCTGAATTTCTTTGGATTGCAGCATGATGTCTAGCTTTTGAGGATCTTTTGGTCTACTTCACTTTGTCAGACAGGTCCTGTTTAAGTGATTTATTGATTAAGAACAGGTGTGGTAGTAATCACGGCTGGGTGTGGCTAGAGAAATTGGCCTCAGCTTTCCAAAGATGTGATAAACCACAGTTAATTTATGTTTTAATATGAGGGGGCAATCACTTTTTCACACAGGGCCATGTAGGTTTGGTTTTTTTTTACCCTTAATAGTAAACGCCTTCATTTAAAAACTACATTTTGTGTTTACTTGTGTTATCTTTGTCTAATATTTAAATTTGTTTGATGATCTGAAACATTTATGTGTTTTTTTTTTTTTTTTTTTTTTTTACTTATTTGTACCCGTAGGTAGACTTGGTTTGCAGTCTGGTGACAAGCCACTGGCTGCTGGTCGCTGCGTGCGCGAGCGCCCTAAACCTACATGTTTTTGGTATGCGGGAGGAAACCGGAGAAATCCCGGAGTAAACCCGCGCAACACGGGGAGAACATGCAAACTCCACACAGCTCACTGTTGGTCGGGGGCTGGGATCGAACCCACGATCTCATGATCCCCGCGATCCCCCGGCCGAGGGTAAAACTGTGCTGCCACAGTGCTAAACCACTGCGCCACCGTGCAGAGAAGTCGGGGAGGGGGCAAACATTTTTTCACACCACTACACACACACACACACACACACACACACACACAGAGAGTGGGAAAACATTTTTCTCATTAAACATATTTCTGATGGAGCCTTGACCTGAGATTTTCACCAGATACTGTATCAGTAACAACCCAAGTAATCCATACATACAAAGAAATCAAGGCAACTGTGTTCACAAAATGTTATATTTAATAAAGGGGAATGAGACAGGGAATAAGTATTGAACACGCTTGGTGAAATTCATTTAATATTTAGTAGAAAAGCCTTTGTTGGTAATAACAGCTTCCAGATGCCTCCTGTATGGAGAAACTAGACACACATTTACACATTAATGGCTGTGTGAGTTATTTTGAGGGAACAGCAAATTTACACTGTTATACATGCTGTACACCAGGGGTGTCAAACTCATTCCATGGAGGGCCAAGACCCTGCAGGTTTTACTTCCACCCAGTCTCTTCAGCAGGTGTTTTCACTGATCAGCAATCAGTGGGAGGAAATTCAGAGAAAACACCTGTTGAAGCCACTGGGTGGAGGTAAAACCTGCAGGGTCTTGGCCCTCCATGGAATGAGTTTGACACCTGTGCTGTACACTGACTGCTTTACATTATATCAAAGTGTCATATCTTCAGTGTTGTCCCATGAAAAGATATAATAAAATATTTACCAAAATGTGAGGGGTGTACTCACTTTTGTGAGATACTGTATATAGGTGTGTGTGTGTGTGTGTGTGTGTGTATGCGCGTACATATATACACTACTCACAAAAAGTTAGGGATAGTCAGCTTTCAGGTGAAATTTCAGGATGCACCTAAAATACACTATAACCTTTACAGGTGAACTTAATTTGACCCTCTCTAACCTTTTGAATGCACGTGTCCAGCTACTCAATGTTTCAGTACTTTTTGCATAACTTGCTGTTCTCTAACAAGGTGTTTAATGGCAAAATTCACAACAGGTGTTTGATCCATGAATTGACCAATAAAATTTCTGGTTTAATTAGAATTTAAACAGTCCTCTTCATCATGCTGTTCACATTTTGACATCAGGAGACCAAGACGACACCTAACAATTGATCAACAGTACCTCACCATTGCAAGGCTTCAAATAGGATGCTCTCAGAGGGAAGTTTCCACTGAGCATAGAGTGTAACAGAGTGTCATCAGCAGGTTGCAACAGAGATACAGAGAGACTGGAAGAGTCACAGAAAGGCATAGAAGTGGATGTCCTTTGGCCACATCCCATGCTGATGACTGCTTCACTGTGAACAGTGCCCTGCGGAACCAGATGATGAATGCTACTCAACTCTAGGCACATTTAGGGGAGGTGAGAGGCACCCAAGTGTCATGTCACACCATTCAAAACCATTTACATCAGTGTGGTCTGCGTGCGAGACGACCTGCAAGGGTACCTGACCACACCACCAGGCACAGGAATCACTGTCTTGCATGGGCCATGGAGCATTTATGCTGGTCAAGGGACCAGTGGGCCTCAGTGCTGTTCTCTGATGAAAGTTGATTTACGCTGAGCAGAAATGATGGCCACCAACGATGCTAGAGATGTCAAGGAGACTGCTATGCATCAGCCACTGTTGTCACCGGATGAGCCTTTGGTGGTGGTGGTGTTACAGTCTGGGCAGGTGTGTCTGGTCAATACATAACTGCCCTACACCTTGTGAATGGTACAGTGATGAGCCGATACTACCTGAATAACATCATTAATCCAGTCATTGTGCCCTGCATGAACAACACAGGCCTAATTTCCTCTTCATGGAGGACATTGCTTTAGCTCATCGAGGTCACATCATTAGGGAATGGCTGCTGGAGGTTGGGTACCTCAAATGGAGTGGCTTACACTTTCTCCAGACCTCAATCCCAGCTGAGTTGCCATGTAGAGGCTCGTAACCCTGCACCCCATAACCTCAATGACCTGAGGGCCACCCTTCAAGAAGAGTGGAATGCCACACTTCAGCAGACAATAAGTCGACTTGTGAACAGCATGAGATGTCATTGTCAAGCTGTAATTGATGCTCAAGGGCACGTGACAAATTATTGAAACACTGACATTTTTTGTTGTGGTATAGCCACCACTGTTTTGGGCTTTTGTTTCAGTAAATTGTTTGAGATGAGGAAATCACCATTGCATGCTTCTACTTAAATGCTCTACTTTCATGTGACATAATGATTGGAAAGAGAGGAGAACCCAATTGCAAGGGAAATCTGTTAGACCATGATTTATTATAAAAACAGAAAAACACTGCACATGGGCAGAAATAAAGAGGCAAAAACAGGCAGGGTTTAGGTAAAGCAGGAGTGTGTGTGACAGACACACAGAGATTTCTTGAATTATAAAGAGAGTGATATAGGCTGGAACTTCAAACTGGTTAAGGCCAAGATATATAGAGTGAAGTACATGGTGGTAATGCACCTGTAAGCTGGTTGCCAACTGCCAATCAAATCTAAAAGAAGAAGAAGAAGGAGTGTGTGTGAGTTGCTGACACATTAGGACACCGCACAGAACACAGACTGAGTCACACATATATAGACAGGGGAGCAATCAACACATAGTGAAGTACGTGGTGGTAATGCCCCTGTAATCTGGTTGCCAATCGCCAGTCAAATTTAAAAGAAGAACAACACAACACAGGACAGCTGAGCACCATCAAGGGCAATCAGACAGCACAGGATGAGTGGGGCTGGACAATCACAGAGGGGATACACACAAAACATGACAATGAACATACAGGACAACAGTACAGGCGCAATACAGAGAGGGCAGTGGCTACAAGTACGGGAAACATGAGGGACTAAGATAAAAGGTAAACATGAGACAAGACCACGGGACCAAGACAGTGACAAACAAACCTCAGGCAAAGATAACTAAACACAGAACCATGACTAAGACAATAAATAATAATAAACACAGAAAAATACCAAAATACAAAACTCAAAGCGAGGACATGGACTGGACGGATGTCCTGAGACCAAAAACATGAACTAGAAACTAAGGCGAGGACATGGAGCCAACCCATGTCTTGACATTTCCTCCCTCTCAAGGGGCGGCTTCCAGATGACCCATAAACAAAAACAGAAAATGACCCTTCCAGGGTGGGTGGTGGAAATAAAGGCCAGGTGGGCTGAAAACAAAACATTCCCCCCCCCCCCCCCCACAGAGTCCAAAACAAGACCACACAGTTTGTGGGGCATAACCAAAGTCCACAGCCCCAAACCAAAAACAAGGGGGGTCGGGTGGCCTACCGAAGTCCCAGGGCTACTGGACTGGAATCAAGGGGGGTCGGGTGGTCTTGCACTGTCCAGGGACCACCAGGTGGATGAATATGGCGTGTGAGGTGGACTACCAAAGTCCATGGGTCACCAGATGGATGAATACGGCACTGTGGTGGTGATGACCTCAGGAGCTTTTTTCACAGGAGCTAACATGGGAACTTTAAACTCAGGAGATGATAATATGGAAACTTTAAACTCAGGAGATTCTTCTTCGTTGATCGCTAGATGGTCACACCAGCTGCCCTGACGAATGCTGCCATCCTGCGGAGGTCCCCGAGGTCCCCGTGCAGCTTTTGGTTCAGCGATGTGGGGTCAGGCCACGTAGCTCGTCTGAGTGCAGCGTGGTCTGGGCAGTCTTGGAGGAGGTGTTCGCTGGTCATTTGGGCAGTACCACATGGGCATCTGTCCGATTGTCCAACTTTAAGTTTCTGGTGCATGTGAGCGTGCATTCTGTTATGTCCAGTTCGGAGTCTGAACAGAACGACTTGGTCAGCCCTGCTCAGACTGTAGTAGTTGTCATCCTTGCAGCAGTTTGGGTGTTGCTGCTGCCACTTCATGATGAGTCACACTGATGTTACTCAGGAGATGATAACATGAACACTTTAAATTCAGGAGATGATCACATGGACACTTTAACCTCAAGAGGTGATAACATGGACACTTAAACCTCAGGAGGTGATTATGATGACACAGTAACTTGAATTTCAGAAGTGAATGATAACTTGAGAACTCCCTGTCCCGGAGAAAACCATTCGGGAGCCTCTTGCTCAGAAGAAAACAAAATAAGAGCCTTTTGCTCTGGAGAAAACAAAGTAGGAGCCCATTGCTCTGGGAATAACAACATAGCAGCTCCAAACTCAGGAAATGACCTGGGAGGTCTTTGTTCTGGAGAAAACAATGTAGGAGCTCTTTGCTCTGGAGAAAATAATATCGGAGCCCTGTGCTCTGGGGAAAATAATATAGGAGCTCTTTGCTCTGGGGAAAATAATATAGGAGCCCTTTGCTCTGGGAAAAACAATGTAGGAGCTCTAGACTCCACTGGAGTTTCTTACTCAAAAGAAAACTTTTTAAACTCAAAAGGTGACAACACAAAACCTTTAAACTCAGGAAGTAAAAATATAGCACTCTTAAACTTAGGAGATAACATTGGAGCCCGTTGCTCTAAAGAAAACAACATGGGGTTTTAAACTCAGAAGGTAACATTTTAGCTCTTTGCTCTGGAGACCACAAAGGAGCATTTTGCTCTGGGGGCAACAACATAGGAGTTTTTAGCTTTGGAGATACCAGTACAGGGGCTACTAGTTCAGAGGATATAAACACAGGAGTTTCTATTTCAGAAGATAGTACCTGAGGGGCATTCGGCACAGGGGCTAACAGTAGCTGAGAAGCGGCGACCCCAGGTGGCAAAGGTGGAGCAGATTGCTCGCCCTCTTGGATGACAGGTGGAGTGGACTGTTCACCCTCTTGGACAACAGGTGGAGTGGACTGTTCACCATCTTGGACGATGGGTGGAGCGGACTGCTCACCCACTTGGACGACAGGTGGAGCTCTCCTGACCTTCTGCACATTGGGTGGAGGTCTCCCAACCTCCTGCACGTCGGGTGAAGGTCTTATGACCTCTTGGATGTCGGGTGAAGGTCTCATGACCTCTTGGCCGTCGAGTGGAGATCTCATGATCTCTTTGACATCGGGTGGAGGTCTCCTGACCTCTTGGACATTGGGTGGAGGTCCCATGACCACTGGGACAGCAGGTGGAATGTCTAGCTTGGATGGTGGCGAAGCTGTGGTGTGAAGCACCATCCCTGACGCAGACACCTTGGGCGTGAAGGAAGAGATGGAAGACGGATCAATACAGGAACAAGCAGTGGAGCCTGGTGGAGGAAGGTCTGAAGCAGATGAGAGCTGCAGCTTGGTTCCCCCATCAGGAGTTAGGCAAGACTTTTTAAGTATAGATGTTAAGAATACAAAATAAAGTACTTGCCTTAACTCCTGCTACACTGCCAGTGAGGACCTTGGTGACTGCAGCTGGAGAGGCGATGACCATCTCAGGAGATGCTGAAGGAGCAGCAGATGAGACAGTCAAAGGCACAGCAGTGGGCGTGGGCACCAGCACTGGAGATGTTGGAGCTGGCACTGCAAGCATGATGACAGGTGAAGCTGGTGGAGCGCGAACTGATGGTGTGTGTCAAGGAGAGAGCTGGAGTTGTGGCATGCGCGTCAGGAACAGCGGGAGCCATTGTGTGCACCTCGGGGACAACGGGAGCCGTTGTGTGCACCTCGGGAACAATGGAATCTGGTGTGCACACCTCGGGGACGGCTGGAGGTGTTGTATGCACATTGAGGACAGCTGGAGTTGTGATGCACACCTCACGAACAGCTGGAACAATCTGAAGAGGATCTGGAGCAGGTGGTGGTATGTGGAGTCGAGTGGAACAGTGTCTCCTGGAGCCTTTTTTCCTCCCTGGGCCCCTGAACACCAGCTTGCTGCCGCAGAACTCTTCCCACTTCGCTGGAGAGAGAACAGGCGGCTGGAAAGCTGGCTCTGGCAAGGAGGAGGCAGATGGCAGCAGTGGTAGCAGAGGAAGGGAGAGATTCTGCACCTGGGGGTGGGAGCTCACGCTTGGTCTGTCTTCCAGCAGATTAGCTACTTCACCCCAGCAGAGCATCTCATCCTCTCGGGAAGAGCAGCTCCGAGCATCGGTCGCCATGTCCTCTATCATGGCCACCACCTCTAGCTCATCCCGACTCTACTTTTTCCTCCTCCTGACAGACTCGACTGCTGGGTCCATATCTGGCGGTGTCCTTTTGTCATAACGATTGCCCCTTCAGGGCAAGGAAAGAAAGGAGAACCCAATTGCAAGGCGAATCTGATAGACCATGATTTATTATAAAAACAAAATAAATGCTGCCCGTGGGCAGAAATAAAAAAGCAAAAACAGGCAGGGTTCAAACGCAGGACTCAGGCAGG
The DNA here is from genome assembly GCA_020510985.1 of Pholidichthys leucotaenia. Lineage (NCBI taxonomy): Eukaryota > Metazoa > Chordata > Actinopteri > Cichliformes > Pholidichthyidae > Pholidichthys > Pholidichthys leucotaenia. Next base: position 181,174,962 of record CM035845.1, on the reverse strand, counting down.
ATTCAGGCAAAGCAGGAGCGTGTGTGAGACGCCAACACAACATTAGGACACCGCACAGAACACAGACTGAGTCACACATATATAGACAGGGGAGCAATCAACACAACACAGGACAGGTGAGCATCATCAAGGGCAATCAGACAGCACAGGACGGGTGGGGCTGAACAATCACAGAGGGGATACACACAAAACATGACAATGAACATACAGGACAACAGTACAGGCGCAGTACAGAGAGGGCAGTGGCTACAGGTTCGGGAATTAGGAGGGACTAAGACAAAAGGTAAACATGAGACAAGACCACGGGACCAAGACAGTGACAAACAAACATAAGCATGATAATAATACTAAAAGGAAGACCACGGAACCTAAGGCAGAGATAACTAAACACAGAACCATGACTAAGACAATTAATAATAATGGACACAGAAAAATACCAAAATACAAAACTCAAAGCGAAGACACAGACTGGACAGATGTCCCGAGACCAAAAACATGAACTAGAAACTAAGGTAAGGACATGGATCCAACCCCCGTCCTGACATGATGGTATAATGTCACTGTAGTGTGAATTTTTTACATTTTCCATAAATTTCACCCGAAAGCCAAATATTCCCAACTTTTTGTGAGTAGCGTATATTGTGCATCCCTTTGTGTTGTGATTTTCATGCTAAAATATAGGTCAACCTGACAGGATTTTATGTAAAGTTTTTTTTCCTCCTATGTCAGACTTTGCATGTTGTTGCTTTTCGTTTGCAAACGAGGAGCTCTGATCCCAACGAACATGATGATGATATCAAACAATTATTTGCATAGACGTTGAAGTAGACTATGCTTGCATTTCTGTGCAGGAATCCTTTACTTTAATCAGCTTCTTTCTCTGCAGGTTGTAAATACACGTGTCATGCTGTATGCCAGGAAAAAGTGTTGCTGGACTGTCATCCTGCAGCGTCGTCCATCAGTCAGGACCACCTCAACAACAACACGTCTCTCAATGTGAGTACTCAACACACAAGTCAGAATCAACTTATGGCTCATGGGCCATTTACCCCCGCCAGTATGTGCTGAATAGTGCTTAAAATTTATTGAATAATGGAATGAAGATGTCCCAGCAATAATATAGCCTCATATACATACTGTAAATGCAGATGCAGTTCATGAAAAAGATCAAATATAAGACTGAGCTGTTTTTTATTGGACTGGTGTTAATTTAATGAAGTTAATGAAGTGACACAGCTTTAAAGCTTTATATGTATAAGAATAAGACATAAGAAAGATAAATTGCATACTTTTTTACTGATGACCTTTTGGCTTAAATTGTGGAAAACTGGCAGCCTGGCAATCAGGTTGAGTGCCCCTGTTCTACACTCTGAGGGCCCTAGATGACAATCTAAAGCGGGCATTTGCGCCATGTTTCGCACCTTTTGCCAGTGAAGTCTTTAGTTTCTGTCAGCACATTGTCTTTTACTGCTGTATACCCTCACCACTTAATTAGCACCTGACTGTGCACGTGGTTTGCACATGTACTGTAGAAGTGGACTCAGTTAAAGTGGGTGAGGCTCAGTGCAAAATTTGGCACATTTGTATCATTGTGGATTCTCTGTCGATGCGCCTTTGATCAACAAAAACCAGGTCTAAAGTCAGTGGCACATTATTTCAGCAATACATTTAAAAGGCGTGAGCGTGCATGTATGACTTCCTACACTATGTTATTTAAAGCCTCTTTTACACTTAGCAAGTCAGTAGCCTACTCCACTGTGTTTCATAGAGAATGTACCTGGATCCCAGTGAGAGAAAGAGTGATGTGTGGTTGTGGGGGATAACTTCATTTTCATTCATGAACATTTGCTGGTTCCAGTAATATCATTAATTCCCTGGATCTAATTTCCTCATATGTTTGTGAGTTTTTGAACTCTGGAAGCATCATCATCATCATCATAGCAGTCTGTCGGGGGCGACAATGACTGTTTCATTTAGGTCTGATCAGATTCCTCCATGCAGCTCTGTCCTTCTCCTTCCGCTTCCAGGAACTCCTGACCTTGTTAACCCGGGCGACGTCTGAGTCAGTATGAGTTGCTTTCTGACTGACCATTTCATGAAACTGCTTGCAAAGTATTTGAGTACCGCTAGCTTTTGCTGGACTAGCGGCACATTCTTGGCAGATAGAGATATTATCAGTGGCAAGGACAGGCCAAGACAAACTGACTCCAGTATCTGTTGCAGTGACTGACGTTACACAGGGTGAGACTGGACATCTTGGCAGATAAACACATCTGTCGCAAGGTCTGTGGTGGACTTTTGCAAGTCGGTGCATCGTGACATGCACTACACAAAGAGCAGAGATAAACTCTGGAGGCAAAAACATGAAATGAAAATCAGGTTAAAGACAATTTTCCTCTCAGTAAAGCACCAATGAAACACCCACTAAACACACAATTTTCCAGTTAGTAGCCACTGTTGGGGATTGAAGTAAATCAGGCCGGGGTGGGCATGGTCCTCTTCACTTTGTGAACGAGCCCGCATTGTTCCCAGCGCAAAACAGATTTGTCCTCCTATTTAAACACCGTCGTTAGTTTTACGCCTTAGATCTTTCACCCTGTTTATTAAAGGATTGAGAGCAAAGACAGTGATTGGTTTATTGCACGTTTTGCCCAAAACACACCTCTGAATAATTAGCATTTGGACAGCCTGTTCCTGCTTTCTGCCAGGTGCAAAATTTATTTTTGTGCTGCTGCAATAGCAAAGTGGAACTGAACATGCCCATAAATGCGCTCTGCACCATAGACAATAAACTAAACTACTTCTATGTCTTTTTCCATTTTCTTTTTATTTGATCGAATATAATAATATTTAGGTGTTATTCTTGGCTTGACTGGATGAGGTTAGTATTCATATGTAACTCAAATACTATGGTTCCCAACCTCTGGCCCCCTTCCCAAATGGGCTGCCTGAGGCTTTGCTCCGAGGATCTAACTTTGCCAAAATTTGATTTGGCATATTTAATCAAACCTTAATCAATCATTATTTTCAGAAATTAAAATAAATGTTTGGTAGTAGTGTGACAATCCTACAGTGATCTTCATCTGCACTTGGACATGTTTGAATTTTTAACCACTTTTAAGACTTCTTGTTCTTTATCAGACAACAAGGAAACATTCCAGATTTCATCTCTAAGTCAAAGCTGCCAGTAAAACTGAGATATCCAACCAGTCTAGTTACAAAAAGAAATTAATCAATTAATTTAAAAAAAACATACCAATTCAGTGATAAACAGCTGACTGGTGTGTTAATTATACTTAAACCTGGTTGCTGCAGTGTTTTCTGTCTCCACTAGATTGTGCTGTCTTCAAACATTTTGACAGCTTTGGTTTCGACTTTAAGTCTTCAAAGCATTCATTGATGTTTTTTTTTCCAAATCATAGCTTAATGGGTTTCTATGTATTGTTCTTCTCTTAACTGTTTTTTTTAAAAACACTGTTAGAAAATGCAAAAATGCCAAATATATAAACTGAACTAAATTTCCAAAGTGACCAGATCGTAAACTGTTTTTAAGCAAAATACATACTATATATACGTATGTGTGTGTGTGTACTGTGTGTGTGTGTGTGTATATATATATATATATATATATATATATATATACTGTACATAATAAAATTCTTACTAACCCCTTCTAAAACAAATCCAAGGCAAAAATAATTAATTTTATATTGCTTTAAACAGATTATAAAACAAATTCTGAAGACAAGACTGGGCTTTAGGCACCTTTGATTCTTGGATTTAAAACATTTTTTAAACTATTTAATACTAGAAAAGCACTCACCTCCACCAAGGCTCCTTCCGTACCTCATGGATCACCTCCAAAATGCAATGGGTTTGTGTGTAGGCCTAGTTTTGAAGTACTGTTGCTAACACTCTCTGAGAAGATCAGGGCCTTGGCTGAGGTAGGAATTCTCAGGTCATCACTAAAATGTAATGGCTTCCTCTGTAGCCCAAGAACCCCCTCTGGTGAGAATTTTATCCAAATCCATCCAGTAGTTTTTGTGTAATCCTGTTGCACAAATGCAATCAAAGCCCTTGGTGGAGATATGCACTCTCAGGTCCTCACCAAAATCTAATCATCTGTTCCACGAGCCATTACACACCTTTCCTGAAAATGTCATCGAAATCCATTCATAACCTTTTGAGCAATGCTGCTAACAGTCAGACAAACCGACCACAAAAACATAACCTCCTTGGCGGAGGTAATAAAAATTTAAAAGATGATGAAATTGACATTTACTGTTGCATAATAAGATGACCACATTGGTCCGCACTTGAATTTAGAAATCTACTTAATCATATAAACACTCCGCTCCTGCATCCGTTCCTTCAATATGTAACTACTCACATCAGATCAAATAGGGTTGTAATGCACATCACCATAGATGTGAACATTTTTCTACTCTTTGTGGTACTTTCACTGAGTCTGTATATTGTTAAAGGAGAGCATAAACTGTACTGTATCCAAACAGAGTTGCTCCATTTTGTGGATTACAGGGTTTTGGACATTTAGTGTTTGGAGAAATTCTCACATGGAGGTCTGAAAACACCCAAAACAGTCCAGAGGAGGTGCAGGAGTCCTCTTGACTCCTCATTTCCCAACCACTTGGTTTGTAATGAAATAAAAGATGATTGTGGTTTCAGTCATACCAGAAACAGTGTTAACTATTCCGGCTTTAATATGTCAGAGTCCATTCTACTTCAATAAAACTCTGGACCCCAGCTCAGTACACACACCCCTAATGCATCACTCTACAAAAATTGTGTGTATGTATGTATGTATGTAAAATTCCTCAAAGACAGCTGTGTGTGCATCAGGTCTGGTTTGTGTTGGTGCAGACTGATGAGGCTGTAGTACAACACTATACCACTACCAGGCTGTCTGTGTGTACGTGTGTGTGTGTGTGGTCAAAGGTGATTTCCCTCATAGGAAACACTCACAGGATGTATGACAGTGGCACAAAGAGAAACATCCACGTGCAAACACTCGTTCATCATTGAATGTCAGTACTTTATTCACTTAATGTTACCTATATGACTACAGTATGAGAGAAATAAAACTGTACATCACTGGATTTTACTGCCTAGGGGGCTTGTTGATGTTAACATGGATCGTGTTGTTTTATGGGATAGAAAACAGAGACTGAGTGTCACGATTTGGAAACACGGAGCAGGAAAGGAGGACCCAAGCGCAGGCAATGATCCAGCTCACGATTTATTAAATTGGGGAAATAATGCACAGCTCGTGGGCCAGAGAACACAATAACTGAATCGACTCAAGGAAAATAACTTAATTACCCACGTGGAATGAGGAACCAGGAAACAAAGGAACAACCAGGGAAATGTGACGACACATCATGACATTCATACAATGACTCTCGAAGGCATAAACTGAACTTAAAGGGAATCAGATAATCATGAATGTAAAACAGGTGGGAACACAGGTGGGCATAACACTAACAAGGCAATCAAAAAGTAAATAGTAAGTTACAAACATAGACCAACAGGAAAATGCATTTCAAAATACAGTTAAACTGACTCAATCAGAACCACAACAGGAATGACTAACAAAATAAGCTAAAATAAAGCAAAGCTAAACTAAACAAGAATAATACAAGAAAAACTTTCAGAACTAGAAAAGCACTCAGAGAGTGCATACCTCTGCCAAGGTTCCTTCTGTCCCTCATGGATCACCTCCAAAATGTAATGGGTTTGTGTGTAGGCCTAGAGCCACTTCTGGTGAAAATTGCATCAAAGTCTGTCCATTAGTTTTGGAGTATTGTTGTTAACACACTGTGAGAAGATAAGACCCTTGGCAGAGGTATGCATTCTCAGATCATCACCAAAATGTAATGGGTTCCTCTCTAGGTCAAGAGCCACTTCTGGTGAAAATCTCATCCAAATCTATGCAGTAGTTTTTGTGTAATACTGCTGCACAAATACAAACAAAGCCCTTGGTGGAGGTATGCACTCTCAGATCATCACCAAAATCTAATCACCTGTTCCCCATGCCATCACACACCTTTCCTGAAAATTTCATCCAAATCTGTTCATAACTTTTTAAGTTATTTTGTTGACAAGACAGACAGAGACAGACTAACAAATAAATAAACTAACAACGTCCTTGGCGGAGGTGCCAACTACAATCAGGAGAACCTAAACTAAAACCAGAATAACAGGAGATACTTTGAATGAATTGAATGAATTTATTTATTTCGGATAGTACATTACAGGTTAAAAGAAACTGTATAATATAACAACAAGGTCAAATTAGACAAAGACTCCTTCTACTATACAATTCCACGTGAGTTATCCGAAATGGGTGATGGCTGAAGCCGCAGCTTATATTGCCCACCCATATTCCATCCAAGAATTCAAAGGAGAAAAAAGAGAAAACAAGACAAGAGCGATTACAATTTAAAACAAGGCTAAGACAAAATATGACTGAGAGAAAAGAAAACTGAGCTAGTCTAAGTTAAGCGGTTACTATTCAAAAACAAATCTAAGACATAGTGTCACAGAGAAAAAAGAAAAACTAAGCTATAACACAACACAGGCTGGAAATGTCAATCCTTATGTGAGTTTACATGTCGTCTTGTAAATATGTTTGGAGTATTTCTTCCTTTAGTTTTTGTTTAAATTGTCCAAGCTTTGTACATGATTTTAATTCAGGTCCAAAATCGTTCCATAATCTGACACCTTGCACTGAAATACAGTGTTGCTTGGTAGTTGTTCTCACTGTAGGCTTTTGAAATATACATGTTCCTCTGAAGTGATATCGTTTCTCCCTTGTTTGGAACAACTTTTGGATATTTGCGGGCAGTGATAGATTCTTCACTTTGAACATTATTATTGCGGTTTTAAAGTCGATCAGATCTTTCAACTTGAGAGTTTTTTGTTTAAGAAAAAGTGGGTTTGTTGGTTCCCTGTAAGCTGCTTTGTTGATTATTCTAATAGCTCTCTTTTGAAGCATAAAGAGTGGATATATGTTTGTTTTATATGTATTTCCCCATACTTCATTACAATATGTCATGTATGGGAGTATTAATGAATGATACAAGGTGTATAGTGTGGGTTGATTCAGCAAATTTTTCACTCTGTATAATATTGCAATTGATTTGGATACTTTACCTTTTATATAATTAATATGTGGCTTCCAACACAGTTTGTTATCAATTATTACTCCAAGGAATTTAGTTTCGGATACCCTTTCAATCTCTACACCATTTACACTGAGTTTGGGTACTGGGTAGTTGTGATGGTTGTTAAAGACTATAAATTTTGTCTTGCTTAAATTGAGCGTTAATTTGTTTGAATCAAACCACAGTTTCAGCTTTCCTAATTCCTTTCCGAGTGTATCCAGAAGTTGTTCCAAATTGTTTCCACTGCATAGCAGGTTAGTGTCATCAGCAAACAATATTAAGTCCATTTTTTCTGAAACTTTACATATATCATTTATATACATATTGAATAATAATGGTCCCAAAACTGAACCCTGTGGGACTCCACAGGTGACCTTCAGTAGCTCTGAGTTTTTGTTGTTAACACATACAAACTGATATCTATTCTTTAAGTAACTTCTTAACCAGGACAGTGCTACCCCTCTGATACCACAATTTTGTAGTTTCTTTAATAATAGATTGTGATCTACTGTATCAAATGCTTTTTTAAGATCCAGGAATACTCCAACTGAATACTCTTTATTTTCAATGGCTGTTGATATTTTTTCTGTAAATTCCATTAAGGCATATGCTGTTGTCCTTTTGTGTCTGAACCCATATTGCTGCTCACACAATAAATCATTCTTCAGTATGAAGTTGTCAATTCTCTCATAGAATATTTTTTCAAGTATCTTGGAAAATTGCGGTAATAGTGAAATTGGTCTGTAGTTGGAGAGTTCCCCTCTGTCGCCTGTCTTGTAAATCGGAATTACTTTAGCTATTTTCATTGCATTGGGAAATATACCTGATTGGAGAGACAGGTTACAGATATACGTCAGTGGTTTCACTATGCATTCGATAACAGTTTTGACTAGTAGCATATCAATACCATCGCAGTCAGTAGATGTTTTACTTTTGAACGATTTAACAATTTCAATGACCTCTCTTTCGTCTGTGTTCTTTATGAAGATGGTGTCTTTTACAGCAGTGTTATTGCATATTGAATCACCTGTTGGCACCGTAGTGGGTATTTCTCGGGCCAGTTTAGGTCCAATGTTAACAAAAAAATTATTAAATTCATCTGCAGGTGAAGCTATATTCACATTCGGAGTCGATTTTCTTTCAAAATAGACTAAGAACAGGGAGAGTAAGCTGGGCAAAGATGACGCAAGAAACACTCTCAACATAAGCATGAAACTAGACAAGAATAAATCTTAAGAACAATGAGTCCAAGGTAAAATAATTTTCAGAAGACACCTCATAACACTGATGTTCAAAATCTACAAAACTGTCCAGTTTTGGGGATCCAAAAAGCTGTTAAACATTAATCTTTAACTCTTATTGGAATAATTCAGCGTTTTTTTGTCCAGTGTCATGAATAGAGATTGATTTTGCTTTGTTTGTTTTACTTTTATTGCATATATTTTTAAGTTCAATGGGCGGTATCATGAGTGGGCTCAAACAGTGACAGATAGAAGGGAAGCTGTGGTGGTGAATGAGCTAAAACAACAAGCCTTGGATGTGTGACTGTATGTGAAATGTGAAACAGACACAGCTGTTCTGTAACAGAGCCTAGATGAGAGACGCTTTCCCTTCAGAAAATCAGAGCCTACAGTTACAATAATCTGATGATTTGTTTGTATCTTTAAGATTTTTACTTCATGAATTTATTGATTTTAAACTCTTGCAAATCTAGATTTAGTGAGATATTTTATTACCTAAAACTAACACCACTAGCTGCCATTCTTAAACTTAGCAGCTTCAACCGTCAGTGTTTACATCCCATCTGGCAGTGAAATAGTTCCAGTCTTAACTGGGTGCAGCGTGGCTTTGGCTCCCACGTTCTTCAGCCCTGTTGTGGTTTTTGCCATCCAGCAGGAGGAGGATTTGCTCAGCAGATTTTGAAACCAATGCTTCACATTCAGGCTCTAATACTGCTGAGTAATGCTGAGTAGAGAACTGTGGTCTTTTAGGTGTCAGTTATTTAATAAAAATACATTTTTGCAGTGTGGGTGGTAGGGTTGGGGGGACGTTTCCCATCAGCTTGTCTGTTATTGCAGCTGAAAGCAGACTTTACAGTATTGTTGAAAACAAATTTTTCTTCATCCTCAGACAGCTGGATGATGTAAATGGTAGACCGTGTCTCTCCGTTGGAGTGGGTATCTAAAAACTGCATGTCTAAGATAATAATGTGCTGACGATAAGTTGTGGAGACTCTCATTATCTGTCCCTTTGAAAGACAGGGTTATTAATTTCCATCCACAGTCATTTTAACTTCTATGAGTCCAAATAGCTTTTGTTTTGAGCATGTTCAGTTTTAATCATGAGCCTACACATTACAGCATACAGATTATGCATTATTTATTAATTGAAATGATGAACAGAGCCTGTGAATCAGTGCTGTTCAATGCCACATGAAGCAGATTTGCTGGGGTTTTTTTTGTTTATTTGATGGAGAAAACATGAACTGTCATAAAGAATCAGGACTCTAAAGTCAGAGGCGAGACAGTATTGCATAATCACTCTTTAATATGTGTTATAAAGTGGACAGGTGGGAATTACAATTAAAGACGTCGTTGAATGAAAAATTGTGTTTTCGTAGGTTTTAACCTTCTGAAATGCATCTATTGGTCACATGATTATCAAAAAAATATAAAAACACCCACTTCTCTTAAAAAAGCCTTTAGATAGTTTTCTCTTCAAGAAGCCATTTTAAAGGTAGAACATAGCACACCTCACCACTGTCTCGCTGTCCCCATACATGTCCTGCACCACCCTCACATACTTCTCTGCTACTCCTTACTTTCTCATACAGTACCACACTTCCTCTCTTGGCACCCTATCATATGCTTTCTCTAGATCCACAAAGACACAGTGCAACTCCTGACTTTCTCTATACTTCTCCATCAACACTCTTAGAGCAAACATTGCATGAAACCATATTGCTGCTCACTGATTGTCGCCGCTCCTCTTATCCTGGCTTCAACAACTCTTTGCCATATCTTTATAGTGTGGCTGATCAACTTTATGCCTCTGTAGTTACTACAGCTCTGAGCATCACCTTTGCTCTTGAAAATCGGTACCAAAACACTTCTTCTCCACTCCTCAGGTATCCTCTCACTCTCCAAGATTGTGTTAAACAATCTGGTTAAAAAGTCCACTGCTATCTCTCCTCAGCACCTCCATACCTCCACAGGTATGTCATCTGGACCAACCGCCTTTCCATTCTTCATCCTCTTCAAAGCTGCCCTCGCTTCTGCCTTGCTAATCCTCGGGACTTCCTTGTTCACCATCTTTCCTTCATCCATCCTCCTCTTTCTCATTTTCTTCATTCATCAGCTTCTCAAAGTACTCCTTCCACCTTCTCAACACACTGTTGTCACTTGTTTTTTTTTTTCCTACTGAAATTGGGGATCTTCTTCAAAGCTGGGATGACCTGCAGTGTTACCAAAGAACAGCACCATTGCAAACCAGTTTATTTGCTAGCATGCAGTGCATTGTGGGTAACTGAATTCATTGATAGGAGTTGGTTAGTAAGGTACAGTTAAGATGATTTAGATGCTCTAACAAGTACCTTCATACAGAATTCTTAATTTTCATTTGTATAAGAACTCAACAAGCCCAGTTATTTATGATTTAATGTGTAGAACAGATTTTACAATAACTGTTGTAGTGTGATGTTTATGAACACAGCTCTTTGGAAGGGAATGTTGTAGAAATTAAAACCCCAGTAGAAAATCTATTCTACATGGGGGTGGGGGGTGAAATGTGTTAAATTCTCATCCCATCATAATAACTATCAATGAATAAAGTGGTGTGAAAAAAAGAATAGTGGTGGGCAATCACAAGACAGCACATTCAGAGCCAGTGCAATAGCTGGACTGTGTACCTCTTTATCTGTTTATGGTATTTGAGTCCATATCTAAAATTTACTGCTGCACTGTCATGTTGCAGAAAAAAGAAATTCATGAACAGCACCACCTACGAGTATAGTGATTGTCCATAGAGCAACTCTGCATTTGTGCAGCTATATGGGCATAGGTTTCCCTTGCTTTGCAATACATCAGCTACTGGATCTGTAATGGACTGAATGGCTGTAATGGAAAGAATGGGGCTGCAGTTCACTTAATGACCACAGGGCCAGTAGAAGGCTACATGGGATACTTTCAACATCAAAAGAAAAAAAAAAACCCTGAAACTATCATGTTATTTCAAAAAGTTATAATTCACAGTCACACAGTGCAAGAAAAAAAATATTCTTACAGCACATCTGTATTAATTTACTCTTATTTGTAGATTGTCATGCATATGTAAAACTCTGGATTGCTGATTTATTTATGGTTGATGTCATTCACTAAAACTGTGGCTGAAGATCAACCGATTAGCCTCAGTGGGTGGGACAAAATGCAAAAAGAAAAATTATTTTTGAAATTAGTAAAGCTGATTGGTCGATTTATTAGTTTCCGTCTCAGTTAAGTGTGTATAATATTTAAGTAGCCCAATTTTGAGAGTCCATACAGTCATCATCCTGCTCTACAATTGGTTTAACTTATAGGAGAGGCAATAAATGACTGACCGAGAGAATAAAGTCCACTTCCTGTCTGCTTGGAAAGACAAACACAGGCAGACAGGAGGAGACAGCTCAGGGAGGGAGGAGAATCCAGGAGAGAGGAATGTTCCCGTTTTCTCTTTGGCTCTAATGGAGACTCATTAACACCACCAAGCCAGAGCAGGTGATAATTTATGTGAACTTGTGAGTCACGCCACTTTAGAATAAAAGTCAGCAAAATAGTAAAAAAAATAAAATAAAAATCTAAAGCCATGCTGTGGTTTTTACATGTGATGCAAGTCTTTAGATTTTTTTTTCTTTCTAAATTAAGATGTTTTTAGGGAAATCAGAGGATAATTGTTTAAATGTTAGCAAGCAGACTTTAAAAAGAGGAATTTTGATGAGTTTTACCTCTGGGTTTTATTGTTACTTATTAACAACTGTAGGTTAGTGCTGGGGTGAGGAGGCAACACACACACACACAGGTCGGAACCAGTGAGGTGAAAAGCAGCTGTAAGCCCAGTGTGGGAAAATGTTTTTCCTCTACTTTTCATTTTTTTTTCCCCCTGACTGTCTCACAGTCGTCAGTTTCTCTGTTATTTCTCACACCCTTCTGTTCAGTTAGACCTCAGGTTATGGTTGCTTGCCATGTTGCCTTCATTTTATTTGCTACCTTATCATTGAACGATTTGAGGTCTTTTTACAGTTTTTTTTTTTCAGTTGTTTAAGCACAATTTTGAAAAGCAGGGCCCTGTTTTTCAAAACGCTCCACACAATTGACACAATGCCACACCCATGTGCACATCACCCCAGATCGTTTACAAAATGGAACACTTTAGTCAAAACTATACAGTTTCTTAAGACCCCATTTTCTTGTCATAACAAACATCCATCACATCTGACTCTTTTTGAATCAGTTTAAACACCCCTGTGCTCAGCCAAAAACACAGCATTTACACAGAGAAGGTGTAAAAATAAATTCACCAACACGACATGATACCAATTGTGCAGACTAATTAAAATATTTATTTCTTTTCATGTATTCAAGTCAGTCAATACTGAACATTTCCACTAAACATTCATAACAAAACATTTAAGTTTTTATGCAGTATTACTGAACGTGCCATTATACGGGTGGTGGGTGGCACAGTGGTTAGCACTGCAGCAGCACAGCAACTCATCCTTGGCTGTGGGATCCTGAGTTCGATCCCAGCCTCTGACCAACAGTGATCTGTGTGGAGTTTGCATGTTCTCCCCGCGTCTGCGTGGATTTACTCCGGGATTTCTCCGGTTTCCTCCCACAGGCCAAAAACATGCAGGTGTGGGTGACACACATGGTGGGCTCACATTTCCACAGAGATATGACTGCATGCGTATTGGGGGTTTCACGTCTGGAAGGACAAAGGACTCGAATCTGCAGAAGATAAGGAGGAGGTGTGAGATTTGTCTTTTTGTCCCACAGAAGATGCCCCGGAGGGATTTCCGGTTCATCAAGGAATGAGAGACAATGGTGAAGGTTCAAAGGGATGCTTTGTGACTGTATGTTTACTGAAGCACCATGTGACTTGAGTTCTGATGCTGGAAACATATAAAAGGGTGATGTGATATGATTCTCTCTCTTCTTCCTGCTTTGAGAATGCTAGACGATGTGTTCTGTCAATAAAGCTGAACCTGAGAAATAAACTCAGCCTCATCATTCGAGCACATCCTCTACACTGGTGACCTACGACAAAGAATGAGCAGACAGAATTCTCCCGAGCGGGGCTTGGCGGAAGCCAGCCTGATGGCCGCCTCCACGATCCGGCTGCCCGATTTCTGGCAGCACAGCCCGCGCTCATGGTTTAGCACAGTCGAGGCGCAGTTCAACCTCCGGAGAATCTCCAACGATGACACAACATTCTACCATGTGGTAGCGAAGCTGGACAGCAACACGGTCCAGAGAGTGGAGGATCTGGTTAATCATCCACCAGACAGCGACCAGTACAGCGCATTGAAGGACGCGCTGATCAGCCATTTCACCCCTTCGGTCCAACAGCGAGCAGAGGGGCTCCTGACGTTGACAGAGTCAGAGAACGATAGACCTGTGGACCTGATGGTGAAGGTGCTGAGGCTGAAAGACTCTGAGGATGGCGAATTCATTTTTGCCCACCTTTTCCTTCGGACCCTGCCGCCAGCAGTGAGAGTGGCCCTGGCAGAGTCGCCCCGATTGGCCAGGCGAGACTACCATGGGCTGAGCAAAGAGGCGCAGCGGCTTGTCGACGCCCACAAGCGGAACACGGTTTCGGCCACGGCAGCTAGCCCAGGAACGGCGTCCGGAGACAGCGCAGATCCAGCGGCCGCGGCGCCAGACGCACCAACGACGGCGGTGATGGGGACCAGGCGGCGCGGAGCGGAGGACGGCCGGTGCTTTTACCACCACCGTTTTGCAGAGAGAGCGCACAAGTGCGTCCCGCCGTGCAACTTCAAGCGCCAGGGAAACGCCCAGACCGAGGGCCAGTAGCAGCTGCGACCCTCGGCGACGAGAACAAGCTGCTTTACCTGATGGATGCACACTCGGGGAAACAGTTCCTCGTGGACACAGGCTCCCAGCTGAGTTTCGTCACACCCACCTACGCGGAACAGCTGATGCCGTCTAAAGCTCCCTGGGTGTCAGTGTCAGCAGCGAACGGCTCCACGATTAAAACGTTTGGTGAGAGGACCATGCTTCTGTCCTTACAGGGCCGTTCATTTGAGTGGACTTTTATTGTAGCAGCAGTCAGTTTCAACATGTTAGGGGCTGATTTTTTGTGCTCACATGGTTTATTGGTTGACCTTGCTAATAGACGTCTGATTAATGCACCGTCTTTTCATTCTATCCCCTGCACAGCTCGGGTGGCCCCGCCGACTGCACATGCGAGCGTCTCAGCTGCGGGTGGTAAGTTTCACACATTGCTCGCTCAGTTCCCAGCACTCACAGTCCCCACATTTTCGGCGACGGTGGCTAAACATGGGGTGGAGCATTTTATCACCACCACCGGGCCTCCCGTCTTTGCAAAAGCTCGGCGCTTGGACCCAGCTAAACTGGCCATCGCGCGCGAGGAGTTCATTAATCTGGAAAAACTGGGCATTGTTAGACGCTCCAAAAGCCCCTGGGCTTCGCCGCTACACATGGTCCCAAAAGCTGATGGCTCGTGGCGACCTTGCGGCGATTTCCGCAGGTTGAACAACGTTTCAGCACATGACCGCTACCCGATTCCGCACATTCAGGATTTTTCTGTTCATTTGGCGGGGGCGCGCATTTTTTCTAAAATAGACTTGGTGCGCGGTTACCACCAGGTTCCAGTGCGCGCGCAGGATGTACCCAAAACAGCGGTCATAACTCCTTTCGGCCTTTTTGAGTTTTTGCGCATGCCTTTTGGCCTCAAGGGGGCCGCGCAGACTTTCCAACGCATGATGGATGCAGTTTTACGCGACCTCCCTTTCATGTTCGTTTATTTGGACGATATTTTAGTAGCCAGCACGTCCGAAGGCGAACACGAAAGCCACCTCACAGCAGTTTTGTGGAGGCTGGCAGAGCACGGGTTAATAGTTAACCCAGCGAAGTGCCAGTTTGGGGTGGCGCAGATTGATTTTTTTGGGGCATCGCTTTTCGGCAGAAGGAGCGGTTCCTCTGCCCGATAAGGTGCGCGCAATAACAGATTTTCCGCAACCTCAAACGGTCAAGGCGCTACAGGAGTTTCTGGGAATGGTTAATTTTTACAACCGGTTCCTCCCAAGCGCAGCACGGCTCATGCAGCCATTGTACACTGCGTTAAAAAAACAAAAGCCCGCAAATAAAGTTGAATGGTCTCCGGAGCGGGAGCGCGCTTTTGCCCAGGTCAAATCAGCCCTGGCAAACGCAGTTTTGTTAGCGCACCCAGTTCCAACGGCCCACATGGCGCTCACCACTGACGCTTCCGATGTAGCAGTGGGGGCGGTAGTTGAACAGTTTGTGGCAGGTACCTGGCAACCTCTCGCGTTTTTCAGCAGGACTTTGCGCGATAGTGAGCGTAAATACAGTGCGTTTGACAGGGAGCTTTTGGCCCTACACTTGGCCAGCCGCCATTTTCAGTTCTGGTTGGAAGGGCGACGTTTCACCGCTTTTGTGGATCACAAACCGCTAACGTTTGCGATGGCCAAAATTTCAGAACCCTGGTCAGGCCGGCAACAAAGGCAACTAGCCGCAATATCGGAGTTCACCACTGATATTCAGCATGTTGCAGGTAAACACAATGTTGTGGCAGACTGTCTCTCGCGCGCGGTAGCAACACCAAGCCCCTTGGGGGCAGACTCTGTAGCCGTGGCCGTGGCCGTGGGCCCGGGCAGCGACGCGGGAGCGCGTGCAGCCCCGGTCTGTGTAGGGTTAGATTATACAGCCATGGCCGCGGAGCAGGTTAATGATGCGGACGTGCACGCGCTCCAGTCTGGACCAACAGGGTTAAGGCTGGAGCACAGGGTGCAGCAAATTGGTATGCCCCCGCTAATCTGCGATGTCTCCACGGGATGGCCCCGCCCCGTGGTGCCAGCCGCGTGGCGTCACCGTGTTTTTGACTCGGTCCATTCTCTCGCGCACCCGGGGGTGCGCGCATCGATTAAGTTGGTGGGGGAGAAATTTGTTTGGCCAAGGAATGGGCGGCGGCCTGCGTAGTGTGTCAGCGAGCCAAAATACACAGACACACTAAGGCTCCGTTGGAACCTTTTCACATCCCCGCTAAGCGTTTTGATCACGTGCATGTTGACTTGGTGGGCCCGCTCCCACCATCACACGGGCACACACATCTTTTGACGATGGTAGACCGCACCACGCGTTGGCCAGAGGCGATCCCTCTGACATCGACCACAGCGGAAGAAGTTGCGCGAGCATTTTTAGCAGTGTGGGTTGCGCGTTTCGGTGTACCGTCGGACCCCAATTTATTTCCGAACTATGGTCATCGATGGCCCGCAGCTTGGGGGTGAAGATTCATCGCACCACCGCGTATAACCCCCAGGCTAATGGTTTATGCGAACGCTTTCACAGGTCATTGAAAGCAGCCCTCAGAGCGTCGCTGATGGATACAAATTGGGTGGACAAACTTCCATGGGTTTTATTGGGGTTGCGTTCTGCACCTAAGGAAGATTTGCATGCTTCCCCAGCTGAGTTAGTCTTTGCACAACCTCTCCGTTTGCCGGGGGAATTTCTCCCCGATAATCCTGCACCAAATGGCCCCCCTGCTCAGCCGTGGCAGAGCGACTCGGGAGCAAACACACTCCCTGGCCCGGTCCATCACAGTTTCCCACACGTTTTTGTGCCAAAGGCTTTAAAAAATGCAGAGTTTGTTTTTGTTAGACATGATGCTCAGTGTCCAAGTTTGCGACCGTTTTATGACGGACCGTTCAGAGTGCTGGAGACCAGGCAGAAGCATTTTCTGCTAGATTTAGGGGGCAGAAGGGAGTTGATTTGCATAAACAGGCTCAAACCCGCTTTTGTTTTGGCTGATGAGCAAGTGCAGCTCGCGAGGCCCCCCAGCCGTGGCAGGCCGCTGAAAGGACATCCTCCAGAATCTTCACAGAACCGTGCTAACAGCTTTAATCCACAGATGCAGAGAGATGCTGCAGGGGTAGCAAAGCCAGGTTGCAGCAGATTCGGCAGAAGGTTAAAACACAGGCAGTTGGTGGATTGATTAGCGATATATGGAGTGTTTTGTGTTTTTCTTTTTTTATGCCATGCATGTTTTGCCCTTAATAGACGTTTGGGGGGGGTAGTGTGGGTGACACACATGGTGGGCTCACATTTCCACAGAGATATGACTGCATGCGTATTGGGGGTTTCACGTCTGGAAGGACAAAGGACTCGAATCTGCAGAAGATAAGGAGGAGGTGTGAGATTTGTCTTTTTGTCCCACAGAAGATGCCCCGGAGGGATTTCCGGTTCATCAAGGAATGAGAGACAATGGTGAAGGTTCAAAGGGATGCTTTGTGACTGTATGTTTACTGAAGCACCATGTGACTTGAGTTCTGATGCTGGAAACATATAAAAGGGTGATGTGATATGATTCTCTCTCTTCTTCCTGCTTTGAGAATGCTAGACGATGTGTTCTGTCAATAAAGCTGAACCTGAGAAATAAACTCAGCCTCATCATTCGAGCACATCCTCTACACAGGTTAGTTTAACTAGAGACTCTAAAGTGGCCCTAGGTGTGAATGTGTGTGTGAATGGTGAAGGGATAGCACCGTAGCGCCGTATCGTGGCTGCTTTATCCATCCAGGTGGATACCCTGAATTTCCCCTCTGGGGATCAATAAAGTACACAAAATCAAATAAAAAAAAATTATACTGTAAACTTACAGCAGTAACACAAAATATCTACATCAGTACTGGAAAAAACCCCATCATCTCTCTGCCTATGGATCTGGCCACAGGGCCTCATCAACATCACAGGCTATGTTTTCATGTGCAAGGCAACGTGGGAAGAATCTTCTGGAGTGACAACTCCACTCCTGTATTGATGCTGCATCAGTTTGGTATTGAATAAGGGGGCCTCTGGACATATGGCCAAAGATCATAAACCTTCCACAGCCATGCTGAAAAGAACTCTATGGGGTTTAGGAAGGGGGATTGGTGGAAGGTATTGGACTGTTAATTCTGTTTGTTGATGAAACCAGTTTTGGACCAGAGCAGAACGATGAAAAGAGACATTGTCCCAGATGACCATGTATTGCATCTGGTCCCTTGGTTTGCTGCTGTGATAATATTGTGTAATCTGTCTAAAAATGTAAGAATGAGGTCAGTGTTGTAAGGACCCATGTTGGCATGGTGGTGGAGGACTCCATTCTGTGAAATGGCAGCACAAAGCGGAATGTTACCCCCACACTGTCCTGGTACATTGACAGTTGCCCTGTGGCCCAGTGGCCAGTGATGTTTCTTTCCCTTCTTCTTGCTGTTCTTAGGTTAAACCCAGCTTCATCAATGTATATAAGCTCATGCCAGACTTCCTCCGCATCCATTTGTAAAACTCTTTGAAATACAGTAAAAGATCACATTGTGTAGATCAATATACAGTACTGTAGGTCTGCTATATGGTACAATTACATGTACAGTAAAAGGTTGTGTGTGCAGTGCACAATACCACAGTCAGTGAACAAAACTTACTTCCACATATTCATGCCTTAGGATTTTCACCCTGTCTGAATTTCTTTCAAATGGTACTCTTGTAGAGAGAGGAATGAGTAGGCGAGGCAGTGAGCTGAAGCAGAGCAGACTTTATTACTCTCTCTATCATCAGTCGACAAGAATAATCACCCAGATCGCTAACATCTCTCTTTTATACCATACAAACTCACCTTGTGACCTGGGGGGTTCACATCACAATACGTACATTCACAATAACAATTCCCTTTGTCACCCAGCCTGTCGGCGCATTATTATGCAGCCCGGAGGAGAATGCATATTATCATGCAGTCTTATGGAGAAAACCACAGTCTGTCCTGCATATTCATTTCACAGCTTTTAAGCGTCTCCTCCTGTGCTATTCAGTCTGAGTAGAGAACGTATTGTCTGGGTTCCCCCCCCCCCCCCCGCGAAAACTCAGACTGGGCCTTAACCCTCATGTCCCGTGGGCTTCAGCTTACGTCCATAGCGGCTGTAACGGTGGGTAGCCGGCTCCGAAGTGCTGCTGTGCTGGTGGGGCGCTCCTGGAGGCGCATCCGTCTGTGGGGAGACATTGGGGGGGGGGGGCACATCTTCACCATGCCATTGTGATTGAGCTGACAAGTCATTTACCTGGGGAGTTCTCAGTGGGGGTCATCCGTGCTGAGGAGCTCGGGCCAACCCCACCTGCTCGTCTGCTAATACAAAGGCGGGCTTAAGCCTGTCTATACAGATTGTTTCTCTGCATCCTCCCAAGTCTAACAAAAAATGTTTATCCCCAGGTTCCAACACTCTGAACGGGCCATCGTAGGGCGGGCGCAACAGAGTCTGGTGGGCATCGTGCCTGACAAACACGAACGATGTATCCTTCAAGATCCTTGGCACGAAAGCGCGGGGAAAACAGTGGTGGGCTGGGCCGGGTACCGTCCTTGCCTCTGCGCTATGTAGTGAAGGTGGGGATGGATTGGTGTTTGACGCGGGGTTGTCAGGCAAAAATTCTCCGGGGAGCCGCAGCAGCTGTGAAAAAACAAGCTCTGCTGGGGAGGCAGCCAAATCCTCCTTCGGTGCTGAATGCAACCCTAATAGAACCCACGGCAACCGGTCCACCCAATTTGCATCCGTAAGCGAAGCCCTGGTCGAACCTCTTAGCCGGGACATGGAACAGCTCAAAGGGGGCCTTTGTGTGCCTGTGGACCTTGGCTTGTTGGCATGCTACGCAGGCTGTGGCACACTCTTTCACCTGTTTGCGCAGGCTCGGCCAGACGAACTTTGCTCCCACCAGTTTGACTGACGCGCGCACTCCTGGGTGCGCCAGGGAGTGAACCGACTCGAAAACACAGCGGCACCAAGCGCGTGGGACCACCAGGCATGGGCGGCCTGTGGAGATGTCACAGATTGGGGGGAGGGGTCCTCTGTCTTGCAGTACCCTGCTCTCCAGCCTTAACCCTGTTGGTCCAGACTGGAGCGCGCAAACGTCCGCATCGCCGATCTGCTCGGCGGCCATGGCCGTGTAATCTATCCCTACGTAGACTGAGGTCACTAATGTGCGCGAGAGGCAGTCTGCCACCACGTTGAGTTTACCGGCCACATGCTGAATGTCGGTCGTAAACTCCGAGATCGCAGCCAGCTGTCTCTGCTGCCAGGCCGACCATGGTTCCGAAACCTTGGCCATAGCGTACGTTAGCAGCTTGTGGTCCACAAACGCAGTGAAGCTGTGCCCTTCTAGCCAGAACTGGAAGTGGCGTATGGCCAGGTGGAGAGCCAGTAACTCCCTGTCAAACGCACTGTATTTACGCTCATTGTCACGCAAAGACCTGCTAAAAAGGTGAGCGGCTGCCAAGAACCAGCGACACACTGCTCCACAACGGCACCTATGGCCACGTCCGATGTGTCAGTAGTGAGCACTATTCGAGCTGCAGGTCCGGGTGCACCGGTAGTGCGGCATTCACTAGAACTGTTTTGGCCTTGGAAAACACCTGCTCTCACTCAGGAGTCCAGTCGACTCTGTCCGCTGGTTTCCATTTCTTAAGCGCGGCATACAATGGCTGCATGAGCTGGGCTGCGTGTGGGAGGAAACGGTTGTAAAAGTTAACCATCCCCAAAAACTTCTGCAGCGCCCTGGCCGTCTGAGGCTGGGGAAAATCTGCCACTGTGTGCACTTTGTCTGGTAAGGGTATCGTGTCCTCCGGTGAGATGCAGTGTCCCAAAAAATCGATTACCATAACCCCGAACTGGCACTTCACCGGGTTGATTATTAACCCGTGCTCTTCCAACCTCTGGAAAACCGTCCTGAGGTGGGCTACGTGTTCATCCTCAGACACGCTGGCTACCAGGATGTCGTCCAGGTAGACAAACACAAACGGCAGATCACGCAGCACCTCATCCATCATGCGTTGGAATGTCTGCGCCGCTCCTTTTAACCCGAAAGGCATGCGTAAGAACTCAAAAAGACCAAACGGGGTTATTACTGCCGTTTTGGGTATGTTTTCCGCGCACACCGGGACCTGGTGGTAACCGCGGACCAGGTCCACCTTGGAAAAAATGCGTGCCCCGGTGAGGTGGATGGAAAAATCCTGAATATGGTGGATTGGGTAGTGATCGTGCGCTGTGGCATTGTTTAATCTGCAGAAATCTCCGCATGGTCACCACGATCCCTTGGCTTTAGGCACCATATGTAGCAGGGATGCCCATGGGCTATTTGAGCGCCTGATGATGCCCAACCTTTCCAAGTTGGCAAACTCCTCGCGCGCACTGGCCAGTTTAGCTGCGTCCAGGCGCTGAGGTCGTGCGAAAACAGGTGGCCCCGTGGTGGTAATCAAGTGCTCCACCCCGTGTTTAGTGACGGCCGCTGAAAACATTGGAACTGTGAGTGCTGGGAATTGGGTGAGTAGTGTGTGGAACTTACCGCCTGGAGCTGTGACGTTGGCTAGTGTTGTGGACCCGGCTCCTCTAGCTGTACAGGGCAGAGAATCAAAAGACATTGCGTTAATCAGGCATCTGTTAGCCACATCGACTAATAGTCTGTGTGTACACAAAAAATCTGCGTCCAAAATGGGGAAGTTACATGCCGCTATGACAAATGTCCATTGGTATGTATGGCCGTGCAAGGATATAGTCAGTGTCCTCTCACCAAAAGTCTTAATGTCTGAGCCGTTTGCGGCCACCAGCTCGGGGCCGCTACTTCCCGCCAGCCAGTCTCCATAGGACGGCAGGATGAGGCTCTTTTGGGAGCCGGAGTCCACGAGGAACCGTCTCTCCGAGCATGAGTCTGTCACATAGAGCAGCTTGTTTGTGTCACCGGCAGTTGCAGCTGCTACCGACTGCCAGCCCTGGCGTTTCCCGAGCGCTTGAACTGGTACGGTGGCATGCATCGGCGTGCGTCTTCTCCATAACGGCGGTGGTAGAAGCAGAGCGTGTCCCTTCGGTGCTTCTTGGCCTCCGCTGCGGCCACCGTTGCTGGCTCCTCACCCCCGATGGCCGTCTCACTGGGTTGCGATGCCACTGCGTTCACAGCGAAGGTTCTGGTCACCAGGATAATCCGATCTGCCTCTTGTGCTAGTGCCCGGTAGTTGCGCATGGCCAGCAGCGGCAAATTGGCAAGGACCGCTCTGGCCGCTGTCGGGAGGTTCCGGAGGAAAAGGTGGGCAAAGAGGAAATGCCTGTCATCTGTGCCCATCAATGCCAACATCTTCTCCATTAACTCGACCACTGACCCGTCTCCCAACTCGGAGCGCGTCAGGAGCCTTTCCGCTCTCTCGCAGTCCGAGAACGTGTAGCGCCGGGTCAACGCGGTCTTGAGAGTGTCATATTTGTTGTGGGCTGGGGGCTGTTGGAGCAGGCTCGTCACCTGCTGTGTTGTGCATGCGTCCAGCGCTGCAACCACATAGTAGTATTTGGTGTCATCCACTGTCACTCCACGGAGCGCGAACTGGGCCTCGGTGTGGAGGAACCAAGACTTCAGGTCATGTAGCCAAAAGTCTGGGAGTCTGACCAAAACGGCGCACGCGGTGCTGGCGCCTCCAGTCCAGGTCGTCTCCGGGGTGTTTGCATTGAGTTCCATATCACGTCAAGGTCACCAGTGTAGAGAGAGGAATGAGCAGGCGAGGCAGTGAGCTGGAGCAGAGCAGACTTTATTACTCTCTTTATCATTAGTCAACAAGAATAATCACCCAGGTCGCTGGCATCTCTCTTTTATACCACACAAACTCACCTCGCGACCTGGGGGGTTCACATCACAATACATACATTCACAATAACAATTCCCTTTGTCACCCAGCTTGTCAGCGCATAATTATGCAGCACGGAGGAGAATGCATATTATCATGCAGTCTTATGGCGAAAACCACAGTCTGTCCTGCATATCCATTTCACAGCTTTTAAGCGTCTCCTCCTGTGCTATTCAGTCTGAGTAGAGAACGTATTGTCCGGGTCCCCCACACCCTACACATTTGTTTCATCAGAACTTGATGTTTTTAAGGATACGGGCTATGGTTGTCAGAGACTTGTTGGACATTATTGAAAATTGTGTGATCATTGACAATATGGGTTTGAATTTCTCCAAGTCTGATTTCATTATTGGCCAAAATGAGGTTTGTGATCTCTTTCTCTTGTTCCTGTGTGAATATGGGGGCCCTTCTTCCTTGGTGTTCTCAATGTCCAATCCTATGCAGGCCAAAAAAACCCCCAAAACCTGTAGCTAACTGTAAAATGATACAGGAATTGATACCAAAACTGTTGATATATGTAGTATATGCAGTAAGCTATGGATTTTATGTTGACAGATACGTTTCTCATCTGTACTCTTGGCAAAATGTCCAAACGATTGATGCCACTGTGTACCAGCTTAGGTTAGGCTGTACTCTCAGTCCAGCTTCCCTCAGTGTTAGTCCATGGTTTAGTACATGGTTCACAAGTGTAGCACGGATTTCATTGGACAGATTTGGTTATCTTGGTCTTTGTGCATGTCCTACCCCTCCTCCAGGTAGCGATGTTATGCTCGACACTACCGTCTTGACGCTGACTCGAGCAATATAACACGGAAGTGTCGTGAGCAGAGTGTCAAGCACTGTGTCGACATGCCCACAGTCACGTGGCCGTAGTGAACGAGGCCTCGTTGTCACATCACATGATTGGAGACCTGGCAGGAAATTTGAGAAGGCTGGGCATTGCATATGTCAGTAGTGAAGGATTTAAAAGGTGTCTGATTCACCACTCAAACTGAGGGTTTTTTGAGAGGAGATTTGTTATCATCATTGCATTCGCTATTTGAGTAGAAGTCAGGGACAGTTTTACACAAGTTAGAATTAGGTTTAAATTTAGTAACATTAAACAGCACATTACTTGTACTAAATATTACACATAGATACATTAGTGATGGTGAAACTGAGGCCTTGTCACGTTTCGTTACCTTGTATTCATACATGTGTAATGACAATAAAGTTGAATCTCATCTCATCTCATAAAACAATGAACAACTTTGAGACAATTGCTTCATGATCGACAGTGTTATGAAACATTTCATAAAGAGTGCCATCTGCTGACTGAGGATCAGAACTGCATCTGAGTAGAAAACCTGAAAAAATCTCAATCCACCCTATTTCTGGGGGTGCCGCTGTAGGAACGATAATGGGCGGAACGATAATGGGCGGAACTTCTGAGTTCGGCTGAAGTAGTGTTAAATCAGTCAGCAAGAGTGGAGTAGTGGGGCATTTAAAATAGCGTTTTTAAAAGTTTTTCAAATTCATTTCAATGTATAGTCCACATACATGTTTTGCAGTCAAGTAGCAGCTAATTTCAGCACTTGTAGATTTTGTATTTTTTGAATACTTTGGCGTAGTTCTGGTACTTGTTGCTGGTGTTCATGGTTGTGCCATAGACTGTATAAATGGAGGCTTCTCACCAACAATGCGTAGATCATGCACTGAAAACTAAAAAGGACTGTTGGTGTGATCAGTGGTACAGACACAAGAATACCAGGTATGTTTTCACTTGTATGAATGTCACAGATCTGACGTTTATGCATCACATATGTCACCAGATGCAAAGCTGCATGAAGTAAAATAATAACTAAAAAAATAGTAACAGTTTGCTTCCTAAGGCCTAACAATTTAAGAAAGATATTAAATAGTTTTGAGGGGGGGTTGCATTTGTTGCACTGCCTTGGAACAATATGGGCTTGATATTAGCAACTTCAGCATGCATTAATTTTTAAATTATCACAAAATATAGATCAATAAAATTTTGAACAATTGTCAGAAAAGGTCTGTTCGTGTTAAGTTAAATAACAAGCATTCACGGCATGACAGCAGCATGAGCATTTTAATTTTTGGGGTAAAACAGACAGCTGCATTAAAACACTCAAGCATGGTGTTGTGGTTCTTTGTGGCTCTGACTAGATTCTACATCTGCTCTAAGGTAAATTTGATTATGTCCAGCATCTTTTAACAAAATGCATCTGACTTTATTGCGGTGGAGACATTGATATATCTCAGCGCTTTTATTTGTTTATAGTGTTAGCATCTTAGCACCTTACGGTGCCATGAAGAAGCTGGAGGCTTCGGTCACGCTGCAGGTCTTAATGCTCAATTCCGATTTTTTGCCGAGATCTGATTTTTTTGTGTGGGTGTTCACATTATAATTTAAATGTGACCCCTGTCAGACTCCAGTGTGAACAGTCTACAGCTATGAAGTGACCCACATGCACAGAAGAAAAAGTAACATCAGACACAGCGTTGTGTTTACGGAAGTAGATAAGAGCCCCAAACGATTGAGGGGGACAGATCTTCTTTACCTTGATGCAGTGCAGCAAAATAAAATGTTAAAGTCACAAATATGAGACCAGCTTCATTCCTCTACACTCCAGATGACTGCTGTGATCAGCTGTGCTTTAACAGAACTGATCGATTAAACAGCTCTCTTTAAAATGAGACCCCGTGTCTCAGTGGGATTACCTGTATAAATAAGGTTAATAATAAATAATCCTAGCGATTACTATAGGGCTCTCGCCCAGTGACGTTGTCAGTGACTCTTGCCCTAACAAACTGCACAGCTCGTGCCAGCAGTGCACCACTGGTCCTGCACAGGAAGGAGAAGCCGCCAGAGACTCCCCTCTCCTGTGTGTTCCCCTATCTGGCCATTCTGCTCCACAGTCATGTCGGTATTAACTTTACATTTTAGATATTACAGCAGCCAGGGTGTGCCGTTTACAGGGAAAAAGGAATTTGCAGTGTCCAGTAAATATGCTGTTACTGTGCACCTGCTTGTCTGAGGGTTTCAGCCCCGAACTCCCCCCCCCCTCCAAAAAAAAAAAAATGTTGAAGTTATTGTGCAGTCGGAGCCGACAAAATTACAATCCAGTGATAAAGGGAAGAAGATTGATTAAAAAGACAGCGCAAATCAGCTGTGTCTGCCATGCTTGCTGTATCCTCCACCTCAGAATTGTACTGTCTTTCATTTCAATGAGGAGAAAGTCGAATGAAATGCGACATGACCGTTCAGATTGAAGTCGCTTTGGAAAATATCAGCTACGTATCTGAATAAGGAACACATATGAAAGTGGCCTGGGTCTGGTGTGAAAAAATCGGATCTGTGCCATTCAGACTGTCATAAAAAAATCAGATATGGGTCACATTTGTGCAAAAAAAAAAAAAATCGGAATTGAGCATTAAAACCTGCAGTGTGACCGTAGCCATAGAGTATTGCCCTTTTTCAGGTTTTCAACTCAGATGCAGTTCATACAGTCAGTCACCAGATGGCAGTCTGTATTAGATGTTTCATAACACTGTGTCCGAAGCAATCGTCTCAAAGTTGCTCATTGTTTCATGAGGCCTCAGTTTTAACATCACTACCTCCAGGCTGTCTTCTCCCTCTACCTTGACCTCTTCC
The DNA here is from genome assembly GCA_020510985.1 of Pholidichthys leucotaenia. Classification (NCBI taxonomy): domain Eukaryota; kingdom Metazoa; phylum Chordata; class Actinopteri; order Cichliformes; family Pholidichthyidae; genus Pholidichthys; species Pholidichthys leucotaenia. Next base: position 181,148,184 of record CM035845.1, on the reverse strand, counting down.
TCCACCTTGTTCGCTCTGGATTCCTCCTCTCATCCACACTCTCCTTCTTTCTCTGACTCTGTCCATTTTTTGTTGGAGACATATGACCCGTGCCCTTTTTATAGTGCCTCTAACCTGATTAGTGTGTCTATAATTATGCACCTGTATGTGTGCACACCAGGTGGCTGTGTTTAACAAATTTTTTCATGGGTGTGTGTATTTGAAAGCCTTTGCTTTGAAACTGCAAGGAAGTGACATCCTGATGTATTTCTGTGTCAAATGTGTACAAGTGTGTGTTGTGTTTTACAAATCACTGTGTGAAGTGTTTTGCAAAAAGTGTGATACTGACAACGTGTTTATAATTGTGCAAAACTGGGCTGGTATTTTGCTCCTTGAGTGTCAGGTTTTGCTAATTGTGGGACAGTTATAATTTTAGTGTGTAAGCAACCGAAAATACTGTAAGAGGCAATAATCAAGCTCAACATTTTATTGTTTCTGCACCTCCAAACAGTATAATGCCAGCTTCAGGGTAACATCACTGACACTCCACCTTCCTTTTTTAACTGTGGGAAATCCTGAATTGTGTGGATCTTGCAGCTTCTTTCTTATGCTATAGACCTTAAATAAATTCAGACACAACAAACACAACAAACTTAGTGCCCCAGCTGGAGGAGTTCAAAACTCTGAGTCTTATTTATGAGTGCTGGGAGAATGGAGCGGGAGATTGACAGACGGATCGGAGCAGCATCTGCAGTGATGGGACGTTGTACCGATCAGTGGTGGTGAAGAGAGAGCTGAGCTCTAAAGCAAAGTTGATGATTTACCACTCAATCGAAGTTCTTTACCTCAACTATAGTCAAATACTTTGGGTAATGACCAGAAGATGACGTCATGGATACAAGTGGCTGAAATGAGCTTTCTCCGTAGGGTGGCTGGACTCACCCTTAAAGACAGGATGAGGAGCTCAGTTGTCTAGGAGGGGCTCAGAGTAGAGCCACTGCTCCTCCACAATGAAAGGAGCCATTGAAGGTGGTTTGGACATCTGCTCAGGATGCCTCCTGAATCTCTCCCACATGAGGTGTTTTTGGCATGTCCCACTGGGGGGAGACCCCAGGGCAGACCCAGGACACGCTGGAGAGACTATGGGCCCTGTTTTGATGGTCATCCACACACTTTTCAGATAGACTTTGTGCCGTGCACCAGTGTTTTTGGTAGTTTCTGTCAGCGCATTGTCTGTTTTTATGCCTTGTGTCACGCCATCAAATTACCAGTAGACAATGAGCCCGCTATGCGCTCGGAGGAGGCGGCTCATTTCAAAGAGGTGTGGTGGCACGCATTCTAATGCGCATCACTATTATAGTGCATTCCATGAGAATCTGCTTTTGATCAGGAAAAAGGAGGGATATCGTCAGAAGTGCATTGTTCAATGATATTTCAGTGGCGTGTTTTGACATCGCGCAGCTCCAGAGTTCAGGAAATAACATGCGCTGAGATCTTATAACAGTCATAATCGCCCTTCATTTGAATTATATGAGGATCACACACTAGTTTTTATTTTTATTTTATCCACACTTTCATTTTAATTGTGGACTTACCGTTAGATTAGGCATTAGTGTATGATTTTTTTTTTTTAGGGTAATGAATGAATGAACAGGGAGCTTGTGTGCCAGTGTGTTCCAATGTGATGTGTGGCGCACAGTGGGAGGGGGAATTTTCATTTTCATCATGAACTTCTTAGGCATTGATGTGTTTATTTTTAGGGGAATAAATGAATGAACAAGGAGTGTGCAGTGTTTTACTTTTCACTAACTACCCAGAGAGACAGGAGATGCGTCCACATCTGCGTCAGCCGTGCACCCCAGGTTTCCAGCCCAGCAAGCTCCCCGACAGCCACTGGGCAGCCCCTGGCAGAGGCTGCTGGGAGCGGGCTCACTTCGAGGCGGGGGCCAGAGGCAGATGGGAAGCTGCGCCAGATCGCCTCCTTCCCTCCTACTCAGGACGGATAGGGGGATAAGGGATAAGGACCTGTACTTATATAGCGAGGAGACCCTCGGACGGCGAAAGCAACAGAAGAGGGAGCACTCCATCTCCCCACAGCTGGGAGCGATTTCCACACCATCATTAATGAAAGTTTATGAATGTTTGCACAGGCATCATTCTCTTTTCTTCATGTCTGTGTTGCATCCGTGCGCACATTAAACAATTCAGCTGATTTTTTTAGCCCATTCTTTACCGTTTGTTCTTTTTAACATAACTAACTGGGCATTCAGCTGTGATGTCTTCCTTATTACCAAGCAGCATTACTATTGCATGCATTTTTGCTCACGCACACGGGCTTTAGTCAGCACAAAACCCATCTTAAACTGTCATGATCACAATTCACTTTAGATAATGCACCTCTTTGCATTAAAGGGATGGGAAGGAGTACTTTGGATTGGATTATCTAAAACACACCTCTGAATGATTAGACCGGCCTCTTTGTGTCATGCACCGGTGGAAAGTTTGTTTTTACGCCGTTGTGATAAGGAAATAAACTTGGAAACCCCCATAAACGTGTTCTGCGTCAGTGACAACTGCTCAACTGACCCCATCATTGTAATATGGCGCTGTGTCTCCCAGCTGGCCTGGGAACGCCTTGGTATCCTCCCTGAAGAGCTGGAGTGGGTGGCTGGGAGAGGGAAGTCTGGGCTTCTCTGCTTAGACTGCTGCCTCCATGACCTTGAGCCCCAGATAAGCGGCAGATGATGGATAGATGTCAAACACAACAAATGTAACTTTAGTTCCTGTTAGGACATAGCCTCAAGTTTTTAATGGAGATAATGAGCTGCAGTTCGGCTTTAGCAACTTCTTTAACTGAGATTACATTTAAAGGTTTGTTTGCCCCGTCATCTGTGATCTTTACCACTGGTACGATCACTTCTTTTAAAAAGCAGATATCTGTGGGTACACTACTGGAACAGTGTTACCAGTAGATGTTTTGCAGATTATACTGGTTGCATTATTTTCTCAAATAAATGTATTATTATAATGAAAATTTGTGGCACATACACAATGTTTTGCTCTGCTGGAAGCAAAGAAGGAGATGCAGGGCATGCACATCCCAAAAACTTACATAGGTGCTGGATCCAAAAAGGAAAACAGACAAAAAAGAGAGAAGAGGAATCCACACACTATGATAAAAAAGTATATGCAGCAAACGACATATATGTTGTTTGATGCTGTGATGCTCAGTTGATAATACTTGATGAAGATCTCTTAGACCAAAACATTGCTTTTCTATAATAATAAAGTTTTGGGGAGCTTTTTGTCATAGTGAGTGGATTCCTCTCCTCTCTTTTTTGTCTGCTGGAAGCAAAAAGCCCCAAACAGGCTGTTTAAACAAGTTACAGGAGATGGCTTATTGTGCAGCTATTAATAGTTTTATGAGTTTCTAGGAAAGAGATAAAGGGGAGGTTTATAGCCAAGCACTACATGGGGGGAAATGCTCCATAACATTTACTTTAAACAGAACCAATGTTTGCAAGTCTGTAGACATAAATAAACAGCTGCACTAAAGTCACATGTCACTAAACCAACGCATTGCTGTAGCATAAAAATGTCAAAATTCAGCAAGAAGTGGCTAATGTGACCCACAGACAGATAGATGGAGGTTTGAAACTGAAACTGCAGCAACTAAGTCGTCTGGATGTGGAAAAAAAAATACCTGAGTGTTATTGAAGAGGGTTCACCTCCACACAAACGTTCACCCCAGCCACATACATGCATGGTCCCTGGTTCAGTGCAGTGTTTTTAGTACATGTGAAGGTTCAGAGTGTTGGTTCAGCGGTCTTTGCACTTTTTAAGCATTATAGGGGCCATTTTGCATAAATATGGGCCATTTACTGTATTTCAAGATGGATGACATGCTGCCACTTCTGTTGTAGAAAACTGATTACTTCCTGGATTTTGGGTGCTGCCATCTTTCACCGGTGAAATAATTTACAGCCAGAGTTCCCATCCATAAAACTACCCAACTCATTCTCTTCAGCAGCCAATAGGCAGCTTCCCTAACCGTGACCAATCCTGACCATGCACAATCTCAGCCACACCACCGCTTCATAGCCTAACATAACTAAAGTCTAAAAAATAAGATCTAAGGTATATAAAGCAAGCAAACATTTCAGAGTTTCCTCTGGCTTAAAGACCTTGGTGCGGTGGCAACATATTTTTTTCTGAAAACACATGACACTATTGTAATTGGAAGATGTTAATTTTATACTATTTGTTTCTTTTTTGTTAAATGTTGCACAGTAACTTTGCATTTGGAACTTACCATTTCAAGTATTGTACAAGTATTTGAATCTTGGAATATTGGGCCAGTTGGAGTCCCACCATGGGCGGCATTGGGCCTTTTTAAGAGTGCTGTAGCACCCTTAAATTTAAACTCAGCACCCCTATAAATTGGAGTGAGAAAAGTTGTGATTATAACATTTTAGTTTGCCTTTGACAAGCTGAAATAACATCCAAAACATATTCAGTAGTTTGTCATTTAAACTTTTTAAAAATGAAAATGACACCCCCCCACCCACCCTCCACACAAATGGTATGGTCCTTCCTCTCACACATTCTCTCCCCACGTGCTACAGCCGTGGTGCACACACGCAGAGAGGTCAGGTGAGGGGACAGGAGGCTACTACAGCTTTTTTACCGGCAACACACTCATAATGATGTATGACGCCAGCCTCAGCTGGAATATTCTGCAACATTATGAATAGTTTTTGGGTCTGTCTGAATTTATTCGGTAAGAGTATGATGCATATCTGAAAACATTTAGGTTTCAAAGTATGTGACAGTTTCATGGGGTGGGGGTTAGAAAATAGGCTATTCATCATCATCATCATCTTGGCAGTCTGTCTTGGGCGACAATGACTGTTTCATTTAGGTCTGATCAGATTCCTCCACACAGCTCTGTCCTTAGCTTTCCGCTGCCAGGAACTCCTGTCTATGTCTAACTGCTTCAAGTTTCTTTTTACGGTGTCTTTAAATCTGAGCCTTGGTCTACCCTGATTGTGTTTGCCCTCGCATAACTGTGAGTAGAGTAACTGCTGAGGGAGATGCTGGTGGTCCATCCTCTCAACATGTCCGAGCCATCTCAGGTTCATCTGTATTAGCATGTCCTCCATTGATGGTAGACCAGCTCGTTTCAACACTTCTGTGTTGGTTATCTTGTCTTTCCATGAGATGTTCATTATGGCTCGAAGGTGTCTCATCACGTACGCGTGGAGTTTCTTCACCTGCACTCTGTAGACAGTCCAAGTTTCAGCACCGTACAATAGAGTAGCCAGTACTGTCGCTTTGTACACTTTGCATTTCACACGGACAGACACATGTCGATTGTTCCACAGTCTCTCCCTCAAGTTTCCAAACACAGCGCTCGCTCTTCCCATTCTGAGAGATAGTTCATCCTCCAGCCTAGCATTCTCTGAAACAGTACTCCCTAGGTACTTGAAAGTCTTGCACTTGACTAGTGGCTCTGTACCAGTGCTGATCTCTTCTGGTAGTGATGTTGATAATTGGAGCTCTGGTGGTCGATAAAGGCACGCTGTCTTCTCGATGTTGATTTGGAGGCTGAATTGGCTAGCTGCTCTTGCAAATTTCTCCACTAAAGATTGCATATCTTCCACACTATGTGCAACTAGAGCATTGACGTCAGCAAAGAGCATTTCTCTTACTACCTTTATCGATGTCTTACTCTTGGCTTTAAACTGTGCCACATTGAACAAGTCTGCTTCTTTCCTTGTTTGAATGTACAGTATACTCCTTCTGAAGTGTCTTTGAAGGCCACCTCAAGCATGGCTGCCAGATATAGCAAGAAGAGTGTAGGTGCCAGCACACACCCTTGTTTCACCCCGTTGCTTACTGAAAAGTCTTTAGATACTGAACCACTCATTGCCACGTTTGCTTGCATACCTGTATGGAGTGCGTCGATCAGGCTGACAAACTTCTCTGTACAACCATATTTCTTGAGTACCTGCCAAAGTCCTTGTCGCGAAACAGTATCAAAGGCTTTACTGAAGTCTATGAAGACTACATAAAGTGGCATGTTCTGTTCGATACACTTTTCTTGAACCTGTTTCAAGCAGAAAATCATGTCCATTGTGCTTCTTCCACTTCTAAAGCCGCACTGGGTTTCCGGTAGTACATTCTGCGAGACGTGTTCACTGAGTCTGTTAAGTAGTACACGTGAGAGAATTTTACCAACAGTGGCTAGCAGTGATATACCTTGGTAATTTCCACAATCCTTCCTGTCACCTTTCTTGAACAAAAGCACAATACTTGCATCCTTCCAGTCTTGAGGTACTTTCTGGGCATCCCATATCTCTTGGATGAGCTTGTGCAGGCAGTTGGTCAGTTGAACACCACCAAATTTCCACACTTCTGCTGGAATTCCATCCCTTCCTGGAGCTTTACCATCCTGTGTTGTCCTGATAGCTGCCACTAGTTCATCAAAATTTGGTGGTTCATCCAGACTTGATACAGCTAGTTGCTGCACTAGAGCTTCTTTAGCCTCTTCAGTGAGATCTCCAGGGTTGTTTAGTAGTTGGTCAAAGTGGTCTGCAAATCTGTCCAGGATCTTGTCTTTCTCCTGCAAAACCGTTTCACCACCCATAGCCTTTAGTTGGATCAATCCTCTTGGTTTAGGGCCGTAGATTTCTCTCAAACCTGTGAAGAATGTTTTCATGTCCTTCCTGTCTGCTGCAGTTTGAAGTTTCTCCGCTTTTTCATCCCACCAGTTGGACTTCATCTCTCTGGTGTACTTCTGTA